>CM075854.1:25519338-26246838 GCA_037975125.1 Latrodectus hesperus
AGAATGTTACCATTTGAATTGGTAACATTTTGAGGATTATCCAGAAAAATTATATGTAATGTTTCCTTGTAAGATTTTATATGGTAAAATTAAAAAAGAAATAATTATCCTGCTTACATATGTTTTGATGAATATTGTCAAAAAAACAAAAAGTTTATTACAAAACTCAATAAAAGTACAGCATATGATCATTTTTACAAATCCCTTTTCAGAACCTAAAAGTACAGTAGATGAACAATCACGATTTTATAAACTATTGGCTAGTCCCTAAAACATTATAGACACAATAATAATTCTAACAGATGCTCCTATCGATACAATTATAATTTTGATTACTATTGACAAAATAATAATTTTAATTCCTATTAAGGCACTAAATTTTTTAAAAATCTTCCTAACTTGATTTTATGCATTTTTTGTTTGCATTTATTTTTTATCATCTGAGATTTTATTCTTTTTTATTTTATGGTTAAAAATCTGATTGACATTATTGGAGGATCTTTGATTTGCAGATAACTATAACATTAAGTATTAATTAATCAGTGTAATGGTTAAACAGTAGTTTTGGTAATAAAATTGAAATTAAAGGAAGTTTTTTAATCCTAGTTATTTATCTATGAGCTTTCAACAAAGAAAACTTTTAACTCCTCAAAATTTAACGTCAAGAATTTTAAAATCTGGACTAAGATGTAATTTTTTCATAAGAATTATTAAAAGATTCAGAACATAATAAATGAGAATGAAAAAGAACTTTCAGACAGCAAATATGAATGCAGGTAATTAGAATCTACTAAAGGTTACTAAATATCTAATCTTTGACAATAATTTCATAAAATTTTAAGTATATTTTTTATTTCTCATTAAAAAATTGAGATCAATAAATGTAATAAAACAACAAATTCAAAACAAATGTTTTAAAATATTAATTTGTAAGGCATTTATTAAAAACACTAAATTTACTTAAGTCAAGCTGCACACACTTATTGGAGCAGTATTTATTGCAAACGTGTAAGCGTCGCTTAAGCGACAGGTATCTACCATTTGTGACTTGAATGATTTTTATTGATTGTTGAACGATTTTTATTGATCACAGCTATTGATGAGAGAAGATGCTGAATTTAAGCAGTTTAATTAATTTTGTAAAAAAATGTTCTTCATTGTATTTTCAGTGAACATTATTCTAATTGAAATAAAGTTTAAAAGAAAAATGTAGATGGAATTATCCATTGAAACGAAATTTCTCATTTGTTATTATTACAACTTTTAATATGTTAGTTTTCTTATATGTAATTTAAAAATTTTATGAAATTTAATGAAAATTAATAATATTTGCAGGCAAAACATTTTTAATAGGTAATTATTTGCAGTAGAAATATATCTTTTGAAATAAATTTATTACATAAATTTTTCTAAATTTCTTGTGAAAGTGTATAAATGTTTCTAAACTATTAGTTTCTAAATTTTAAAAAAGTTATCAAATCAAAATTATCTTACTGAAAAACTAATTTAAACACTACAGTAAAATTAAGAACCTCTATCCTTATGAGTTACTATGGATTTTAACATTCACATTATTTGTACATTATTATAATATTGTTCAAACTAATTTTTAACTAACATGAACAATAAGATTTATCATTTGGACTGCTCTGCTATTTTAAATTAAATTACTCTTAATATAACTTTTTAATACTTTCCAGTGACATTCTTAATTACTTTTAGTTCTGTAATGATTTGTAATGAATTTTATTGTTATAATAAATAAATACATGTTAACTTATATAACAAATTTTAAACATCAAATAATTAACAAAAATATTTTTAAAAAATTATTAATATGTTTAAAATAACTTTAACAAAATATTTCCAATGTCATTTTTGAATGTCCATGAATTAAAGAAATGATGGAAGAACACATATTGTACATTGGGCAGAATAACCAGAATTTTACCACTCTGGGTTTACAATTGTAAGTATGGAGTATGTGTTTGAAGATTATTTCTGGAATATTTTACAATCAAACTTTGCACAACTGTGGCATTTTTTTCGTATGTACATGTTTCATTATTTTATTTTAACAACTTTTAAATTTTCTTTTTTAAAACTAATTTTATTTTTTTGTTTAAACATATACATTTGTTATTTATTATAAAGAGAGCATTTTTGGCTCCTTTAGAAAAACCTATATTATTCTCCAACTAGTATTTCATGCCTATGATATAATTTATAGCATTTAAAATTAACATGTCCTAGAATGAGATAATTAAGATCGTATTCACAACATAAGTGCTGGAAATTATATCTAATTTTTTTTTTCAAATCAATGTTACATATAAAAATAAAACCTAACTTTAATTATACTTTTACATCAAAAATGTTTTATCACATTAGCAAATTTAGTTATGTTTTATAATAAAAATTCCAATTTGAGTGTTTAACCTCACTTTAGTCATCAACATAATCTTGAAGAAAATAGTGTAAATTTAATGTTATGTTAATTATATTAATAAATTATAAGAATCTGACTGTCATCAAAGTGCAGTGAATAACATTCAACCCAAATCAGTTGTGCTTTGAAATAACAATCCCACATTTTCTAAGGTTTTATACCTTGCATACTGAAATAATTTCATTTTTCAAATGTAAGATAAAATAAAATTATTGTTCAAAATATAAAAATCATTTTGTAATAAAGTGTGTCCTTTGAAATTTTTTTCCTTTATTTTTAAACTTAGAATATTTAATAACAATCTCTACAATTTGAGGCTACCTAAGTTCTCAGGCAAGCACAGATGCAGAAAACACCGAAAAAACTGAAGCAAACACAAAAGGACAATTGCGAGTAAACAATATTCGCAATGATGTATTACCCATGCATGAGATCTTTTCTCTATTCCTTCAGTATGTGGTACTTTTTTTATATGTCGCTCATGTGTACTGCTATCGGGAAGCAATGAATGTGCATTGGAGACATGTTCCATCAGTGTGAGGCCTGCTTAATAACTAAAAATACATACACTGGTGTAAAGAATTAGAATGCTGAAAATTACTTACATTTACCAAGCCAAAGTAATGTTCATTAGATGGAAACTGATCATGTCCAATTTCTTTCTCCAACTGAGAAGCATTTGCTCCCTAAAGATACAACAAAGTTGATTCACAAAAGTTAGAAAAAATTATCAATCATGATTATGTATAAAATTACAATTTACTTTTTTAGAAACATAAAAAATTACAAGTTATCAGGGAAAAGCATTACATTGCACACAAAAATATTTTTCACGAATAACTTACAAGGTATAAAGGATCACTAGAAATCATGAAAACAAATTTGTCAACCAAATAATTTACAACATGTACATAAAGAAAGTAAAAACAAGTAACAAATTATTTAAGCATTATATCAGTTTAAAAACTATTGCTTCTGATCAGTTCTTTTGAAATATATAGCACTGGTTCAGGAGCAAAAAAAATCTGTTGTTGATCCAACCCTCACCAGTTCATCACCAGGAACAGCAAAGTGCCTGAGCACTAACATTAAAGACAGAGAGTTGTTATTAGCCAATTTGCACGATTTCCGAGACAAGAACAGAAGCTAAAGTAGACTTCTACATAACCAGTAATGTAGCTTGAACATTTGAACAAATAATTATTAACTCACGAAAATAGCCTGTCCAAGCATATTCTGCTACAAGAAGTAATGTAACTTGACTGTTAGAATAGATAATTATCATCTCTCAAAAATAACCTCTGACTACACATATTCTGTTTCACAAAAATGGCATACTTCTGCTTCAAATACAGTTGTATGTTTTCTCAAAGGGAGTGCCAAAATCGTACGATCAGTTGGACAGAAAATACCAGACCCAGTGTTAGGATTCATTTTTGAGCCATCAATATACTAATAAGTACAATTTTCACTGGTGAAATTTATTGTACTTACTTGCTACTCTGATAATCTTTGTGACTGACTATCCAAGAGTAAAATTGTATTTTTTACAACACACAAATACGCTGAACAAATATTACTTAAGATGAAAGAACATGTATTTAAGTGATTACTATCAGCTTTAAAATTAATATTGGTGTTTATAAATTCTGAATACAATAAATGTTGAATATACCCATATGGTTATTTTTCTTTTTAGTTTCAGCAGTATCCAATTTAATTTTATGAAAGTGATGATCACAAAAATTTGATTAATCTTAAACATATTTCTCAACAAGTTTCAAAATAGACCAAACAAACAGCAAGTAATCTCCAGCTGTACAAGCATAATTTTATTATTTTGAAATGTATTAAATCCAACATTTAATATTTTATATAACTCCCAACACTTAAATTTTGAAAACAATAGAATTAGAATTTTTCTGAGCTCTTATATCACTCTTAAAAACATACATTTAAAATTTATGAATGAAACAATTTTATTGCATTTTGTTGATTATATATGAAGCATAAAAATTCAAAACAAAAATAACTTATCCAAATATAAATAATTTTTCCTGCCAAATAAAGAAATGGGTATTCATATATTTCAGTCAATGAATTATTGCATAAAATAAAAGCTACTATAAATAATTAAGTAATTAAAAAATTTTAATTAACTAAAGTATAACATATAGATACAAATGAAAGAAAATAAGTATTGCAGAAATATTTCTTGTATTTGTTTAAAGAAGCCAAAAATCTCATTTTTTAAATCTGGTAAGAGAATTTTTATAACACATTTAAATATACAGAAAAACTAATGAATGTTTTTTCAATTTAATTTTTAAATCCTTATCTATAGCCGATTTAGTCAAAATAATAAGTATTTTCTTATCAAATTCAAGCTTGAATCAACAGCCAAAGTTTTTCAGTAACAATTTTTTTTTTTAATTTGTGGTAGATATAGTTTTGCAAAATTATGATCTACATTTAAGCACAGAATATATGACATCATACTCAATTATTCTCGCTGATAAGGATTTAAATATTCATACCATTTTTCTGAATTAATAATCAATTGATTGATTACCTCAGTAAATTTGGATAAACTGCCAGAGAATTATAATCCTTATAATTAAAACTCATAAAACTATTATAATTTTATAAAATTTCTATAACATAAATTGCCTTATTTGTAAAATGGTGATTCTAATTTAAAACTGGCAAATGGTTGTAAAATCTAGTATTTTCACCAATATTCGGAAAATTGCATTTTCACAAGTGAGATTTTTAAATCATATTCAAGCATTAATTCTAAATACTTTCACAAAGATTCAATTTTATAAAGTTTTATTTTAATTTAACAAATAGACAGGGGTTATCTATTTTTTAAATTAAACAAAATAATTTTTATGGAGCAATATTTCCAGCAAAACAAAACTTCAGAAATTAAAACAGTGTGGATATAGATTGTATATCAATTGCATTTCAAACATTTATTACTAACTCTACACATTTACTTAAAATTATAATACAAAATAGTACAATATTTACTTTAAATAACCATTTATTAATCTTTATAAGCCCAAAATGATAGTTCAATAGTCTCTAGACAGAATGAAACTAAATTAAAAGCAGATGGAAAGATTTGAAAACTCAAATAAAGTACACCATTTCAATCTTGATCACAAAATTATTTCTAAAAAGAAATATAACAAACCACATAGTTTTCTCCTCTTTTTATATATACAACTCAAAAACATAAGCAGCATATATTTTACTTGTTTAGTGGAATATGACCATAACTATATTGTACAGCTAAACAATACAACAAACTTGGTAGTCCTACAAATCTTCCACAAAGGCAGAATTTTGAGGTCACATAATTAAAGGAAACATTCAACTGATTACAATATTATCATTTGTTATCAGTTATTATATGACAAAAAAACTGTAACAATTGTTGGCAGAAAACAAATTTTTTCAAAAAATCACCTTAACGGCTTTTTAAAAGGAACATCTCATTTTAGTAAATATTTCAAATGAATCTATAGAATATTGTTTGGAGGTCTGTACTCTTTGTACATCAGTCATTTGTGTGTAAAACATGGCCAACCAACGAGGTAACTTATTTTAATGTTCAGCATAGAGAAAATAAAATAGTCATGAAATAATATAAACCTTTACTATAAAGTTAACTCAATATATCAACCAGGAATACAGGTGACATGAAAGCTCATTCTGAATCATTCATTGATATACATTTAATAATTATTCCCAGGCAATTATATGATTCCATGCAAAAAAACATATTATTGATCTATTTCTTCAGTTAAAGTTTTAATTAAATCTTCAGTTTAATTTTCAAATCTTTAATATAATGAAAAGTGATTACACTCTCTTGGTAAAAAAACTTTATAAATGTCAGTATTACAAATCTCTCTGCTAAATATGTACAGATGCAAATGAACTATAAAAACTGTTCAGTAACATAGTATAATAATCTGATATGTACCGCTTCAATAATCTGATATGTACTGATTGTTTTCAAGTACATAAACAAGATGGGTGTTGACCATATGCTCCAAAGTTTTAGCAAGGCAACTTGTGAGAGTAATTGGATGATAGTTTTGAGGATTAGTTGGATCTTTCCCATGTTTCAGTACATAACAATTGCTTTGCTCCAGAGATTGGGATGGATATGTTCATTCCATATTCTATTGAATAGAACAAGAATGTTTATTAAAGATTCCTGGCTAAGATGACAAAGCATCTTATATGAGATACCACCTGGTCCTGAAGTAGTCTTTTTAGTTTGGGACAGTGCTTTTTGCAGTTCCAGCAAAGAGGAGTTGCAATTATACGGATGTATAACTTTATCAAAAAACTTTATGTTTCTTTTCAGCTTGCTCTTTGATTTTGAGAAATTTAGAATCACAAGAGGCTAGACTAGAAAGCCTTGCAAAAGTTTCAACCAAAAGATTGGCAATATCATACTGAGAAGAACATGTGACAGACCCTGTGTGTAATATAGGGATAGAGAAATTCTTATATAAACTACTGGTTGCTTTAATTTTCTCTTTGATGGAAGTAGATGATATAATGGAGGAGACATATTTTATCCAAGATTCTTTTCAACTATTTTGCCGTACTCGATGAGCAAAAACATTAGCTTTTTTAAAGCACTTGCAAAAAAAGCCCACAACTTTTTTGTTTTTTGAATGACACTTGCCCCACCTGGTTCCACTATGGTTTAAGACATTTGCATGGAAATGGGGAACGCTTGAAAATAGTGCTTTTGGCAACATCTAGAATTGCATCAGTAACTTTTTGCACAGTATCATTATTATTCTCACTTCAAACCAAGTAGGAGTAGAAGACTTGTGGTCTGCTTGTATCAGTTTGGTTTATAATTATAGGAAAATGATCACTGTTATATAAATCCTTATCAATGCTAAATTTAATGAAGGCAGAATTGATGGACAGCAAATAGCTAAATCTTATGAATGAAAAGTTCTTGAAAGTTGGTAGAAATAAGTTATATCTGTGGAATTTAGAAAGCAGATATTGTTATTAAAAATAAATTGTTCAATCATGTGACCATGAGGATTCGTATTATTACAACTTCATAGGGTGTTATGACCATTAAAGTTGCTAAGTAAAATAAAAAGGTGTAGGTAGTTGATTCAGTAAATTATTTAAATTGTTTTCATGGATGACAGCATGGGGAGGTAAATAAAGGCTACAAATAGTGATGAGAGATGTTGAATGTATGTGCACTGTAACAGCCTGTAATGACATGTTAAGGGATTGTACAGAGCTAGGGATGTTACAAGACACAAGAATGCATATACCTCCACAGACTATATCATGGTTAACACTTTCCTGACACAGTTATAACCACGCAATTTTAATCAGTGCTGAGGCTTTAAGAATGTTTTTTGGATAGCAAAACACATTGGAGTATATAGGTTAATAATTGTTTTAGTAACTAGTAGGGAATCCTCCTCTATTGGCGATTATTGCAACTTTTTTCGTCGCCACTTGGCGATAAAAAATGTCTAAACCCAGAATAGGCACCCATTGGCATAAGAATTCAAGATTTTCCCTGATTTCAAATTATTTGGCCTAAGACTACATTAGAAAAAACAATAGCAACCATGTAAATAAAGCGAGGTTCCCCCCTTCCCACCCATTTCAAATTACTAAGCCAAACAATGTATAAGAAAACACTAATCATAATAAGAATTAAAGATTCTATTTAAAAATACTTCAGAATTAAAATTAAAGGAAAAATTAAGTAACAAAAATAATTACATTTAATAACATCTAGTTAAAAATAAATAAAATAATAAATTTCAGTGATTTAAGATAGAATGTTACAAATCATTACAACATAAAAGTAGACAAAACTAGAATAACTTAAAAATAGAACAATTCTAAAATATCATTTATTATTGGAAATTTAAATACTTAACATAAAATTCTAGGAATTCTATGCCTGCAGGAAATAATTAAAGTTTAATTATTGGCACGATATCCATAGTGCAATACAAAACCAATATAAAAGATAGGATTGAAATTCCGGCACTACATCCAAAGCGAAATACAAAACAAATATAAAAAGACAGTATTGAAATTCCGGCACTATATCCACAGTGAAATACAAAATAAATATAAAGGACAGTATTAAAATTTCGGCACAATATCCACAGAGAAATAAAATATGTGAATATAAAGACAATATTTATATTTAGCGCTACAAAAGAAGTGAAATAAAAAATATGAAAAGATAGGATTTAAATTGCTGTGCTTTTCATCCAATAAAAAGCACAATTAAGACAGCGACAAGCAAATTGAAAAACGCGAAAAATTTTATTGTACTTAAAAGTAAAACAAAACTTCAAGAGAAACTAAAAATGCAGTTGCTATTGAAAATATACATATATATGACATAAAAATGAAGTAAAACACAAGAAAAACAAAATCTGGCACCAAAAAAATCTGAAAAGTAGCTAAAATTGAGTTTGGCAATACTAATAAAAACAAAAACTCAAATTGGCAACACTACAAACAAAATAAAAGGTGCTAGTTTTGGCGAGAAACCACTTAGACCGGGATATCATACTTACACCTTGTTTTAATATCTTCTATATGAGTGTGAAAGTCTCGACAATTCCAAGAAACAGACTACCATTAAGCTAAACTTAATGCTCCAGTATTGGAGCAAGCCATCTGAGATTCAGACAAATCTTAACTTAGTGTTTCATCATCTGAAGGATCTACCTTCATTACATCTATCTTAGAGGGAGTTAAGGTTCCTTTACTCTTTAAAGGTGTTTTATGGACCCCTTCTCTTGCATTCTTTAATTTTTTTAAATCTTTGACACTTAGATTTTGTGAAATACTGGGGAGAAATTCCTTTCAGAATAGGTGAGACATAGATATTAGAAGCATTTGAGGATAAATTTGGAAAACTTAAGAAATGTGTTTGGGTACTACAATATTTCATGCCATTTTTTTATTGCTTGCTAATAGTTAATACCTTGTTGAGAGGTATGGGATGACACTGTATGCCTGGCTTCAGTTGTTTGTTTTATTTTCACAGCAATAATTTCCTTTTCTAATATCCAGGTCGGGCATGACCGGGAGTACGAGGGATGTTCACCACTGCAGTTGACACATTTTTCTTATAATTGACACTGACTACTCTCATGTCCAACAGATGCACATCGAGCACAATTAAAATTTCCCCTACAAGTAGTTTTTGCATGCCTACTGACATTTAAAGCAACATAAAGGATTTGAAATGTAGAGTCGAACAATACAATTTAGGTAACCAGCTTTAATAGATTGAGATAGTATAGGAGTTGCAAACATGAGTATAAGGTGCTTAGTTTTTATAATTTTGCCTTCGCTCTTGATTGTAATGCACTGCACATGTTGTGCTTTTTGATCAACAAGATTATCCAAAATTTCCTCCTATTAAACGTTAAATAGATCATCTGCTGAAATTACTCCACTTGTAGAATTTAACCTACTATGAGAAGATATCATAACATCAATATTACCCAGATATTTTAGTTTTAGGATGGCTTTAGCCTGTTCAATAGATAAAACTTTAAGAGATCACCAGATTTCATCTTGCAAATATTTTTGACATTTCCAATTGTACCAATAAGACTCTTATTAATTAAGAAAGGGGAAATATTATCAAAATTGTCCTCCGTTCTTTTAATAACAAAATATTTCTGATCATGTATCATTTGTTGCTCCATAGGGAGTAAAGAATTAGAAGTACACTCCATAAAAAAAAGTTGATTGTTTCTAGGCCAGACTGCACCATCTACCACCGAACCTAACTAGGGGATACAGTATAACTGCACCAGTGCAACCCTGACCCCATATGTTTCAATATATCGCTGAAGTGGCCTCCACCCTTATCAAGTCACACAGCAGATATATAATCGCTTGATCCATGGAAGTCAATTAATGCGCTGAGGATCACAACACATCTCCCGTTTACCTGAAGCCAAAGAAATGTGTTAGTCTCTGGGAGCCTCAATCACCAGGATCCTCCTTTCATGGTACATGGGTCTCCACACACTGCAAACATGTGGGTGATTTAGCACCCAAGAGAAGTTAATAGCAACAGGGCAGTGATAGCTACTCAAGGGGAGCACTCAGCCTCTTCAGAGGCAACCACAATGAAGGAGAAAAGGAAGAAAAACAGAAGGTGAGAAGAGAGAAGAAAGGAAAGACAGTTCACTAGGGTACCTCACGATTGTGACACCCATGCTTACCTAGAGAAGGTAAACCCCCTAAGAGAGTAAAATTGGAGAATTAGGTACAGAAAAGAACTGAAGATAAAATGCAAAAAGTAACAATGAAGAAAGCCATGATACTAAATTATATTCACAAGTACATTTATTTACACAAAACTGTTGCACTTTAAATAATTTAAATTTTTTCTACTTTTGACAATAGTTTGAAACAACATCAGCTTATATATAAATTCAACTATGGGGTGGGTGAATAAATACAAATTAAAGGTGGAATTAAACTACCCTTTATTTTTCAATTTTATAACAAATTGTATCATTCTATTAATTATAAAATAAAAATTTTCACAAGCCCAATTGGCCTGTTATCAGTACATTTCTGAGCCTAACATTGAAAATACATGCACATGAAATTTGCTTGATGAGTTATCCTTCCAAATAGAAGTTAAATTATGGCACTTGCACTTCACATTAATTTATCTTTTTTGAGTTAATTATTCAGTCATTTCTTAAAATCAATTATCTTTGTCAATAATTACCACACTTGAATCAAATCTTAAAACTTTTCTTTTATTGAAAGCTTGTTTTTGTTTACTTTTTAACAATGAAATTTTCTTTAGTTATTAAGTCCAATCAAGCTTAATTAGATCTGTTATCTGGCCAAATTTTAATTCTAATTTTTTAAATTATAATGTTTGTTTTTCAATTATAATGTATTTTGCTTAGATTGACTATTTTGATAATAAATTACTTGACAAATATCTGTATGGAAGTTATTTTATTACTGAAAAATTCTTATTTGAATTTTAACTGCTTTTTACTTTTGAACTTTTTACAATTTCTCGCAGATCATAATTTACATAGAAATGAGAATCTGCAAACACTCCTCTTTTCAAAAAAGTTAACAAATCTAAAATAAACTATTTATTTACGGCAGGTTTCCATTACTTTTCAAAATGCATCTTTTCAAAATTCAGGTTTATTTTCTTTAACAAAATATTAATTTGTATCTTTCAACTATTACATATTATTTTTAAACTTTATTCACCAGAATCATGTTTAAGTTAATTTGAACTTATTTCATATAAATTAAAAAAGTAAAATTTGTTAGGATTTTAAATAGTTAAAATAAAAATTTACTTAACTATTCTTTTAGTTCCTCTACCATTTAAAACCATAATTATTGTATAAAGTACTGGATATAATGATTGTTACAATTTGCAGATTCATTGTATTTATGGTAAGAAATGTATATCGTATGTATATTAAATACTGAATTTGTTTAAAGAATTTTTTTTCTATATTTTAGTATTTTTTTGTCCAAATTTACACATGCTACCTTAAAAAAAATTAAATTAAAAGAAAATTCTTAAAATAAAATTAATTCTTGAAAGTTACTTATTTTAAAATAATTCATTAACATGCAGGAGTATTTAATAAAGAATATAAAATAAATGATCTCTCAAAAGTCTACTAATTTTACATGCTTAAACCAACGAAAATATTTAAATGAATATATACACAGAGTTAAGATAATCCAATACTTTTATTCTGATTTTTCTATGTAAACTTTGTAATAAGAATTATTTTTAATTAAAGGTTTATAATTAAATAACAGTGAGTATTTCTCAAATTTGGAATATTTTATCGAAAATCTATATAAAATTTTAAAAGTTTTAATTTAAAAAAATATTGCTCTAAAAACTACTTTGTATTCTAATGAAAATAAAAATAATATATTTATATTCTAAATTTTAAGAAAACTGTACTGCTTACAAAGCAATTTTAATTTATATTATTGTAAAAATATGAGTGGTTTAAATTTGTCACTGTCAATTCAGATTTTACAGAAAGGTTAATTGGATTGAAAAAAACAAGGAGAAAGAAAGAAATAGAAATCACATGTAAAAAAATACAGTGCGGAATTAGGCTTAGTTTATTTTTGTATACAATAAAGGATTTGTGTAATTTTTAACATATTCCAAAAGTTAGTCAACAGAAATAAACATGTCTAAATAACTTGATTAATCCCAAGTTATAAGTATGTATGCATATATATATATGTGTATAAGATTGTTGTTATTTTAATAGTTTGTAACCCAAGACTTCTAATGGCAACTTAGAGATTTCAATAGCCGCCCAGCTTGTCTAATGATCAGTGTGCCTCACTGTGGACGCTGAGATCCTGGGTTCGAATGCCAGCTCGGGTATGGATGTACTTTCTCTCTTTTATCCTTTCCTTGTATGAATGGGTTGTGAATGGTTGCCTACCCTATAAACAGACACCTATGCCAAGTGTGTACTGAGGAAGTTGGACTCCACACCAAAATATGGTTCAGTTGGAAAAGTGGAGCAGCACACCCCATAATGCCAGCCTAGCTGGCACAAGACAACAAAGATTTCAATAAAAGAAGTATGTACAAATATCTCTGAAAAAGAATCACTGTCAAAAAATTGTAAGGAGAATCAATAAATAAATTTTGCCAATTTCTCCAAAAATAAAAGTACTTTTTCTTAAGTTCACTGGCAAAAAGTCATACTAATGTAAATTTTCCAATTACTATTATCATAAATCCCATCTTTGGCAGTTTCTTACTATCATATTCAGTAAATTACATGAAAATAAGCTTTAGAAAGTTTTATTTCTAAAATTTAAATAAAAAAGTCTTCTGTTTGAAAATAGATTTTATGTAACTGTACACTAGATGTTTCAGGAATAAATTTTAAAAATTTATCATGGATTAATCAAAATCTAAGCAAAATGTGACACATTTTAAATTACTAAAATAAATAGAATCATTTATAAACAGGAATAGGAATTATTTTTTAAATTACAAATGAAATAACATTTTGCTCTCATAAACTTATCTACTTAGATTTATTTTTTGTGGTATCTCTATTCTCTAATAACTAAAATATTATTTAAAAGATAAACCAAGTACACAAATAATCAAATATTTTAAGTGATAGTTACAAGATTGGGATTGGGCCTACAAACTATTCTACTAAGTGCAAGAGATCACCTGGGAAAATAATTCTATTTAAAGATCTAAGGCAGAGATCAACTCTGATAGTAGTAAATAAATAACATTGCTTTTCAAATAATGTCCTAGATCAACTCTGATAGTAGTAAATAAATAACATTGCTTTTCAAATAATGTCCTTTTGTATGAAAAAGTCTATACTAAGAGAGACGTATCACACATATTTATAAATCTTAACATATATTTGCTAATGTATTTTACATATTATAATTTTCTTGGAAACATTTAGAGCTCAAATCGGCAGGGCAAGAAAATTATTTGTTTTATTATATTAAATTTAAGCCTGAAAATTACTTATATCAGTTTTCAATATATAGAAATCAATACTTTCTTTTTAGTTTGTAACAGTTTGAAATGTCAGCAACTTTAAAAAATATTTTATATGTATGATAATAAATAAAAGGTTCTATAATTTCAAATTTGTAACTAATTTTAAATATTAAACACTAATTAGGATTTTTATGGTTGACACTTCATCACAATTTCCTTTTTATATGATAACATCAAAACTTAATTCTGTTTATGTTCAATAGAGACAAGACCAAATGTCACATTTCATGCTGAAAAGCATAAACTCAATAGGGCATAATGAGCATTTAGACAATGAGTGTTAAAATTAGGGGGAAAATGTGTAAAATGAATCCATTACAAAGTGTTACATAATGTTACCTACAACCAATCATTTGATACACACAATGGATTATCAATTCGAAATTAAGATAAAATATTTTAATACGCAACAATTTTCTTCCATATAAATAAAACTTGAACTGACTACAACTGACATTATGAGTCCTTATAAAGTTTTTTGTTAAAAATAGACATAAATCATACTAAATTCAAATCAATCTAAACATTCAGAACTAACTTTATATTGGAACTACTCCCGCAATTAATATTTTATTTAATGAAAAAAATTGTGAAATATTTCAACTTGGAATTTAATTTAGAGATGATTTAACTTGTCTCCCTATGGTCTGTTTTTATATGAAGTCTAATTCGATTAGGGCCACCAGTTTTAAGTGCATTCTAAATCCATTACAAATATTTATATCCAAGGTGAGAGTTGAATACACAAACTGTTGAAGTAAAACTCAGAGCATTAATCACTTAGTAATAAGCTAAATATTTATATTGGAGAATTAAAATGATTAGATAAAAAAAATAATCAAATTAGGTGTTGATAAATCAAAATAATTTTATTTATTTTAAGGTTGTAATAATATTTATAAAACTATTTAAAAGAATTTACACCAATCAATTTTGTTAATATTATCAAAAAAAATTCTTTTTATAATGAAATCATGATTAAGAATATGTTTAATTCATTTTACTATATATTACATGAGTTTGTAACTCCTGTCCAATTTTATAGCAAATTATTAAAACATGAAAGCAATGACTTTCATTATTTTAACATACAGAATATACTTTAGAATTAAACACTTTAATATTCTACATTATATTTGATTATATCTAGCATTTTTTTATTAAATTTCAGGACGCTCTACAAAACCTTTTTTACTAATATACGATATGCACCAACTTTTAATACATAAATCAAAAATATTTCATGATAAAATTTTATATTATATGTGATATTCAAAATAATAAGAAATTTTATTTCACTTAAAACCTAACAGGGATTTAGATTTGAATCATTCATCTAAATAAGCAAGCTAATAACTTGTCTAATATGTTATTAATTCAAACAACCTAATGAAGCAACTACTTTAAGTAGAAAACATTTGGCATAGAATGAACATTCTAAATAGATTTATCAATGATATTATAAATATTTATTTCTTATTATAATAAAAATTCAGGACAGCATTTAAAATTTAAAGCTTAATATTTTATGTTAACATAAAAGACATCAAGGGTCATTAATATATTAAGTTTAAAAAAAAATTAAAATGACTTAATAATTCAAACGATAATTAATACAAATTTTAAACATATATTGCTTTAAAATATGAACAATACTTTAGTATTACTTCTCATATTGAATATATATTCACATGATTTTCAATGTAAGTATCTTAAATCATATATTGTTATTTTTTAAAATAATTAATGTTAACCAGAAACTATTAGAATTCCTTTTTTAAAATATAAAAAAAATTCAATCTGGATAGTTTACATAAATTATTTCTTGAAAATATTTCTGATCCTCATTCTGATTTCCTTAATTTTGGGCATATTTTATGTAGAAATCAACTTTATAAAAACTTAAGTAGAAGATTGCAATTATTGTGGTAAAATTCAAATCATTCCTGAAAATTCAAATTTCAGCCAAAATCAAATCAGTCACTCATGTGATACTGGAGATAATAAATTTCATATAAATACAGGTATAAAAGTGAAATCTAATGTATAACAAACATTTTAAAAAATCGAAGTTATCAATACACGAAAAGCAATAATGTGCACTGAAAACAAAAACAGTAATTCATAATTACCATTTTATGAAATTACACTCATCTTATAGGAAAGTGGAATTTAATCATTAATAACTGACATTAACTCTTTCTAAAACACAGTATTTGAGTTTATAATATCCATGATATCTGGTGCTTTTTATATAATATAATATTTGGAGTTTAAAACATCCATGATTTACAACTTTATATTACGTTTCAATGAAACTAAGAATGCATTGGCTAAAATGTACGATAATTAAATACAATGCGAGTCTTGTCGGATTAAACCACAAGTCACAGAAATCACATATTTCTTAAATTAAAATTTACCAACAACTCAAAAAAGTTCATCAAATCGAAAACTTTTCAAGACAGAAAACTATTTAGTAAATTGATTGTTCAGTGTTAGATTGATGATCGCTTCTCTTAAACTTTATTTTGGTTGATATTGATAAAATAACGTGAGTGTCCTCTAGGAAACGCAATAAAATAAATTAAGAAATTGGAAGTGAACATATGCATTTCATTTCTGCATTTACTTTGAAATTTATATCACTAATTTAAAATGCAATCCAAAAACATAAAGCTTCCAATTCTTTTTTAAATTTTCGACCCATATGAAATGACTACGTGCTCATCTGAGCTTATTTCTCCTTTATAAACAAAAGCTACATACATATATATTGAGAGCCCATCACCACAGGTGACACGGTCACAATTGAGCTGGCGCTATTCTTTCCACATTCACGACACACCTGCGGAAAGACATTGGACTTCACATCATATTAACGTGGACACGTCCCCAACCCCAGTAACCCAGAGAGAGAGACCCCGTGGCAAATGAAACTACACTTTGCTGATCTTAACGGCAAGGACGAGGGGTTTGCCTTTGCGGCGGAGTTCCTGTGCCATTGCACGCACCTCCAATTTAATTTTGAATTATTTAATTATCATTTGTGTTAGTCTTATTATATTTAAGAAAATGTTAAACATGAATAATTTAATTTTAGAAAGTTAAAAATAGCTTATTCTAATTAATTTTATAATTTAATAATTTAATTACATTTAAAAATTTATTTATTTTAAGTTTAATGAAGAGGATGGGGGAATCGAAAAATCTTGGTGCGGGTCAAACCAGTATTTTCATCATATGGCCATGGCAGGTAAATCATTTACGTAAGTAAGATATAAAAAGCAATTCAGTTCAAATCTCCTGTGATTTTGCAGGATAGCTAATTCAGGAAATCATCTGCGTGTGTACCTCATAAGTACCAAATGCAAACAAATACCATTACCTGTGAGCACGTGGTAGAGCAAGCAAGCATCGGGAGCACCTGCTTTATTGAAAAAAACAACAAGGTCTTTTACATTATGGGGTGGTACAAATTCTTGGTTAATCTAGTATTTACATTTTTTCTGGTTATATAATTACATTTTTCTTGGATTATATATATACAATACATTACAGTAATTATTATTTATTTACAGGTTACTTTGATAAACTATTTACATTTTTCTCTGATTACATATGTCAATGATTATACAATACAATCATTTTTATCTATTTACAGTACAAAACAGTATTATGTTTACTAAGTATAATTCAGTACAATTTATTGATGGCTATGTATAATACAATACTAAAGATGCAAAATAATTTGAACATAGTAAGTGCAATTTGCAAATAATTGGTTAGCATAGGTATTCGTTGATTTTTAGCATTTATACAGATATTTAGTGAGTTTTATATGCAGTTGTGATTTTATTTATATCAATTAAAATTTTATAAAGTAATAAATAATAAAGAATAAGAGAGTCCCAGTATTTGTGCTGATATAAACAAGGAGTAAAGCAAAAGCTCTATCTCTTAACCCACCACTGTCAAAAAAGGTTGGGTGGTGTGGGGTAGGAGGGGGGAAGCCAGCAGTTCCTCTCGTGATCCATCAATGTCAAGTAGCGAGAATGCGAATTTGTTCACGGGAGGAATTTTATTTAATAAAATATTTCTAATCTGATATGGTTCTGAGAATCGCCTGGGGTCTTCTTCTATTAATTGGGTTATTGATGTCGTAAATTGGTTGATTTTGAATTAAGGGGTTGGGAATATTTATTAGGTTTGAGTATAAATTATCTGCTATTTTAATTATATGATTGCTAAATGTTTCGATATCATATTCTTCAAATATGTTCTTATTCTTGAAATAGATGGGCGAGTTCGTGATCATTCTGATGATTTTGTTTTCGAGGGATTGAATTCTACACATGTACCTTTTTGCAGCATAACCCCAAACTGGCGCTGCATAAGTTGTTAATGGTCTTATGATAGATTTGTATATGAGTAGCTTGTTGTCTACACTGAGATTAGAGTTCCTATTAATACGCAGATATATTAGTGCTTGAGCTTGTTTGACTCTTTTTAAGATATCTTCGATGTGGGGGAGCCAGGTCAGTTTCCTGTCCATACGGACGCCTAGGTACTTAACTTTGTTAGACCAAGGGATGTTTTCGTGGAATAACATTAATTCATTTGTCCTTTTTCTTTTTACCCCAAAAAGTATGGCCTCGCATTAGTCTGTGTTAATTTTAAGCTTCCAGTCCCTGATCCAGTTTTCTAATGTTGGAATATAGTCCCTAAGTGGGAGAGCAGCATTATCGTTCGTGTTCCCGCTAGCCATAATAGCGGTATCATCGGCAAAAATGAATCTATGGATGTTGTTTTTACTTGGGAGATCTGAGATAAAAAGGTTGAATAGTGCAGGGCCTAAGATAGACCCTTGGGGGACACCACTTTTTATATAATAAGTTTCCGAGGTAGAGTTGTTAATTTTGACTTGGAAGGATCTGTTATTTAGATAAGAATTGAGTAATTTAACAAGATTAGTTGGTAATTTTAGCCTGATGAGTTTATAAAGAATACCGTTTATCCAAACCTTGTCAAAAGCTGAAGCAATATCAAGGAATAGGGCTGCAGTGGCTTTATTATTCTGTATGTTTTCAGTAATCAGCTCGGTGGCTCTAAGGAGCTGATGAGTTGTTGCATGTTGGGATCTAAATCCGAACTGATCATTGTTAATTAAGTTGTTTTGGTTTATGAACTGATCAAGCCTCAATTTTACCGAATATTCGAATAATTTTGATTGAACTGGGAGAAGACTTATCAGCCTATATGCTTTTGGATCACGAGGGTTTTTACCTCCACCTTTAAAAATGGGGGCAATGATTGCTTTTTTAAAATGTGTCGGGTAATGATTCAATTCAAACATTTTATTAAAAATTTTTTGTAATTAAGTAGATTGCCGAGAGGGGTAGGTTGATTAACATTTTATTTGTCATACCATCATGCCCAGGGGCTTTTTTAGGTTTTAGTTTGTTTATGTGTGTTATTATTTCATCTGGGCTAATTTTTGGGTGATCGTGTGGGGGAGTGTCGTTATTGTTCAATTTATTAATTTCTTCCTCTACATCACATTCTTTGTCACTGCTCATGTTACTGGGGGTGAATTGAAAGGATACGTTCATTGCGATAGCATCAGCTTTATTGATCTTAACGGCAAGCGGCGTGAAGCTACTGAGCCACTGGAGCTCAGCAAAAACTTCATCAGTGTGGAAGAGTAGATTAATTTCCATAACCTCTACTTGGATCATTAATTGATTTCTTTCAGTTGTCAGAGAAAAAGTGACTATTTTCCCGACAGATATATTGGTTTACCGTTATCTGAGTAAGTTCTTATTTTCAAAGGTGGATATATTTTTCTAATTATTGCATCATAAAATGAAACCAGTTGCTTTATGACTCTTATAGACGAACTAATTATGGTTGCATCATTACTAGAGAAAACAAAAACTTAAAAAATGTATGTGTAACCATTTCGTTTTCATGTCTAGAAGTCTAAATTTGAATACTTGAATCGCAATTTAAGAAGCATTATGGTGATCAGAATTTCAATTTATGCAATACCTCCAACAATTTTTATTTTTATTTTTTTAAGTATTAAGAGGGATTGCAACAGTTTGAATTAGAAGTTCGTAAAATTCATATATATCCATAAAAATTGTCTTTCTTAGATATGATCAGAATTTGTTATGAAAAATGTGCTTGTCAGCTGAAGACAAACGAGTTAATGTGATAAAAGTAACTTAAATATGCTAGAGTTCTAACATACATTCTTTAGCTTAGAGGGAATAATGCTAAGAAGAGCTTCTGCTATAGAGAAAAAAGTAGAAGTTTCCCTGTTTCGGATGAAGATCCAAAATTAGTTATCATTCAACATAAATTTATTTATAAATTATTTTAAGTTATTTAACAAACGAAGGGTTGCTAAAAATATTATTAGCAAGCAATTGTTTTAAATATTTTAATTTCCATTTATTTACAGTATTTTGAAACTGCTACTTTATAGCACGTGCAATTTGTCTACAGCTTGAACAAAGCCGCCATCTGTATATATTGACCGGACATTACTTCCCCACTAGTACTATTTTTCTAGTTTAAGTATATATATCATAGAATAGTATAAGAAATAAATTTAAAAATTAAATCTTAACATGCAATGAATAATTTGTCTAAAATTTTCATTCTTTATGCTGGAAACGAAAATTAGTAAACATGAGAAACAGTCTTTAAATCGGACCGGCATATTATTTTTTCTACCACATCGTGTTTTTGTAGGATTTGTCATCAGGAATGATGTGTGAAGTATGTGAATTTACCCTTTGGTCATACACAGTGTATTAGTGTCCCATAACAATCCGTCAATATGTAGACTGGCTTCAGCCGGTCAATGGAATATTCAGGTTTTTCTCTTAGAAGGAGAGTGAAATATTTTTCATAATAGAAAATGTTCCTTCATAGGCGGGTTTGAGGCGTTTTTTCACTCTGTCTATTCTAACTATGGAGGAAGGAATATAAGAGGAGTAGTTCTAACTATGGAGGAAGGAATATATACGGAGTAGTACCGCGAAATATAATGAGCGCCGATGAAGAAGTTAGCAGACGATACCCTGCCCACACTGTCTTTCAAGAGAAACAGTACTTTCTTATTGAGGACACAGTATAAGCAAGCATGATTTTCATTTCAATTGCACACACCGAAATAAAAGTGATCTAAATTACTTATTATTTTTATTGATAGTTAAGTGCTTATTTTGTATTTCTAATTAATTCTTAATATTATGTATTTCAATAAAGAAATTTTAAGCGTGTTATTCACCTTATTGACTTAGAGATAAGTACTTGAATATTATGAATTAAATTGAATATCATATTATTATATTTATAATTATGAAAAATATCGATTTTTCTTTTTTTTTTATTGATATTCAGTGGCAAAGTTTCCTACCCATGTTATTCCTTGTAATTTTATCCATGCATGCAATATTTTGCTATTTGGTTATAATTTTTCCCTTTATAAGGAAAAATTATTCTTCTGTATATAAATTCATTTATATCTATCTATACAGTAAAAGTATTTTTCCTTTGTTGTAATTTTAGTCCAATATTAGAAAAAAAAAAGTTTTTACTATCAATAATTTGTAAATGAATTTCGTTGAATAATGTAAAAAAAAAGTTGTAGTAAATAGTCAACAGTAAGAGACCTAAAAACAAAATAAAATATATTTTCTTTTATCAAAAATTGAATTTCAATAAATCTTGATTTATTATATTTAGTAAGATTTATATAAGATAAAAATATCTTCCCAAGATGTATGATATTTTGATATTAATGTAATGTTAAAAACTCAGTACTTTTGTTTTGAGAAATTGGAATTTATTCACTAGCAAAATAATTAAATGTATTCCTAATTTTATAAAATTAATCTCCTTAAATTAATTTTTTTACAGATGAAGTTTTTCATAATGATTATTTAATAAACATTCATTAAAATAATTTCTGTTTTAACAATGAAGTTTAAATAAGTATATTTTCTTTCAAATATTTCAATTCAACAAGAGGCTTACAACAGGTTTCAGTGTAATGTTTAGGAAGACAGAGGGTATATGGCACGTACGTCAAGCGCTGACCAATTGGGCGTCTCCACTTATGCTCCTTCCTCCATGGTTCTAATAAACACATGAGAGAAGTAATTGTGTA
Organism: Latrodectus hesperus; assembly: GCA_037975125.1. Lineage (NCBI taxonomy): Eukaryota > Metazoa > Arthropoda > Arachnida > Araneae > Theridiidae > Latrodectus > Latrodectus hesperus. The sequence continues at coordinate 25,541,611 of CM075854.1, forward strand.
GCCTGTTTTGTTGGTACTGGTTTCAGTTTCTTCATATAACTCTGCAATTTAGGGCTGTAGCAAACAGGAACGAATTCACCGAAAAGCTGACGCCGCCGAAGCGGTGATGACAGAAAATGTCACAAAATAGGCGTTCCGAGCAACATTTTATGTATTCCAGTTAGTTAAAAATATCTGGCACTAATTTGGCGGCAAAGCAAATTATTTACCTTTTTCTCATGCTTTTTTTCTCCCTCGGAAATAATATTTACGATTGACTTATTAAATTTTCTTATGATGAAGATTAATAAAGGATAAATCTTTACAGAGGTCATTTAAATATTTTTTGAATGTGAACTATTAACATTTACTAAATTATATATTAAAAATTAATTAAATTATTTATTAATAATGATAAATAAATAAAATTATTTATTTTATTAAAAGTTAACCTTTTAATTGAATTTTAGAAAGTATATTAATTTTTACGAAACTTTATAGATCGAAGACATCTGTGGTATTCAAAAGATAGAAATTATTTTTACAAGTGTAAAAAAATGCTCTGCTCTGGGAAATAAATAAAATGTTTTGCGAAGCATTTGACAAATCTTTTGCAGGTTATAATTTGTATTAATATTAAATTTTTATCTTTTATGAAAAGGAGTTAAATTGAAATTCAAAATCTTATTTTTTTATACATAAATATACTTTTAAATTAATTTAAATAAAATACACAGAAGAACATTTTCTAAATTTAAACATACTATTTAATATTATTGAAAAAATTAATTCTTTTATTTAATACATACAAATGAAAAAATAATATTTTCACACATTGTATGTTTCTAAAGTTGTTTAGGTATTATAGTTTTATAATATAATATTTTCAATCCTTAACTTTAAAATTCAAAAAAATATAATTAATTAAAGCAATATTTATTAAAAAGTAATGTTTATATTACTGAGACTATGATTAAGCTTAATTATACAATATTGTAACCATCTGTGAGCAATGAAAAATCGCTAGAGGGCGAACAAAAAAGAGTCAGTTGATGTACGTCGATCGCGAGATGCGGTCAGAAATTTGGCGAAGTGCAATATTCAATAAAGTTGTTATTTGTTACTGAAATGCTGTGTTTTCATTTAAACGTCCTGACATGATTATAAGTATAAGTAATCTTAAATGATAAGTAAAGTAAAAGCACGTAGGCATTTTAACATTTCAGAAGTGGAATATTTATCACCCTTTGATGCTAGTTTTGTTTTATTCTCCGATATGGAAATTCGTATATGCTTGTGAATTAAGATTAAAAATAGGAATACGCTCCTCATAAGTAAGGATTAATTTTGGGTGAAAAATAAGGAAGAATTTATGACGAAAGGTACTTGAAACTACGAGTTTCATCAATACGGAATAAAAGAAACGAAAATACGCAAGTGAGTGATCTTTTTTATTTTGCGCTTTTGATTTCTGTTAGCTCTAAAATGACTTCATTTCTGGCGAAAGGAAAAAAGATAGATTTAATTACTTTAGCTACTGAATTAGGAGAAACCGTTCCCCAAGATTGTAAGATAATAGATTTAAGGAACATAATCATTAGTTCAAAAAACTATGAAGAAGAATTTGTTAAAATTTTATTGGAAGGTATTATTGAAGATCGCTTAGTCCAAAACAAGACGTGAGTTTGAGTTACAAAAATTACGTTTACAGAATGAGAGAGAAAATGCATTAGGAAATGTCGGTAATGCGAGTAATTTTGATTCAGAAAGGCGCGATTCTTGCAATTTGCAACATCTTATGCAATAATATGATGTGAATGAAGGTGATTTAAGTTTTTATCTCATATTATTTGAAAGACAAGCGCGACTAATGGGTTTAGATGAAGCTCATTGGGTTTTCCATCTTTTAAGACTTCCACCATATGAAATAACTCAGTGTATTGCCCGCGAACCGGATGATAAAGCAAATGATTACTATTATGTGAAAGAACTATTATTAAAAAGATTTAAATTAAGTCCAGAAAGATTTCGGCAGACATTTTATGAACATTCTCGTACAATTAAGAATACATGGAAAGATTTTACTTATGAGTTACGAAATTATTTTAATGAGTGGTTAGATGGTCTTAAAATTACTAATTTAGAAGATCTTAAGGACTTAATTGTTACAGAACAATTAAAGTAAAGTGTTTCCCCTACCATTCGTAATCACTTCATAGATGAATGGACCAATTTCATTAATCCAGATAAATTAGCTGAAAAATTAGATTCGTATGAGAATGCTAGATTCGGAATAAAATCTTGTATTGAAAACAAAAACGTGAAATTTTTTGAAAAAAGATCTTATTTTGATAATTATGTAAGCAAATTTAATGATCGCTGTAAAAATGAAAATTTCAAAAGTGAAGTAAGAGAAAACCGCGAATTTAAAAAGTTTCCTAAGAATGATTGTTTTTATTCTAAAGAAAAGCGTAACACTAATTTTAGTTCTCGTAGTGATAAAAATAGCATTATATGTTTCAACTGTAATGATTATGGGCACATTTCTAAAGACTGTTCAAAAGAAAGAAAAATTTTAATTTGTAGAGAATGTGATGAGAGTGGACATACCCAGCGGCATTGTTCGATAAACAAAGATAAAAATAGTTTGACGGCAAATGTTGAAAATCTTACCCCATTAAATGCTTATATGAAGGAAGCAAAAATAAATAATTCTGAGCATTCGATAAATAGCTTAATAGATACGGGATCGAGCATTTCTTTAGTTAAGAATTCGGTTGCAATTAAATTAAAGCCGGATATAATTCCGTTAAAGATAAAATTGTTTGGATTTGGTTCTACTGTTGCATCTGCTTTCACACTTGGGAAAAGTCAAGTGGAATTAATAATCGACGACTTCAGAGCAACACTTGAAATATTCGTTGTGAATGATGATACTATGTCGTTTGACCTAATTGTAGGAAGAGACTTTCTAGACAAAACAGAAATTGCTTTCGCACGAATTGGCTCCAAATTGCACATCTGGTATTTGAATACTATTCCGTTTTCTGAAGTAGAAGTTGAATCGAAACATCAACAAATAAAACTTAAAACGGAAGAACCTATTATAATAGAAAAAAATAGCATAAATTTTATTCAGGCGAAAACAGAAAATATGAAAAACGGTCTTGTATTGTTAGAGGGAAAAGAAAAAAATTTTCTCATTCAAAAACAGAATCGAAATTTAAATTTCGATTCTGTTTTTGAAATTAAAAATGGTAAAACGGTGATTCCTATTATGAATAATGGTTCTTTTGATATTAAGTTTAAAGAAAATCAGTGTCTGAGTAGGGTAACCGATATATCGCAGGATTGGAATTTAAATTCTGAATTTATTCTTCCATTTAATAATCTTTGTAATGCAACTGAAGATACAATATTCACTGTAAATAAAGATAAATGCACGATTAAAATAGACGATATTAAATTTGATGAAACTATTCCTTATGATAAGAAATTGGAAATTCTGAAACTAATTAATGATTATAGAGATTGTTTTGCCATGAATATAAGTGAGTTAGGATGTACTACATTGACTAAACTGGAAATTAATGAAGTTCCAGGAAGCAAACCAGTTTGTTTACGTCCCTATAAGACAAACGCAGCTGAGAGAAACTCTATTAAAATATTGTTAAGGAATGGAAAGAAAACAAAATAGTTTCCGAAACAAGATCACCTTATGCCAGTCCAGTATTGTTAGCTCGAAAAAAAAACTGGTGAGGATAGACTTGTTGTAGATTTCAGAAAATTAAATAACCAGACAATTAAAGATAAATTCCCTTTACCCAGAATTGATGATTTATTAGAATGTCTTGATGAATGTAATATTTTCACGACATTAGATTTAGCTCATGGTTATCTCCAAATACCATTAACAGAGGAAGCTAAATTAAAAACTGCTTCTATTACTCCAGATGAAACAGGTCAGTTTGAACGTATGATTTTTGGTTTAACAAATGCACCTTCAGAATTTCAGAGATTGATGTATCAAGTATTAGGACCATTGTTAAATAAGAAAGTTTTGTGTTATTTAGATGATATTTTGATCCCAGCGAAGAATTGGACTGATATGATTGAACGAATAAAAGAGGTATTTGACAAACTTAGATCTGTTAATTTGACTTTAAAGATGTGAAAATGTGAATTCGATAAAAAGGAAGTAGAATTTTTAGGATTTATTGCTAATAAAGAAGGAATAAAACCAGGAATGATAAAAATTAGATCAAAAAGAGAATTTGCAACTCCTAAGAATATTATTATGATATTATGATATTCGTAGATTTTTAAGTTTAACTGGTTATTTTCGGAGATTTGTGGAAAAATATGCACAAAAGGCAGAACCTTTATCACGACTCTTGCAAAAAGAAGAATCTTTCAAGTGGGAAGAGGAGCAAGAGCAGTCTTTTCGATTATTGAAAAATAGCCTCACAGAGCAACCTGTCTTAGCCCATTATAACCCTCAAGCTAAAACGGAAGTACATTGTGATGCAAGCTCTAGTGGTTTAGCAGGCATGCTTTACAACAAGGACCAGACGATAAATGGCGGTTGGTTTATTGTGTCAGCAAAAAGACAACTGAAATTGAAAAGAAGTATCATTCAAGCAAGCTCGAATTGATGGCCATTGTGTGGACTCTCGAAAGATTAAGGCAGTATTTATTAGGCATAAAATTCAAAATAGTGACAGATTGTCAAGCACTGATGTACATGAATTCAAAGAAAACAAACAATCCTCAGATTGCAAGATGGTGTAAGTTAATTCAAGAATTCGATTTTGAAATAGAACATAGACGTGGAAAGAAAATGGTTCACGTAGACACAATGAGCAGAGCACCAGTTTGGGAATCAGAAGATATATTGACATCCCTCATCGAAAATAAATTAGAAGTTTGTTTGACCTTGAGTGAAGATGAACAAATATTGATGATACAGCAGGCTAATCCAGAAATACGAAAATTAATAGAAATATTCAAAAAAAAAAAAAAAGATCAGGATAGAACAAAAGAAGAAAAACAGCTTATAAGAAATTACGTGCTTAAGAGAAACAGATTATTTCGATACATAAACGAAAATGGAAAAGAAAAATTTCTCTATGTTATTCCAAAGAATATGAGAAAAAGTACAGTAATCAAATTCCATGATCTTATGGGACATTTTTCTGTTGATAGAACTGTTAATAAGATAAAAGAATTGTATTGGTTTCCTTATATGAAACGTTATGTACGAAGGCACATTACAAAATGTTTTGAATGTTTGATGAACAAAACGCCGTCAGGAAAACAGCCTGGTTTATTAAATAAAATTAAAACAGGTCGTAAACCTTTTTCAATTATACATATGGATCATTTAGGACCTTTTGTTAAGAGTTCTAAAGGTAATCAAGAACTTTTGGTCATGATAGATAATTTCACAAGATTTGTCCAATTGACTCCAGTAAAGAGTACGTCAACATCACATGTGCTGAAGGCTCTGAAAAAGTTTGTAAATACTTATGGTCTACCTGAGAAAATAATAACAGATCGAGGAACTTGTTTCACTTCGCATCAATTTCAACAATATTGTGATGAAAATGATATACATCATACACTCAATTGTATGAAGTGACCATGTGCAAATGGAATGGTTGAAAGAGTTAATAGAACAATATTGTCTACCATAACAACTGGTATGGAAGATCAGAATCATAAAGATTGGGATGTTAAAATACATGAAGTTGAGAGAAACTTGAACAACTTTGTAAACAAGTCAACGAACAAGACACCATTTGAATTGCTCCATGGTTATTCTCCACGATTCAACGATGGAATTTTGAGAAAGTTAGCTGATGAAGAAGCTCAGAGTTGGCAAGATCCATCTGTAGTGCAGGAAGAATCTCGAAGACAAATAGAAGAAAGTCAACAAAAAATGAAGAAGTATTATGATAAAAAGAGATGTAGAGCAATCACGTTTGAACGAGGAGAGCTTGTCGTAATGAAAAGAGCTCCGAAATCTTCAGGCCAACCTACAAAGACACAATTTAAATACCGAAGCTCTCTTATTGTTACCGAGGTATTGCCAAACGATGTCTACCGTGTGACTCAGCTGGAAGAAAAAAAGAAAGGCCACTTCTACGCAACAACAGCTCACATTAGTCAACTAAAACCATGGCTAAATGAACCAGATTCGGATGAAGATAGTGATATCGATAATGCCAATAGTGATGATAATGACTATTCTCTGAACAGTCCGAGACGCAATCCACATAGATCCACTCACAAGGACTAAAGTTGAATGAGGGATCCTAAATGGTGAGATCTTTCCAATTTTATTTAAAGAAAAACTTGTAATTTAAAGGCAATGAACTTATCATAAACTATTGACTCTAAAAATAAATAACATTAATGATAATTTACTGTATACTGAAATATTCATCAAACAATATGAAAGTCTGTTGAATTTATCTGTGAATGATTTAATATTCCTAAGTTCATTTAAGGTCTTGTAAACTTTTGTTGTAAGTAATTTTATTGGAATTTAGAATTGCATCAAGAATTACTAGTGGAAAAAGTGTATTATATATTATTATATAATACACTTATTATATATATTTTTTTTAATCTAACATAATAATTTTTCTACCTTTAATGAAAGATGTGTATTATTAATGATTATAATTACAGTAATTGTTTGTGTGAATGAGAAATAATGTTAGTTACGTAGTTAATAATTTTATTTAATCTGCTGTGTTTAATTTTTAATGTTAATTTTGTTGTATCAATTAGTAATTGAGTATTAATATACCAATTGAGGACAATTGTAAGGTCAGTCTGGCCGAATGTCAGCAATGAAAAATCGTATTTATTAAAAATTACGTAGGCTTTTAACACATCTCTGTGCTTGTAATTGCCATTTATTTTTGGTTACATAACTGAAACTGAAAGCAAACGATATATATATATACATATATATATATATATATATATATATATATATATATATATATATATATATATATATATATATATATATATATATATATATATATATATATATATATATATATATATATATATATATATATATATATATATATATATATATATATATATATATATATATACACTTGTTATTGTAAAATTAATTTATATTTTTTTAAAACTCAGAAATGCATTATTATGTTTTTTGTTTTCCATAAAATAGTTCATATGAAAAATATTTTAATACTATATGAGTTGCGCTGATAGTTTGCTTGCCCTTTATTTAAAGGTTTGTATCTATTATAAAAGATTACCGCAAATATTTATTTTAAATATATAATGTTATTATATTCAAAGCAGAATGATGTAATTCAAGTAATATAACTAAATTTAGAATATGAAATTTTAATGAAATATAGACTAGTTTTGTGGGATAATGATAGTTTTTAATATTCTTTAAAAAAATATCAGAATGTAAAACAATGTCAAGAAATTACACATTCTGAAATTATATATATATATATATATATATATATATATATATATATATATATATATATATATATATATATATATATATATATATATATATATATATATATATATATATATATATATATATATATATATATATATATATATATATTTGAATGTTTTGATAAATAAGCAGTCATAATTTCCCAAAACTGATATTGCTTATTAATCTAAATGTAAGCAAGAATTCAATATGATGTAAATAAAATTTCCTTGTGATTTAACAGCACAAAGACATCACATATTTACGTCATAATTTCGTCACTATGTTTTCGGCGAATTCGCTCTCGTTTGTTACCAGCCTTAGTGACAAAAGTGTGGAATTTATAGTAATTTTAGGCCCATCAAAAAATTACCCTGGAGGTTTAATGTTTGCTCAATAAACCATCTCTGCAATAAAATAATTAGTGCCAGTTCTTATAACAGATCTATGTTTTAGCAGCAATAATGATAAAATGTCTATCCATTTTACATTGTGCTTTTTAATAGCTGTTTTCAAACTGCTATGAAATCTTTTAACTTTGCCTTGCGTTTCAACATTGTGGATGATATAGTGCAGGTCTAAGTATTTTTGCATCATAAAATATTGCAAAGTTTCTAAACAGCTGGGATTGAAATTGCTTTGCTTAATCTGTTATTATGCTTCGTGATACATCAAATCTACTGATCCAGTTTTCATAGAATGCTTTGCTTACTATTTTGGCATTACTTTCTGGCAAAGGAATGATTTCAGTCCAGCAAGTAAACCTATCAATAGATGTTAAACAATAGATCTGTTCATCAGGTGGTGGCTAAGGTTCAATTAAATCAATAAGCAGAACACTGAATTTTCAATCAGATTCTTGAAAAGTTCAAAATTAATTTTGTATCTTGTTTATCTTAGATTTCTATAAATTTCTCATGTTTGAGCTCACTTTTTAATTTGCTTGTATATTTCAGGCTAAATCAACCTGACAGCCATCAATTTAACAGTAAATTTTATTCCTGGGTGCAACAAGCCATGGATTTGATTAAAGATTTCTTTTCTAAACTTCAGAGAAATATATGGGTGAATCTTTCTGGTAAATATAGCATGCAAAAGATATTTTACAAATGCTAGTATATGTATTAGGCTTAAAGTTCAAAGATGTGTAACTGAAACACAGCTGTTTAAATTCTGCATCGCTATTTTGCTCATGGGCTATTGGTTCATAATCGATAACAGAAACTGCAGCAATTATTCTATCTTTAAAACTGATGTGCTGGATATCTGTATTAAACTCAGAAATGTATTGGAGTAGACGCAATTGTTTTGAAAAAAGTTTCACATTTTTGCTTTATGAAAATATTAATGTCTTATGATCTATCCAAATTGTAAATTCACCAGATTCCGACATATATTGAAGTGATCAAGGGAAAGACAAGCCCCAAATAACTCACGGCCATAGGTGTTGTACTCTTTTTGAGTATCATTTTTTTATTTAGGAAAATAAATATACCTTTCTGTGGAAAGAGCAATTTTTTTAAATAGAATCCAATTGGCTTCCACATGTCATCTTCAAATTGTTGTAACACTGAGCCTGTTTCTCAATCTGAAGCATCTGTACATAAAGGTAAAGGGAGTCCAGGCTTAGAGAAACATAGAATAGTGTGCTAATCAAAAATGAATAGACTTTAATTTCCTTGTGGTTGACAACGAGAATTATTTGTGAGGGAGAGCTGGGTATGTTCATAGGGAGAGCGCATGGCAAAGTGAAGTAACGAGGTGGCCAGGAACCGGTTTGGCTCCAGCAAGGGAGAAAAGGATGTCGAGTGTATGTGGGAAAGACTAGTTCCGGACACATGGAGTGGCCAGGGAGAAGAGAAACGGAAGACTGCAGCAGTCCGAGGCGAGTTCCTCGAAAAAAACAGAAAATTTGCTCCAGGGGTGAACCAAGATATATGGTATTTCTACGGCGGATGGCACTTCTGCAAAGCTTCTAGAGATTGAAAAGAAGGCAGTGGAGTACCCCCGATTGGCGTTATAAAAGGAGGTTTCCTGGTTATCCAATGCAACATTCAGCCTTGCGCACGTTGGCTACCCTGGCGTTCCCAAATAACTTCGTAAGTTTCATTTGCGTGTAAATTATTATTCATGGTATCCCAAATTAATCTGTAAATTATTATTTATGTTATTACAAATTAATCTGTAAATTATTATTTACGTTATTCCAAATTAATCTGTAAATTATTATTTGTGTTATTCCAAATTAATCTGTAAGTTATTAGCTGTATTATTCCAAATTAATCTGTAATAAACTTAATTAATTATGAACCTGGAATCTTATTAAGTGTTTATTAGTAATATTATTTAACTAATAAACTCCTGCATAAGAAAAAACTATACAATAAGACACTTAGTACATAAATGGTGCAGTGACCAGTTCTTCTTCAAAAGACTGAATTAAATTGCGTTGTTGTATTATTTATAATTATATTAAGAAATTAAAATAGCGATATTTTGCTTATAATGTTATGTTAGTATTTTTATTTTGTTCTACATGTATAAATTAGAGCACTTGAGTTGTAAAAGAAGTTGGTCAAGTTAATTATTTTCTTTTAGATACAAAATTTTTCATATTGTGTGACTTACTGTATAAAATATTGTGTAATGCCTAATATTCAGTGTAGCGGTGAATCAGGAAGTGCAATTGAGGGAACATTTTATCCCCAAAGAATATCAATCATCCACCTTTCGGCCTTACTTATTTATCGTGCTCGAGGGACAGGGTTAAGTGAATTTTGTCGATCGCTTAGAGGTCGTGGCGCGTCAGTAATCATGGAGCCCACAGGAAAAATATTTTGCTCTTAAAGACCGACTTTATGACGAGGCTAGGGATTGTTTTGTAGAATTTAAAGAAGAAATTAAAAAGTATGATTATTTAAAAGAACTGTTAATAAAAAAATTCGGCACCAGAATATCTCCAAATGAAGCACTAGTTGAATTTATGTCATTCCGATGTCTGGAAGACATGAAAGTTGAACGCTATATTGCTAGGACTACTCAGAAAAGTAGGTTGTTAGAATATGGTGTTTTAAATCCTGAAGTCGCTGAAGCCCAAAAGAAAAATATGTTGATGACAAATTTTCACTCGAAACTTTTACGAGGAATGTGATAGCGAAAAAACCCCATACTGTAAAAGAGCTTAGGGAACTTGCGAAATGCTCTAATTATGAACCTGGAATCTTATTACGTGTCTGTTAGTAATACTATTTAACTAATAAACTTCAGCATAAGAAAAAAACAATATAATAAGATACTTAGTAGAATAGCACACAGCATTAACTAGATCAGATTATCATGAAACATCTCCTTTCCCAAATGATTCTATCAAATATCTTTGAACCGAAGAAGAAATTCAGGCTTTAAGAGAAATAGTTAAAATAGTACTTCGCATAAAATAAACAGCAAAAAAGATTTTTCAAATATGAAAATTAATTATCCATGGCTAAATGACTGCTTACCTACAATTAATTTTGTGATTTATAATTAAATTATTCATTTTAACCAGACAGATATTTTATCTAGGTAAGAACAAGCCAGAAAATATAGAAAAAATGCCAAAAAACCGGGAAACATGGAAAAAAAGATGTTGAGAGATTCAAATATTATGTTTTCTTCTGGGGTAATATTAGTGTGTGATAATATAGAGATAATATAGATAATATTAAAAATATAGTGAAACTACGAGCGTAAGATGTCGACAAGGCAATAAGTGATCCACGGAATTTATTATCGATGATATAAGAAATTTAAAACGGAAATATTTATCTTTAAGGAACAAAACAAGAAAATTTTTCATAGTGGTATACCAGAAGTTAGTTCATAATAAGCGAAAAAAATACTTTTTTCTTGAGGATGCGATTGTGAGTTAAAAAAAATCACACATCTCTCTTTTTCTGAAAGTCTGAGATAATAATAATGTTTTTGCAAGTGAGAGTGCGAATGTCAAAAATCTGGAAATTTGTAATTCTTTGTTATAATTGTCTAATGTGTATCTAAAAATGTAAACTTACAAGGGAATACCTTTTTAGAATATTGTTCAGTTTGTTTTGTGTGTGTGTATCAAGGAACTGCTTTATTTAATTTGACAAAGTTTTAATAATCTAAATTGTTCTCTTTGTCAAGATCTTTTAGTTAGCAAAACTTAAATTTCCTTAAGTATTAGTTATTACTAATTTATAGTTCTGTTTTGTTTAGATAAAAATAAAGTATTTTTACTGAAATAACGCAAGCTGAACTTTATTTTACTTTCAATAATTTTGATCACTTTGCATTTTTCAATACCTTTCACGGCAGACATTATATAACTTATGCTACAATCTAATGAATCGATCTTAAATATCTACTGAAATGAAAACACAAGAGAGCCGTTTTTATTTAAATTTTTAAATTAAAATATTATAACAAGTTTTATTTTAAATCATCATATTGTTCTTCAAATTCTTAAGAACGAAATGTCTAATATTACTTTAAAATATTTATATATTTTCGAAATAAGATATCATTTCTCTACAAAATAATTGGAATTTTTTACATTCCACATTACGATTTAAGGGTTTTATGAACTTAAATACAAAAGTGATAAATATTCCATAATTTATCATATTTACCAAATTTAGTTGTGATTAGGAATAATCACCGGTTATTATACATAATAAAAGATTAATCGCTCTTTTACCATTACATACACACACACACACACACACACACACACATATATATATATATATATATATATGTGTGTGTGTGTGTGTGTGTGTGTGTGTGTGTGTGTGTGTGTGTGTGTGTGTGTGTGTGTGTGTGTGTGTGTGTGTGTGTGTGTGTGTGAAATTTGCAATACTATGAAGGAATCGTCAGAAATTAATGAAAATTCATTCCTCCTATCACTGACAGCGATACAATGCAAATAAACGATTAAATTTACAAGGCAAAAAACGTTGGAAATCCGTAATTTGTGTGTCCACCACGCTGAGTAATTAGATCCCGTACACGTCGCGTTATTGAGTCGTACGAGTTCTTAATGTGATCCTGTGAAATAGCATTCCAGAAAGCTCTGACTAATGACTCGATGCCAAAGTTCAGTCTTACTCTATGTCCCACCCCAGTGGTTCAGTAACATTATATCGCTCTCGTTAGATCAAAGTGAAATATCGCTTGTAGTGGTAAGCGATTGAGATAAAGAATACATGTTTCTTCACTGGGTTAATAGAGTTCTGTAGGGTGGGAACGTGTCTGTGTTATGTGGTGAGAAGGGTGGCAGCTAAAGAGTCGATCTCATCACCTGAACATGGTTGAAATTACAAGGCGTTACTTTAGGGCTCTTATTAGACAATAAAAATTAAAGTTTTTAATAATTTATTATTATTTGAAATATTTTTTACATGTTGTATCTGTTATTTATGACACTTGGACAAGTCAAGCTCGCTAGCCGACGGCTAAGCGAAATTAAGTTAAATGGGCTCGCCTTTCGTTTTAATCGGAGCACTAAAGGTGAAAGTAAAATTTTTTAGCTAATATAATGCATTCCTTTCAATAAAAATAGATAATAAATTATACAAATGCATATAGAACTATGCAATAACAAATATTTTTGTAATTCACATAAAAATCTATTACGAGAATAATAAAGCAAAATATACTAAATCAGTACGATTCAAACTAATTTGCCATCTTTAATGGTTAAAAAGAAAATTTTGGAGATTCTTCTTTCTTTTATGAATTAAATTTGTAATCAATGAAATTGTCCTCTCCATTTATAAACATATTGCAGTATATTTAGGTCATAATAATTATAGCATTCGTAACAATTCTATCATTAAGTAAAATAAAATCTACGATTGATTCCTTAAATAGATGCAAAAAAATGAAAGAAAGTTTATTTTAATGAGCTATAAACAGCGGCACCAGAATCTTCCAGACTTCTAGTGAAGAGTATAAAACCACTTACATTTTCAATTTGAAATAAAATAGTTTCTAAGAAAAATTTATGAAAAATATTTTTTATATTATTTATATGATTTTCAAAAAAAGGGTGATTTTATTTTAAATAATTTATAAATTAACATGAGGAGCGCATAATTATAAAATGATATCTATACTTGGGTGGAGGAAGCTAATAAATAAGCCAACTAACAGAACAGATATATTCAACATAAATCAATGATAAAAGTACAATTTGTACATAAATGAATGTTAAGCGAATGATGAAGGTACATGAAACATTTTGATTCTGAAATGTACATCTTACCTAGATAATTGAATATTTTGGTGGACAAAAACACGAATATTTTCAATTTTGAAGATAAATATTTAATAAGACAATATTACAAGAATTAGATATTTGCAAGAGAGTTGTTAACACAGACTAATATGAATATTATATATTGGTCGTTGGTTGTTAATAATGTACAAGTTTATAATCTCTAACACATAATCAAGTAAAAATATTATTTTACAATAAAATTGACAGTTATTTAATAAAATGAGAAAATTATAGTTAATAACTCATTCTTTGTTCCATTTTATTGAACAGAAGATGAAGATACAGAATGAGTGTGTTTCATTTATTATAAATAATTAATCAATCTGAACTGTATTTCTCAGCTTCAGAATTAAGTATATCAACACCAAGAAATGAGACGGGTTTAGTTGCTTATAAATACAACTATTAGTATATTAGTGGCGGGGGTGGGAGAGAATGAATCACAAAATCAATTGGTGATGCAAAAGGAAAAATATATATAGTAACATTCTTTCTTTCTATTATGTAAAAATCGAAAGTAGGAAGGCGAATGATTGCTATCAAATTTGCTGGTTTGCTGAAAAGGATTAAGGATCTAAGAAAGTCAGTTACATTTTGGGTGCGACATTGACACTGTAAGGTGGATGTGCACTAATAAATAATACTGGTACTAGGGATTGGAATATCGGACCAAAATTTCAATACCGATATTCAATAATTTTTAGATCTGAATATTGGAATGCCGAATTTAGTTCTGGTAGCAATTTTAGAAAAAGATAGAAGACACAGGTGTTTCATTGTTTGTTTTATTTGCCAGTTTTATTAGAGAGAGTAAATATCACCAAAAAATCCTTTGTGTAACTTATAAATTATAACAATATAGAAAGAATCACCAAAAAATAAATTACAAGAACATGTAAATATCACTATTTAGTCTGTAGTAATATTACAAATTTTTCAAATGTGATCTTAAGAAACTGCATGAATAGTACTGTCATGAAACCTGGAACGCGATTTTGCGCAAAAAGTACCAGCTGTCGAAAACGCTCTTTCAGCATGTATCATGTTGTTATTAATAGCAATGCGCGATATAATTTTTCCAAGTATTTACCTCGGAATCCCTCATCTCTAAATAGATCAATTTCTAGTCGGATGGTTTTGGATAAAACTGATTTCTGTATTGTATTTTGGTATGTTGGAATTCTTTTACTTCTCCCTCTAATTTTTGTTCAAGAGACAATTCCTTTTCTCTATCGACATTAGTGTCACCCTCATCTTCAATAACTGTACTGAATTTTTCTGAATGTGAATAGATTTGTGGGTAAACGTTTTAAGAAAATTTACTATAAATTTGATAAAATTTGATTTGGTTAGTGTCTTTCCTCTTTTTAATTTCGTTTTAAAAATCAATTTAATTATGTATGCACCGTAAAAAAGCGAATTAAAAATATGAAATAATTAAAAAATATGACATTTTCTATTTCAGTATGGCTTTCTTCTCTGAGATTTTTCAATGTAATATATAGATTTTCAGATAGTGATATGTGCTACTCTTTCAGTGATTGCAACATGAAATTTATTGTTGTATCAGTTATTAATAAATTACTGTTTCTTCAACATAATGTCTTCACAGCTTTTTTTTTTCTGCAAGTAGAGCTGATATAGTTATAGATATTAAGTCGAATTCACTATCGGAAAAATTAATTTGCAGATTTAAGTTGATTATATTGATTTTTAGATTGGATTTTTCTACACCCGTGTCCATAAATTAAGGATAATGCAAGTTCAGGCAAAGAAAGAGACATAAGCAAAACAAATATTACTTATTCGTAAAATCTATTTATTAAACAAAAGGTAAAAAACAAAAAAGATGCTATATATTTGACATCATTAAAAAAATTGCGATTTTTACTCAATGGAGCAAATTTTAAAAAAGAACCTATTTACAAATACTAATATAACATGGTTGATATGAAAGCTAATACATAGTATGCCCCCAAACGATGCAATTTAGGCCGTACAACACCTAGACATGCTGAGTATCAAATTATTGATCTGATCTTGGGGAATATTACACCACTCATCAAGCAATGCGCTCCGAAGTTCCGGTAGACATGTGGCAGGGGGTTCATGGGCTGCAATATGTCGGCCAAGCATGTCCCACACATACTCTATTGGATTAAAGTCCGGTGAGTATGCTGGCCAGTCCATACGAGTGGCATCCTCCGATTGAAGGCATTCGTATACAATGTTTGCTCGGTGAGAACGGGCGTTGTCATCCATAAACAGAAATTCTGAACCCATGGCACCCCGAAACAAACGTACATGTTGTTCCAGAATAACATCACGATAGATATGGCCTGTCATGGTTACATTCTGAACATCCAGGTTAGTTATGAAACCCAGAATAATTCCTCCCCAAATGAGCAATCCTGCACTACCGTAACGGTGTCGTTCAATGGTGTTCTCTTGGTGGTAAAGGGTACCTGGCCCTCTTCATATAGAATTCTGGCGGGAATCAGACTGAAAGCTAAACCTGGACTCGTCAGAAAACATTATACAAAACCACAGTTGCGGTGTCTACAATGCATGCTCTCTATTTCAGGCTAAGTTCAGGTGACAGTGAGTTGCGGTTAGTGGAACACATCTGACAGGCCTACAAGCATATAGACCAATGTGCCCTAAGCAGCTGTACATGGTCTGCATTGAAACTGTTGTATCGGTAGCTGAAGAGAGCTGACGAGATAGATCTGATGCTGTAATCCGTCTGTTTCTCTTGGAAGTAACTGCTAAATACCGGTCCTCATTCGGCGTTGTAACTTGGGGCTGACCTGTGCTGTAGCGTCTACTCACATTACTATCATCTTGGAACCGTTGCCAAAGCCTGGAAATGATATACTGGGCGATTCCAAGTTTTTTACATACTTCCAGCTGGGTACGTCTACATTCCAGATGGCCGATAATTCTACCATGTAAAACATCATCCAAATGCTTCTTTTGTGCCATAACTATGCGGTTATTGCACCGAAACTCTTTTAAAGCTATTGTGAACAATTTTACTTCTTTGCAACCGTTCCTTATATACAGGTACCCCTCTCTTACACTCTCGTCATTGTGACGTCTTCTTCTTCTTCAGGTTGGGTTTGTATGTCATTGGCACCTCTGCTTTAATCAGCATTTTGTACCATTAACTCCAAATCCAATGTTTCCTAGTTCCAGTTACTCGGGTCACCCACTTTATTAATAAAGTCCGATAACCATTTAATGGAGTCTAAGTGTAACTCTCTAGAATGGATTATGCCTAAAGAAGTTAATCTAGGGAGGGCAAGAGCCTCGCATTCGTAAATGATATGCTTGGCCGTTTCCTTTTACGTATGACATTTCCTGCAGATAGGGTCTTGCTGAAACAGTCCCATTTTATGGAGGTGTTTTCTGAAATAGTAGTGCCCAGTTAGGAAGCTTACGATTAAACGTATCTTCTGCCTAGAGCGTCTAAGGATTTCAGAGGCAATCCTCGCTGATGATCCACAGATCATACTTTTAGCATGGGTTTGACCAGGAGCCAAGCTTCATGCATCCTCCGTCTTTCCCATTTAAGAACATTGGTTTTTGCGGTCTTCAAATTGATCCCACAAAAAGGTTCTGCACCAATGGGAACAAAAGACGATCTTTGTTTAGCAAGCTCATCAGCCCTTTGATTACCTTCGATACCTTTGTGCCCTGGCACCCATACAAGGATCACCTTGTTTCTAGTTGCCAGTTCTGTAAGAAGGTTTCTACATTCCAAAATCATTTTAGATTTGATTTCGAAAGAATTAAGCACTTTTAGAGCGTCTTGACTGTCACTAAAAATGAGAATCCGCTTACCGTAGTAGCCCTTCCTCATATTTAGTCGCAGACAATGGATAATGGCCAAAACTTCTGCCTGGAAGACCGTAGCGTATCGCCCAAGGCTTACAGACAGGCTGATTCCTGGTGACACGCCATATACTTCCAGTCCTGAGAGGCTGTTCTTCAGTGATCCATGTGTGCACCAGATTAGATCTCCTGTTTTAGTTTCAAATATGTTGTTATCCCATTCGTCTCTAGTTGGAAAAACAATTTCAAATGTCCTATCAAACATGTATGATTTTTCCATGATGTCTGAGGGCATCAGGAAAGTAGGATCTTGAATTTTCCTGGTAATGCCCCTGTGCCCTTTGGCAACAGGCTGGTTACCAGTGGTTTTGCAGCTTCATTCTGTATGCAGTCATTCTTGCAGTGCTGCAGATGAAGATGTCCAAGGTAGTCAGATCCAACACAACCTCTAATGCTCTGTTTGGCGTGGTGGACATTGCTCCCGTGATGCAGAGACAGGCCAGTCTTTGTAGACCTCCCAGTCTGTCAATCACAGAGTCTTCTGTTCCACTTTACGCCACCAGATCACACAGGCATATGTGAGAATGGGCCTGACAAAAGCTGTGTACATCCATAACATCAGTTTTGGATGTAAACACCAGTTTTTACCAAGCATTCGCCTGCAAATCATAATGCTTTTCTTTGCTCGGTTAATTTTTATCATCAATGTGCTTATTCCAGGTGAGTTTCTGGTCTAAATAAATACCCAGATACTTCACCTCTGAAGCCACATTGATTTCAACATCAAAAAGTCTTGGTATGAAAAAACCTTTCCGTTTCTTTTTGCGTGTAAAAGGTACAACGTAGGTTTTCTGAGGATTAACCATCAAGTCCCTATCCATGCACCATTGACCTACATAACTTAGAGCATCTTGCATGAGATGACAAGTTATGTCGAAATCTTGGCCAAGGATAAGGATGATAATGTCATCAGCATATCCTTGCGCATAATAGCCCCTATCATTTAGATGTTTTATAAGGCTATTTACAACTAGGTTCCAAAGTAATGGTGACAGAACACCTCCTTGAGGACAACCTCTAGTATTCTTTTTTCAAACGATTCACCGAAGATGTTCATTTGTATACATGTATCCGAAATTAAGGCCTCAATCCAAGTACACTGGGTCTGATTAATCCCTGCCCCTCTAAGTGCATTGAGAATGGATGGATGGGAAATGTTATCAAAGGCACCCTGAATGTCGAGGAAAGTTGCCAAGGCAATATCTTTTTGATCCAGAGTGGTTTCAATCTTGGAAACTAGCTGATGTAGAGCGGTTTCAGTAGATTTGCCGGGTTGATAGGCAAATTGAAGAGCATGCAAGGGACTATTACTACCCAAGTAATATCTAATATGCCGTTCAATGATTTTTTCCATACTTTTAAGAAAGAATGAAGAAAGACTGATTGGTCTGTAAGACTTGGCCTGGTCATAGGTGTCCTTGCCAGGTTTAAGAATGAAAACAATCCTAGTCTTTAGCCATATCTTTGGTATGTAACCCAGTGCCAAGCTAGTTCTGTAAATTCTAGTTAGCACTGGTATGACAACCTTCTCTGCCTTCTGGATCATGATGGGCATAATTCCATGAGGCCCTGGGCTTTTTAGAGGTTTAAAGGCAAAGATTGCCCATTTAACAATGTTGTAGTTTACGATATTTTTAGCGATGGTCCATTGATCGCTATTGACTCTTTGCAAAGAGCCAAATGCAGTGCTTCCCTTCGTTGCTATAAATATCTCTAGCTCCTGGAAAGTGGGTTTTGGTCATAATTTCCATAACCTCTTTCCCAGAAGCAGCAAAATTACCCTCCTCATCCTTTAGGGTGCCAACCAAAATAGGTTCATCCCTTTTAAGGAGTTTTTGGAGTCTAGCACCTTCAGAAATAGAATCTGTCTCTTCACAGAACTTCTTCCAGGAGTTAATTTTGCTTTTTCTAATAAGTTTGTTATAAGTAGTGAGGGCCGTTTTATAGTTCTCCCATTCACCATTTTTCTTGGTTTTATTAAAAAGTTTTCTAACATTTGCTCTTTCGGCAACTAGAGAGTCATTCCACCAAGGACATTGGAGTTTAGCTCTCCTAGTACGAATAGGGCATTTGTTATGATAAAAATCTAGAATACTACTCTGCAGAAGATCTGCTGTAATTTCTAGATCGTAGTTGTCTCTAATAGTTCTGTTCCCGAACTCAACCAACTCAGTCAGTTCCTCCTGGAATTTCTTCCAGTCCGTCCTAACTGGGTCTCTGAATATGCGATCCAGACACACATTAGAGTGAATTTCAAAATGGATGTTTTGATGATCTGAGCCAGAAGGTCTGCCATCTACCTTCCAATTTTTGATATTTTTACTAATCAGCGTTGTCGCTAGAGTAATGTCAATTACTTCAGATCGATTGGAAGTAATGAAAGTTGGTTCGTTGCCATCATTTAGAATATCTAACCCATAGTTTAGAATAAATTCTAAAATGTACTCACCTCTTTTATTTGTGTCCGTACTTCCTCAGACAACATGGTGAGCATTACAGTCTAGTCCTAGGACTACCTGTAAGTTGTTATCTCTACAAAAGTTCATGAGCTTGTGCAGAGAATGGTCAGGTGGAGCCTTCTCTTCATAGGGCAGGTATCCAGAGCCAAAAACAATTTCTCTGTCACTACCCTCTATGTTGAGTCTGACTTTCACAGCTATCAGGTCTCTCAGGATAAATTCAGAGAGGGGTAAAGCCTCAATGTTTTTATGTAAGAGTATACAAGTTCTAGCGTTACCATTAGTACAATAGATAAGCTTACCTTTAGTTCCTTTGAGGCCACTGAATCTCCCCTTAACCAACCAGGGTTCTTGAATCAGGGCCAGGTGTATATCCCCAGCAAGAAATTTCTTACTGAGGTTTGTAGTACCACTTCTACTGTGGTGGAGGTTGGCTTGAACTACCTTCACCCCCATCAGAAGGAGCAGGTTTGTCAAGTACTTTAGCCTGCACTTGGTGAAGTCCAATATAAAACTTATATCCCCTTACACAAAGTGTGGCAGCATCTAGTTCAGGCACACTAAGAACGATGGTCCGCCCAGATGGGTCGTTCTTAATGTTAAGAACGTTCCACTTCATTGGAGTGACCCCACCGTTCTGTGCCTCGATTTTTCTTAGTAGCTCTTTAGGCTCCACTTCACTACAGATTTTCGGCAGTTTTGCAGTTATCTTGGTGGTTTTGACAAGTTTCCTTGCCTCACCCACCAAGAGTTTTTGCTCCTGCCTGCTTATGTCACTGACATTCTGTTCCAGCCACTTTGAGCTCTCTAGATCTGCACAGTTGATAATAAGTGCCCCATTCTCAAGTTTACAGGATGGGGCAAAACCCTCCTCATTCCTTCCTATTTTCCTGGTTAACAAGAGTTCCAGGTCGAAGGCCTGTTCCTCTGTTAACCGTTTTTCCGGATGACCCTCTATGAGCACAGCCATCTTGTTCGCCGTGAGAGCCGCCCTGTAAGTAAGTCCCCCAGGTCCTTCTCTCTTGGCAGCCTTTACGGCCATGCCCTGGTTCGTCCGTTTGGCGGGACGCTTCTCGCCTTTGGTTGCCTTGGGTTTTTCAACCCAAGTCCCCTCAGCTATTTTGCGCTCCTTTACCAGCTTCCTTTTCTGGGGACCAGAAAGTCTCTTTTTAAGCTTGATTCTGGTCAGAGAGTCAGTCATGCTAGCGATAGCTTCCTGACTCTCACCAGAAGAAGATAGTTTGGAGGTCATTTCTACCTCCTGTGAAGGATTCATTGCTGCTCCTTCACTAGATTGCCTCTGGGTTCCCTTGTCTTTTTCAGCAAGGTCTGCTTCAGAGGTTTCACCTGCAAATGCAGAAAGGTTTGTTATTTTTATTGTCTTTTCAGCCATAAAATATCAGTTAATAAGCTCAGGTAATATGACAGTCCACCCAGCATTGCCTGAGTTACTGGGCAAGGCAAATTACTCTAGAAGTTCGCCAGGCAACTAGAGGGTCCGTTAAGACACCATTACAGCGGTGCCAAATAACCCTAGGTACGGGTCGCATAACACCAGGGTTTACGCCCTCTGATTCTTTATTCTAGGCTATCCTGTCATTCCTACAGGATATTCGGCTATCCACCACCTGCCGATGCGCCTGGTGGCTGCTCAAACCCCAAGGAAGGTACGCGTACCCCCTGGTTCCAATGTCATTGTGACGTACTATCGGCACCATCTGGTGGTTTCTTGTAATTTGCATTTTATTCTTCAAGATGTGTGCGGTGATTCGACATGTGAAATTTTTATTTTAGAGTTCAATTTTTGTGTGATTCTGAATTATCTTTATTTTATGGACATGAGTGTATTTCAAAAATCACTCTATCATTAGGAGTAAACTGCTCCAACGTGTTTTAGGATTTAATAATAGCATATGTTCTATTTTATTTTGAATTAGTATATATTTTTGTAAGAAGGCATTTTTTGTAGGGAAACGTTTAAATATCTTAACAATTTTTCGATCTTTATTAATTATATGAAGCAGTGCTTGAGGAATTAATATTTCCTGCTTAGTAAAATGTTCTTAAACAATTACATTGTCATTATTTTCACATTGTCAGTATCACTCTCACATCCTTTAAAATCGGAATCAGAACTTTTTATATCCACAGTATTTGGGTTCTTCTGTTCTTTATTTTTGATATAATACATACAGTACCCCTAATTGAATTCCATGAGCATAGCATAGCTCATGATTTGCACCAAACAACTTTCCAACTTTTTACCCTTGCTCCATCAGTTGTTATGGATACAATATCTTCTTTCATAATCCAAGATCATTCTGGATAATCCAAGCTTCCCAAATTTAAATTTATGCAATTCCACTCATTTTTCTGCTGGCATACTTCCCGAGACATGAGTAAGTCCTATATTCCAAAATAATTTTTCTTAATGAATATTTATATTTAAATAGCTTCTATTTCTTACACATGTCCACTTATGAAATATAAGACAATCTTTCACCATTTACATTTAATTGTATTATATCGTGTTTCAAAGAATTGCGAACACTAATATTGTAGTTTATAACAGTTCTTTTTATAGTGTTAATCGATGTTGGTAGGTTTTGAGAATCTCTGGCGGATAGTGATATCATTAATTTAGTAGAAGTGCAAAACGTTGAAATGGCAAACCATCTAATGCTATCATTTTGCTTATAATTTCATCCAAATTATCTTTTTTCTTTAAAAATAGTATAAAATCCCTGATGGTTTGGAATTAGAAATTGTGCTTAAATTTGTATCTTCATAGCAATTACAGATTATTTCCCCTTCAACAAATTTGTAAGTTTCGTTTTTAAATGTATATGGAGTCCATTTGCACTTCCTCCGAATTCTTTTCATTTTATAAATGATGAAACCAAACCGAAGTATTCTCAATAGATTTCTTATGTTTTTTTTATTCTTATTCAGTATTATATGTTTATTTTAATTATTATACTATACGCCTTCCTGTTTTCTTCTTGGATCTTGGAAATTTATTACTTTGCATGCTTTCTTAGCTCATCTCTTTAAGCATCAAAATTTGCTTGAAATTCCACTTCAATTATTTCTTTGAACTTACTAAGACCTCCAATACTCATTTTTGTACCAAAAAGCAACTCAGAGGGTGTGGCATCTATGCTCCGTTGATCCGTCGAATTAATAGTCTGTTGTAATTCGTTCGTAAATTTATACAACTTTTCTCTAAGATAGTTTTGAAAGAATTGATATGATAGTTTGGTTTATCCTTTCAACGTGTGTCCATTATCTCTTGGAAGATCAGCAGTTGTTAAATGATATTTAATATTATTTTATAATAATAATCCTTAAATTCATCATAGGTAAAACCAGTACCTCTATTAAAAATGATTTGGAAGGGATTTCGAAAGTCAATTTTTTAGAATTTCTAATTTTGATATGACTTCAGCAGATGCTGTGGTCTTTGTAGGAAAAATCATGACAAACTTAGTAAATACGTCAATGATAGTTAAAATATATTTACATGCGTACTCTTTAAAAGTTCTAAATGATCAATATGTTATGTGTGCAATGGTATGACATTTTTATGCAATGGGTGTAATAGGTCTTTCTTCTTTTCACTCTTTTGTGATTTACAAAATTATAATGAACGCAGTTAGATATGATATTTTCAACTTTTTTGTCTAAGTTAGGAAATAAAATAATAGTCCTCTCTGTTTATTTGATTCGAATATGTCCTTTTCCATGCGCACTTATAATAATTTCAGTCTGCATCCTTCTAGGCACAACCATTAATTCCTTACCATAAACAAATTTGAATAAAGAATTTCGTTTTTATCAAAATAATCTTCATAACTAAAAATTTTTTAATAATTCTTTGATCGTTTGGTTTTTATATTTCATCAACATTATCTTGGGCTGTCTTCAATTTCGGTATAATATTATCGTTTAAGATGCAAAATGCATTTACCGGGGATGTACTAAGTGTGTCAACCTGAGTACCGGAGTGATGCTTACTACTATAATTAAATTCATTTAGCAACAAAGCTCAATGAGCAACTGGAGTTGACAAATCTCTTTCTCGCATAGTCTTTTTGAATGCGGAAGTCAGTCACAATTTAAAATGGAAATTCCTAATAGGTACACAATAAACCTTTTAGCTTCAATAATAGCAGGAGTTCCAAGTTCGTAAATAAAGTATTTCTTCTAGACATCTGTCGTTTTTTTACTCAAAAAATAAGTAGAATGGAAATTTTTATCATTTGAGATTTTTGTAACAAAATTGTGCCATAAATTTCTAAACTGAT
This sequence comes from Latrodectus hesperus, assembly GCA_037975125.1. Classification (NCBI taxonomy): domain Eukaryota; kingdom Metazoa; phylum Arthropoda; class Arachnida; order Araneae; family Theridiidae; genus Latrodectus; species Latrodectus hesperus. Next base: position 25,566,064 of record CM075854.1, read on the forward strand.
GTCACAATGCGATTCAGTTTCATAATTGGGATTTCATATATTTAACACAAATTTTTCAGCTAAAATTAATTCTAATTGATTAAAAGAATTTCTTTCCTCTTAGCCAAATTTAAATTTACGATCTTTCTTTAAAGATCACTCAACAGTCTAGCAATAATGGAATATTTTGGGATAAATTTCCTGAAATTATCCAATCAATCCCCTAAAAGGCTATGCACATTTTTCAAATTACGTGAATCAGGGAAATTAAGTACAGCTTTGGTTTTTAAATTAGATGTGAAAATTTTTAGTTCTTCGATCTTATCTCTAGTCCATACTCACTCGCAAGATTTAAGAACTTTTCAATCCGTTTTACTCTTTCTTCAGTTGAGAAAGACAAAATGATTATGTCGTTTATATAAGGTAAAACGATGCCATCATTAATCAGAGGTCAAAAAATGGTGTTAATCATTCTTTGAAACATGGATGGAGAATTATATAGTCCAAAAGGACCTTTACGAAATTGGATTTTGCTTTCATGAGTAACAAATGTAGTGTATTTTCTACTATCCTTGTTTATATCTACGTGGATAAATCCGTTTTTGAAATCGATTGTACTTAACACACAAGATTAAGGCAATCTATCTAATACGAGTATATCTTCATTCAGTAAGAGGAGAAACCTGTCTTTTACAATTACTTTATTTAATCATCGATAATCTATGCACAAACGAAGTATTTCGTCCTTTTTCTTTACGATTACATCTTGGCACAATATTCTGAATAACTGAGTTCTATTATACCTTGTTCTAACCCTTCAACTATTTTACTTTCAACAATCCTTTTCCCTGAAAATGTTAATTTACTGGCCTGAGGGAATATAAGTTCATTAATTTTTAATAAAATATCTGAACACTGGTCAATTTTGTTTTAGGTGGTACATAATGCGAATTTAATTATTGCACCTCAACTTTGAAAATATTTGGAATACTAGGTTCACAATGTTCAGTTCAACTTCCTTAAAAATTAAGTCAAATGATAGGCTTAATAAAATATTAATTTCTTTTACACAGTCAAATTTATTTTTAAACGTAATAACGTTTTCATTTATTAAGGTTTTCACCTTGTATTAGTACATTAAGTCCTATGATGACGTCATAAGACATTACATTATTTTCAGCTATAGAAATATCTGCACCACACTTAAAATCAATCAACCTTAATATTTCCCCAAAAACAGCCTAATAATTTCACAATGTAATTACCAAAACCACTAAAGGAATTTAATAGAAATAATTCTGCATCATTTGATTTATCAAACACAGATTTACGAAGTTACTTGGTTAAAAACACTAAGTTACTTGGCTTCCTGTAAATGTTAGTGCAATAACATTTAAATTTTATTAATCATTACTCTATCATTCAGCTTTGGTCATTACTCAATCATGTATCAACATTCATTGTGGTTACTTCTGGCTTAGAATTTGTTCCTGGTGACAATGAAGCCTTATGTCCAAAATTATTACAAAGTTTATTATCTAAAACTTTTCTCTTTACTATCATAAATTTAGGAATGATTTTTTCACCACAATTAAAACAAATTTTATTTTTACGATAGTCAAAATCACTGTATTTAATTTTTCCAAAACCATCTTTATAGCTTATTCTATTTACATTTTTTCGTTTTTAGAATTAACTATATAGCTATATTCACATTTTGATCTCGTTTTATCAAAAGTATCAAATTTATCATTAAAATTATATTTTATTTTCATTCTATCGAAAGCACTTATACTTTTAACAGAATCGCTTTTTATTGCTTCATAAACTTAGAGTTTTTCTTTAAATTTAATTAAATTCTTACATCCATGTATAAAATAATTTTGTTTTCTTGTCTACCATTTATTCAATTAATAATATAATGCATTAAAGCAGATTATTCAATTTTTCCCCAATTGTACACTTTTAAAAAATACTCTTGAACAGATTCAGAATCAGGCATTTTTCTCTTACGCAGAAGATCATGTAAATTAGCTGAGTTTATTCAAACGAAAATTCATCAATCAAAGCTCGTCTCAATTTTAGCCAAGAATTAATTTGTGGTTCTGTTCGAACGAATAAAAGGGCATTTTCTCCCAACGATCTTTTAGTCATAATACATTTTTTAAGCCTGACACATTAAATAACTTCAAAATGTCCTCAAAATGATCTACACAATTAATTTATATTTTCATATGATTCTGCATTTAACTTAGAAATAGTACTTTCGATATCTGCATAATTAATATTAACTCTTGGAATAACAGGATGCGCATAAAAATCATTTCTACAAATAATATTACTTTGTTTAAATCTCTCTCTCTCTTCTCTCAATAGCACACAAAATCGTTTCTATTTATTTCGTTCTCCACATAAGTTTCTAAGTCATTAGTATCGGAAACATCCAAATTCTGGTGTTACGTATTCCCAGCTAAGCTTTCAAGGTAACATAGTAGAGACAAAATTTTAACTGTGAGCTCTGTATTAGATCCTTGAAAAGAAATACCTAAAGTATTCGATGCAGTAATAAGCTCGCCAAGAAAAAACGTATTTCTTATATACGTATTTTAATTTGTTTCGATATTCATTACTTTCAATATTCAAATCAAAGCCATAAAAATTTCTATTTCTTTTACGACTTAATCTATCTCCATCATGATCAAAAATAAATCGATGCAAAATTTTGATTTTCTCTGCTTTGAAAATTTTCAATTCAATACTTATATCTTTTATATTGTTTAATATCATTTTGCACTATAAAATGTTCACGTACTTCTTAAAGATGTTCGATGATGAAATACATCTATTTTTGGCTCTAAGCTAAATCTAAATATAAATCTACATACTACAACGTCTTTTTCTAACCAAAATCATTCCATCAAATCCAAATTGGTAATCTTTATCCAATAATTTCACTTCTGAGTTTTGTGGGATGGGGAGTGACCAAAACGTAATTTATAACACAACAATTCTTATCTAGACTGATATTTAATTAAAAAGTATTCACAAATATATATTATTACGGGATATTTACAATTAATAGTCATTATCATATCAACATGAAATGAGGTTTAACATTGTGGCGGACGGAGTAGACGTTTTGCTCGTATCAAATGAAGCATCTTACAGCTAACCTATCAGCATAACCAAAATAGAAGACATGATTGCTTTAAGTTATGCTCAAGAGATATGATGATGTTAAACATAGAAAGGTTTCATGGTAGGGTTACAACCACATAATTTCAAAATTTTTAAATGACAACATATTTTTTCCTTGCTACAAATAGATTAATTATTGAAAATCTATAAATGGGGTTGGAACGATTAGTGTGTAACAAAATTTGCTAGCATTTGCAAAGGAAAACGCAATAAAAATTAATGACAACAGAGAGGACCAACATTGACGCATATTGCATAATTTACTGGGTTAGACAGTAAACGCGTAAAACACAGAACATATGTAAAAACAGCTCGTAAAAAACCTTTAAAAAGCAGCAGATGAAGTGTTTTTTCAAACTGTTTGAATCACTAATGTGATGCAACAATTAAGCATGGTGAATTGATAGAATGCTTCATCTGAAAGGAAAAATCCTGCCATTGCAGTACGTACGGGAGAAATCACAAATTAAGGCGCACCCCATGTTTAGTAAAAAATGTAAGCTCTATTTAGTAGGAAAATTTGAAAATGGTTGCACTTGCAATCCACCTATGGGAGACCATCTAGTCCAGTTGATTTTGCAGAAGTGCAATACATAATGCAGTATTCAATGGACCAACTGTAATCGTAAGAAGTGCTCACAATTTGGATTAACCGAAAGCCACTGATATGTTTTTTTTATAAGTTTCAGTGCATACAATTGTGCCTGGTAATCAGTAACTGTGAGTAGATTTCGAAAATTTTTCATCAGATATGATATAAATTATGGTCAGAGGAATTAAATTTTTCTTTAATTGGAAATATTAACAAGAAAACAGTGTTCACTGGGTTGACAAAAATATTACCAGTATAGTACTAGCGCCTTTACTGGAAGTAAAAATGAATGTGTAAGTGCAACACAATTTGCTCTTTGTCTGTATTTCTTCAAAGATGCTACTATTGCAAATGTAAAATCCTGCTTTGTTAGAAGTGCTTAGCATAAATCATTGCTTTAATACGACATAGTAAATAAACAGCCTAATGGCCGAAGGGAATGTAAACCAATGTTGCAAAATTGCATTAGTCCTATATTGCAGTAACAAAGTTAGTAGTGCCATCGTATGGAAGCGTGATGGGGCTCTTACACACATCATGCCTTTTTTTACCAGTGCTGTAACATTTTGGTGATGAGACCACACTGGTGTGATTGTTAAAGGCCTTGTTCTCATTATCGGAAAGTAGTGAAGCTTAATCGAAGATCCATTGTGTACCCTAAAGGCAGCTAGAGTACATTAAATAGTTAGTGGTTCCAAGTGAAATACTTCAGGGAGTGGCAAACAATATTTGAATGACTCCCATTATTTAAAAAAAAAAAAAACAAGCCATTTTAGTCAAAACAGACCAGTTCACATTTGGGCCGACCATTGACAACTGGAGTAATCAACTTGTTCTTAATTCTAAGCACTTCTCATTCACTTTTTCAAACAAAATATCTCCAGTTGAATGACCTAAAAAATCGGATGAGTAATACTATTTTTAACTATATCATTATCTCAAAATCTTACATGGCAGTCCAATTGTTTTGCTTGCAGATGATTATTTAAGTTTTCATCAAAGAGAAGCACGTAATTAGAAATATTTTTAACTTTTTCTTTCAATAATTAGGAAAAATAAAATGTAATTACTAAAACTGTTAAATAAGCACTTTTTTCAGCACAACTGAATTGCTTTGCAATTGCACCGTCTGGAAACATTGCTTGAAGGAGGCAATTTATATTATTACAAGAACTGTAGAGAGCTGAATCCATTGTTTAAAACTTTAAAGGTCCATAGAATTTCAACCTTTAAAACTACTTTTGAAGAAACAAATGAATCTAAAATTTCAGAGCATGCTTTGGATTCACATTCTTTAACAAGATCAACAAAAGTGAAAAAATCTTTTAAATGAGTAAATTTTTTTAGCACATATATCTTGTTCTAATAAATATATATGCTTTTTCCCTTTTCATATTGGATTTAATTGTCGATTCGCCCATATTTGCAAAATAGACAATGGGCATGTGTTTTTTCTAAACTACACAAAAGCCAATCTTGGTTAGGCTTTTCCACTGTCCATTGGTCATTGAAAAGATACTTTCAACCAGACACATTAAATAATTTATTTCAGTCTATAATGCAACAAATTTATCCTGCTTCAATTAAATTATACGCAATTTTCATCAAAGGAAACATAGAAAATATGTTTTATCTCAAAAATTTTAATTTATATATAAATTTAAATATTAATATTCAAAGAATTTTATACAATGTAAGGAAAACAGCAGCTAATAGAAAAAGAATTAATTAAAATCGGCCGTCTGAATTGCGCAACATATTGATTTTTTTGGTTAATCTTCACTTCACTTCACTTAAATCTAAATATTAAACCGAATTATCATGAAATTATTGTAGCTGAGCTAAGTCTTAAAATCCTTTATAGAAATCAACAGTTAAAAATATAAAAATTTAATATCTATCATACCGCCATCTAGAGGCAATATTAGAAACTAATACTGAAATAAATTTTTCGACAATTTTATTAAAAATTTTTAAATATTAAAACAAAAAAGTTAAAAAAATTATAAGATTTTCTAGAAAAATATAAATGCCTCAAGGTAAGAAAAAAATTCCAGGAGTGATTCACGATTTTCAAGGAGTCAAGTGAAAATTCCAGGAGTTTCAAGGGCCCTTAAAAAGTTTTTTGGAATGTAAGGAGTTGTGCGAACCCTGTCCGATTCTTGGGTAATCAGAAATCGAATGTGTATACAGCTGATGCACATGATGTATCAGAATTGAAAGATGCTTTAATGCATGAGGTTATGCAGATTTTTCTTGTCGCATTAAGTTCTATCATAACTTTTGCAAACAATGAGCATTTGTAACTCTAATAAAAGTTTGTTTTCTTCTGTTATATTTTCTCGATGATTCTTTTATCTACAAATGAGATTATGTCAGCGATATTCATCAGACGCTAATAAATTCAACACCATTTTTGGTTTCCTATTAAAAATTTGCAATCAGTTTGTGCAAGGACAAAGTAGGTTTTGATTTTCGAACTTTTCTCACTATTACTACAGCTGTGCACTCTGCATTGTTTTAAATCACGACAATCTTCAGCTCATATCATTAATCAACAAATTTTAGTTAAATTTAAGCAGATAAACTGCAAAGGTTTCATATAAAGGGGCAGGTTTTTTTTTTAATTTTTGCCCCCTATATAAAAATTGTTGACATACAACCATTCATTTTAAATTTCACGAAATAGAAGTCTTATTGTACAATATATAACTTTTTCTCTCTAAAATCTATCCTAATGACTGACTAATGTATTTGAAAAATAAGAATATTTACTTAGAAGCTAATTTTGATATCAATTCTAGCTATTAATAGGTTTAAAAGACATATTGGAATAAAATGATACACAAAAAATTAACTTTTAAAAAAATTTTCTAACATTAGCAACAGCATTTTGCACAATCCTAAAGATTTTAAGCAAAAATTTGATAGTCAAATGACATTCTATATATGTGATCATATTTATAAATCATGAGTTTTAAATTTTCCAACTTGTATTTTAAGTACTTTTGAAACAGTTTGTATAGAAAATAATTTAGCGATTAGTAATCTTGTGACTTCACTTACATAAGAGAAGAACTATCTCATTTTCGGCTTAAAAAACCTAAATGATAGTTTTGTGTCTGAACAAAATTTTATTCTTAGACATTTCTCAAAATAATGCCTTTTATTAATTTTAAATTAGATTTCATTTCACTGTTCTCTGCTCTGTACAATAAATGAAAAACTATTTCAAGTTAATCTCAATGAAATAGAAATAAGATTTTCAGATAAGATAGCAATTTTTGATAATTTAAATGATGTAAGCAGTTATTTAAGATGTTATGGAAAATATTTTGCAATTATTCTTAAAAATTTAACTCATGCATTACTTATAATCTGAAATTACATGTCAGATTACTATGAAAAGTGACTAATAAGTGACAATATTGCTTATCATAATTAATGTTTAAAATTTTAATTAGATACTAAAGAGTTGACTCTAAAATTCTTATATAACTATAAAATTGCCTTAATGATTTAATCTCAGGATATAAATCCAGTGAACTCTTGCATAGCATGATCACATGAAATGTGACAAAAATTGTTATTAGTATTCATATTGTACGTTGATAATAGCAATTTTCATTAGCTTTATACAAATTCACATTTTCTGGGAGCACAATATACAGGAGTTCACTGTTGTAAATCTTAAAGGATTATTTTTTAATACTAAGGACCTTTTTCACATTATAAAAAATAACTTCTCAGCACAAATTTTTACAAATTTAGAAATATACTGAAATTTATGTTAAGAATGCAAAAAATTCTATCGAATGTATAAAACAAATAAATAATCGTAAATAATATTTTATTGATAATGCAAGATATACATTTCAAATGATCGAAAAATAACACTTTTCAATCTTATACAAATTTAAGTCTTCAACAAGTTTAGAATCAATTAATACAATGTTATACAAGTTAAAACAAATTTCAGTCTTCAAAGGAGTAAATAGGATATAAACCTTAATATTTATATTGTAAAGTAAAACTACAGGAATGTATCCTGAACATTTTACTATCACAGTTTTAAGACATGAATATTATATGAAGTTTTCCCATTTATTTACACTCAAATGAAAATTAATGACAAGATGAAGGATGATTTAACTAACAAAGAGCATGCAAAAAAGTATGCTTAGGAAAAACTAGTAGAGCATATTTTCTTAATAGTTTGCGACTGTCCAATAAGCAATTCTGTGGGTCGATTACATATTCTATTGCAGAATTAATTAATTCTCGTAGAGCAGAAAATGACTGTTTCTTAAGTAAGGCACGCAGATTATCAAGTGATTGATACGCAAGCTTGCTTGGACATGGTTCACCAGGAGCTAGTTTCTTTGTTTCAGTCATCATTTGTCCAGGAGCCATTGGTTCTACACGAATGGGAGCATTTGTAGGGATTTGAATCAGAAGAAAAGTACAAATCACTCGAGATATAAATCTGAAACTGTAAATGAAAAATTAGCTCTCTAAGAAAGATATTTATTCACACCATTATGATAAATTTAAGGAAATAATTTCTTAAAAATAATATTTCCTTTTAATTAAAACTATGTTAAAATAAATATATGTAACTGTCCCTTATTAAAAACGATATTTATTTAATAAAGGATGTCTATTTTTAAATTAACTTAAAAAACTGCAAGTTTCCCATGGATTAATTATCAATAATTGGATGTAAGTCTAAGAAAAATATGTCAGAAGGCTTTAGTGATCAAAGGAGGGACAACTTATGAAATAAAAATTCATGCAATAAATTGATTAAAAAAATGTGTATTTTTTTTATGGAAAATGCATTTCTTATTTTCTTACTGAAAGAAAACTAACACTTCTTACAATTTATACAGTCTTTTGTTTATTTTAACAGTTTTGTGTTTTCACCAACTCTTCTTAAATGGAGTAATTTTATAAAAACAATTACTCTTAAGTTTTGAAATTAATATATGAATTTCTTACAATAAAAAATGCATATATTAATATCAAAACAGGTATCAGCAGTTTCAAAAACAATTAACTATTGATAGCATGTGAGTCAATGCATTTCATAAAAAAATCTCAATGTGAATCAGAAAACTTTTATTCGTAAATACATATAAAATATTTAAAAAATCAAATAAAAGAGAAAATTAAAAATATAAAAGTTTTGCAATCAACTAATGTGTAACAGTTTTAAATTGATTTCAACAGAAATTAATAATATATATTACAAATTAAATAAACAAGGAAAATATTTTAGCAATAATAATTAATGCCTGTAATTTCTTATTCATTTATGTAGGGAAAAATTGTTAAAAAGATTTTAATCTAGTATAGAAAAAAATTAAAAAATTAGTAAATTCTTAATATCAAAATATAATCTATACGAGTTAACAATGAACTTCACAGATGTGTTTTTTTTTTTATCTAAACCTGAAACTAGATAATTTCATATAACTTCCACACACTTTTGAAACTGTAAGTTTATCACATCTGCAATTTAAAACTGAAATGGGTTTATAAGAATGACAGAATTTATTTGCAACATTTTGAAAAAAGTATGCACAAGAAATTGAATTACGACCCAGATTCTGTTTTTTGTAAAACCTGTATTTTACATGACTAAAGGTTATAAAATAATAAGAAAATCTTTAATTTACGTTTTCATTCGTTTTGAACTAAAATAAGAGTAGCCTTATTGACATATCACAAGGGGTTTTTTCTCTATAAACACACATAAATGCTATATATCTTTATATTTGCTACAAACAATTCTTAAATCTAGTTTTCCTTGTAGCTTATTTTGACATTTAGTACTGTAACTACACAATTAAAGAGATTATAAAGTAGCATAAGTATTAATAACAATATTTCAAGTAATTTTAAAAAAGTGTGTTCCTAAATATAATACATTGAAAAAATATAACTTTCTTTAATGTAAATTGCTATTAAAATCAACGCTATTAATATTAAAAAAGTAATCCAGCCTTTACAGGGAAAAAGCTTGAAAATGAATTAAAAATTAACTTTCCTTTGACTTAAAACAGATAATTATGTCTTGTAAGTTTCTTTACACTTACATTTACAGACTGAAAAATCGGAAGGTTATAAACTACATAACAAGAAAATTATATTTAATTATGTAGATCAGTATGAAACAGATTACACATTTTAAAATATTTTCTTGAAAATCCAGAAATCAAATAACTTTGCAATAATTGAGCAAAAACAAATTTTTTAAAAACTGAAATTATGTATGTAATGTATGAAATCTGTTAGAATATATAGAACTTTAGAGTAATATTAAAAACTGTACAGAAATGCAATGTCACAAAATTTCAATAAATGCAGAAGTGTGTGATATTACATCTAGGAAAATCACATAAAATGAAAACAAAAGTAAATTATACAAAACGTTGTAACAAGATATTAAATTGAATAAAAATAGAAAATTCAATTTTACTTTTGCCAGATATAATTATATGAATATATGTTTGATATGCAGCTTTAAAAATCTAAGTCTTCACACTATCTGAATTAAAGATTTGCCAAATCTCGAACTCAATTAGAATCAAAATAACTTAATATTTCAAGTCATCTTCTACATTTTTTGCTATATAATTTCAGAATCTTTGAATTCTATAGAGTGGTGTAGTGAGCACAATTTACTCCTGAGTACAATATCTTTCTTAGCGGCCCCTCCAAAAATAAATAAATAAATAAATGTGGGAATGAAATGTATTAAGTAAAAACAATACAATGCAAATAATAAAGGAATGCTATAATTACTATAAAATAATCGAAACTATATTAATTTAAAGACTCAGACTGTTCTAAATTTAAAACAAAATTCTAGTTAGAAAAAACTTCTATTGGATTCGGGATAGTATCAAAGGAATAATCGAATTTATGTGATTTAGAAGCAATTAAATAAGATATTATTTACTTTATATACAAATACAATCATTTGAAAAAATATAAAGTTTTTTAAACATGAAATAATTCAGTATATGTTATACACTCACTTCCAAAAGTCAAGCACGGAGACGAAAATGCTAATTCCCGGAAGTCAATCAGAATTGAAGAGGATGCAAATCGTTGCAAAGGTAGATGGAAATATGCAAATATGTTAGGTAACAGCCAATTACTCTTTTATGTCAAGAAATATGCAAAAAGAGCAATCTTATAAGATACCAGCTTTATGAAGGGTAACAGAAGTTGATTGTAAGTGCTGATAGAAGGTGTTTAAAACTTACATACAATTTGTTTTCAAGACATACGTGTTTCTATGACTAGAAGATGAATGGAATATTCTAAGAGCTGACATGCTGTGGGGCGCATTGAAGCAGGGCAATCGATCTCATGTTGCTCTTTCCTTCAGCGTTCATCATTCTGTAATTTCACATTTATGGAAACAATTCCAAACCACACAGACAGTTGTCCAAAGGCCCGTAGCCGGTCGCCCAAGGGTTACAAACCCAGCAGAAGATCAATACATTGCAATTTTAGCCAAGCGGAATCGCAGAGCGACCTCCACACGAGTGACCTCTATGGTTACAGTGTCCATTGTTATGGTGATATCTGCAGCTACTGTACACTGAAGATTACAGATGAGTGGACTGTACACCTGGGTAACTTGAGTTTGTGTTTGTCTATCTGTCGAATCCAGAGGGGCACAATTAAAGTGGTGGCGGGAACATGTCGATTGGACTGTGTCTGACTGGGGCAATGTTATGTTTACTAATGAATAAAGATTTGCTCTGGAGCCAGATGATAGGCGTATAAGGATATGGTGTGAACAAGGAACACGCAATCAGCCCCAAAATATCACCGAACATCATGCATTCTGAGGCGGAAGCATTATGGTGTGGACAGGGATTTCATTAGGTTACCGCAGCGACCTGCACATCTTTCAATGAAGTTCTGTGACGGCTGCCCGGTTTCGCTATAAAGTCTTAGAACCCATTGTGAGATTGTACGCTGTAGCAGTTAGCCCTACTTTTGTTTTAATGAACAATAATGCATGTCCCCATAGAGCTGACATCGTTGATGACTACCTGGAGAGAGAAGAGATTGTGCGTATGGCATGGCCAGCATATTAGCCGACCTTAATCCCATTCGAAATCTTTGGGATGCTCTTGTCTGTGCTCTATCTTCATGTTTCCCACCTCCAGCTACTCTTAATGACCTGGAAACTGCTCTACAAGAAGAATGGCTATTGCTTAATTCTGCAGTGGTTGACCACATAATTGAAAGCGTGGTCACAAGGTGTAAACTTTGTGTACAGATGAGGGGGATCACATACCCTATTAACATCCTTTTTTTCATTTTATGCTGATTTTTTGCACTTTATACATAATTCTGTTTAACTCTCCAGTATGTCATCATCTGATAACTAAAAAAAATGTAATATTTTCATTTCTGTATATAATTATTGATTTTATTTTATGTATAAGTATATATACTACATTCTTGCCAAATTTTGTGTAATTCAAAGCAGTATTTGCTGATTTTTTTGCATTTTACATCTTCGTGCTTAACTTTTGGAAGTGAGGGTAGATATAAGTAATCATTTACATAATCACATTATAACACACTAATCACGCACAGTATATACATTTATTTTTCTATACCTAAAATTGTTAAATAACTTAGATGGTTTTGAATCATGGTGAATCGTAAATACATCCAAACTAATTTTAATTTGTTAAACGAACGTTTACAGCTTGCAATTGATGTAGAAATAGTTAAGAGTATTTGAATAGAGATTTTCATACTTGGGAAAACATCTTCACCTTATGAGATCAGGAAGATTAGAAGTTAATGGAGTTTAAGGTTTAACTTCTTTTCTAATCCAAAATAACATCTTATAGTCACAAAATTTTTGTAGAGTTTTGTTCCATATTGAAATCTGTATCATAAAATTCACCCTAACTTTTACAATTATTTTGAACATCCAAGTAAAAATCTAAATTTGGAATTAAGATCTTTTAGTTGAATGAAACGCATGTATTTCTTACCACAGAAGGTTGATTAACACTTTTCATAACTAGAGAAATTTCCTTTTTTACTAAAAGGCTAACATCTGTACAGATTCTCCAAGCATTTTTTGATGCCTTCTTACACAGGCATTAGTATCAATACTCCATTTTTCTCAAGGGAGCTTAACCTTTTTGTTTATTGACTCCTCATATATTTGGTGTCAAATATCTGTAATTTCTGTCTAATAATTCAGATCACGAAAATCTTATAAAATATTCATTTTAGGATCTTAAAATCTGAGCTGTACACGATCAATTCTCATCAAGATTTTATGCCAGTAATAAAGTCAAAGTATGTTATATAACCAAATTGTAGCTTAATTTCTGATGGTAATAACCCCTGCTACTTTCTCTAATAGTTCTATTATGTCCTTCAGCCCATTAACAATAACACTAATTGTTTGTGTTGTAACATTCATCGTGTTTCCAATTTATGTTTAACCGTTTCATTTAAAGAGCTTTTTAATATTTCCCAGCATAATGTTGAATGTGACAAAAATAACTATTTATTTTCAATTATTCTAAAACAATTGACAACTGGGTCTTGATCTGATAGAAGCAGCAGTAACTTCAACTAAATTTAATGAAGGCTTACAAATAATGCTTTATTATTTTTTTCTACAATTCACACATGAGCTCCAGATACGTGATCTGACATCACTGTGGCATTATCACAACATTAAGACCAATAGTTTATTAAGGAAATCTGATCAGCATTTAAGTTTTCTAAAATTGTAATATCAGTTGAGCTGCATATATTTTATGTACCAACACATATAGTTATAAAGTGATTTCTTCAAAATAAATCACACTACCAATGTGGAATTATTTTTCATTTTTAAATAGACTTGCTTTTCCAATCAAGCTAAATTATGGAAAGTATTTAAGTATAAGGTTCGTTTCTAGGATAAGCCTTGAAATATATAGTTTTATTTTAGATTTCATACTTCAATAATCAAAAAATAATAATAATTTCCTATTAAATATAATTGAGAATTTTTTAATTATTTTATTTAAAATTTACTTAATAAATGCAAATAAATTTTACTGTGCATTCAACATATTTTTTCATAATTTTACAATTTTGAAAAGTCAGAATATTTATTTATCTATTAATTTTTAACTTTCATAGGAAAATTAATTTTAATAATTTAACACTCCTATAGCATTGTCTCAAAAACTTTTAATGTATTTTTTCTAGACTGTTAAGCAATTAAATTTTTTTCTCAATTAATTGTGCATTATCTTATTTGTGCAAGATTACAAATTGTTGATCATTTGGTGCTGAGTGTATACTATATCTTAATGAATTTTCAAAGGTTCTATAATGTTACTCAATTTACAAACTTTAGCTATTTATTGCAAAAAATTAGTTGGGTATACGTCTCTGCACACCTAATTTAGGATAAAGTCACCGGATTTTTCACAACATCTTTTTAAACATTTCATTTAGCACATATTAAATGGCATCGAGATGAGTTGCATCAAAATTTTGATGCCTGCACAGAGTACATAAGGGAAAGTCATAAAATCCAAACATATAAAAATAAGCGGGCAAGCGATCACAGCCCGTAGTAAGGCGGAAGAGAGTCAGAGCCAAGCTTCTAGGGAAATCAGGGATGGACTGTGTATCCTGCAGCAGAGAAGCCCATGGCTTACTAGCAGAGTCAAGCTATGCTTTCTGCTTTATCTTGGAGGCATATCTTCTTTTTATCAGGAGTTTCACTGAATAAAAAGAGAGGATTTTCAAAGATCTCTCCTCACGAGTATAGTGACATTAGACTAAAAGGATACAATAAAGCCTGAGATGAAAAGTAGAAGGGTTTTTTTTTATTTTTGGACAATGAATAATAATTCAGAAAGTCTGAAAAAAAGGTGAAACTAATCTTTATATATCGCTTCTTGATAACTTGAAAGATTAAATTTTCACCTTTACTATTATAAAAGGAAATGACAAATATTAACCAAACATTGCTTTTAAATAAAATGATTTAATCTCTTAGAAATTAAATAGCATGTTAAATAATGTTTCAGAACACAAAAATTTTGACAAAATTGTTTTATGTTTTGAATTTTGGAATGATTATCACATCCAGAGGTGTCCAGTGGAAATAATATTCGTTTTTTTTATTTTAAGTAGAAGAAACTTATTTGCTTTGTTAATATTATTGTTACCACTTTCATTAGTATATAACTTGACTTCAACAATGTTTATAACAGTTAGGACTCATAAAGGGCATTGAGAATCTTGGTATATTTACAAGTTAAATAAGGTGTATTTCATGAGCTTACTCTTCTGTAAACTGTTAAGAGATCGAAAAACTATTATAAAACATTAACACAAATAATTTGGTAAATAACTTTATACTAAAATAAAACCTCTCACATGCATAAAACTGGAATTGACTAATCTAAGATTCCAGAAATTGTATATGAAAAAATTTTAATATTTTCGTTATTTACACATTTACAAGATTTGTAGTGCAAAACAATAGCATCACATACCATGAGCAAAGTATGGAGCTTAAAAAGGAATGGATTTAAAGAATGAAAGACAACAATTGAACTGATTAAGAAATGAAAAGCATGGTTAAAAGAATGCAATTTTTAAAAGGAGCTAAGCTATGAAAAAATATTATTAATAAGGAAATATAAGAGTTAGAGTTTGGTTTATGGCAAGCTCCAGCAGCTCTTCCCTAGTCATTTTTCATTAGCAACTTCTTCTCTTTTCTAAGTCTGATCCTTCCCTTTTTCTGGACAGAACACAGCAATTATAAAATGCAAAATATATTTTTCTGAATAAAATTTACATTGAATCAAACTAAGATTGAAATTTTTTGAAAAAATTTGTTTATCTTTAAAATGATTTGGCGCCCCTCTACGATCTATACCCCAATCATGTTAGCTCCCCTTGCTACGTGACTGCTTCTGGTATAACTGATGATATTTCTAAGTTCTTACTGCCCATTTTATAAGAGACATTGGAATTTCCAGATGTTTTAAGTAATTGTAAAGGTCATAATAAATAATATAAACACATGTAAATAAAGATAGAAAAGAGTTAATAGTAAATAAGAATATCTGAAATAGCCCCCAATACAAAAATATATATGTTAACATATAAGAATAGTCTTTAAATGCACTGACGTTAAAAAATGGATTGTAGCATATGATGCGACTTAGAAGCATATAGGATTCTGAAATACTGCAAATGATTTTAATGTGTCAAAAGAAATCTATGAAGGAAAATAATAGCGCTGTATACAAATACAGTTTATTGATCTGCTATTTTATTTTTATAAAGGTAAAAGGAAATTTTTGGGCAAACTAATATATATTATTATAGATAATATATCATAATTTTAACAAGAAATCTAAGAATTCCATAGGTCTACAGAAAAAAATACATGTAACATGAACAGTTTTGAAGTTTCAAGCCATTCTATACAAAATTAGTAGTCATTTAAAAACTGAACGTTTTTACTGAAAAGAACACATAATTTTAAAATTTAATAAATTATAACTAAAACACAATAAATATAAGTTTACTTCACAGAAAGAAGAGAACTAGAACCCAAGCCAATACTGCCAAAGAATCCACTGTAGGACTTATCTTCACATAGCAATAAAACTTCAGAGCAGAAAGACGATAACACTTCATGGACAACCTTCAAAATGATTGATCAAAATTTACATTTGTTTATGCAAATACTAACTAAAGAGACACACACATCAAATTATGATAAACCATTTAAACCAGTAATATAATTAATATGTTAATTCATTAAGAAAAAAGACATCTATATCAATAAATGGAAATGATAGTTTAGGAGAATAAGCAAACACAACTCACTGTAATCACACAGACAAAAAAAAATATTCATATTTATAAACAGGATCAGTAATAGATATCATTTTTGAAATAGTAATAACAAGAAATTGAATTTCTGTATTTAATAGATTAGATTGTACATTTTTAAATGAAACTGCTTATTAGATAAGGGGATTTTCATTTATATACTTGTAAATTAATTTCAAGGTCAGATGATCTTTAAGAACTTTATAAAGAAAAACTTGCTTCAGCATCAATTCAAAAAGTTTTTCTAGAAGATTACTTCTGCATTTAAAAGTGGAGCCAATAATTGTCAGAGTGACTTAATTTTCTTTAGAAACAGTAAAACAATCATGTGCTTATGTGATGGTTAGAAGCCTAAAATTAGTAAAGAAATTAATTATCAAAAGTTTCTGTTAAACATGGTTGAGAGAACTTTATGTAGTCTTTTATTTTGAAAATTATTACTTAAAATAAAAAAGATTAAAGAATATGAAGGGTTATAAAAAGGATTTAACGAAAAAGGAGGCTTTTAATTATTTCATTTGAACCACAATAAAAAGTCTTATCTGAATGTATTAAAAAATAAATTTTTATCTGGATGCATTGAAAATTTTAACTCATCCAAATATAAAAATCTGTCATAGAACTACATGCAAAAACTAAATAACGATAGGGCATTTTTTATATAAAACAAGTTTTTTTAAAAACGAAAATATGATTATTTAGATTTACATTTCAAAATCTCCAATTGTTACAATCAAAATTTGACAATTGCATAATGAATTTCAAGCTCAAACTTTAACTGTACACAAGGAGTTGGAAGTTTTTTAGCATGTTGACATAAGACTTTCTCTTGTTCACTCATATTTTATTTTTAGGTAAATAATATTGGAAATTGGTAAGGAAATTAGTTGATGATTGATATATGGATACCTAATTTAATATCAATTTATCTTAGAATTCTAAAAGATAAAAAAAAATTATATTTTGTAGTCATGTGTGGATTTTTCAAATTATAAGCAGACAACTTATGCAATGAGATTTCTACAATTTTCAATATAATTAATGTAACAGAAAATTTAACTATAAACTTAACTTTCATGTTCATTAAAATGATAAAGTATACACATTTTCATGGAGGAATTCAACCACTGCACAGTATTTAACTGCTTTTTTGACACGTTGATAGACATCCAAATTGTTTTGAATACCACATAACTTTATGAAAACAATATATTCAAAACTAAGCAAGATCATTTTAGAGAGATTTTATTTTTTAGTCTCTTCAACTCACACACAGTTATGGGATCTGAGCATAAAATTTAAGCAGAAATGGTAGATTTACAGTCAATTAATTAAAAAATTAATTAAAATTGTCATTAATTTACACAAATAGTTTCCTTCCACAAATTTCCACATAAGCCAATATTGGTAAACTCTCAATTAAATGTACTGTAATTGGTATTCAATTCAAAATAATTTGTCAAAAAAATTATTTGTCCTTAATTGTGATGATAGCTTATAGTTCATATTAAAAAAAGAAAACAATTATTATTTCCGCCATTTTAACAACACAATGTAAAAATAAGCATAAGAGATTACAAAATTCAAAAAGCGATTGATTTTAAATAAAATGAGCAAGTGGAGAAAAAAAGAAGAAGAAAAAAGTAATTTTCTTTTCTTTTTTTGATTTATAAAAAGTTTATAAGATCTTCCGGAGAACTGTTTGTTTTAAATTTACAATTATCATACACAGTATTGTGAAAAATTGAACTGTTCCAATCAATGCTATTAAATTGCTGGTTGCAAATAAAATAATGATGAAGAATAAGAAACTATTGTTTATATAAAACATCATTTAGTATTAAAATAGATATGTAATGTAGTAAAATAGAGATGTAAAAGCACTTTTATTGATCTGATTAATTTAATTTCAATTTTATATAAATCTTATTACTTTCATAAAGTAATCATTTACTAATATTTTGATAACTATTTCATTCAAAAATGTAAAAAATACTGTTGAGTTATTAATTTTTCCTAGTATGAGAGATCGTGAGACGTATAGATACAAACACATATATTTTTAGTTATATTGTATATGTGCCTGAAAAGAGAGAGAAAACACAAAAATAGCAATTATGAAAACTGATTTGAATTTATATCAAATTAAAATCTATTGAAAAAGGAAGATATTTTAACATTGCAAATTGTTTAAAGATTTTTCACAACAGTAGTAATTCCAGACAGCTGAATTAAAAAAAAAAAAAAAAAAAAAAAAAAAAAAAAATTAGTATCATAGAAATGGAAAGGTTTGTCTGCTTTATTAATTTTCCAAACTTTTCCAAAATATGTTTAATTTAATAAAAAAAAGCATATTTAACTATTTATTTCCGAAAATTTAATTTACAATTTATGTATAAATTAAAGATTATTCTTATTACATAACATCACTTTTGTTCAACCCTTAGAAATGACATTCTATAAAGTTCTGGTGGTATCATTTATACAGGCTTTGAAAGCTCTACTTATCTCACTTCAATTTGACATATTAATAATTGAAAGAATTGATATTTCATTTTTTCTTTTATTAGTTTTTACATCAAGAATTAGTTTTTACAAGAGCACAGCCTGTGAAATACTAAGCATACATCTTAAAAATTAAATTTTTATAAATACAGTTTGCTTTGTAAATAATGTTTCCAATGAGATTGTATAAAAATAACTAAAATTGTATGGTATTTTTTATTTCAGTAGTTATTAAAGCAAAACCTGATAAACTAAAAGATATTTTGTTTGCAACAAAATTTTCTCACTATTCATATATATAGAACGTTGAAAAATGTATAGTAACACAAAGCCTCATCAATAGGCAGTTAATAGACATTTTTTTCTTTTATACCACAAATGCTAATTTAAAATATGTTTTGTCAGTAGAGTAAATTTTCATTATTTAATATATTTACTGTTCTATCATTAATAATTTTTATAAATGAGTTTAATAATGATGCATTAATTAATCACAACTCTGTGAAAAATGTATTGAGACATTTTATGTAATCGATATTAAATTCCTTAGTATTTAGTTTTTTAGATGTTACTATACTCACATTATTTGATTGAGATAGCTATTATTATCCAGAGCAAATAAAGTTAACCTAGCAACATCAAATTTCTTTAACTTTACTGCCCCATGATAAAATTCTTAATTAAGTACAGGTATAAATTAAAATTTCTTAAATGAATTTTCAATTTATAAATTATTTTATATTTTGCTGCTATAATGATAATTAACTAAAAGTCAGCAACATAAATATAATGAAAATCAACTGTATAATAATAAATTTAATTTCCATTATATATATATATATATATATATATATATATATATATATATATATATATATATATATATATATATATATATATATATATATATATATATATAAGAATAATATAAAATGAAAAATTTATGATGTAAATTTTATTATTTTTAAAAGAACATAATAACTTAAATTTATAACAATACCAAGAGTTCATTTTCATGAGTGAGCATGATGCATAATTCTAAGATTTTGTCAAATAATAGTAAACATCTAGCTTCTTCATAATCTCTGAAAAAAGTTATCAAAATAGTTTGAATTTTTTTAGATGAAATTTAACATATTAATATCAGAAACTTGCAAAAAAATTTAAAACTTATTATTATAATTTATAATAATAACTAAACATGCAAATTGCAATAAGGATTGGAGAAAAATAATTATTAGATACTTAAATCACACGCTAAATACTCAAAACATATCATGCAAAATGTGATTTATCAAACTATTTTTTCATAATCAAAGTATTCTGCTTACTAATAAATTAAAAAAACTTAAAATTATTTTTTTAATGGAATTAGATTATATTTTTAATTTTAAATCATTTTCAATTATAGACTATTTTGAATGAAATAAATTAAAGAAATTTTTAAATTAGAATTTTTTGACTTGGTATGCTTATGTTTGCACTGAAAGTATAGATTTATTTTCTCATTAAATTTTAAGTAAATTGTTACAAAATTGTTTAATTCCAGTACAATTTTCAATAAATATTTAGCAAAAAATATTTAAGGTACACTTTATTTTAAAATTACATATCATGAATTATATGTTTATTAGAGAAAGAATAGTTATGTCTAATAAGTCTAATAATTCAAAAATTGTCAATTTAAACATTTATCTTCAAACACATAAAATGCTCTTTAGGTCATGCAATAGTACAAAAGATTTAAATTGATTACTTTAAATAATACATATGCATAAAAAATATGGAAAATGCATGCATCTGAGAATAATCAGAACTGCACCTGTGTTGTCAGACAGACTTTATCTTTATTTACATAAGGAGGACATGTAAATAAAGCATGAAATATCTATAACTGTTAAACCTAAATGGTACTAACTGCACATTATTATTAAAAAGATCTAGATGACCGGCTAGATGGCTCAGTGATAATAAACTAATTTCTGTCATTTTAATGATATTCTAAAGATTAACGTCCAACAATAGAAAAATGATTCACCAATAACTGAACTGTGAATCTCAGTCAAGTGGTAGTACATTGCACTTCCAAGACACAGGTCTGATCCTTTGGCTGGGAAAGATCAATCCAGCCTTTTGTTGGGTCAATAAGACTGAGTATGTAGCATGCTCGGGAACTGAGAACTGAATATTAGATTGATCACATAATTGGGATATATGCTTCAAACCCCATGGCCTTATCATGCCACTTAGTTTCAATAATAATATTACAGATGGTTCTTTAAATGGCTTGTTAGAGATAAATATATACATAAATTATGAGAAACACATATTTATACATAAAAAGGCTTATTTGCATTAAGCATAGTTACTACTTAATTGTAGAATTAAAGAATATGCTTTATCTCAGTTTCAAGTATGATTTTTCATGCATTTTTGTAATAAAAACTCTTTGCACTAATGACTTCTGTTTTGTTATTAGATAAAGGAAACAAATATTTAATTAAATGGAAAGATAACACTTACTTCATATTTTTCAAATCAGCTCTTTTAATCCAATCTATAATACTCAAAACAAATAGTTTTTTATTTTCAGATGAAGTTAGTTTAGGCATTGTATCAAGAACAAGACAATATAAGGATAAGAAAGCTTTTTTATTTACACAACTGTTAATAAATTCATCTTTTGTCGAGACATTTACTTGAAAGAAAGGACTTATTAAATTCCAAATTTTCTGAGCTTCAGATGAATCTATAATATCTGAAATAATTTATTATGATTACATGCAATAAATAAAAACAAAATCTCATATATTTTTATAAAAAAGATTATTATTTACCAAAATTAAACCGGGTTGCAATGCAACATTCTGCAATTTCAACAGCACTTGCAGAATGTGTGAGGTACTGGCAAGCTGTATTGAGGCATGGCAACAAAACAGGAGAAGATTGATTACTTTTTAACCATGTTATAACTGATTTAACTGCTACATCTTCATATTTGCAGCTAGATAAGTTATTTAAAAATGCAAATATTTCTTGAATCAGAGGTAAAGCACTAGACATCTGTTGACAAGGTTCAACTCCTAATAAAAGAAAAAGTATAGAAGAAAACATTACAACCCTTCACTATTTCTAAAAAAATTAATCAAACACAGAAATAGAGATTCACATGAAAAATCACAGTTAATAAGTAAATAAAAAATAAAGTACCAATATACAATTTAAATTTCAAATTGCTTCCTATAACACAAAATATAGCATTGGAGTTATTAATTATTATTGTTTTTAACTATCATTGATATTTTAAGGTTGGATGATTGATAACTGACTCAGTATTTCATTTATTAATATCACTTTGCAATGGAATTAAAAATGGAGTAAAAATGTTAAGGTTAGGCAATTTTGTTTTCAAGAAGATAATTTTTAAATGAAATTTTATTTTCTTTAAAAAATATTACACATTCTTTTCAATTAATGAAAAATCCAATGTCTACATGGAATTACACTGAACAGTGATCATTTTTAAAATTCTTTTATTTATATTATATCTACAAAGTTAACATCAGTGACATAAAATCCTAACACATTTGGGACCCTGACAAGTGTTTATAAGGGAACTACACAAGTATTTCAATCAAAACAGCATTCTCCTAATCAAATATTAGTGTAAAAATCCAATAATGATTTTTTTTTGCCCATTTTATTACTGAAAGGAAATTATTTCTTTTAATGACATATTTACTGAATAAAGTAGGAAGTAAAAGTTTCTAGTACTAATTTTTTATTGAAAAATTCTTTTTGATTTACACTAACTTCCAAAAAATATCAATTTTGAGCATATATTCTGTAAATTGATAAATAGATATACATACACACAGGAAGAAAGCTTATTAATTGATTAAACGATTTAGAATGGAATTTTGTTTTAAAAAAAAGTCTTTAAGAAACATATCAGACAATAAATTTATTTAAAATTGATGAAAATTCCATGACTAGAAAATAATGTCTAGATTTGTTTATTATTGATCATAATACTGTGTCTAATTATGCAAAATTATCACCAATAAACCAAGGTGTCAAAAAAATTATTATTTTTTGAATTTAAAATGCTATAACTATGAATGAATTTTTAGCAATTATTCCGGAAGTCTTAGTATTACTTAAGATGGTTGTAGAGATTCCTTCATTACAAAAGGCAACAGAATATATTTTATAATTGAAAAAACAGAACTGAAACAATTCTGTATTAACATATTGTAACATGTAAAGTGCTAAAAATACAACCAAATTTAAAGATTTATGGAGTTTTTCAAAAGTCTGCATTTTGTTTGCAGCTAGCCACTGATATGGCATTGATGCAAGGAACAAATTTGAAAAACAGAGCTGTGTATGGAAGATATTATTTCTTTCATATGGTGAATTATATTAAACCATCTATATGCATTTGACTATTGGCAAATTACTACATGCTTATACATAAGGTATTCCATTTTAGAAAGCATGTATGCACTGAAAAATTCTACTGCTAAAAATTTTAATTTCTTGCACTTTTTATTCTAAGATTTATTTAAGATTTCTTTTAAGAGTTATTTCAGTAAAAGCATGAGTGGTATTTCATGATACAAAAATAAAGCATATGCAAGCTACAGTAAAACAAATATTAAGTGATTTAAGGCTGTGAAGTATAAGGTGCTACCTACACACACAACATCAACTCTCTGTAAATACAAGATTTTACATTTATTGTTTGCAAGACACCAAATTCATTCTAAACACAGGACAAAATATTGCCACTGGATAATAGAAATACTAAAGGTTACCCAAATGAATGAACAATTATTTGTTCCATTACTAATTAATAGCATGTTACAAATATGGTGTCATAAACTACAAGGAAGATCACTTTGGAATCCTATTTAAAAACAAATGAATTGCCATATTTATAATAAAAGGTAGTTAAACAATACAAGAGAAAGAGATAACTCAATACTTTTTTACTATCTCTCATCATTCTATCTTATTTATAAAATACATAAAAATTAATAGAAATACTTTTTAAAATAATTTTTTCTGCTTCAGAGAGTAATGATGGAAGAATACAGTTCAGCTTCTCAGGCTTTGATAAGATTGTATCTTTTTCATGTAAGCTTGAACTTATGCATAAAATGTATTTATGCAAATAAAGTTGATGTTTACATTGAGACAAACTATAATCTGAAGGCAAGTCTTTTTGTGTATCAGACATACTACATATTATCTTGAGGAACCTGAAAAATGAAATGTATTTAAAATGTATTATAATATTTAACAGCATATCATCTCTGAAAATCAAATACAGATAGTTTAGACCAGGGATGGGCAAACTAACTCAGTAACGGGCCAAAAATCGAAAAAAAGAAGGTTGGCGAGCCAAGATAAACTTTTATAAAATTTTAAAAACAATATACAAGTTTAACAATTTAAATGAATTAATGAGATGAGTGAAATTGTGATTCCTTTTATGAAAGTTCTTTATGTTGAGGTTCGAAATGAGATGTTCTGATTATAAATAACGAAGCTAAATGGTTATCTGACAGTCTACTTCTGATATTATTCTTTCTAAGTTTCATAGTTGAAAATAATTGTTCACATATTTAAGATGAAGGAAACATGGTATTGATTTTCTGCACGTGAGATATTAAATTTGGGAAGCTTAATTTCGATAATGATATGTAAAACTAACTTTGGCATATTTAAAAATAGTTGCTTGTGATGATTGTTAAACTGCAACTCAATTAATTCTAGCTGCAAATCTGCCTTTACTGCTTCACAATTTAAGTTGAAAGGCATGGTAAAAATATCTACTTCTGTTTGAATGGTACTGAAATCTTGAAATCTGCATTCGACTTCAAAATGCAGTGTTCTCAAGTTATCTTCATAATTCATAAGCTTCTCTTTATTTACTGAAGTTATTGAATTTAACCTCGGGAAACGAGACAAACCATTCTCAGCTAGCTGCCCAGCAAACAGATTAGGATTTAGTTTATAAGCTTATTATTTTAGTTTATAATTAAGATGGCAAATATATCGTCGATAAATTGAATTTTCCCTTGTACCTTGACATTCAAGACGCTGGTATGACAAAGATCTGTGAAAAATGCAAAGACCAAGAGACATTTTGTATCTTCTAACATTTCACACACAGCATAACACTGCTTCTTATGGAAGAACGACACACTGTCGTCTTTTAGCTGCCAAACTCGCTCGAAAACACACTCTGCACTAAGCTCCTTTACTTTGATGTAATATAGTACATTAGAGTATTCAGATTGCATAGACAGAAGAAAATCTTGAAATTGTCTGTGAATAAGCCCACAAGATCACGAATAACATTTACAAGCTTCATAACTGCGTCAAGTGCGGGTTTTATATTCAATGCAGATTTACACAGAATCTTGAGGTATAACACTATGTAGAAAAATAACATTGTTTCCGGTATAGTTTTGATTAAAGAATCCAAGAAATCAAGATTTTTTTCTGTGATTTATTTTTCCATTGGTCATAATATTTCATATATTTGTTATAGGCACTGTCAAATTTAAAAGTCCTTCTTGAAATTCACAAAAAATATCCCATCCTATTATCGTTACCTTTATAGAACGAATGCACAGCAGTTCCTTGGTGATGTATAATATTTAAACAAAGTAGAGAAAGAGATGGTTACATAATAATATAAAATCATACTTTCTTTTAAGTTCCGTCTCGGACTGACAAATTAAAATTATATCCGTGGGCTGCAGAAAACCTTCCAGTGGGCCACAGTTGGCTCACGGGCTGTAGTTTGCCCATCCCTGGTTTAAACTATTCTAATGGAATAATCTAGGTTTTAAACTTGCTTAAAACATGAACATATACTTATTTACAAGCAAATTAAATTCCTAACTTAATATTCTGAAAAGAGAATAAAATGTCATATGCACAGAAACTTCGAAACTATTTCATTACAAGAACAGAGTATAATTGAGAATTAAAGGCAAACTTGCATTTGATTATTTTTTAAAAGTAATCAATCATAATGACAAACAAAATTCAATAAACTGAATACTCAAATGCACTAATTTTTGTAACAGCACTTGCTGATCAGTGTATATTAATTTGAACATGTACATAGAATATATACATTACTGGGTGAAAATTTAAAGCAAAATACCACATGAAAAAACAGAAACTCTTAAGAAAAATAGGAATTTTATTCAGACAAATGTGTGGAATGAAAATAATTTAAAATAAAAAAATTCTACCAACAAAATTCCAATTGAAATTGTGAAAATGTTTTTCATAGAACTCGTCAATTCTACGCAACAAGGGGAGATAAAGAATTTTACAAATATTTTTAAATGATTCATACAGAAAATAGGGTTATACAGTTTTACCATAAATATGTTATATATATATATATATATATATATATATATATATATATATATATATATATATATATATATATATATATATATATACTTATTTTTCAGAAGTTTATTTGCATTTAATGATCAAATATATCAATATATCTATAAATGAATATAAAAACTAAGTGTAAATAATGAATCTTCACAAGAAGGTAATTAAGTGACATTATTAAAATTAATCTATAAAATAATGTCACTTATTTATTTATGACCACTTTTTTATATATTATTTATAACGATAATTTTTTTTCAATTCAAGTTTTTTAATGGAATTTAAAAAATAGCACTTACTGCAAAATGTAAAAATTAGGATTGCAATGAGGATCATCTTCTACAACATGCTGAGGACTATATTTTGCATAAAACAAGGTTAATAAGCTTTCACAGTCATCCAACGATAGAAGATACCACGGTAATTCTTCCAAAGCTTTCAATTTATTTTGATGAGCATTGCTCTGAAAAAAATTTATTTTGAAGTTAATTGTACTGAGCAACTAAGAAACATTGTATTCTAACAGTTAATATGTGTGATAATAGATAAAAGCTAACTTTCATAGATTAAGCAATATTGATTTATATACTATAACAGTCAATACAATACAACTCATGAGTTGTATTGTGTATATTATATACTATAACAGTCAATACAATACAACTCATTTATGTCTAACTAAACTAGAATTTCAATTACATTTCGTAGTATGAAATCAAACCACTTTGAATAAAAGAATAAGCAAAAGTACAATATATGAAAATATATAAAGGACTGACTAAAAACTTAACAAAAGTTTTTATCTAGATCTTTAAAGATTCAAGTCTTAAGAAATTATGTTTTAGCTTGAAAAGAAGCAAGACAGAAATTAAAGCAGACATCACTATACTTGAAAAAATAATTTGATTCAAGAAAAGGGAATACAGCTTAAATTAAACGTCAAAATGTAGCTGCAATATTTATTATTTCATTAGTTTGGATAGGTTTTTTTTGGTCGCTCAATGGTCATTTTTGGCACATGAGGGCTAATTAGACTGGGACCTAGGGTTTAAAGTGGATTCCAAACCACTACAAACATACATGCCCAAGGTGGGATTTGAACCCACAAACTGTTGAACTGAAGAGCGCTAACCATTCAGCTGCGAGCTTGGCTTCATTAGTTTTTAAGCGGTGCAAGGTCTAGATTTTAAAAAAAGCTGAACTAAACTTGTTTTTTTTATCCAAAACAAAATTATATCTATATGATTTTTGAAAGTTATTTTTACAATTAGGGCATAGATTTTGAGAACTGTAAAGTGTAAATAATTTTAGTGTTACATTTTAAAATTTTAACAAATTTAAGGAGAATCTACTTTATATTCATTAAATAAGTTTAATAACAGAAGATGTCAGTAATTACAATGCAGTGGGACTGCAGTTTCACTCTAAAATTCAGATACTTAGATACATATTCCGGTTCTTGAAAGTTAAAATATATTTAAGAAAGAGTACAAACTATATATTTTTTAAGTTGATATAATCTGGCATCATGCAAGGAAATTTTTAAAAATTGGGAAAGTAATTATGAAACTGAAAATCTAAAGTAAATTGAAAACAATATATTTCTAAGTTCATATGTAAAAAATTTTTTTAAAGATTTTCTTTGAATTTAATGCATTTAATGGACCAACTACACATACATATTCAAGCTTATAACATTGTAAAGACTTCAATAAATAAGTGACAAATAAGTTTCTTTAAATCAATAAAAAAGTTTTATATACACACTTTAAAAAAATATTTACAAGAAATTATAGATACATACAGACAACGAGCTCAAGCTTATGACATTAATAGCTATATATGTACTTAAATTACATGTGAAACTATATTTCATAAAAAATACTTTATTTAACATTTATTTAGATAGTTGTTTGAATAAATAGTATAAATGAGAAAATTTTCACAGTAATTATAAATATATACAGACAACAACCTCAAGAATTGTTGCGAACACTATGTGAAAAATGTTTGCAGGTTTTCCATTAAAATTTAAAAATATTTGATGATCTGAAATTTTGATAAAATGGGTAAATAGTTTTAGATTTCAGTTAATTAGTAGTATCCATATTTTAAGAGAAAATAAATATTATCATAATTTACAGGAAAAAGAAAAAAAAATGTTCTTTCAAACAATATTAGAAATGGTAAATAAACATGAGGTATAAAATTCAATAAAATTTCCCAATTTGTTACAATTATAAAATTTCTTGAAGATTTCACTCTATTAACATCTTTTTCATATGAAGAAAGGAAAAGTATTAATAGGAAATATTCTACCATACTCTAATTTACTTTTAATAAAAATATTTTAGCTACAAAGAAATTAAAAATTATACCTTTGTTAAGGAAACATCCAAGCCAGATATAATAAGAAGTTTACCAAGCGTTGTGAGAGTTTTTCTAATAAATTCAATGGATTTTGTTGCAGATATATTTTTCATCACTTCCAACCATGGTATTTGGAAACTTAGTTTAGCTAAGAATTCCTTACTTTCATCCAGACTGCTCTCAAGAATCTAGTTGTAAAAAAATAAAAAATACTATAAAATTAAGTAAAATTTTAATCTATAAAATAATTTGTTATGTTCCTCACAGTACCAGTAAACAAATATTAATCTAATATCAAGAAAATTTATGATAATTATGCTCATTTTACTTCTAAAGAGTATAAATTCAGATAAAACAATTTAGAAAAAATTAAAAGTATTGCAAGAGACATGTATAATTATGAGTATTAACAACCTAACTTTCTATACATAATGCATTTTTTTAAATATTTCATATAAAAGTCTCTCTCACTCATGATTCATGATTAAGATGACAAAGCATCTTATATGAGATACCATCTGGTCCCGGACAAGTATTTTTAGTTTGGGACAGGGCTCTCTGCAGTTCCAGCAAAGAGAAATTGCTATTATATGGATGTATGGCTTTTTCATGAAACTGATGGCTTTTTGACCATTTAATTAGTAACTGTAAAATCACTCAACATCCGCAATTTGTCTTCATATTTTTTAGTGCGAATAATAAAAGCCGAACTCTAAAATATAAATAAATAATATTTATTTATATTTTAGAATTACAGGCAGCTAATTTTCTATAAGACAGTAACACGTATTTCCGGTGTCAGTTCGTTCAGCATTTGTACTGGCCCATTTTCCCTCACCCCTATTCTAAGAACCATGAGGGTAATTTGAGGTTTAACATCTGTTAGGAGCAAATTTAAAACTTGCTTTTTGGCTGTTTTTATGGCGTTTGTGCCTTAATTTTTCACGATATAACATGCTAAATCTGGCAGACTCGCTAACTTCGAAGGATTGATTGACAAGCAATTTCAACCAATAATATTGTTTTGGATACTCCCCTCGACAAGCTTTGAGAACTAACACCAGATGGGGCGACAAGACAACGGGAGTTCTCACGTAGGTCTGGAAGAGCCTTAAAGTCACCTAACAATAGAAATGGTGTTGGCAGCTGATCTATTAATGCATCGAGTTCCTCTTGGCGGATGACATCATGTGGTGGTAAATATAAACTATAGACTGTTAAGTATGAAGTATATGAATTCTTACAGCAACAACCTGTAGAGTAGTATTCAACGGATGGGCAGCGCTGGGAAAAGTATTAGATGTTAATATACAAACACCTCCAGACACTGCACCATTGTCACCACAGTCCTTTCTGAAGCTTTTAAACCCTCGCATGCAAAATTTATTGCTAGACTTCAGGAATGTTTCCTGAAGATGTCAGTCATCATGATGTGAATATAAGCCATGGCAGTTCCAAGAAACAAAGGAAGTTATTTTTTAATTTGAAAAGCTCTTTTCCCGGAGCTGGAAGCATCTCCTCGAGCGAAAAGTTTTTGTCCAAGGTATGTAAGGAAACAGCGTCAGCCTCCAGGGACAAGGCTTTACGGGTGGATATGGAGGGTCGATTTGAACCCTCCTTTGCAGATTTTAATTTATATGCCTTCTTGATTCTTGATTTTGTTGTAGGAGCTTTTCTTTTACTTATTAAAGTAGATGTTGATTTTGGCTTTAATGTTGATGTTTGGGGTAATATAACTAGGGGGAGTGATATAGATTCTGTTTGTGTACTTATGGATCTGTTGACTTTTTTTGTAATGGTTGCATAGCTTAACCCAGGCTTTGGACTGCGTGAGGTAACTTGATGTCGAGCCTCAGGGTATGTACAATTTGTAGTGACTTTTATTGTGATTTCCTTCTCAAATGCCCACTGTGGGCAACTTCGAGAGTAGGTGGGATGGTCTCCTTTACAATTGACACATTTCTCCTTCGCTGTGCAGGTCGAACTATTGTGGCCAACTACAGCGCAGCGTGCGCAAGTAAGTTGGCCCCTGCAAGTGTTTCTCAAACGCCCAAATCGTTGGCATTGGAAGCATCGCAGAGGATTTGGAGTATATGGCCGGACGGGTGAATTCAGATAAGCAGCTTTAATGTGCTGTGGAAGGTCTGGGGACGCAAAAGTCAGAATGAGATGTTTGGTATCAATAAACTTCCCATCTCTTCTGACTGTAATACGTCTAACTTCACAGACCTTCTGATTATTTAAATTTTCAAGAATTTCATCCGTCTGCATATTCAACAAATCTTTTGCGGATATAACACCACGAGAAAAATTTAAACTCCCATAAGGTGACACAGTTACCTCTAAATTTCCTAACGATTTTATTTTGGACAGTTGATTAGCCTGAGTTGCATTTGCAACCTCAATCACCAAGTCGCCAGATCTCAATTTTTGTACACTTTTAACTTCCCCTATATTACCCGATATTTCTTTTTCAATTAGGAAGGGCGATACCTTTTCAAAAGTTCCCTCCTTCCTTTTAATTACAAAGTATTTAGCACTTGCTTTATCAATCTGTTGCTCCCGCAGGAGAGATGAAAAATTATGATTCTCCATAAATTTATCATAAAATTTCGGGATCTGACAACACCAGCCATCACCGAGTCCAACAAGGGGATGCAGACCAGCTGCACCAGTGCTAGCCAAGTCCTGTATGCTCACAGTACATCCCTGAAGTGGACTCCACCCTTAACGAGTCACCCAGTAGATGTACCGATCGCTTGATCCATAAAGCCGATTGATGTGCTGAGGACCACAACACACCTCCCATTTACCTGAAACAGAGGCCAAAGTAATGTGTTGGTCTCTGGGGGCCTCAATTACCAGGACCCTCCTTTCCAGGGACATGGGTCTCCACGCACGGCAAACAAATGGGTGATTTAGTCCCCAAGAGTAGCTAATAGCAACAGAGCGGCGAAAGCTACTCAAGGGGTGCCCTCAACCTCTTTCGAGGCAACCACAACAAGGGAGAAAAGGAAGAAAAAGCAGAAGAGCAGAGGAGAGAAGAAAAGAAAGAAGAGGACAGATCACTGGGGAACCTCGGGATTGTGACACCCGTGTTTACCTAAAGAAGGTAAACCCCCTGAGGGGGCACTACGTATTGTATTTGACAAGTTGTTTCTGTGTCGACACTGTTTTTTTAATGTGTTTTTAACTAAGCTTTATAGTTTTGTTATTCATGAAGATATGTTTTATTTGCATTCATTGCCTAATACACAGCTTAAATTTTACTTAATAAAGAATCCTGTAACAGTTATTTATGAATATAAAATTGTATAATTTAAGAATTCCAGATGAAATTAAATTGCTTTTAAATGTTTTATTTATCATTTTAATTTATTTCATTGAAAACATATATTAACTTTTTTTGCTTTTCCCTTCATATTTTAAAACAGAAAAGATTAGAATTTCAAACATTTGATGATATTTTTTCAGAGTGAAAATGATCGATGGGAAAATAGGTAAATACAATATTTTATCTTGAATACATATAAAGCAAAGTGCTTTCTATTTCATTTTTCGAGCAGTTCTTTATTTTCAAGATAACAATTAAACATTTTTGAACAGAAATAAGTAGCTTATGCTTATTTTGTTTTTTTACAAGCACATTATTTATAAATCTTTCACACACTCTTTAGATGCTCTTGAAATATTTGCTTTTAAGTAAAAAAGAGTTTTTTTAAACAGTTGACACATTTATAACATGGTATTTATACATTAATCTATCAACCATTACAATCATTATAGATTTGCTAACAAAGTACTTCTGTATTCTCATGTCAACTCTTTCCATGAAAAAATGTCACATGTTGCAGCATAGAAGCCCTACTCATTTCTTACTTTTATTGTAGTTAAAATAATATTTTGCTTTTTTAAATTTTGGCTCGTGAAAGTTTTAAGTTCATGATAAGAAATTGGAATATGAATTAAAGTTAGGTTTCATTATATATAAATTTGTTTTAATATGGATATAAGTTACCTTCTCTGTTTTTCTCATAACATTTTGAAATAGAAGAGATTAAAATTTTAAATTTTTAGTGACATCTAAGCATGAAAATGAGTAACTTGAAAAATGATTTTACCATGATTTGAAAAGTCAAAAGACTATGACAACATAGTGTCCCAGTTAATTTTTTCCATTAGTTTCCTTTTAATATACAAAGCCTGATATCAAAAGAGTGGTCAGAAAGAGACGAAACTTGGAAAGAGACGAAACTTGGAAGAAAGAGACGAAACTTGGAAGAAAGAGACGAAACTTGGAAAAGAGACGAAACCTGAACACAAAAGAGTGGTCAGTAAGAGACGAAACTCGGCAAACAGAGAGAGACAGCAACAAACAATAAGTGATATGTATTTCAAAATGATATGGATAATACAGAACGAGAACATGGTTAGTGGACAGAAATACACAAAGTAACACATCTAGAATCAATGAGGGTACAGAAGGCACCCTGAGGAATGGATTTCCATTCCCTGTTAATTATCAGCTAAAGTGTGTCTACTGAAGGAAGCACAATAGCAAGATCAGCAAATAGTGTTCAATCATATCCCAAATATGTTCGATTGGTGAAAGATCTGGCAAGTACGGTGGCCTAGGAAGCAGCTGTATACCTTGCAGGGCACTTTGGTTGATGCGATAAATGTATGGTCAGGTGTTATCCTGCTGATAAAGGATATTGGTCAACCCCTGAAGGTAGGAAAGAGTTACCGGCCCCAGTACAACATCCACGCAACATTGGGCGTCATAGTGCGCAATGGCACCCCAAACCATGACGCTGCAGTGTGACTCATCGGAAAATATGATCATGTGAGGCTGGTACGGCCTTCAGCTGGACACATTGATCCATGCTTGCCGATGTCACTCTGGCTGCATCTGCACCCAGTAAATGTTCTGCATTTCCTTGTTTCACCAATCTTCGCCGCAGCCAATACATCTTGGAAATGTCCAGGTGTCTGTCAGCTGCGATTTCCCGTAAGGACCAACCTGCCTTTTTCAGTCCGATCATCATGCCCCCCATAAACTCATCTGTCTGCTGGAACTGACTCTGTTGACAATGGCCTGGCACTCTCTGGAATTACAAGCATCCTTTGCGACAAGAACAAACTTTACGCAATT
Organism: Latrodectus hesperus; assembly: GCA_037975125.1. NCBI lineage: Eukaryota > Metazoa > Arthropoda > Arachnida > Araneae > Theridiidae > Latrodectus > Latrodectus hesperus. The sequence goes on from CM075854.1 coordinate 25,600,224, forward strand.
ATTTTCCAAGCAGCAATAATGATGTGAATATTGCCCTATCCGACATTTCTTAACCTTATATCTTATCCTACATGCGCTGGAGAGCTGTGCTTTGACATCATTTGCGTAACTCGATAAGGTGCATTTACTCTGAAATTTGCATAGTTTTCTGGCCACTCTTTTTTGGTGTTACATTTTAAATGTCAGGTACTATACTTTAATCTCAATCATTTTAATTATTTGAAATAAGATAATGAATTTAAATTTGTTGACTAACTGTTAGTTAACTGAAAGTTTAAATTGAAGAAAGATAGGAGGGGACATGATTTTAAATAAAATAAACTGATGAAATATTAAAGCAGAAATATTATATTAGAAGTGTTAGATATGTCATGTTTTTATTTTAGATTTAATTCTAATTAATATTCAATATAGAATTTCAAAATAGTAAATTCTTCTTAAAATACTGCATTTGTAAACTGAATATTTTATTTATTATATATTAAGCGCAATTATTAAGATTGCAAATATTTAAAATAATACATTGTCCATTAATAGAACTATGCCTACAAAGATGCCATGTATAAGTTGACAAACCAATTCTATTTTTAAGATGCAGCTAAAATCGTAGCGAATTAGTATATAAATGCTAGTATGTCTTCCTTGCCAAGTAGGATAAATTTTGATCTTATCTTGAATAAGGCAAAACTTTTCTAGTGCTATATGGCTACACTGGACATCACCCTGATGTTTTTAGATTCGGCCATTCTTAATGTTTCATAATTTCTAAAGAGAGGGCAAGAAAGTTGTTAAAGCAGAATCATGCCAATTTTAATTAGTTATTCAGCTTTCTTATTGAGAACATGTAATATAAACTCTAATGTTAAAAATAACTAACTCTAAAGAATTAAATTTTCTGTTGAAAATAGTTAAATATGAAATTTAAACTGAATACTGCTGAAATTACATTACTTATTAAATTGAGCATGGAATATAAATTTCAGAAATCTTTAAAGTGTAGACATTTCAATAATTCAAAATAAAATGAGTTTCTCTTTCTCCTCTAACATAATTTTAAAAAATTTAAAATTTAATTTAAATATTACTTTTGTGAATATTAATTATGTAAATATTTTTATTATGCAAATTGCTCAGTTGTAAAAATTGAAATGGAATTATTTTAATATTGTAGTGTGTTAAGAAATAAAATATAGCTTTCGCAATAGAAAAAAAGATTTTAATAAATGAGAAAAAAAGAAGAAAAAAAAACAGCATGCATTTATCAAAAATTTGATACATAATACCAGACTTATAATGTTTAATCTAGATTTGATATGCAAAAACATGTAGTTTATTTGTAAGAATCATTTTACTTTTTTAAAAGCAAGATAATTTTCCACTGATTTAATGCTTTTTTTTTTTTTTGAAGAATATTTAATGCTAAAACTTTTCTGGAACAAAATATAAAAAAAATCTGTAAGAAATGTTACAATGAATTAATTTAATTCACTTCACTTTCATATTTAAAAATTTATTTCTGTTACGTGGCATAATTATGATGAAAAATCTCTTTTAATATGTATATTTACATTTTTCCATACTTATGGGAAATACGGTAGAACAATTTTTAAGCACATGGCTAAAACTTTCAATTATATTAGTTAATAAATATATTTAATATTTATATATATATATTTAATATATAAAATAAAAAACTAAGGCTTTCTCATTATGCCTACTGGGCTCAAGTTGCTTTCTTAAGCAATACCTCACAAGCATGTGTAATTTCTATGAAAATCCCCACTACTTTAAAATTACAACTTAGTGAAACTAGATGAGAGTCAATTTAATTCCCAAAGATATTAGGCTTCATAACAAATTTAATGCAAGAAAATGAAAAAAGTATGAAATTTCTATTTATAATTTCATTTTCACAATATAATGTATTATTTTATGCAAATCATTTAACATCACTAATTTGTAAGCCAAAATTTAAATGCATATATTCAAAATTTATAAATTTTATTAACTGCAGAAAATTATCTATTTATTTTTTTGAATATCTGCAAATTATCACTAGTAAAAAGAAGTTTTAAATTCAAATTCAGAGTGTATTTTTTAAAATTAATTTGATTTTATAAATTTGCAAGTAAGGATATTACTTGAATTTAATAATCCCTACGATCAAAATGATGCCAAGATTATTTCCAAGTCAAAATTGCTTGCATACAGTTTTTAGGAAATGTATCAAATTGTATTTAATGGTATTTCATTATTAACAGATTTGAAGCTTAACAAAATTCAATTGCTAGCACTATTTTATGTTTTAACTATTTGCTTTTTCAATTTTTTTTAAAACTATTTCACACATTGTATTGAATTTTTAAGATAAGAAATGATTTTATTTTCACAGGGACAAGTTTCATTTGAAATTTTTTACTTTCATATTTCTTCTTCTTAGATTTGGGTTTGTATGTCATTGAGCGCCTCGCATTTTATCAGCATTTTGTACTGTTAACTCCAAACCCAATGTTTCCTAGTTCCAGTTGCTCAGGTCACCCACTTTATTAATAAAGTCCGATAACACTTTAATGGAGTCTAGGTGTAACTCTCTAGTATGGAAGATGCCTAAAGAAGTTACTTTAGGGAGGGCAAGAGCCTCACATTCGTAAATGATATGCTTGGCCATTACTTTCATATTTCATTAATTATTTCAGAAAATGACTTATTTCTCCCACCTAATCTATACAATGCAAAATGAATGTCATACATTGATTATATTTTTCAATTATAATTTTGAAAACGTTGAATTAAATTTTTAAAGAAGTCAGATATTAAGTTTTTTCTTAGCTTATTTATTTATCATTATTTTTAATTAAGAAATTACTGAAAGCAATGTGATAATTTTTCACATGAAAATTAGTGTTATGTAATATTAATTACAGATAATAACAAATAATTATAGATTAAGGTTACAAAATAATGTTGTATGACTTTTGTAATGGGCAAATAATATGTTTTTTATGCAAACTCATCAGAATTATGGAGTGTCAAATTATAATCTAAAAGTGAGCCATTCAATTAATTTTTCTACGCATTTAAACTGAACAAATGATTACATAAATTTAAGCTAGTACTTAAAGCTGAAATGTTTTTGTACTTACAATGCACATTCCATCAATGTCTTCAAAATCAAGATAAAATTGATCCCAAGGTAGATTAATTAATTCTTCATGAAGTAAGGACAGTGAATAATGACGAATTCCCTGCTTTACATACACATTCACATACAAGGTCCATAAATAAGACAGAATGGTTTTACTATGATGATATCCTAAAAAATAAGTAAATAAAAGCCTCATGAAGTTAAATTGAAACAGAAATATTGAGATTAAATCTTGCACTAGTGTAAGTTCTAGAAAATTAAAAGAAATATACTAAATCATATTTCAAAATCTGGTAGGGTATTTATATTTTACACCACTGATAGAAAGAAACAGTGTGAATATTAGATATCTATGGATTTTCACGAAAATAACACAGTGTACAAGCCTATTCTACTTCAAAATTTACACACAAGAGAACTTATATTTATTTTCTGAAGTATTTTAAAGTAGACTGTGGATAAATAAAATTAAAAATGAGTAAAACTTCAGATAAAACTTGTTAAGTTAAAAAAGTTTATTACATATTTTAAATAATTCAGGGATACTTTACATGCAGTTATTTAGATTTTTTAAAGTTTATTTTAACTGACTTTAAAAACAGACCAAACAGTACTCATTTAAAAAATGTTTCATATAGAGCAAATTATAAAATATATTTTGAATTTTAAGATTCCACTAAATTTCTCAATATAAGTACTTTTAGAGCAAAATCCGGAAATATCTAATACAGGCAAGTGTCTAAATAAATGCAGCTTCACTTTAGACACCAAAAAAACACCAAAGCAATTTTACAGGAAAAATCATTAAAAATACATATTCAGTTTTTAGAAAAATAAATTTCAATATAAATTGACAAAGATAATGAATCTATTTTAACTTACCAAACATTCACGAATCTTATTAAATTGATGGGAATCTTTAAAGACAACCATATGTAGGATGCATTGTATGCATTATATCATTGTAATATGGCTAATTTTACGATAATTTTAGCATTGTTCTATAAAAATCACATAAAACAAAATAAAATTGATGCTGAAAATCAAATATGACTTACAAAACCCACGAAAAAGTTAAAACGTTCTATTCTAAATAACATTCTAAGAAAAATAGTATACTTCACCTGAAGTAAATGTTTCAACTATAAAAAATTAAAATTGTATATAGATATTTTGAAATAAAAACCAAGGAACTCATTTTTTACAAACCTACAAAATAAAATAACATGGCCCTTGCAGTAAGTAAAATAATAAATACTACAATAAGTTTTAATACTTTTGTTGGTACACGATATTGTCTGCTGAATAGAAATGCAAACTTTAATATTCAAACTCTTTTTTTAGTGATTTCTTTCACTGATTGCTTATTTCTCCAGTTTCTCACAAAAGTGAAATACATTTACAATTAGTAATAACTATTATATATACTTGTGAGTACCAGAAAATGAAACTTTCTGCATAACACACCAGTAAAATGCAATAGAGTTTGCAAATTAACAGGGACAAATAAGTTTTTCTTCGAGAGGGTATATGATTATCAGTGTTATCTTGAGCCACCTCTAACTGGTTATATCTTAATAGCAGTAGCATGAAGATTAACTTTAAAATTACAACTTATTTGTTTATTTATAACATAATTTGTTTATTTCAATGGTTTTAATATATCAGTAATTGAGTTGCACAAGGGTTTGAGTGGCTACCAGACACATTTGCAGGTGGTGGATAGCAGAACGCCCTCTCTTTTTTTGAAAGGACAGCTTTATAAGAAGGTACTTAACCTTGGCATTATGTGATTTGCACCTTAGGTGATTGGCACTATGGTAGTAGTGTCTTAACACAGTTTCTAATGGCAAACTGTTAGATATCTTCCCATACCCAGTGACTTAGGCAATATGCTGTGTGAACTTACTTCCCCGAGATTTAAAACCACTTGTCTTTACAAGATGCGGAAATCCAAAGTAAATCAACTGATGGAGTAAAAATGATTCCTTTGGTACCCAAGGTTTAAATGACCTCTTGCCTATCCACAACTAGAGTATGGAATACAGTAGGAAGAGCTATTTAGTTGAATGTTGCTTTTCTAGACAGGATAAATAACTTCCAATGGTGGGACTTTTTAAACTAGAACTTGAATGTAGAAAATGCAACAAGGTGAGGAAATGGCATGCCATATTGCATATGCAAGTGATGCTCTTGCCCTAACTCAATTGACTATTTTAGGTGTTCTTGATACTAAAGAATACACTCCATAAAAGTTATTTCTGACTTCATAAACAAAGTAGGAGAGTTATAAAAGCAGCTAGGTAATTCTGGATTAGGAGCTTGGTGAAAAACACTTTTAACAAAGGTACCTTAACTGATGAAACCAACAAGAAATAAGTTGTAAGTCTTTCAGTGTGGGAGCTGATGGTTATAATTTTGCATTGGTTGTAACAACACTTTTGCTAGTTTAGGCAGATCTTACTCGAAGGAAGCATTCAATTTTAATCTCTATTAATGAACATACTATTATGACTATGAGAAAATAGGTAAAGAAGTGGAGAAATTTAGTTTCATGAATTTTAGGAACATTACAAGATTTTAATTGTTTTTATGGAAGAAAGAAAAATTTGGGAAATATTAATCAAATCTATGAAGTGATTAAAATTCTAATAAGAAATTAATAAAACATAAAGACAAACACAAAACTTTGATAGGATTTATTGGGTTACGGTTAAGTATCTCAACTGTACAGAAAAGGCTTCTAGAAAAGGGCTCTAAGGCAACAAGACCAAGGAAAAAACAATTTCCAGCCTAGAAAATTAAAATATATTTTTTGCATGGGTCAGTGATGAAACACATTTATGTAGGAATACAAATCAAGTGTACTTAGATGACGTGAAGGTGAAACTATGTAATCAGATCATACATAACAGACCACAAAACAATTTTAAGTATGAGGATTTTTACTGCAAAAAATGACACTGGAATCTTACTTTTTAAAGTTAAGATAAATTTTGCCAAATACAAAGAAATACTACATAACAGATTGTTTCATTCTTGGAAACATTTCAACATGATTTAGTAAAATCTTGACACAATTAAAAATTTGTACAAAATTTTATGTATGAAAATAAAAGTGCTTGATTAATTCAACAGATCCAAATCCCATTGAGAACACATGACATATTCTCAAAAATGTGAGCCACGCAGTGCAGTCTGAACCTTTTAGCAACAAGCCTGACTTTGTACTTGGCAAATGAGCCATCAGGGCTTTTCTGTCTTATAAATCCATTTGCATTTGAGAGTTTTAGCACTCTTTGGCAATTTCTAGACTTAAAGAGAATATAGAAACAAGAGATGAATAAACAGCTAAAACTTCCTTACAAAGAAACTGTAGGTGAATTAATACATCTCATATGATAGGCAAAATACAGATTAATCCTATTATGTTGTAATGCTTCGACACAAGACAGAGAATTCTACAAATACAGATGGAATCAAGGAGAAACTTTTATTTAAATGCACTGTAGGCGCTTTAATAAATAAAGGTATTACATACACTCAGATAGTAATCAGGAATATTAGTTTTGTAATGACACAGACTTTGATGAATGTCAAAAATACAGGAATACCTACACCTGGTCCACTGATATTGTACAGTGGTGGATCAATATTGTGGTTTAGTCAATGGCAATCAATGGTAGCAATATCAACTACAGAAGCAGAATTAATTGCTGATAGTAAATGCTCAAGAGAAATAATTTGGAGAAAGAGATTATTATTTCTATATTACAGAAAAGATGCTGGGAAAGCAAATAGCTATTAAAGATACCAACAGAGGATAAAATTGCAGAACTTAAAGACAAAACCACTGTTTAAGCTAATACTACTGATTCTCTGCAGTAAATTCACTCTCATAATTATTTTTCTTTAAACAAGGAAAAAAGTTTAAGTAGATAAAATTTTAATTTAAGAGAAAATAATTTTGGAAATGTTGCTTGTGATGGCATGGAATGTATTTCTTTCTTTTTTATTTATTTTTAAAATAATAAAAATTTAGTTATCAATATATAATCTGCCGTATGTGTAAATTTCTGGAGTTAATAAGTAAATTCAACAAATGTCTTTTATTTTCCTTATAACAATTTTGAAATAATTATATTGCTATTTTACTTAAAAAATTTTATAAATATTCTTATTTCACATGGCCTTAATATAAAATATCACAATTAAAGAAAATTTGAATTTTAAATGATATGGAGTCCATTTGAAAAGTGAATGAGTGCTTTTTATTGTTTTTTTTACCAGTACTCATTTGACATGTTTAAAGCTATTTCTGAACGATTTTCTTTGAACTTCATTTCAAATATTTAAATTATCCTAGTGTGGGAGAAAATTAAAAATGTGATTTATAGGTAATGCTTCAATTAATTTCAAAAGAGCATTAGATTAATTTAACATACAGAAATATAAAATATGCAATAAAATATTATTGGATAAAGAAAGTCTGATTATTAATTGGAAAAATCACACCTTAGTTCAATAATAGTAATAATAAACAATTAAAAGAGGAAGGAGAAAGAATTGTTTAAATATATAAAAAAGAAAAAAGTACTCATGTTAGCTACTTCAGCAAGCAAAAATATATTTTATTAACTAAGATTTCATGTAACTATAAATTATAAAGAGAAAATTTATTCATGAAATTTGCTTGAAGTAAAGCTTACCTTCTGCATGTAATTTGTGTTTTACCCCATAAAATTATGATATAATTATTAAATTATGATACACACTTTTTATGGTTATGGGGGATTATATTGTGAAATATGTATATAAAAGAATACATAAAATACAAAAATATTTATAAATATAGTACACTTCTTAAAATAAGAGAAAATCAGAAATATATTAAAATCAATTCTTATTGAATTCTGTTAAAAGTGGTGTAGTAAAGCATTTTAATTCCTTATGAAATATTTTATTGAAAAGGTATGAAGGTATAATAAATCATATGTATACTATACAGAAATTATTCGCAGAGCCCTTAGCAGTAAATTTTGAAAATTAGCAGTCCCATGTCTAAAATTAAATAAGATATGGGAAGAAGGTTACTAAAAAGCTATAGAATAATAGCAGTTTAGAAAGCAATGGCACCTTACACCTAAATATTTGAAGAAAAATTCATAAGTAATACAAATGTGAGAACGCTACTTTCACCATACTCATCTGATTTAAACCACATAGGGAATAATCCAATGAAGTTACCTGAAAGATCGCTTGTATGTGACAGTTCTAACAATATTGCTGGACATTTGATGAAATTTAAGGGATACGTGTGTTAACTTCTAATCTGATAAACTGAAGTATACAATAAGAGATTTCATTCAAGAGTTCTCACCTGTATTGGGGTTGAAGAAGATAGAACTGCTCCTTTAACCTTTTATATGAAGTAACAGGGTAGAAAACTGCCCTCAAACTAATAAAAATTGTGCATTTACCTTTCTTCGCATTATTATGCACAAGACATTGTTTGGTACTAAGCTATTAAGTGCTTCACAACTTGTAAATTATCTTTCCCAACAATGTATATTTAGTTTCCGAAATAGAACCGGTAACTTCCAAGTTTTACTTCAAGAAATGATGTTTATTAGTTGCCTTGTAAGAATATAAACTTTTTCATACATCTCAGAACCCTTTTTATGAACATTACAGTCTATACATCAAAATTAAAGGACTGAGACCAGACTTTATATAGGGCAGCTAAAGTTTATTATTGCAACACATTAAGGAGAGGCATGCTATGAAATATATGTTATTATCATTTAAGTCCTAATACAAGAAAGAGAATAAAATTAGCATCACTAACATAAAATTTTATTTTTATTAATAGAGGTTTTCTCAGCTTTAACAAATTAACAGCTTTTATTTGAGGAGATTCTCAAAAGAGGCTAGCACAAATAATTAAAATTCACAATCTCTTATATATTATCTTGAATATTGGTTGATGAAAAAATAGTTGTTCTCTAAAAGAATTGAAAGGATCAGTGATTTTGTGATTAAGAACAACCATGCGAGATTCATGACTACTCATTTGATCCTGCTTCAAGATATCAATGAAAATGACTATAAGCAGTACAATTTGGAATTGAAGATGATTCCCAAGAAAGTCTAAAACACAGATTAAAAACGGTTGGCAATCTTCCTAATTAGGGTATTATTAGTAGGACTATGTCATGCCAGGATAACATGTTTCATGATATTACAGAAAATATTCCTGAATTTTGGGAATTAGACAGTCAAAATTAAGTTTCTGTGCTGGCCAAGCAAATATAAATTCAACAGTATGAAATAAATGAAGTAATTCTGTTGAAAAAATTAACACAAGTTAAAATTTTAGTGGTTTCAACAATTGTTCTTGCTTTAAAGTAGTTAATGGTAACACTAATGGTTACTCCGTAATAAACGGTCACAAAAGACATCTTTTGTTCATTAATTTTAGGGAATACAGGATTCTGATAATGGATGTTCATTTAAGAGATTTCCTTCTTCTGATGAATTTTAAGGTTTTTGGTGACTATCCTCATAACTAGCTATTAATCTTTGCTGTCTAACTTTCACTTCTGAAAATGCATTTTGCTTCTTGCTTAAAAAAATTGTATAGGTTGACATAGTCTTACAGTGCTTTCCGAGGGGAAAATCATACTAAAAAATACTCGACGGATTTTTTTTTTTTGGCTGAAACAAAATGGTAGGTAATGGTTTTGTGTTGGATTGTTGAAGAAAAACTAATTTTGAAATGAGTTGTAATCATTGCTCTAACAAACATATGTTTGGTAGATATTTAAATCACATAAAATAAAATTTTGACTACTAAATTTAAGTAAGTTATCTAGTTGTAAAATCACTGAAATGGATAACTTCATGAAAAATAAATTTAAAGTGTACATTAAATTTATTTTCATTGTATGAACATGATCCAACACTCTCAATGTAGTATGAAACAAAGTGTATCAGGATTTTTGTTTTTCCAGATTAAATGTACATGCAACAATATATTGCTGAAAGTATCAGTTCAGATCATTAGTGAAATCCTTTTTTGATCAATCGTGAGAGAAAGTTTGATATGTAAGCAAGAGATATTTTTTAAATATAAACATTTGCTGTAATGTCACCTGGAAGCTTCATATAAATAAAAGAAATGGACAATTGGAAGTTCTTCATACGTTTTTTCTCATAAGCTGTTTAACTATGCCTGGTACAAGACAACAAATGTCTTTCGAGTAAGTTTCTGAGTTTGACTGAGGAAGAAACCATGGAGCTCTGATGTGTACTTGTAATCACTGTATACAGGAAAAATTCTGACGGCATTATCACTCACTTGTTGCAAAAGTGCATATGATAACAGCCATATTGTGTTCATGACAGTGATTTTCAGCCACATCACAAATCACAACACAGCCAATTCAGTTTGTTACATGCAATTTGATGTTTGCAGGTGCAATCGGACATGGTTTGCAATTGAGTGAAATGCCTACAGGGCACTCATACTTATTTTTTACTCTGACCAATACTATAGCTGTATACACTGTTTATGATGCAAGGAGTGAAAAGTGGAGAATGGAATAGAATGAAACTGCATTTACAGATAAATCCCATGTCTACCTGCAACACCATAAGCAGCTGGTATGTCTGCAGTGTCTGTAAAATACCTGAAGAGTTGGAGCCTGTAGTCTTCCTATACCTTTATCAATTGCCCTTTGCAATATTCCGACAGGACAATGTGCAACCACATGTAGAATTGATCCCAGTAAAATATCATATCTGTTAAATACATTTTGCTGTAATATCTTTGGTCTTTCTCAGTGTTGCATTTTGTGAGGAAAGTTGTGTATTTATTTTTCACTTATGAATAACCATATCTTTTTCAGAATGTAAGATATTCAACTAAAAGCAGTCATACCACACCCCCATTTATTTTAAAACAACTGTTAGGTACTTAAAAGAGTAATAAAAGAAATTAAATATATTTAATGATTAATGCAACATATTGCATGTTTGAAACTGTTATTAAATAATCAAAGAAAATATGGCCAAGTGAGTTTAAGTTCTTACCAAGAAATATCTCATGTAAATTAGTGATAGTAACAGCAAAAATCTGGAACATATACTTTGCACAGTCTCTGTCTTCATCAGACCAAGGAAATGTCACACTAGAACCATTTACAATAGGATGCAACCATGGGTAAAAGGATAAGTTTAAATTACTCCAAATGTCAGTAATGCCTAGAAAAAGGAATGATTGGAGAAATATTTTATTTTTGTAACAACCTTAAGAATAACAACAAAACATTTCCCAATAAATGCATAACAAATAAATTATAACATAAAGTTTGATTTTAATCTTAATTAATTTTTTCAATAATACTGATCCCAATTTGATGTATTTAAAAACAATTATTTTTGTTAAAATTAAATTTTACATCAGTGATTCCCAATCTTGTTGCAGTATACTTTTAAAGATTTCAAAATTTAAAGGCACACAAAGATATGTTTAAAAACTGATTACTTATTTATAATAACACTGTGTAAAATAGTTTATAATGATAATTTTGAATACAAAATAAAATAATGTGTACTATAAAAATAATACATTAATTACTTTACTTGTAATAAAAATAAAATTACAGTTTTTACCACATACATTTCTAAAAGCTGTGGCCATGATTGAGAATCACTGTCTTACTCAAATCCATATTCGCAATTTTTTTTAAAAATATTTAGAAGTTTTTATAAAGAAATTATATTTACAAAAGAAAAAATAAACCCTCCCAATCCTTTTAATACATCGAAAATTGCTGTAGATGTTTAAAGAGATATTATTGTCTTGTTTATATTTATATATTTTGTTCAACTACTTTTATAGTTTTCTTTAACTCTTCAGAATTTTAGTTATTTAAAGCAAGAAGTGAGAGTTGGAACTACAGGCAAAAATTCTTAGAGCTCCTGAAATATTTTTTGTACTAATATTCAATATTAAGTAGAAATTAATGATATTTTGATTAATTGTTTGATAAAGTTCTTAAAATGCTTCTTATTCCAAATTAATGTTTTCATTTAAATAAAACGTATTCCTTCATAATAAATGTTGATTTACAATTTCACTTGGACAATAGTAATTAGAAATATTCTTAACTTTTTCTTTCAATAATTTGGAAAAATAAAGTGTAACTACTAAAACTGTTAAATAAGCACTTTTTTCAGCACAACTGAATTGCTTTGCAATAGCACCATCTGGAAACATTGTTTGAAAGAGGCAATTAATATTATTACAAGAACTGTAGAGAGCTGAATCCATTGTTTAAAACTTTAAAGGTCCATAGAATTTCAGCCTTTAAAACTACTTTTGAAGATACAAATGAATCTAAAATTTCAGAGCATTCTTTGGATTCACATTCTTTAACAAGATCAGCAGAAGTGAAAAAATCTTTTAAATGAGTAGATTTTTTAGCAGATATAGCTTGTTTTAACAAATATATGTTTTTTTCTCTTTCATGTAGAATTTTAATGCCGATTCACTCATATTTGAAATACAGAGGTCTTTCTAGCAAAACAGATAACGGGCATGTGTTACTTCTAAACCACGCAAAAGACAATTTTTGCAGGGCTTTTCCAGAGTCCACTGGTCATTGAAAAGACACATTCCACCAAGCATATTAAATCATTTTTATTTCGGTCCTTATTTCATTAATAAACGAATTTATCCCAATTTAATTAAATTATACACAATTTCCATCAAGGGAAACATTGAAAGCATGTTTTAACCCAAAAATTTTATATTTAAATATTAGTATCTTGAAAGAATTTTATATATTATAAGGAAAATAGCAGCAAATAGAAAAAGAATCGATTAAAATTGCCTGTCTTAATTGCATAACATATTGACTTTATTTAGTGATTACTTCACTTCACTTTACATAAATCTAAATACTACTAAATTGAATTATGAAATTATTGTAGCTGAACTAGATCTTGAAGTCGTTTATCAACAGTTATCACAAATCAACAGTTATATCGATCAGGCCGCTATCTACTGGCAATATTACAAATGAATATTAAATAAGGTTTTTTGACAATTTTATTGAAAATTTTAAAATATTAAAATAAAAAATTCAAAAAACTATAACATTTTCTAGAAAAAAAATCAAGCTAAGAAAAAATTCCAAGAGTAATTCATGATTTTCAAGGAGTCAAGTCAAAATTCCAGGAATTTCAAGGAGTTGTGCAAACCTTGGCCTTCAATAAATTTACAGCAATAATAGAAACAATATTATTTAAATAATCAATATCAGTATTTAAAAATACAGTATTTTTACATTACTGAATTATGCATTGTATAAGATAATGGGTAATTTTTATAAACATCTTCACTTGATTCCCATTTATTAAGTAATTGAATATTTCAAGATGTGTATAACTTTGTTTAGGGTTCTAAAATCTACAAACTTTGAATGCTGTACACTTTTTAAAATACCAGCCATTTTAGAGAATATGAGACAACTCACATTGAGACCATCCAATGAAAACTGGAGTAATTCACTTGTTAACAATTGTAAGCACCATTTCATACAAAATCTCTTGTTACTGAAAAATCGGCAAGAAATACATCTGTCAGAAAATCTTTTCTGACAGTCTAATTGTTTTGGCTGCAGATGATTATTGAAACTTTCACCAAAAAAAAGCACATAATTACAAGCATTCTTAACTTTTTATTTCTATAAATTGAAAAAAAAATGCAATTCCACAAACTGCTAAATAAACATACTTTTTTCCCATCACAACTGTATTGCCCTGCAATAGCAGTATCTAGTAACATTGCTTGAAAGAGAATTTACATTGCCAAAAGATCTGTAGTTGAATCCAGTTTAAAACTCTCACATTTTTTAACAAGAGCAGCAGTAGTGAAAAATCCTTTAAATGAGTAGATTTTATCTGCTTTACTAAGTACATGTGTCTTTTTCGTGACATTTGACAGCTAATTTGCCCATATATGAAATGCAGAAGTCTTTCTTACAAACAAGACTGGCAATGGGCATGTATTTCTTCTGTAATATGCAGAAGCCAATTTTTGTATGGCTTTTCCAGAGTCCACTGGTCATAGAAAAGACCCTTTCCAACAGGCATATTAAATAATTTTTTCAACCTTTATTCCATCGCATAAACAAAATCCACCCCAATTCATTGAAATTGTATACACTTTTAACCAAGGATGATATGGTAAGCATATTTTAATCAGAAACTTAATTATTAAACACTAATATTCAATAAGTTTTATACAAAAAAGAAAAAGAGTTAAAATCAGCTGTCTGATTGAGCACATGATGATATTATTAGTAATTACTTCACTTTACTTCAATTCACACACATAATTGTAAAGACTACACAGGTCCAGATTGAACTGGATCATCATGAAACTAATGCGGCCAAATTGGATTTTTATTTCAGTCAACAGTTATGCATGCAATAACAATCATATATCAATCATACTGTCATCTATTGGTATCATTAAGTTAATGCTCAATTTTACTTTTGGTCAATTTCATTGAAAATTTTAAAATATAAAAATAAAATAACTAAAAAAATGTATAAATATTTTTTATCAAAAAACAAATTAAGTATTAAGAAAATACTCCATGATTTTCACAGAGTCAACTTGAAATTCCAGAAGTTTGAAGAAACCATAAAAAATTTTTTAGAATTCCAGGAGTTGAATGAAACCTGTCATACAGCTGTTTTTTTTTTTTTTTTTTTTTTGATATTATATTACTGATACTTCCAATAACTTAAGTACTTGTGTATTAATTTTAAAAATCTGTTTTTTCTGTATAATATACATTTTTCTCAGTAGTTAATTTAACATTTGTCTATGATTGTAGTGTAAGGATACTCTTCATTCTCTTCACATGATGGCACTGTAGTCATTTGGAGAGGGGAGAGGAGGGAGTCTGCTCGGGTGGGGAGAGATTGTCTTTGACCAGCAAACAAGGGGGCTTAGCTGGCTCTCCTTGGTTGTTTGTTCTGTTGGCTGTGTAGGGCCATAATCAAATTTCTATCAATTATAATTTTAATATACAATATTATTAATTTTAATTTTTAAATAAATGTTTGTATTTGTTTGAGTTGTGCTTTCTTCTACAGAACAGACACTACAATGATTTGTTCAATCATAGACTAATAAAATAAAATAACATACACCAAAACACTATTTTTACACAATTTTAAGGTAACACGGTTTAAAATACTGCCAAATACACTTTTCATGAAAAGTGCAGTTTAAAACGTGTCAAATATTTGATCATATACTAATGGAACAAAATAAAATACACCAAAACTTTATTTTTACACACATTTAAAATACTGTCAAGTACTCTTTTTATGAGAAGTGTGCTTTAATAGCACAAAATAATATATTATCTAAAAATTAAGATTTATACATATACATGATATTTTGACTATCATGTTATACTATTAGGTTGGAATCTGGCATATCCTGCACGAATGGAATCTAAAAAGGACCAAACAAGTAGAAAATTTTCTACTTACACTATACAGTGAAAATTTTTATATTGATTTTCTGAAGAGCTAATCTACATTTTAAAAAAAAAAGCTTTGATGAATGTTACTGAGTGAGGGAATATTCATGCACAGGGTGGCCCCAAAGTAAAAAAAGCTATGAAACAGTTTCCATATTTGTTTTAGTTTTATAAGAAAACGTTTTTTGAAAAACCAAATGATAAGACACCTACTCTGCTTATCACTGACAACAAATAAAAAGGTATTTTATCATTCCATGTTTTATGATGCCTAAATGAATTAATTGGATAATATAGGAGTATCTTAATCCCTTTCTTCTGGAATATTTCATATTTATCCCTTAATTAAACGTTATCATTATCAATTACATAAATTTTAGTTGGGTTAACTTGCACAGTCGCAAAATTTTGATCCAATCAAGTGCTGTCCAGGGGCGAATGAGTAGCGAGGTGGTCTTGTATACTATGATTTATGAGTTCAAATTCAACTGCTGAGATGAATCTTCATAGCTGTTTGCATTTATTAAATGGACAATAAGCATATAAGTGATACATATTATAAGGTATTACTTGGTACCTGACTGAGAAGCAAATGATAAAGTGCTCGGTATAGCATTAATTATTACTTAATTTATTTGGGGGCAGAACCCATGTTCAGGTACAAATAATCATGAACATAATAATCAAATGTAATTTTAATAATGGATAATAATGCTGATGCTTGCCGTTCTCTGATGAGTGTTTGTATTATACATACTGGTTATTAATTCTATAGCATAATCATAGCATAACATGTGAGAAAAGAATAAAATATACTTTCTGATAGAACTACATAATGTGTTTAAGACAGACATATTTTAATACAAAGGAGATTATACATTAAACAAAACTATTCCTTTGGAAAAGAACAAAAAACCATTATATTTGGGAGGACAAAAACTGGAACTGAACTAAATATTTTTTTATTTGAACCAGAACAAAAAAATTAGTTTGAAGCCCTGTATATAAGTATTAGTTTCAAAATTTCCACATTACAGTTATTTGCAATCTACAGGAGTTCACTGCAATTAATATAAATCTTGTTTAATTTACTTCTAACAAAAATAAAAACTTTAAATAAAGTTATAATTTTAATTAAAATTTTTAGTTATATTACAAGTAGTGAGCAGAGAATAACATCTGATACAGTAAAAATTACTTTTTAAGAATTTATCTTTATCAATAGAACACTATTTGTAACCAAAATTTCTTCCAATCAGTTACATGTACTGAAAAATATATGAATAAAATGTGAATATATGAATAACTTACTGCAGGTTATATCTGAAGGATCATTTTCCACTAATGATCGAAGTAAAGAATGATTCAAAATTCCAAGAAATAAACCAAAAGATTTTATATTTTTCTGATAACAACGATACAGATTTTGTTCCTTCCTTTTTTTCATGCATCTATCATTTAAAAAGGACAATATTTCTTTCACCTAAAATTAAAAAATCGGAAAATTATTTAATATATGGTATGTATACTAAATGAAGTGTCCAGATGAAGTTTCCAAATAAAGTTTTACTTACAAAAGGCACATCTAATGGACGACTGGTAACAAATATCTGAAATTAAAAAAAATTATAAATTATACATTGATTATCTCAGATGGATTTAAACTTCAAAAATTATTAAAGAAGATTAATTAAACAATAGAAATAAATATTAAACAATAGAAATATTTTTTTTTAAAAAAGGAAAAGGGATTATGTTATTTTACTAATTTTTGTTAATTATTTAAAATGATATTCATTTAGATGGGATTCATCATGTGTTGAAATCATAAAAATTCTAGTAAATAAAAAAATAAATAAAAAAAATTATTTTTAGGAAATTCAGCATGCTTTACTGATGGGAACACCTTAATCGCTGTAATGTTATTTAATTGCATAATTAATGCATATTCCATTTTGTAACTTCTTGAATGTTGTATTGTTTTTTATTTATTTTTCATTTACTTTAATAGAGCCAAAAAGAATGGTGAGTGGCAGAAATATAAATTGGCACTTACCACGTATAATAAAGCTATCAGGAATTCTAAAAAGAATTCTTGGCGAAATTTATACACTGACATTAAAATTGTGTCTGCTACTGCAAGACTTGTTAAAATAATGTCTAAAGACAGGAACTGCTGTCTAGATACTCTTAAATTGCCAAATGGTAAGTTTTCAGAATCTAGGAGAGAGACACTGTCTGAACTGTTTAGAGTTCACTTTCCAGGTTCCAACGAAATAAATGGTACTCCTAATTTTACACTCCCTACTTCAAATTGTGGTAGAAGTAAATGGGATGTTGCCAAAAGAATCATAACTTATGATCGAACAAGATGGGCAATAATGTCCTTTAAACCTTATAAATCACTGGGAATGGATGGGATTGTACCGGCTCTGCTTATTGAGGGAGTCCAGTGCATTGCTCCAATTCTCTGTAGAATCTTTAGGGCAAGCATAGCCTTTGGGCATATACCAATTCCCTGCAGGCATACAAAAGTAATTTTTATTCCTAAAATAGGGAAAGATAAATACTATGAAGCTAAATCTTTTAGACCTATCAGCTTAACATCCTTTCTTCAAAAGGCAATTGAAAAGCTGATAGACAGATATATTAGAGAAGTTTACTTAGTGGAAAAATCACTTTCTGACTCTTAATATGCATATCAACCTGGTAGATCCACTGATAGTGGGATCTACAACCTATCCTTCATTTTGGAAAAGAACTTTAAGGCTAAGGAACTTGCTTTAGCTATTTTCTTAGATATAGAAGGTGCCTTTGATAAGGTACCCATTGAAACCATTTTACAATCTCTTGCTAGAAAGGGAGTTAATGACACAATCTGTTCTTGGATAGAAAATCTGCTCAATAACAGATTTGTCAGTGCCTCATTTTTAGGTGAAAACATGATGATCCAAGAAAGCTGGTTGTCCACAGGGAGGGGTTCTTTCACCCATCTTATGGTGCTATGTCGTAGACTCCCTTTTAGAGGTGTTAAAAAAACCAGGCATAACCACCATTGGATATGCAGATGATTTAGTTATAATCGTCAGGGGTAAGTTTGGTGAAACAATCTCCAGCATCATGTCCAGCACCCTCAAACAAGTTGAGACTTGGTGTAAAAAAGAAGGCCTTTCTGTAAATCCTCAAAAAACTACTATGTAGCCTTCACAAAGATTCTTAATCTAAAAAAGATAACTTTTAACTTGCTCCAAAGAAGTTAAATTCTAAGGAGTATTTTTTGACATTAACTTAAGTTGGAACAAGCACTTCAACTTTTGTATTGAAAGAGCAAAAAAAGCTTTCTGGTCTTGTAGAAATGCATTTGGAAGAACTTGGGGCTTAAATCCCAAAGTTATTCATTGGATTTACACTATGATTATTTGTCCCATCATTACCTATGGTTCAGTGGTCTGGTGGTCTAAAATCAAAAACGAAACTGCTAAAGCAGAATTAACAAAATTTCAAAGGATGCTTTGTGTAGTTATCTCTGGGTGTATTCGTACAACTCTCACATCTACACTGGAGCTTCTGCTTGGTATGCATCCACTTTATATGCGTATTGAAGCAGAAGCAGTACTTAGCATGAAGAGGCTTAAAAATACAGGTCAGTGGAAGGAATACTCTAGATTTTTATCCTGGGGAAACCTCAATGTTGACGTAACTAGTCATCCTTTTATAAGTATGCCTACTGATTACACGATTGTTAAGCATGCTTTTGATAAGCCTTATACAATCAAATTTCCCTTGAGAGAAGACTGGAATAATATTGCTATCAGTGAAAGTTGTATTTACTGGTATACTGATGGCTCAAAAATGAATTCCAATACTGGGGCTGGTATTTGCTGTTAAGCTGATGGCACAAAGTTATCATTCCCTTTGGGTAAATATACAACTGTATTTCAAGCAGAAGTCTTAGCCATTCTTATGTGCAGTTGAATATGCTTGGACAAAACTATTCTCGTAAAAGAATAATCATCTGCTCTGACAGTCAAGCTGCATTACTAGCTCTACAGAAGTCTACTGTAACTTCTGTTCTTGGCTGGGAATGTTATCTCACTCTGTAAATTAGCTAATAATAACACCACCACTTTAATGTGGGTGCCTGGGCACTCTGGTGTTCCTGGCAATGAATTAGCTGATAAGCTAGCAAGGACTGGATCAACAACTGACTTTTTTGGTCCTGAACCAGTGCTAGGTATTTCAAAAGAATTGATCAGAAAGAATGTCTTTGATCTCTTCAGAAAACAACAGTTTATGAACTGGCACAATGCCAATGATCAAAGACAAGCAGGGCTATTAAATAGCATGTGCCCTAGCAAAAAGCAAAAAGAATTATCAAAGCTCAATAGAGGCAGTCTAAGGAAAGCAGTGGGACTACTTACAGGACACTGCCACCATAAAAGACATCTCACGATAATGGGAGTTTCAGATGATCTCACTTGTAGAGGTTGTCATTATATGGAAGAAACTTCAATACACATCTTATGTGAATGTGAAACCTTTTCTGCACATAGATTTGAACACCTGGGTCAGCATTTGATTGACCCTAGGATGTTGCAGGAAATTCCTGTAAAATGTCTGCTGAACTTTACTTCAGCCACTGGTCTCTTCAAATAGGGCTTTCTGAGGAGAACAGTACAACAGACCTATGGTCGCGGTGTTAGGTTCTTTTGGATCACCCTAATTTTAAATCTAAATCAAAGTATGAATTTCACAATGTAGTTTATACACGTTCATTCTTTTTATGGTTTAAATATCATATGCTGAAACAGCTACCTTAGATATATGCTGCATTTGAAATGATTAAGAATTTGTAAATATGTATAGTATATAACTTTTATTATTAAAATGTAACAAATAGGAATTGATAATGAGATCAGAAACAATTCCTGGATTTTCCTTCATCAAATTAATGTTAGTAATATTTTTAGTACCTGGAACCAGGGGGTATGCGTACCCCTCTGGGGCTTGAGCTAGCCACCAGGCGCGTAGGCAGGTGGTGGATAGCCGAAAGTCCTCTAGAAATAACAGGATAGCCTCGAATATTGAATAAGAGGCCGCGAACCAGCTCCCGTAAACCCTGGTGTTATGCGTTCCGTGCCTAGGGCTAATTGGCACCGCGGTATTGGTGTCTTAACGGAGCCTCTAGTTGCCTGGCGAACTTCTAGAGTATTTGCCTTGCCCAGTAACTCAGGCAATGCTGGGTGGACTTATATTACCTGAGCTTTTTAATTGTTATCTTGTGGCTGAAAAGACACAAGTAATAACAAACCTTTCTGCATTTGCAGGTGAAGCCTCTGAAGTAGACCTTCCTGAAAAAGATAAGGGAACTCAGAGGCAATCTTGTAAAGGGGCAGTTATAAATCTTTCGCTTGAGGTAGAAATGACCTCTAAACCATCTTCTTCTGGTGAAAGTCGGGAAGCTATCTCTAGCATGTCTGACTTTCTGACCAGATGGGACTGTTTCAGCAAGACCTTATCTGCTGGAAATGTCATGCGCAAAGGGAAACGGCAGAGCATATCATTTATGAATGTGAGGCTCTTGCCCTCCCTAGATTAACTTCTTTAGGCGTCATCCATACTAGAGAGTTACACCTAGACTCCATTAAAGGGTTATTGGACTTTATTAATAAAGTGGTGACCCAAGCAAATGGAACTAGGAAGCATTGGGTTTGGAGTTAATGGTACAAAATGCTGATAAAAGCAGAGGTGCCCAATGACATACAAACCCAATTCTAAGAAGAAGAAGAAGAAGAATATTTTTAGTACATTTATATCAAAAGTATTAAACCAACTTAATGAATTTTGTGGCATGTTAAATAGTTATATTAAATAAAACACAATTTCACAAAAATTAAACCGAATACATTAATATATGGAAGTTTATATAAATGAAATTTTAAAAATAAATTTACCACTTCTATGAAAATAAAAATAAACTAGTCACATTAATGTGAACACTAGTCAAAAGTCAGAATAATTAACTTTCACAGAGCGAACTGCTGTGAGGTGTAGAAGAGAGTCAATTAGGTTCCTGAAGTTGTTCATTGGAATGTTGAATGGCCATTTGTGCTAGATTACATGGTTGAGCAACCATACTGCGAGCAACCCGATTGAGATTGTCTTACAAACTCTCGATTGGATTTAAGTTAGATGAACTTGTTGGTCAGAAGGGAATGGTAAACTCACCCTAGTGCTTTATGAGCCACACTTGATACTTCGTTTTGTCCTGCTGGTAGATGCCATTATCATGAGGAAAAACAATGTGATTACAGGGGTGGACATAGTCTTGAAGGAGAGATGCATACTTGTATTGGTCCATCATGTCTTCCACAAAGAAAAGTGAAACCAGACTGAGAAACATTCCCATGACCTTAATGCTTCTGACTGGACTATTCTGCCAAAGATTGCAGGGTGTCTCCTTTAAGAGTTTTCATATTGTTTACACGAACATCCATTTGTAGTACTAGCATGCAAATTCCCACTTCGTCACTTATGAACAACAGTCAGCTTAGTTGAATGAACCAGTCATCTGTTTGGAGGCTCAGATGCTGCAACATTCACTGAACAGCAGTTTGAAAGACACTGTTGGTAGCACTTTGGTTCATATGAGCAGTCACTTGTTCAGCGGTAGCACGTCTACTCGCTGAAATGCAAAACAGCAGCAGTCATTCACCCCTGTCATCTCAGATGCTTGGTTTGGTTTGTTTGTCGCTCAACGGTCATTTTTTGCACACAAGGGCTAATTAGACCGGGACTTACGGCTTAAAGTGGATTCCGAATCACTACAAACATCCATGCCCAACGTGGGATTCGAACCCACGAACTGTTGAACCGAAGGCAAGAGCGCTAACCATTCGGCTGCCAGCTCGGCGTCATCTCAGATGCGTGGTGTGCTACATTTGTTCTGTTGCTAATTTTGGACAATAGCATTTCAGCAGGTATGGTATACTTTTACCACGGCATGAAAGAAACAGTTAACAAACCTAGCCATTTCAGAAATGCTTCGACCCTTCGACAGAAAACCAATGATCATGGCCTTTAAGACATCAGATAAAACATCCGTTTCTATATTACATGACAATTGCAATGTTTTCCAAAGCTCCTACACACCCTTTATATATGCTCAATTGCACTGTGCTGCCACCTGCCTTCTGTGATTGGTCACATCACTGTGACAGGACTGTATATTATTATGTTCAAATTATTTTAAGTATTCACAGAATCTGTCAAGGTTCAGATTAGTTTTGAGCTCAACAACTGCTTTCTCAATTTCTCAACAGTTACTAGTCTACAAAAATGTTTTTCAAGTTAAATATTTTGTAAGCGGTTTGGTTTGGTTTGTTTGTCGCTCAACGGTCATTTTTTGCACACAAGGGCTAATTAGATCGGAATCTACGGTTTAAAGTGTATTCAGAACCACTACAAACATCCATGCCAAAGGTGAGTTTCTAACCCACGAACTGTTAAACCGAAGGCAAGAGCGCTAACTATTCGGCTGCCAGCTCGGCTATTTTGTAAATGGAGGGGATAACTTCATTTTTTGTCAAAATAAAAAATATATAAAATGAAGTTTTTTAGTTTGGTTTGTTGCTCAACAGTCAATTTTTACACATGAGGGATAATTAGACTGAGACTATTAAAGTGGATTTTGATCCACAACTAATATGCAAGCAAGGTGAGATTCGAACCCATAAACTGTTGACCATAAGGCAAGAGCACTAATCATTGGGCGGTCAATTTAAAATCGTATAAGATCTTGGTAAAATTTTGATCTGCATCTAATGTGTCATAAGTAACCCCAATGCAAGTTTGTCAGCTGTCAATCTACAATAATTAAAGTTACTGATATTAAGTGCTGCAACATTTTTCTGGAATTATTTTAAAATTAAAAGAAAATAGGAATTGAAGAATGAAGAGGCTCAGAATGGTATTCATATTGCAACACACAAATCCATTTCTCTAAATTTAATGTCGTTGTTTAGTTTAATAAAAGATTCTAATAATAAAAGACTTTAAAAAAGCAGGATGTTATCTATAAAATAACATATTTTTAAAAATTTAACTAGAGCATTTATTTTATCCTGAATCTAGTTTAGCAGGCTCATCACTTAAAAATGCATTTCAGTTTAAAGCAGTAATGATATTGAAGAGGCATAAATAAACTAATAGATGAACAGAAAAATAAACCTAACTTTGCAATATACTTGTTATTTAATATCAACTATTAGAAATTATAATTAAAGATGAGCTCCAGTGGCTCGCTTCCTGATAGCACAGCAAAGTAAAGCATCACTTGCCGCGGGCAGTGGTTGGGAGAGTAACCACAGTGTACTCTCTTTCATTGGGTTGCTGGAACTCCATGGGTTTGGAACGTGTAAACGTTAATCTGTGATGTCCAAAGTCCTTACGCTGGTGTGGCGTGGATGTGGAGAGGAGGGTGCCAGCTCATGTGTGGCCTCATCACCTGACCGTGGTTCAAAATTATGAGGCACCTTAAGAAGAGCAAAGTCGTATTTTCCCCTTCGTGGTGCTCTTATCCAAATGAAAGATGCTCCCTATTGACTTAATTCGCAATGCCAAAGGTAAAAGCAAGCTTGGCTTGTCCAAGTGTCATAGGAAAACAACAACATAATTAAAAATAATTTAAAATTAAATTTTAATAAAGTTAAAATAGTTATGTTTTTTAAAGTTACCTTTTTAAAAGTATGCAGTGACTTTAGAATATTTTAAATTAGTTTTTCTTAATTGCAATACACATTAACTAGAATTACAATGATAATTAAATTTAAATATAAATTAGCAGTAATAAATTAGCAACTTATTTAATTTGTAATTCACCTTAATTGTAAGAACAAAAAAATTCCATACTTATAAATATATAATAAAATATTACTTGTTGATCAAGTGGCAAAAGAATATTCATAGCAAATTTTTTCAACACATTTCGAATTTCGTGCATAGGAGAAGTTGGAAGTAGCATTATACCAGTCAGACATTGAAATGTTTCATAAAACATCTCATCAGAAACATCCTGATTTTCGACACCTGTAATAAACATTAGTAGAAAAATTTTGCTCAGCCAAAAGATCAAGAAATAAAGATACACAAGTAGCAGACACAGCAAAAAATAATTTTATTAAACAACTGATATAATTTTTTAATATTTCTCTTATACTATAACTATTTCATATGGAGAAAGATATTAAAAAAGGACCATATTTCATTTTTATGCATAACTGATATCTAATGTTAACACCTTAATTACACCCAGAAATACATGCATGGATTTAAAAGCAGAAGGGGATAATGTTTATTTTCAGATCCCAGTATAATTTCAAAGGGTGGCAACTAGTTACATATAAATGAAATTAAACAAATACATTAAAAAAGAACCAATCAGTTCAATGACAAGAAATATGAAAAATTGGTTGAAAGTTATCATTGTGAACAATTATACGAGCCACATGTAAATGTAGATAAAGGAAAAGCTGTTTAAAATATCAGTATCATTAGATTGACAGGCAAGAGATCATTCAAAAATTTTTTAAGACAATGGGATAAAATTCACATCAAACAATTACAAAAAAATACATTATTATTAATAAAGAAAAAGAGGAGACATGAAAATTAACCAAGATGAAGAATTATAGAAATTATCAAATTAATAGATATGGATACTTGAATATGTTAATATTTTAATTTTAATAAGAAAAATTAAAAGAGTTATTTAAAAAATATTCATCACAAATGGACATTAAAAAACATACATGCTACAGTTTCTAAGTTATCAGGTAAATGAAATTTGGAAATAGCTTTATTTTAATTTCAATTCCCAGAATGAGAATACTTGGTAACAGAATATTTATCAATTTAAGAGGGGGGACTGTTATTAAACTCGATATATATTAACTCAGTATTATTTATTATATATGTCACAAAAATAAAATGAAATAAACTTAAATCACCCCATATTCACCTTTCATTTCACCACAGATTAATAACTAAGTAAATATAACTTTTTGAAAATTAAAGGGACTATATAAAAGCAGCAAATAATCAAATATTATATGCTCTGTGATTGTGATTCCACATATGATGAGAAGAGTAGGAAATAATTTCAATTTCGATCAAAAACTACCATTGATTTCCTCAGCAGTTTCCCACAAAAATATTTTAATTGATATTTCTCCATAACGACTTTGTTAAAAATGAAATTTACAGTAAATAAATAAAATAATGATGAAAATTTATATTGTAATGTTCCCAAATTCATGTTAAATTAATGGCTGAATGAATAAATCTATCAAATATGAAGTTCCTAAAAGAAGTGTCGAGATTATTAAACATCATTAAAAATTTAAATAGAAACAAAAAGAGGAAGCAATCCATGGATTTAAAATCATCTCTTAACAGCCAATTTCCAATTGCATGTGAGGCAGAACTTTTGGAACAATTTTAACTTAAAAAAAAATAAATAAAATAAAATAAAATTTAAAAAAAATTGTGGCCACCATTTGAAAACCCTGTGTATGTTTTATATATGGACAAATATTCACAAGAACAGATTAGATAATAGATACCTTCAACCAAATATACAGTTGCTTCTCCAAATAAATCAGGAAACATACAAGCCAATAAACAGGAAAAATGTTTCTTCAATATCTATAAAAAATGATGATAAAAATTCATTAGATATTAATGGTATATTCAATAAAAAAAAAAGTAGTAAAACATTAAATAATTGCATACATAAAAAATTCCACATTTAATTTTCAAAAATGTAGTCACTAATAAGAACCAACTAAAGATTTATTTTTGACTTTTGATTTATACCTGCAGTGAGCATTATACAGAGTGCGGCATCTAAAACTGGCTCATCACAATATATTGAAGATCACGTTTTTTACAATAACTTGTAAATATTTCTATATTGACTTTTGGCAACAAAATCCTTGTGAAGGGCTCATATTTTTGAGATGACAGTGAGTCCCATTTGAGAATTCCAAAGGTGTTTTATTTAAACTTTCAAGAAGAGTATCTTCAGTTTTATTACTTTTAGGAGGACGCTGCAAAAAGCGTCTCGAGCCAGAGCCCGGAGCCTTGGCTCCCAGAAGATTTTGGCTATGATTCAGTGACTTGGCGATGTAAAGAAAGCGATAAGTTTCTCTGGCTAGGAAGTTTATCTCATTGTTAAACATGGCGGATTTCACAGCTACGCTTTCCATTTTCCTTTAGAAAAATGCATCGATTTAGTATTGTTATATTTTTATAAATATAACAAATTATTAGTTAATTAATTCATCGGGAATATAATTTCTTTGTATTATAAAAACAATGGATGTGTGTGTATTGCATTTACATGATCTTTTCCTCTCTAAAGATTAAACGACTTAGTATTGTTATATTTTCATAAAAATAAGAAAGAATTTGTTTATTAATTCATTGTGAATATAATGCCTATGCATTATTAGAACTATTAATTATTTATTCATAAATAATTTACTATTGTTTATAAATATGTAAGTTGTTATGTTTATTAAACAGATTGTGCATAATCAAACATAAACCCTTTTGACATTATTGCAAACAAAGTAGTTGAAAAATATTTTATACGAAGTTTCTACTTAAGAAAGAATTTTATTTTTTGAAATTTATTTAGCTTGATATTTTGATTTATCTAAAGGAAGAGAAGAATTGTAGTTAATATTATATGATTCATTGTTCCTTTACAAAAATATTTCTGCTGATTCAGATTCTTTATTTTAATCACTGTTCAAATTCATCACCATCATGAGAACAGTATATTTTTTCATCAAGTACAACCTCACTAGGTACCTTCTGCTGAAATAGTTTTCTTCGAGAACTCATCTCTTTCATTTTCAGTTAATTTTATATTTGTACACCATTATTTAGAAGTAAAACGACTAACAAGAATAGGAAAATAATCTGGAGCTCAAAATTGAGCTGCTTATGAAAAAAGTTTTGAAGCAATATTTGTGGCTTTGGGCACGGAGTCATCCCAATGTTATATGAATTCTGAGAAATTTAATGAAAAATATTTATTTAGTTTCACCCTCAGTTTTTTACATACGATATTTTATACCCATTTATATTTATAATATCTTTATTAAAACACAAAAATCAGAAAGAAATGTTATACTGAGTGTCTTTTTATTCATATAAATAAAATTTATAAATTTTCCCGTTTTTAAAGAATATAAATCTTTTTGTATTTCAAATAAATGAGTCGCATTCTTAAATTGAACTACAGATGTCAAATATTTACAACTTGTGATATATCTTATTTTGAATTTTTAATTTAAAAAATAGACAATGTACACACTAAATAGCAAAATATTTTTTATTCAGCGGTTTTCTATTGAAATTTATATTACATACAAAGTTTATTAAAATAAATCCTGTGTGTAAAAAATGCTTTAAACAATTTTTATTTTGAATTAACAGATATTTTAATTTTGGCTTTGGAAAAAAAACTTGAGATGCTAATTTATAATTAAAGCATGATAGTGTCAAAAACAATTAAGTCAAATTAATTTTATCATGGGAATACAGAAATAAGAAGGAAACGTGATAATGCAATTCACACTTCTTTGTTACTTTCATATTATCACATCCACCTTATCTGCAAAAAAATAAATGTCTTCAGCACTGTATAAAATACAAATAAAGTTGTTATCTATTTCTATTTTAAATATGGTGCTAATATATAAGCAAATTATTCCGCTTTTCCTTCATATTTCGAAAAAATATTAAAACACACAAACATATATCAACAAATCGACTAGCACGAACCTCGTTTCAAATTAGACCGGGGAATAAGAAAACACAGGGTTACTAATATTAAGCCTGAACAATAGTCACATTTTACACCGCCAAATTATTGCAACAACTCTCTTCAAGTGCGCATGCATTAGAATTCCCATTTGGAGCCAATGTTCCGAACCCGGTCTCGAGACACTTGTGACGCTGCATCATGCCACAGATTAAATCATGATTGTCCTATACATATGAGGGGTTTACATCTAGGAAGATGATCAGCAAAGGTTTATAGTCTCCTTGGTCACATGACGTGTCCCCTTGTGACTTTTACTTATGGAGACAGCTAAAGGGAAAGTATACAAAACAAATCCACACACAATGGAAGAACTCAAGATCAATATCCAGGATGTCACCAATAACTTCACAATAAAATAACTGACAAGAGTATACATAAATATCTTCAACTGTGCTAACATGTAGTAAATTGGGTGGAGGGCATTTTCAGTGCATACAGTGAAGGGGAATAATAGATAACATTTTATTTTATACGTTTACAGGCTGGTTCTACATGATAGATAGATTTAATTACTATCTAATAATATAGAAAATAAATTATGAATTTTTAATTAACTCTTACTGTTGAGTTTTTACAGACTATAGCAAAATATAAGCATTAAGTTTCGCAAAAATTAAAATGAAATAAACTGATATTTTACTGTTATTTAATTTCTCTTGTAAATACATTACTTTTTCAATGAAGAAGTAATGTATTTAAAGGCTTTTGTGGATTAATGTCTAATGTTTAAATTTAATGGATTTCTTTTTAAGCATGTTAGAAACTGAATTAACACATTTGATTACCAAAGCAAAAACTATATTAGGTTCAGATTTTTATTTGCTTGGTCTTTGATTAATCAGTCTTTATTCGTTTTGCATTGCAACAAAATGTATATATGAAAATAAAATTTTTACAATCTACTTAAATATTAAAAATTTTGTCATCCTGTTTTACTAATAAACATTATAAAGTTGTGAAAATATAGCGTTATTTGTTGATCTATCAAGCAAGATCAAGTTGTGAGATCACTTATTGCTCACAAGGGTAACTCAGTAAGGACAAACATTTTAATAACCATTATGTGTAAAATGGGAATTACAGTGTACATTTAAATAACCTTCAGAAATATTTGAATTCTAATATTTTTTAAATTGATAGATTTTAATGATTAAAAATAAAATAGAAAATGAAATGTTATCATTCCCAAATATAGAAAAAGAACACAAAAACATCAAAAACAATACAAATGACAGTAAAAAATTATAAAAAACAGGATGAAAATATAAAAATAAGCTAGAATATATATATATATATATATATATATATATATATATATATATATATATATATATATATATATATGTATATATATATGCGTTCTTCATTATACCTCAAATACAGTAAGATTTTCTCCAGAAGGATTAGATCCGCAGAATCTTAAGCCACAAGTAATAATTTTGAACAGACT
Source organism: Latrodectus hesperus (assembly GCA_037975125.1). Classification (NCBI taxonomy): domain Eukaryota; kingdom Metazoa; phylum Arthropoda; class Arachnida; order Araneae; family Theridiidae; genus Latrodectus; species Latrodectus hesperus. The sequence goes on from CM075854.1 coordinate 25,630,289, forward strand.
TTTTCGATCAGATAAATCGAATATATATTCTTTTAACAAACATTCAAGATTAATCTAAAATAAAAATACAACTTTAATGTAAGTAATCAATGAATTTTACACTAGAACATGAAAAAGTGTTTTAGTAGCAGAACATTCTAAAAACTAAATAAGCTAAAACAAATTCCACAGAAAGTGTTACAGTTTATCATATTTTCTAAACTTAGACTTCTAAAAATGATGACGTAATAAAGATAAAAATCCAATCTGCAAAGAAACATTCAAGAAATTTTTTAATTGTTTCTTTAAATTTTAAAAATGAAATATAACATTTTTAATCAGATATTAGAAAACTGTATTTGAAAAAAGAACCTAGAGAAAATTTCTTATGATGCATTACATATTTTTCCATAGAGAAAAATTAACTAAATTCTCTACATCTTAAAAATGTGGTAAATGTCATTGTAAAAATATCAATGAATGTAACTCTTTAAAATCTCATTTTAGAAATCATATTTCACTGAGAAAATAAAAATTGTCTTATTAGTATTAGCTTTTTTGGAAATTTCAAAAATAGAACAACTACATAATGATAAGAAAACCTTTTAATTAATATTAGCACTGATTTTATATCACAGATGATATTTAGTACACACTTTACTTTAATAGTTCATTTCATACATAAAAATAATTTGAATATAAAAAAGAAAACACACTTTTAATGTAATTTAGAAAATTTTCATATATCCTGAAAATTCAAGAAAAAAGATTAAAAAAATTGGTTATCAGTAGATTAAAAATATTAATTCAATAAAAGAAATTCATTTTATTATAAGTCACTTAACATTTGCGACAATAATAGAAAATATTTAATCGCATTTTCCTGTTACTCTTAAATAATCTTTTTGTAACTGTGAAAGCAATATACTAGATAGATTTAATATCAACCAGACAAATATCATTTTGAAGTAAAAAAGTGGGTGAAGAACAATTTCTATGTTAAAGAAATTAATTTAAAAATTAAATTCGTTTGCATAGATATTTTTTTATAATAAATTGATAGCATCAGAGTGAAACAATATAAAACAATTTTAGTAGCAACTTAAAATTCAAGCAACTCAATACAGATTAAAAAAAATTAATAAATATACATTCTATCACACGTATAAGGATGAAAAAATGTTTTTCCCCCAAAAAACTAAACTAACATTACATCTTCAGCAACAAGTTTGATAATTTGGAAAAAATTATTTCTGCAATTTTTTTTACATAGTTCTTAATTATCTGATATTTCCAATTGTTGAAATGATGAAAAAGGAATTTATGTAATAATCCATCTATTTTGATTTTTTTAATAGTGAAATAAAATTTTTTGTACCAACATAAACATTTTTCTGGACCGATGAAATATTATCTCCCACAAATTTAACCAGTCCTAATATTAAGATAGATTAAAAATTAATAATACTAGTGACTTATTAAGAATGCATAAACATCATACACAAGAATTCACAAAAGCAGCAGCAAATTTAATTAAATGTTTTTCTGATACTTGTTTACAAGAAAAAGTATTTACTGTAATTACCCATAAAATCCTAATATATTACAAAATCACAGCAGATTATTTAAAAAATGAAATATATACTTTTTAAAGTGTTACGTTACAGAAAATGAATGGTTTGGTTCGACTATGATTATTTTTATTTATTTTTTGCATAAGTTGTAAATTCCATAGGAATTTGTTGTAGTAATTAGTGGTTTGGAATCCACAGTTAAAAGTAGATTTTGAGTGCTACTAAATACAATCATACTTAATAGGAAATTTGAAATCATAAACTATTGAACTGAATGCTCCAGAGCACTAATACTAGCTGTTAGTTTGCCATAAATATGGAACAAAGTTCATAGATGGTATTTATAGTGTTTGATAAAAATTTTCTCTGGTAAAAAAGATTATGTTATACTTAAGGAACATTTTAAAAAAAAAGCAATTATATGAGTCATGTGAATATTAACAATAATATAAATAATATTTTGAGCATTTTATAGTAATCAGTTCAAAAAATATATAAATCGATTTCCTTTTCTTAAAAAAATATTGTCCAAGAAAATGGCATTTTCTAAAATATGTTAGTAAACTGTGTGTGTGTGTGTATATATATATATATTAGCAACTTAAAAGGAATTATTTGCAAAGCAAAATGTTAATCAACTTCTTTATATTTACAAAACATTTTTAAACATATTGTTATCAATCTATTCAGGTACCACTACAAATGTTTCAAAAAGATGATCCCTTAATTCAATTTCATGTTTTATCCATCTTCAAAGCAAATTATGTTAACACAAATTCCATAGTTTCAAAAAATAAACAATGTTTTTAAATAATTTCTATTTTAAAACCAATTAAAACAGCTAATAAAAATAAAATGTTCTCTTTATGCCATCATTATATACTTTAATCATTTAAAGAAATAACAGCACATATTTTCAAATTTGTTTTTTATATAAGTGCTTTTTTAAAATTTTCAACAATTAAGTCTCGATTAACATGTTTATATTCCTTTCTTTTATATCTAGTTTCAAAATGCAAGATAATAAATTTCTTTTTGAGAAGGGGTATAAATGTGTATACCAGAATTTCAAATTGTAATTTTAATGAGCTATGTAAATATAAAACTATTTTTTCTGCCATGAGTATTCTAAAAGTTATTAGTTACTGGTATTCCTTTTTTCAGATGATAGCAACATACTTTAAACAAAGAACAAATTACATAGATTGCAATTATAAATTAAATTAAACATTCTTCAAATAGGGATCAGCAAATTAATAATTTGTTATTCTATCAAAATATTTTGAAAAAAATGCTTATAGAAAATTTAGAATCTTTTAAATTATATTAAAAATTATACACTTTTCAAAAAAGTTTGAACAAAAATAGGCAGCTATGTACTTATAACCTGATAAAATTAGTCTGATTTAGATGGAGGATCCTCGATTACCTCCTTTCAATTTATTTTCTACAAATTTTAAATGTGTGATGGAATTTTTATACAACTCTTGTGAATTTCTCATAATTTCAATATTAAGGAGATTGTTGAAATATTTCATCCAATGTAAATAATTTTGTTTCATTAATGAACATAAAAGAAGTATTTAAATATTTTATTTTTCCCTACTATTTTTATGGTTAAAAAAAGCACTTTTTGGAAGTAAAACATTTAAAATTCCACAACATCAAAATATTAAACACATAAAACATAATTTAATACATTATTCATTTATTTATTTACTTATTTTTTAATGTTACATGGTTAAGGATCAAACAGTATGTTACAGCTTTACAATACTCATTTCAATTTAAAAGTCATTATTCAAATACAATAATTATCATTCTATAATAATATAATAACTTGCTTATTAATTACAGGTATTTTAATATTATTATTAAGTATAAACATTTTTGAAATAGTTGTAATTATTAATAAGTTTGCTACAAATTAATGCTTAAGATGATTTAATAATGATATATTTAATAAAAATACATAAATTATTTTCAGGAACTTTTAGAGTTACCAGTTTCATATAAATATCTATAAAAATTAAAACAATTGTTATTTATTTTTTGTTCAGTACATAATTTAGTCCTTACCTTGCTTAAAATAACAAATGCTGCAAGCGATTTACCATCTAGTATTGCCTTCGATGCAGTCCCATATAATTCTACGATAATACTAGCTGAATCAACATTAAGAACTAAAAGATTTGAAATTAACACTCCAGCATTTGGAAGTTTTATAATAGCTCTAGCTAATGGTAATAATTGATCTTGTTTTCCAAGAATGAACTCCTAAAAATAAAAATAAACAGTTTTAATTATTTACATTTATATTTTTAGAAAATGAGCATTAAAATACTTATTTTCAGTAATATCAAAATATTTAACAATATTTTGATACTACATCTCAGCAATATCTGGTGAGAGACATAATTAATTTATTTTTACATTTTTTAAAAGAAAAAAAGCATATATCCAATATATAATATACATAAAATGCATATGAAAAAATGAAAAACAAAAAATTTAATTAAAACACCAATATGTATATAAATATTAACATTGAATTTTATGGTAAAACAGCACACATCTATTAAATTTGATGTATAGTGGACATGGTATGGTACAACTGAACAGTAACAAGAAAGATGAAAATGCTACCAAAAAATCAGTATAAATTGGAAAATATATAGATGATTTAAAATGTGAACATCTAATTCATACATTAAAAATTTTTAAACACGTCAGGGGAAAACAAAAATTACTTATCAACACTTGTGAACAAATAAGTATGGTTAAAATATTGATCTACACATATTTCTATATACATTATTTAAAATTTTATCATAATTAATGTTATTTAAAATTCAAAAACTGTTTTAAGAAATTAGATAAAAAGGTGTCCAAAAATTACCATCTACAATCTCAACAAATTCCATTAATAAAAGTATGAATATAGACACACAAAAAAATAAAACAATTAAAAGACCATTCTTAAGATCCTATGTTTGGATGCCACATTTAGTTAAAATAGCTATGAATTAATATAAAGAATTTTTTTTTAAACTGATAGTTTTTCAGACTACAATTTATAGATTTATTAACACAAAGGAAATAAAAACAAAGATTATGCTACAGGGACATCTTGGTACAGTGCTTTGAAGAGTACTCACAGAAAAATGTGTTTTTAATTACAGGTTAGATGGATTCTATAAAAAAACAAATAACATGATGTCCAGTATAAAAAAATATCAATTAACCTACTGTAAGAAAAACATAGAAATTTTAAAAAATGTGGTATCATTTTCATTGAAATACCCTTAAATTACTTCATTAAAACAAAAAATTTAGTGTATGAAAAATAACAATTTAGTTAAAAAAATTTAAATGGTATGTGTTCTTACCATCAGCAAAACACATAATAAATCACTTAGTTGAACAATTATATTTAACAGAATTTTTATATTACTTTTAGTAATTTTTTTTTTAAAAATTTTAAATGCAAATGGGATTGGCATTAGAAACACGAACGGAGTAGTTTTTGCATACTTTAAATCCTCTAGGGCTCCTTTCATGTTTCTTTTGATGCCAAATTCTATGATCTCATATTTCATTTGGTAGAACTGTGGATGTTAGATGAGATTTCACAAGCTGTGTCACTTGGAAAGTTTATTCATCACATAAAATCTGAATGCAAGAACAATCTAGCAGGCAATCACCATATATAAACTAGAGTCTATATATAAATGCCACTTTGTATCAATAGTTCTATGCAGTACCAATAAATTTATTATGCTATCAATAACATTTGTAAATAATGGATTTATAAATAATAAAAATGAAAATTTAAAATAAATCATATAATTTGTAATAAAACTCTGAAACTTTGCATAAAAATAAGTTTTCAATATTTGCCTATTTTTCATATATTTGGCTAATGGTGTACTAAAGCACCCTTCAATTTAAGTACAATTCATTAAGTTTTAAATGACATTTGTCTTATGTTTATTTTATTCACAGAGCTTACAACTTCATTATAAAAACATGATTAATCTAAAGTGGAATGATTGTATATTTTCAAAAAAAAAAAAAAAAAAAAAAAAAAAAAAAAAAATCAAATTTGTTAATATTTTTAAAAAATCATTACATTTTGAACATTTCTCAACAAAGCCTTTTATTTTAATTGATTTGATAATATTTTATTAATATCCTCAAAATCCATAAAAATAAGTGAAAAATGTATACCAGTGTTGATAAAAAAAGTTATGGAAATGGTGCATTATGGGAACTTTGACCAAAATTAGTTATGATAAAATAATGTTCCCATAAATTTTTATGTATACACAATTTATTTGATTAAACAATAAATAGGTTGCTACACAACTATTTTCCTAACTGGAATTTTAGAACTGATTTCAAGAATTATGAAAAAAAATCAGCACTCACTTATAATATATTTGAGACTTCTCCAATTCAAAATGAAAATAACATCCGTTAATTTTTAATTCCTACATAGGTTAATGAACTTTCTAAATTAAAAAAAAAATTCTTGTCATTTGTCAATCTCCAGATATATGTCTTTTTTGGAAGAAAGTTCTAATTTGTTTTGGTTAGCAGTATCTAAAGAAATTGATAGCATAGCTGTTTCATTCATTAAGCACGCAAATATTAAAACCAGAACCCAAATAAATAACCCTCTAGTATAACTTCAATAAAAGTTACAACTATTTTTAAAGCAACAAATATAGAAGAGATTTTTATTATTTACACCAAAAATAAAAATGTACGTAAAACTTATAACAAATGTTGAACTATTTTAATGCAGATATTTTGCATTTTTATTATTACCTGAATTAATTTAAATTTACTTAAATACAATAATAGGGGTCTCTCAAACAAATGAGAATGTATTTTGCAGAGTTATTTCGAAAAACTAAAATTTCCTTAATCTTCAAAATATATGTATGCATGTGTGTGTATGTATGTATGTATAGTACTGTTTCTAGATTAAATTTAATGGCTTCTATCATACTGACAACCATTGAAATTTAAATTTACACTTAACCATTAAAAAGAGTAATATTTAAAAAAATGCAAAATAATGAAAAACACAAAAATATTGAAATGAATAATTATAAGTGATGCATAGTTTAATTACCAGAATTTTGAAACCATGAAAAAACCAGAAATTTATAACTATTGACAAATTTATAACTAGGAACTTAATATAAATAAATTGGAAGACTAATTTGCCAAATTAAAAACCATAAAATCACATGTTCAATTTAAAATAACAGAATCAATTAATTTTCAGCTACAGAATATTATACTAGATTAAACACCTTTATTCTGCTTCTGTTCTATATTTTAATTTCCTTTTTCCTCCAAATTTTTTTTACTTCATCCTGAAGAATTTCTGACTTTCTCTCTTTCTTCTCTTTAAGAATTTCTGACTGTCACATTAATAGGCTCAGTACATGACTATATCTTATACTATGAATATTTCAATATTCTTTTCCCAGAAAATAACACTTTTTTTTGAGCAAGTTTTTTTCCCCAAAAAAAATTATTATTAATTGTTCTAAGACAACATAAAAATGACACACAATTTTACAATATGTCCAAGATACTGATTTTGTTGACAGCCAAGAACGTTTGAAGTAAAAAAGTTTCACTTCTGAGATAAATTGATATCCCTTTGAAAAAAATTTAAAAATAATTTCTCTACATATTTTTGCTAAAGTACACAAAGTATTCTTAGATTTATTTTTTTGTACAGTAACGTTTTTATGCAACTGTTTTAGTGTAAAGGCTATTTCATATTATTAGTGGATATGAATCAAGGTTTCTGCATCTCTAATAATATGAATTTCAAATGGTTAAGTATATAAAGATATTTTTCAAAATTCTTTATGACTTTTTAAGATTCCAAAGTTTTTTATTTTGAATTTAAGGACTGAAGTTTTGATACTATTATTTCACTGGAGCTATTTTGAATAACAATCCAGTTCCAATCCATTTTAATATACAGTGAACATAATTTTATTTTACTCAGATATTCTTTGTGCTGTTAGTGAGAAAAATTTTTATAAAATTTTTAGAATCAAAAGTTTAATTATTTTTATTAAATATAAATTTTTAATTCCTTAATATTCAAGTTCTCATAATTTAATGAACATAATATGATCAAAACTGATTGGAGATAACAGGTTTAAAAAAATTTTTGGTAAAAAATCAAAATTCTGATTAAAAATAAAAAATCTTTTTAATATTTTATTAATCAAAAATTTAAAATACACTAAATGGAAAATATTTTTTATTATAAAAAAATATATTGGTTTTTTATCAGCAAAAATTGCTTGTAAGATATTCAAATTATAATTCTAAAGGATAATTTTACAATATTTTACAATGCTTAAACCTCTTGTTTTCAAAAATTAGAAAACAAAAGAAAAATTTGCACCTTCAGTGGATTAATTTGCCAGTCTACATTAGCTTTTAATACAATAGAGAATTGCTACAAACATAAGAATCTGGATAGATAAGAACATGGTACTTGGCTAAATAATTTTCAATAGGATACTCATGTGATACACATAAACAAAAGAAAATGTAATAACATGTAGTTATTATAAACATTAAATTAGTTAATGTTTAGTATAATATTTCATACATGATGCATGTATCTATAAATTCGTCTCAATATATAAATATTCTGACAGTTAAAATTTTCCCTAACATTCAAACATTTTCAAATTTATTGGGAAACCTGATTAATCTGTGAGTTTAATCAACTGTTTTAAATGTGACTCATAAAACCCAATACAGAAATGTAGGCCGACTGATATTTTAGTTATACAACTAGATATTCCAGTTTCAGAGAATGTTCCTCAGAATAATCACCCAGATTGTTTTTTAAAATGATTCTTATGCCTATTATTGTACTCTTGTTGAAACATCAATAAAACATAACAGATTGTTGTGAAATCATCTTCAGGATCATTTCTGATGAAAATCACAGATAATCCAGAAGAAATAAATGTAACAAGAACAGTACATTATATTTAATATTTGAATAAGGTTCAATTAAATGACAGCTGACAAATTACCTTCTTGAATACAAAACATTATATTAAGCTATACACAATCTCCTCTTTTACATGGAAGTTGTACAGTAATATGCAAATTTTGTCAGAAACAAATTTAGTTTTAAGAATTTGATACATGATGATGTATTGAGTTTCAGAATTTTTTAACAGATAATAAATTATTGTAAATAATATTATGTAATGTCTCACCCTTGAGAAACTTTAATTAATTTTAAAATAGATTGATTAGTTATAAAAGTTAGACTAGTTTAATAAAATATCTTTGTTTTCTTTTTACTCAATTTTTCTTAAATGCTATATTGTTTTTAATCTTCCTTTCAATTCATGCACAGCCAATTTTACAACTTTTTTCATAGATTATGATATGTTTATCTGGTTGTAACAGTACATAAAAAAGTGTGTTATAGTTTTAGCATATCTTCTATTTTAATTTTTAGCAATCTGAAAAGTATGAGTTCATTTGTCTTCAACATAAAATAACTGCTATTAAAATATGCAAATAAATTAATATAGAACCAAATAGGATGCCCTATCTCCAAAAATGATCTTTTTGTAAAATTAATTTCAGTTGATTTGCATGCCTTTTATCATAGTAGATATAGAATTTATACATGACTTACATTAAAAGGTCGGTCTTTCGTAACAAAATAAATTCATAAATTTCAATAATTTAACTGCTATCTGATGAATTCTTGGCAATTTTTAAAGATACACTTTTTTTTGAAGGACATTTTTAGAGTTTGACAAGTTCTGAGCCGGTGTGGCCATACTCATAACTTAAGGAATTTCTCTTATTTTCTGAGATGCTAAGCATTTATATCACTATTAAACAGCATATACTCTAGTTTATTAAACTACCTTAATTTCTAAAAACATTGATTCAGTATATGTAATTCCTCTTCTAGTATACAAAACATTCATTTGTTACATTAAATACAGATGAAGAAATCATAGGAAACTTCATTTAGTTGGAGTCAGTATAGGAGTTTAATGCAACAGATACAGTTCCATGCAACAGATATAGTTGGTTGGTTGGGTTTTATGGCGCAAGGTCCAAACAAGGACAAGCTGCGCCAGACAGATATACTTGGAATTTGAAGCACAAATTTATTTAACTGCAATCTACAGTATATTTATTTTTGCATATTAAGAACTCTAAATTATTAGTAAGGTTACATTTTGTTTCAGACAACCCATAATTATTTAGAGTAATATGCAGAGAGAACTTTAAAAAAATGAGAAGATTTAATTAATCAACTATAATGTTTACATATATTAGAATTTATATTCCATTAATGTACAAAAATGGTTCTGGAATTAGCTGCTCATCAAAAGGCAAAAAAAATTTTAAACTTAAACATCTTTTTCCTTTTCAGAATATGTCAGAAAATTTTTTTTCATTCTTAGACATATAATTTTTGCAGTTTTTAGCACTTATTAGATTGGAGTTTCTGAAATACCTAATCTCATTCACAACAGATCATAACTTTTCTATAAAATGATGTGCAAATCTACAGATATTTTTTTTGGAACCGAAATCTTTGACTAACTTTCTCTTTTAGTAATACATTGTTTTTCAAATACAATAAATATGGGCAAAATATGAAAAAATTTTTATATCTTGTATTAGTTTCAAGGATTATGTTGAAAATCTGTACCTTAAAAAAAATTGTCCTTTATGCTGAATTTTAATATTTCCTTTCCTTCACTATTAAACACTTCTATATTCTTTTAAATTTTAAAGAATTTAAAAGCTGATTTATTTAAAATAAAAATGACATAAGCATGGATAAAAATAATTTCATTAAGAAAAATGATAACTTTAAATAATAAATTTAAATTCTGTACACTTTAAACATAAAAAAAATTGAATTTAGAAGCAGATATTATTTATTTGAAACTTTAGAAAAAAAAGGTCTCCAATAAATAGGAATTTCCAAATGATTGAAATGATATTACATTCAATGAATTTTTTTCATATATCAGAAAAAGTTTACTTTAATTTTTGATAGAAATGCCATGACATCTAGTCACTTAAAATGTTTTAAGAAAATAGGTAAGAATGTGTTATTTGATGAAAATAAAATTAGTAATATCAAGATTCGTAGCAATTCGTTCAAATTATATCCCCAGATAAAGAGATTGTACAGCAAGTTGTACACAATGACCTAGAAGACTTGGAATAGTTAAAATTTAGCCATAGATTCATTTTAAAGCTATGTAATTACTATTATAAGGCTGAACCCCCTGTCTGAATTCTTATAAGTTTTTGCTATATACTTAAGAAGTGAAGAACTTTTTGACACATCACTCAAAATATATGTAAAAATAGAGAAGTTATATCATCTTTATTAAAATAAGAATCTAGTTATAAGTTAGCATATAACAAAACATATAACATCAGTTCAAAAATATAAATGAAGTAAATCAATTAATTAATAAAACTTTATTTAAATTGTAAAGCATAATTTACAAAAATAAATGTGTGTTTATATTTCATTTAGTAGAAAACAAATATCTTCAATAGCACCAAAAAGAAATAGCATGTTACTTTACTTAAATGCCATGTTGAAACTTTTGTACACATTTCTTTGACTTAGATTAATCAATTGAATGCACCATGGCAAAATAACAAATAACGACATTTTTAAAATTCATAAATGTGGACTTAACACAACAAAGAATTCTTTCATTGAAAATTTGTTTTACGAGCGCGAGCTTACTTGATACAAACAATTACAACTTTAAGATATTTACAGGATATTTCAATATTGATTTGAAGACTAGAATTTGTGCTTTTTCATCCTCTAATGTTTCTTCTTTTCATTAATGGTTTAAGATGTAGTTTACAAACTGCAAATTTTTTCTTCAAACAATTGAAACTAGATTATATTTTATAATTATAAATAAGAATTTTATGTTTTATGTTTCCAGGAAACACTATGTCTTTATGTTAAGGAAACATTAAATTAAGAACTCTGTCTTGATGATCACTTGTTTTCTAAATCTGTTTGGGACGTGAATGATACAAATTTCAGTCAGTATAACAGAAATTAATATGGGTATATTGACTATAACAATGGGAAATTTCTTCAGAAATAATTTGAAAACTATGGGAAATACTTTTTAAAAGAAATATGGTAGATATTATTGTAAACCCAATTTCTTTACAGGAACTCTTTAAAATGAAGTCAAATCTATTTTCAAGCAAACAAGACTACTTTTAGGAGGGAAAGGAATTTGACTCAGCCACTTTTAAACAATAAAAATAGCATGTTGTGCTTTATCTATTTGGATGTTTCTTTCTCAGGATAAGTGGTTGGAGTTCCCTGGGTTTTCTTAATTTATAACATGTCAATTTATAACAAGTGTCCACTATAAATGAAAAATCTTCCCAGAAGGCTTGAAGCACATGATCAAATATCTGTTACAGTGTACATTATTCAGTATCCAATGAATGTGAATCAACATCCAATAAAATTTGAATTCAAATAGATTTGAAAAAATAAATTTTACATGAGGCATTACAATTATATAAGTTATTTTTTTTGCAATCTGGTATTCTAAATTAGACAAAATCAAAAGAGAAATTTTTTTAATCTATAATCAATAAATATTTCTTGAAAAAAGTAACAGGTAATTCTGATAAAATTAAATAAGTTACCTTGCCAAGACTTTCAATGGTAGATAAGAAAAACTGCCTAGATGGTGAAAAACTAGTTAAGGATGGTAACACTTCATCAATAACTTCAAGTTCATGATAAAATAATAATTCTCCAATTTTTCTTAATTGTTCAGCTTCTTCTCCAACTGAAGACAGCATTCTTAATGATAATGTACTAGAAATATACATATTGAGTAAAAAATATAATTAATGAAAGTTAATGTAATAAAATAAATTATACATACATTGTACAAATTAATAAACTACATATGTATTGTTCAACGTCGATTTATACGCATATATGTTACCCGCAAAGTATGAAATCTGGCATTGTATAGAATGCCTAAAACTAGCCAGCAATGAATGAAGTGATTTATATTTCACACATTTCCTAGGTATTCTATACAATACCAAATAAGAGATCAGCAAAGTATAAAATACATGTACGATTCGTTTTGAATGTCACATGGTAAAGCGGTTGACTTTTAACGCAAGCCTCAAGCTTAGAATTTGTCACGTTGCACTTTGTAGTTTGTTCGGGAGTTTTAAAATGCACAAATTTACTTAAATTTGTTCAATAAAAATTAGTTTTTTACTGTACAGCATGAAAATGCAGGAGTAAGTTGTAGTATTAAAGAAGGATTCATGGTCTATAGATATGAAATAACGATTTGAGAGTGAAATGTGCAAAATTAGAGTTGACACAGTAAAAAGCACTGTTTTCTTCAACCAAAACTATTTACCAGAAGTTAATAAATGATGTATGAAAAGCCAAAATAAATACTAAGAACGAACTCAGGGATTATTGATTGCTGAATCACTATGATGTGATGATTGTGGAAAACAAAAGTAAATTCATTTATCCTGTTACAGAAGGCATCAGTACCACATAGTATTATGTCACGGATTCTAAGCTATTTCACATACTTACTTCATGGAGCTCATTTGTCAATTGGATACAGAGGACGTGAAAGAATGTTAAAAGAACTTTCAGCCAAATACAAAAGCATTGCATGTCATGATATTGAACTGAACATCCACCTTTGTGAATTTTGCAATAAAAAAACAAAGAAGTATTAAAAAGGGCACTGTTGTGAAACCTATGGATTTTTCTGAATTCCCGTTGTCAGATAGATCTTATTGACTTTCAGTTTTAGCCAAATAAAGAATACAAATTTATTACAGTGTATCAAAATCATCTCACAAAATTTGTGATTTTCAAATTTCTAACATCAAAAAGAGCTGAAGAAGTAGCCTACAACCTAATTTATATATTCTCATTGCTTGGAGTGCCATATAATAGTCTGATAATGGTAGGGAATTTTCCAATAATACGGTGACCATCTTGAATGAGTTTTGGCCAGCACTGTAGATCGCCTATGGAAAGCCTCGCTTTCACAAAGCCAAGGTATTGTTACAAGAGCAAATCAAGATATTAAAAATATGCTGTCTTTAGATGCAAGATAATTAATCTGACTGCTGGAGTAAAGGTTCACATTTCGTTTAATGTATGAAAAATAGATCTTATCATTCTGGGATCAAACAAACACCATACAAAGCTCTTTTTGACTGTAAACCTAAAGTAAGAGTTACTTCTTTTCTACTTGAAGAGGTTTAAAAGACACAAACACAGAGAGGCTTCTAAACAAAGTAACAGAAAGCATCCAAACAATGGGAAAGGATGAAACCAATCAGATTGTACAAGAAAAAGTGTGTTTAAAAAAAACATGCTTAAGAAAATAATTGATAATATATTAAACCAACATGATGAAGACATGCTTACTGAAGAGATTTTATTGCCGATATCTGTGTGTGTCTAAAGAAAACGAGTGATGCACTTGCATGCAAAACATGTCATCAAAAAAAATTCATACCTACTATCATACTAGAAAAGATGATGAAATGGATATTTTGTGCAATATTTATTTCAAAATTGAAAATGCTATGGAAAGTAAAATAAACTCTAAAACCAAACTTGAAATACAAGCCAAAAAAATAAAAATGAATTCATAAAAAAATTTCTCTGATTCTTTAGGAGCTACTATGAGCCTTCCAATTCTTGACTTTGACTAGGGATGGGAGGATTCACACAATATATTTGCAGCTGTAATGAGTGTGACAGGGGATTTTTTTGATCAACTTGGAAATTCTGAATGAATTTTATTACAAATATATGCGAGATCAGACTTTAAGCCCAAAGAATTAGCTTAGAATTGAAGATATTACTGGCCACAAAATCCATCTCTAGTCAGTTGCGATTGCTCAAAGATTCATCAAATGTTTTATCTGAAGTTATATGGTTGCATGATGATGCTTCCTTAGACATGATATCTTATGTTAAATGTTTTTAAAAAAAAAATTTTGTTTCAATGCTAAATTTTATTTTATATTCTCTGCTATTTGGTTTCAATGGCTATCAAGATTCTTTGGCCTCACTTCACAATGGATATCTATCTAAAATTATATCTGATATCTAAAGGCTACTTGTTCAATCTGTAAATTGTATCTGATAAAGACATCATCATACACGAAGCTTAATACATTACTTTTTAGCTTGGTATGTACTTAAATACTATCCATCTGTCTCAAGCAAAGTTTAAACATATTTTAAGATTATATGGAAAATTTGAGACCAAATTAAACTGTTTTGCTTTCTGGGCATTCTTTGTTTTATCATTTGCTTTAATTTTCTTAGCTAGCAACTTTAATGCAGCAGATACTGTTTCAATGCTATGAAAATCACATTACAGTAAAAAAATATGTGTTACCAATCAAAATTTTGTCACTATAACCCCAGCTGTTAAAGTTCGTTTTTGTTATGATTCTGGAGAGTGTGGAATGTATCAGTAATTGAAATTTCATTCAGTTTCTGTAAAAGGCATAACAGAGTCTCATGTATCAAGGCACTTTTTAATAATCATATATTAGAAATAGACTGGTGAACAACTTTCAAGGTGTTGAGCATTTAAATAGATCAGGATGCATTTAGAGATCAGATACATAATAGCTACCAAATAAATAATTAGTCATAGAGTTTTAACTAAATTGAAAACTTCAGTAATATAAACAAAAAAAATGATGAATTATCACCTTGCAGGCTTAAGATTTTGAGTTTCTCATTTGTAGTATTTAAAAAATTCATACTGATTCTCATTAAACAAATTCCAGGAGATGACATTCATATTTTGAATAAATTTTTATTCTACCAATTATTTTCAGCCAAAATATACAAGTTAATCACATTTTTAAATGATGATAAGCATATACCTGTCAAAAATGATATGGGTATTTTACATTTCAGTTAAACACAATGATTACTAAAAAAATTTAATAAACAGCTGAAAATACAAAAAAAAACATATTATTTAAATATTCAAAAAACTTTTTAAACTAGATACATAAATACTGTGAATAACTGCGAACAAATTCTGAGTTTAAATTTTCAAACATAGCCTCTTCCATCTACCTAAATAAACAACTAAATGAGACTGTTTTAGAGTTTTGAAAGTTACTAAAGTACTAACTTTAAACCTTCCAAGCATCCTTAATTAGTTTATTATTTTTGTGTACTAATATTTCTCACTTTTATAAAACATCATAGTGGGAAGTATGTTCACTTTTACAAAGAATGCTAATTCACCATTTCTTTCAAGGCCTTCAGCAAGCTATATTGTATATTTGGATGAACATTTACATAGTCTTTCAAAAGTTTCTCTTTGATTTTGAATTCATAAAATTTTTTAAGCAGTGATATGTATTTTTCTGCTATTATTCTCAGTTTTATTTTTTCATTTCAGTACTTTTAACCTAACCAATACTTTTGCTTAGCAACAGCAACAAAACTAAATAGGTCATTGGTAAATATTATGGTTCCTATAGAAAACATCCTATGGTTTGTACAATATTATATATCGACAACATAACCAGTCCCATGAATGTTAACATTTTTTAACAGCATGCTATTGACAGATACACACAATTCAACAGTGGCTTCAGCATGTTTAGTTCATTGATCACTTTATAGTATTTTCTCTCTAACCTCTGGATCTTAATCAGCCTGATTCTAAAACTTTGCAAAAGACTATGGCTGTCATCAAAACTGTTTACCCCACAAATGGTTAAACTAAAAGTCAATGATTTAAAAGTTAGACTGAGCATATGAGAACAGTAAAAACAAATTAAATACTTTCATATAAAAAATATTGTACATATTTGATAATAACTTAAATTAAAAGAATTTATTGTACCATTAAAGGAAAGAAAATAATGAATTATTATTTTGAAATCATACAGATGGTTGTAATGATTTAAATTTGTAACTGAAACTCAAATTCTTTTATAACTAGGTTACTATCTAATACATTCATTTTTGAACTATTAAAGAGCATTAAAGAAATTTCTGCATTTTACTTATTACAATTCAAGGAATTAAAATTTAGTAGTTTTATATCATAAAATAAAGAAGCAATCACTTTTTATAAGTATCAAAAGTAATTTACAGTAAAAAAAAAAATCAACCATCAGTTTGAAGTTTTGCTTGTGTCAAAACCTAAAATTAAATTTTTTGAATCGATTTTATAGAAAATTTCCAAAAATCAAATAAAAAATTCATGAAATTGTCTTCTTTTTGTCTTACAAGAAAATATATCAACGGAAGAAATGCAAAATTGTCAGGAGTCTACATAATTTTCCAGAAGATACCTGAAAATTGAAGGTGTTCCAAAAGCCTTGGAAAAAACGATCAAATTCTATACAATCTATAGCAATGATTCAATAAATTTTAAAATGTTCAAATACCAAGTTGTTGAATCAAACACACTATTATGAAGGCTTATTCACTTTTTAGTACCACATTTGAAGAATACAAGAGGTAATTTTCTGCAGTAGTTTTGTTTAGTTTTTGAGTAAAAATAAACTTGGAAACCAAATTCTCAATCTTCCTTTCTTAACAATTCAAAATATTTGATGGCTTTTTTTTCGTCTTGGTTTTGGAAATTAATTTTTTTAAATAATTTTTGAAGTGTATGATAGTAAAAAACTTTGAGAACTAATTGAGCTTTTTTTCGATCTTTGTACTACAAATCTTGTCATCATAGTCTTTATAGCATATAATAATCAGAAAATAAGCTAATTATTTAAATTTGTTAAATGCTACTAAAATATTTAAAAATGTAAACAACACATGGTAATGCAAAACATGAGGCACAATTGGAGCAAACTCTAAAAGAAAAAAAAAAAAAAAAACTGATTTCTGCTAAAATTTCAATAGTGACCAGGTAAAATGTAAAACAAGTTACTATAAACACTTTAATCATTGAATCTAAAGATGCAAAAGAGGATTTATGATCGAGAAGGTTCCTTAAAGAATTAAATTTTTCACTAAAAATACCAATTAGGATTAATTAAAACTAAGTGATTCCCATAGTGGGCAACGCCATCACATGGTGGGAGCTACAACAATGGTCACGGGTGATAATATAAAAGGAAGAGAACATTTAGAAAAATTTATTAATGTATTGTGCTCATAACATTTAATTTTTATTTCAACAATGTAATGGACGTTGGCTCAGTTCCAGCATACTTTCTCACTTGTACGTAGATATGTGCAATTGTGCACTGCTATTGTTTATGTGATGGAACTGACTCCCTATTCCAGAACATGTAAGCACTACAAACATTGCTGCAGGTAATTAACACTCATGTGATTGGTTATTTGCATGGACAAAGCATGGAAAAACAATTGTAGTACTGGTTACAGGCAGTATTAACAGCAGATTTTGAAGCATGCTACTAATTAGGAAATTTCTTCGTAATTGTTATGACATTGTAACTTAAAGGTTAATTTATTTATTTTGTAATAATATTTGCACTACACAATTAATGATATCATGTTGCAATGGATACTGAAACAGATTTTGTATATAACATTATCATTTTTTGATATGTTTCCATAATCTAAATTAAAATATAAAGTAGAAACTTAAGAGCTAAGAATAATTACAATTGTTTAAAATTTCATTTTTATATCAGGGCATCAGCAGTCTGAAAATAATACAAAGTGAATAGAAATTTTTATTCTTATTGAGTGTTTTGATTCATTGTTTAATATTTTAGAAGGTTCTGAATAACATGTTCTATTTTCTCTTAATTTTTTTTCCAGCAGTGAATATATATTTTGCATAATTAGTTTGATCTTCTTTGGAATTGGAAAAAAAAAAAGAATTAAAAGTTCCTTTTTGTGAAGAAATAGAAAATAGAATTTTAAAAAAATAGAAAATATTTTTCAGCATGTTATGTTATAAATATATCAATTAAAGAAATAATGTTTTAAACTAAAAAAGTGCTATATTTAATGTGTTTAAGAATATTTACACTGTTATATTTCTTTTGAACACTTCAAATGGAATTTTGAAAATGTGAGTAAAATTTTACTTTGAAATATTTTTATTAGATATAAATTTTCATAATTTAAATTATTTACTTAAACTATTTATATCATTTAATTAAGCATATAAAAATATAAATATTTTGCACTAAACAGTATATTGTATATTATCTGAATTAGAACCTAATATGGTATTTTGATATTTTGTTTTGAAATTTTAAGAATATATGATATAAGAATTATAAGGATATAATCTTTAAATATATAAGAATATAAAATTTTTAATGTTGATGTGTATAGTGCAATAACCTAAAAACACACAGTGGAATGTGATTTCAGTGAGGTAATAAATTTATCAACAAATGAAAAAAAAAAAAAAAGAAGAAGAAGAAGAAAGAACCAATCGGAAATAATCACCTGCGATGATTTAAAATTATTGCTGATGAAATTTCAACTGAGATGGTACCAGCCTAATTTCATATATTTTTCAAACTAGCTGATCTTATTTTTAAAAGATAGTTGAATTTGGACCACATAACTTAGGCTAAGAATTCATCAGATATATAACTGTTTAAAATATAAAACTTCCCTGCTTAAAATATCCACTGCCTGATACAAATACAGGTATATATTTAAATGTTTCTCCTGCATGAAACTTAATTTTTGTCAATAATAAAACAAAGTCAGCATGAAAAACATTCAAAACTAAATTGCATTATATATACTAATAAATTTTAATTTTAATATTACCTAATATAATTTTCAATGTGTACTGAAGCTGAACAGAGTTCACGAAGAGGAAATTTCAGAAGTTGATTTTTCACTATGTGATAGTCTATTCGGTTTTTCTCAATCTGTTCCTCAACTCTATATATATGATCATAACTTGTAATCTGAAATAAACATTTTCATACACATAAGAAATTATATATATAGAAAATGGAATGAAAAGTTGTAAGGTCAATTAGTCTAAAAATATAACTGAAAATTTAATACATACGGGTAATATAAATCTTGCAGGGCAAGAACAACCTTTTGAACTTGAGCCTTTGTAGCATGCTCGTTCTACTGATACCTGAAAGTAATTAAGAGAATTTATTAATTATAAATGTTTCACAATGTTTTCCATAAATAATAACATCAAATAAAAATTATTTTTAACAAACAAATGTGTTTAAAAAAAAATAAAACGTTTCACTTGTTTCAGATTTCTTTAAAACTAATACTGATTAAATCCATATAACATTACCAGAACAGAATTTTATTTGGATTTACAATAATAAAGAATTCTGAATAGAAATATGGTTTTATAAGATTTTAACATAATATAATAGAAAACTCCTTTTATATAACTACTATCATAAAGTTTTAAATATTTATAAAGTGTATCAGTTACTGAATTAATATGTAAAATATTCGATAACTAGCATTCTTTATACAAAATGCAGACATCTGTTAGATACCATTTTGATAACAGAAAAATATATTAGACAGAAAATTACCGATGACTCATAAACGTTATATTCAGAAGGTACTAAATTCTTATAGTTCTCATTCAGTTGTTTCAGTTGCTCAGAAAGCTCCATATAAATTCTGCAATAACAAAGAATAGAATCACCATAATATAAAAATTTTTAAGAAAATATGGAACAATGTTATAAACTGATTCGTAGAGGAATATAAATATGAATTCATCTGTGCTCAACAATTCATAATTTTTTGAACCCTATAACATATATATATATGTTATAGGATTCAAAAAATTATGAATTGTTGAGCACAGATGAACATAGTATGAAAAGGTATATATATATATATATATATATATATATATATATATACATATATATATATATATATATATATATATATATATATATATATATATATATATATATATATATATATATACACTTTTCCATACTATGTTTCTAAATATAATTTTTAATTTTTCCACACTGTGGTAATCATCCAATTCTTTTTAAAGCAGTTTCAAAATACAATTATGAGAGATGTATGATCAATGTCAAAGATTTAATAGAAATAATTAATTGTACTGAAACAATTTAAAAATAAGAAAAAATTATAGGCCTATAAACATAATGAGTTTCAGCAATAAAGCATAAAATGGAAGGCATAATTTCGTCACCTTCAACATATTTTAAAAATATATATACTTATTCTTAAAATAACAAAATAAATCAGTTAAATACAGACATATAAAATCTTTAAACAAGTTTCAATACATTGTGCTTTTTCAGTTTTTATAACTTTTTTCTTTTTAAATTCATATTAAATATTTTTTTTTAATTTTTCTAGTTAATCCAGTTAATTTTTGAGTCAAAAAATAATGATTCTGGAAGATTTAATACTTTAAAGATCTTGAGCGCAGTACATCATCCATGTAACATTTAGCTGTCATAGTGCAGTGAATAAAAATTAGAGGTGACCTGGAATCATACATAATGGAGCTCCACAGCTTCGGCAGGATTGGACCTGTCTGCACATCAACACCACACTCGTACACTGTGCTAATCAATGAAGAAATAGAAGCGTGACACATTTGAGAACAAAACGATTTTGTACCACTCAATCATCCACATCATTCTAACCCAGCACCATTACAGACATTGGCATCTATGATTATGGTACAATAGCAGCCTTTTTAATGGACAAAATGACTGCAGGCCACTAGCAACCAATCAATCACAAATTTTTCTGCTTGATATGGAAGTACCCAAGGTGTACTGCATATACTGCAGAATTTCGGTACATAGAGGTGCCACTGACTTCCATGGACATGTCGATCATAAGTGCTGATGTCACTCTGATTGTACTAACATCCCACAAATGTTCCACAGTTTCCTGCTCCAACTACCTGTGCTGCAGCTGATGCACTATGGATATGCCTAAGTGTCTGATACCTGTAATTTTCTGTAAGTATCAACCTGCTCTTCCTATTCTGAACACCAGGTCCCTCATAAACTAGTCTGTCCGTGGACAGCTATACATAAGGCAACACATCTAGGTACCGAGTCAATGAGAAATGAGGGTATGAATGGCACCCTGAGAAATGGCTCTCCATTCCCGATCAACCACTTGCAAAAGTGTGTCTACTGAAAAAGGTAGGAATTACACACTACACCGATGCACGCGATATCAACATGCGGGGCGAATGTTGGAGCGTGTGCAGCATCTAACAACTTTTCCCACCTGTCTGTGTGCTTGTGTCCCTTGTTTTTGAAGTATATTTGATAAGTTGGTTTCACATTTTTTGCTTTTTGAACATTGTACACACAAAACATTATCACATTTATTTTTATAACCATGGGTTCTAAGAAGATGCCTATTGAATTAAAGTATGAAAGACATGAGCAAGGTGTGCGAGAAATTGACTTGGCAAGGATGTATGGGTGTAGCACATCAATGATATGTATTGCGCTTAAATAGAAGGAGTTGATAAAGGGTGTAATGCCAGCAAAGGGTGTTACAATAATTTCAAAGCTCCAAACCTCTCTCCAGGAAAAGAGAGAGAAATTACTGATGGTGTGGGTGACAGAGAAACAGCTTCAAGGAGGAAGCTTAACACAAAGCATCATATGTGAGAAAGCTAAAGCGATTTACAGTGATTTGCTGAAGCAGATTCCACACACTTGCACAAACGAGGCATCGGAAGACATGCTTAAAGCGAGTCGAGGTTGATTTGACAAGTTTAGGAAAAGGAGTTGCATTCACTCCATCCTCAGCCATGGTGAGACATCAAGAGTGTATGTGAAGGCAGCTGAGGTTTACATCAAAATGCTTTCTGAACTGATAGAAGCCAAAGGATACATCCTCCAGCAAGTCTTCAACTGTGATGAGATAGGGCTTTTCTGGAAAAGGATGCCGAATAGGACTTACATAACTGCAAAGGAAAAGATGATGCCAGGTCACAAACCCATGAAGGACAGATTAAATTTAACACTTTGCATCAATGTGAGTAACAACTGCAAAATCAAGCTTCTGCAAGTATACCATTTGGAAAATCACAAAGCCTTTAAGTCACATAAGATTTAAAAAGAAACACTGCAAGTTATGTGGAAGGCAAATCCAAAGGTGTAGGCCACAAAGAAATTCTTTGTGGAGTGGATAAACCTGGTGCTTGGCCCTTCCATTAAAAAATATCTACAGGAAAACAACCTACTCATGCAAGCCCTTCTTGTTCTTCACAATGTCCCAACTCACTCACCAAATCTTGAAGAGTTCAAGTTTATAAAGGTTCTCTACCTATCACACAACACTCCTATCCTGTAGCCCATGGATCAGCAGGGGATTTCTAATTTTAAGAAGTTGTACACCAAGCATATAATTTGGTGATACTTTGAGGGGATAGGGAACACAAACCTTACACTTCGAGAGTTCTGAAAGGACCACTTTAACATCACGATATGCCTAAGATTATTGATCAGGCTTGGCTGTCTGTTACAATGGGGACCTTAACCTCAGCATGGAAGACGCCACTGTCTGAGACTGTAATTGAAAGGGTATTCAAAGGATTGGAACCTGAAGTGTCAGATAGAAGAGATTGTTTCTCTGGGAAAACCCATGGGTCTGGAGGTGGATGAGAGAAATATGAATGAACTTGCTGAGAAACATTCTCAGGAGCTGACAACTAAGGAGTTACAGGATTTACATTCACAGCAGCATACAGAGGTTCAAGGAAGAATTAGTTTTGAAGAGGAGGCAGAGAAGGAGGTTATGTCTACAAGAGATATAAAGCAGATCTTGGGAATGTGGGAGAAAATCGTAGAGTTCATGGATAAAAATCAGCCCAAAAAACTTGCAACACAGCATGCATCGGGGTTGTTCAATGAAACTGGCCTAACTCATTTTCGTAATATACAGAAAAGGAGGAAGAAACAAAGATGTTTTAAAAACAATCTGCAGGTCAAAATGAGCAAAGTGTGACGAAAATGGCAAAGACCAGTGATGAAAATTAAGTGCTTCTGTAAGCACTTCATTTGTTATTTTAATAAGTTTTTATAGAATATGTATTTGTTATTTCTAAATAAATGTTTCTTCTTGTAAATAGATTTTTATTATTCAAAAACACTTAACAAGAACAACCGAGGTGTTTTGTGAGCTCGAATGGATTAATGGCATTTCAATTAATTTCAATAAGGAAAATTGCTTTGAGATATGAGCAAGGTTACGAAACAAATTAAACTTGTATGTCAAGGTACCACAGTATTTACTTGTAATTGTTGAAATGAATTCAGGTTTTCTAGAATGTGAATTTAATAATCATGTAAACAAATAGAATCACGGTTGGTTCCTTTACTAAAATAATCAAATATTTAATTCATGTAAAGATAAAGTACAATTTAATAAATTAAATTTGAAATTTACACAAATATCAGATGTAAACAGCAATTTCACATAGAAACTGGCCTGAGGAGTTTAGTTATAAGAGTAATTTTTTATACTCTTCCAGCTTTCATAATTTTTTTAAATAATTGTTCTGCTTTTATACATATATACAGGTTTATTTATAAGTATTGTTACTTTTATATAAGGCAGTATTTATATTTTATTTACTAATAATTGAAATTGTTAATATTACATGTAAACAACAACATTTTTGGAAATCTTGCCTGCTATTTTATTTTGAATGTGTCTTTATAAAGGATACTATGGGGAGTAAGAAATACTGAAAAGTTTTAAAGAATACAATGATTTTTAAGTTTTCAAGCATGTAATTGATTTCAGAGAACAGTAAAACAAAGAATTATTTATAAGTTTTTTATAGAGGATTTATTACATATTTTAATTTAATTTACATTTATATATATGTAAACATCATATTATACAACAAATCCTTTCCACTTTTTTTAGAAGTTACATATAACTATTGACAACAATTATCCTTTCTCTAAAAATGGCCCAGTAACAATAAGGAAACACTAAATTGGATAGTTAATTAAATGATGCTACATAATAAATGCATACTTTTATTTTCGTTCTATTTTTTAAAAGAAAATTTGTAAGTAAATTTAATCAATTGATGTGCAGAGAGATAAAAAGTGAGGGCAGAAATAAATTTAATATTAATGGAGGGTCAGGTAATTGCTTATGATAGGAATGAGAGGGTAAAAAATAGCCAAGTATGTAATTACAAAACACATGAATGATCATACTTAAAAGTAAATTTTTAAAATTCGAAATAAGAAAGTTTTCTATTTAAACTTTAGCAGAGATAGTAGTATGCATTAACAGCCACTAAAAACTGAAATGATTACAATCTCTACAAATGTTTTTTGGGAGAGAATTCTAATTTTAAAATAGTTAAAAATAATTAAGAATTACCAGGAGAAGTTTCCATTGATCATTAAACAACACAAAAACTAACAAAACTGGATTTTATCTAAATTACCAATGATCTTAATTGCAGGTGTTTTCAACGGAACTACTTGCAACTACTTTTCAACGAATAAAGAAATATTAAATAACGTTTCTTATTAAAGGATAAATTACAATTATTTTAAGAGTAAAACATGTATAATAGAGAAATAAAAACTTCACATAAAAATCTTACTTTGCTTTGTCAAAAATCACATGCTGATGTGACTGAATTAATTGTAAAAGATCATCCCAAGAATATAATATATTTCCATCAATTTCTGTAGTAGAAGGTTCAATAACTAAGTTACAATTAATTGGTTTCACAGTAGTCATGTTTAAATGCATTAAAAGGCGCTTGGATCCTACAAAAGAAAATTGCTTTATTAACAATAGTCATTAAAGATTTTCGTTTTATAATAAGAAAATTATTTACTCGTTGTCTCAGAAGCACTGGTATCCATAGCAATAACAGAATGTCTTCTAGTTAACCATGGGTGTATCTTTTGATTAAGTTCCTCTTTCAAACAAGAGAAAGATAACAAATCATACCAAGGTTCCTGAAAATTGAAAAAATGTTAAAATAAAATTTCAGATAACAATTTAAATATACTTTTTCAATACAATTTTTTTCATGAAAATTAAAAATTAACATGGAAAACATAATGCAAGGTATAATTTCTGATTACTTTTACTAATATGAATATTTTTTGAAAAAAAAAATAATATGAATATGATAAACGAATTCATCACATATAATGCAAAGGTAGTGAGTTAAAATCCTAACATAACCAAGAATCTGATGCATTTACTAAAGGACAGGGGGAAATATAATGTTTAAAAAGTTAAGTTAGAGCATATAATGTTTACTGGAAGTTCAATAGTCATTTTTTGTGTACGAGTACCGATTAGACTGTGATCTACAATTTAAAATAAATTCTGAACTACTACAAACATCCAAGCCCCAGATGTGAGATTCAAACTTACAAACTGATGAATCACAGTTTAAAACGCTAACCATTCAGCAGTCCACCTAGTAAAATGACACATCAGAAGGTGGTGGCTAAGTGATAGGAGGCTTCTGCTTCTAAATAACTTAACTCTCAGCTAGCTGCTAACACCAAAATGATAAAGGCAAACTCTATGCTAGATAAAGGAAAGTATCCTGGTGAAAAAACATACAATATATAAAAACTTTACAGGATTACCAGGAAAATTAGTGGATAAAGCAAAAATTCAGGACACAATTTTCTAGAAATTTCAGGACATTTTTCAAAATCTCAATTTATTAATAGTTTAAAGTAAAAGAAAAAAAATGAATTTCAATATTACTTTAACATTGTATTTGTCAACAAAAGCTAAAAACTTTAAATTACAAATAAGCTTAGTTATAAAATCTGAACTTTTAATTAACTAAATTTTTTAAAGGTTATCCAGTTATAATCATTGCTAATATATATATCTTAAAAATTATGAAAAATTTGAAAAACAAGTCAAATTCGTCATCTTTTTCTCATACAACTATAAATAATTTTAATGGGTTAAAAAACTTCAAATTTCAAAATAAGAAGAAAAATTAGAGTTTTTTTCAATTTGTGCAATTTTTTGTAGAGTTAAAGGTAATTTTTTGAAACCTATAGATTAATCATTGACAGCATCCAATATTATTAGAGAAACTTATATTTCTTGAAAATCATTAATTTTTATAGAATTTCTTAGTTTTTTCGATAAGCTATCATCAATCATTGATTTTGTTGATGAGCTATCAATTGGAGAGCAGCTGCTTCATCTTTTAAAAGGTTATTTTCTTCTGTAATGAGAAAGTCAGAAATGTTATCTGCTTTATTCATGTTCTGTTCAGCATTTTCCTTATCTTCTTTTTATCTTTTTCTTTATTTTGTTGTTCTTTGTAAAAAGCCTATTGAGATTGAACATTTTTATGTACTGCAAATGATTTTGTGAATAAATAAACAACAGATTCATTCCTACCTAAATATCTTTACATATTCTTAATAGCGAATACGAAAGTCTGATGATTGGCACCTTTCTTGAGTTATAATATTGTTATTGATAGAAAACCCACATTCAGGGATAGCATTTCCCTGGGATAAAATAGACATGATTTCACTAATTTTGTGAGAAAAGGATATGAAGAATTTCCTAAAATATCTTTTAATTTAGAAACTTCACTCCAGAAATAGGAAATATTAATCTTTCGGCAGAAAATTTTCAATTCTCTGTTTAAGATCTTCACAAACATACATTTCAATTTCTCCTGTCACTTTATCACAAAATGTATAATTTTTTGTTACTTTCAGCATATGAATAGCGAATCAAATAAAAGCCTCCTTAAAATGTTTATCACCCTTTCTTGATGGATGCATGTTCTGTATATCATGCAAAAAGCATATAAAAGAGGCAATTTTCTTTAAGTTATAGCAAGTTAACATGTAAAACATTTGAATATTATGTGGAAATCTGCCCTTTCTTCTATGATGATGTATGAATATGGCACACACAATAAATGGTTTCATGGTGATATGGCGCAGGCAGTGCTACTTGCCTCCGTGACTTGATTAACAGATGCCCGCTGGGTAATGACAAATGAGTATTGTTATGGCATAGGGTTCGTCACCCAAGTGCCTGGTGTTAGAAAAATGCAGAAATCTTTTGTTTTTAGGTTGGTTGGGTTTTATTGACCAAAGTCCAAAAAAGGACAAGCTACGTCCTTTTGTTTTCAGGAGAAGCAATTATCTTACAAGCTGCTCAAGCAACATCTACATTTTTAAGGGGTGATTAGAGTTTGGCCTCTTTGCAGTTTACACTGCATAAAGGCATTCCATCTTTTTTACTAACATCATCAGATTTTAAAAATTTATACATGATACTTCTCACTAATTCATTTTACTTACTAAACAAACAGTATATTAATGGAGTCTGTTTCTGAAAAAGTAAAAGATAAGGAGAAAATATACAGCAAAAATAAACTACAAAATGTAAATATAATATAAATTCAATGGTTATTTTAAAAAACTTTGAAATAACTACATATTTTTTAAACTTTTCAACATTTTTTTGGCAATATAGTTAAATATTCTTTTAAAGCTGGATTCTGTTCAATGATTCATTCACCTGTGGGTTCTTCAGTTAACCATCAGGACTTCACATTTTTTTTTTTGAATAAATAGTCAGCAACAGAATCCACTAATAATGAGATCTGAATATTGTTAAAATCTTCTCTTCTTGATACTGACAAATTAAACCATTCATATAGGCAGTAAATAAAACTATTTAAGTCGCAAGTAAATTTTGTTTAAAACCATTCTTTATGGCATTATTGATAATGTGTAAACTGCATGTACTTATATCAATGAAATTCATAATTTCAAAAGAATTTTAATGAGCATTTAACTTTTTATGAAATGACAAGTTGACATTTGGTCCATCCACACGGACCATTTTTTCAATATTTATATCATTTTCCAAAATAAAATTTAACACTATTTCTAAAATTTTACTAAACTCTGTGTGTCTAAAAGCAAAATAATCACAATAATTACTAACTGTCTTGCATTTTTTTCTCTGCCCAGTAAGATATATAGATAGTCAATCGTTTTCTTACTTGCCTGGTAATCATTTCCTCAAAGTGTAAAATGAAGTCAGATACAGATGAAATTTCATCACCATAAATTCGATTTCAAAAGGAAGGAGTAAATGCAAATTTTGTCACACATCCAGCTCTGGCTTTACTAAATTTCACAAGTTTGATGATTTAGGAATCCTCAAATGCAATGGAAAAAATTATACCTTATCATATTATGAAAAATTATTCACTTTATGATGAAAATGAATAGTTATATTAAATAGCTGTAAGCAAAATTATTGCTTCAGATTTTAAAACCTTATCTTGTGTATTCAATGGTATCCACAATTCTTGCAGGAAGAGGATAGAAGGAGCGATTTTGTCTATCCTATTTTGACATCCGTGTTAAAAACAAAAACAATCTGATTTAACTTTTCTTTCATTCGTTTTTATGTTTAAGTGAACTGGTATGAAATAAAATTTGAGAAAATCCTATATTTGCAACAATAAAATGTTTACAACACACATGGCAGAAAGCAGAATATTTATCTTTTTCACATGTTTGACACCAGTCATTAATAAAATCGCCAATTTTGTTCTTATGATCAGAAGAAAGTAAACTGTCTGAAAATTTTATAAGTATAGTCATTTATATTTGATACAAATAAATCCTTGAGAATCCACAGAGAGAATAACAGAAAAGTTTCCAAGTAAAAAATTAATGGACAAGAGCTCTTAAATTCTTAAAATAAACAATTTACGTTTTCTGAATAATGGGGCAAACATGTCAAGCAGTGAAATTCTTAATTGATGTGTAAAAGGCAGGCACTTTCTATGACATCATCAACCCCATTTCTTTTCATGCGTCAATGAATTCAGTCGCCCATGATGTCATTAGAAAATTCACCCTTTATTCACACGTAAATGAACAAAAGTGTTTTTTAGGAAAATCAGGACAATTACAAAGCCTGCATTACTTTCAATTCCATCATATTCATGGTAACCATAAAACATTGACAGTATTTATATATTTTTAGAAGAATATGTGATTATGAATTTAAACAAGTGATATTTTCAAAGGAATAATTTCAGGAACATTTTATCATTTGAATTGACAGATATCATCTACTATATTTAGGTTAACTCATCATTCAAAATGTTCCATCTAAATATACAGTAGACCAAAATATGTTTATGGCATTTTATAAAGAAAAACTTTTCCTACTCCCTTCAAAAATGGGGTGAAATGTTCAGAATTGATAAATAATAAGCAACTTATTAGATTAGAAAAACAAATGCCGATGATTAGTTTTACATGAAAAGAATTCAAATTAGTATTTTAAAAGGATACACATAGCTATAGTATTTTTAGTGGACACTTTTGAACACAAGGACTAATTCCATTTGAGCTTAGTTTCAAATTATATTCTTAATCACAACAAATGTGCGGAGATTAAACAAAACTATAAACTATTAAACTGTAGACCAAAGCATAAACTATTAGCTTAATACTCACAGATAAAGACGAGAAAAATTCAATTAAACCATAACATTCATAAAAGCAGATTTTTTAAAGTTAAATAGTGAAATTATTTCCACTCAAAGGCAAATCAGTACAATGGAGATATCCTGTAAAGGAGAGTTAGTCTCACAACACAAATTTAATAGCAGGATCAACTTGTCTCTCAATTATATATGACACAAGTACTTTGTTCTTAACTTAAAATATTCTTAAGAATGACTGACAAGCAGAATTTGCATATAATTCAGCATTCTGTATTATCTTAAGATGTTAGCAATGATTAACTTTAGAGTGCAACACAATGAAAAACGCCCTTGGTAGTTAGTGCCCTAAATACAAAACAATGTTTAATATTGTTAGTTAACATAATTATTAACTTAAATTCTTTAGTTATATTTAATATGCATTCAAAATGTAATAAACTTAAAGAAATTATAATAAAAATCTATTTCAATTCTGTGTAAAATATAAATATTAACATCTTTTAACATGGAAATTAAAATTATATGGCAATTTATGAAAATGAAGTCTAAAAGAATACTAGAATTGTGTAATGAAGACACTTATTTTGTTCGCAGTTAAGCAAATTTTGTGTTTTGCCTGTACAATATTCCTGACTGATCCAAGAAACAAAATAACCAAATTTATGTCGCAAACATGATAACTGATGTTAATCACATAAAGATAAAAATAATTGCCAGTATAATTTTTTAAGTTACCCTCTTATATAAGTTAGTTTTCATAATAATTTGCAATATATTTTATTTGCGCACAAATTTTTAAATATACTCTAAACTATATTCCATCAAACTGAATCTTTCTTGTGCACTGTTTGCCAAAAATTTATCTTAATTTTACATTCTAAAATCACAAAATAAGAAGACACCTCACAAAGCTTTCATTCAGAATGTTAAATTATTTCAAGTCTTAATTTTTATACCAATAAAATTGCTATTATAATAGACTTTAAGCCATTATTATAAAGATTTACAATAATAAAAAAATTTGTACTTGACCCAATTAGCAGACAGCTCTAAAAAAGAAAATTTATAAATGTAATTAATTTTCTTGCAATTTCCTATGCATAAAAAATATTAATCAGTTTACGGATGCCATAAATAATTGATATGCACATTTGGTTTAAAATATTTGAAACCAAATAAGTTTTGTAAGGTATAATACTAAAGTTATAAAATTTGTATTATATATGTGTATAAAATTTGTAGCTTTATCACTAAGTACTTAAAATTAAAATACTAACAAAAACAGATTTGATCATAGAAATCAAGAATTTTTTAATAAAAATTTCTCTAACCAACAAAATAAGATTTTAAGCTTATTTTTTTTATAAATTCTTAGCAAATAAAGAGGAATTTTACAATAGTAATTATTCAACTGAGTTCAATAAAAAAGTAACTTTTATAAACATTCAAATGTTGGAATTTTGCAAATTGAAGTTTATACACAGAAATATTTTTACAATATTAACTGAAATACTTTAAAAGCGTATTACCAAACTAATAAATTTATTACTGTAAAAATGCAAAGAAAGAATATAAATAAATTATATTTTTACATAAAAAAGTGGAAATAATTTGAAAAACATTAGTCTCTAACACATAAAATATACATAATGTCAAGGATGAATTCATACTACTTCTACTTAAAGGAATAAAATTAAGAACACAGATATCTAATTTTTTTCTCTATTATCAGAAATCTTATGGAAATCTCAGAAATCTAAATAAAACTTATGGAAAAATTCTGCCCTGTAGGAATAACAAAATTTGACATATTGTCTTAACAAATGGCTTTCAATTTTATTTGTGATATAAAATCTTGTTAATTCTAAAATATTAATCTTATTATTCTCAAAATCACCTTATTATTCTCAAATATTAATTTCAGTTTTTCATGGCAATAACTTGGGTCCATTGCAGAAAAGCAGACGTTTGGATTAAGTAAATTTATGTCTGACATCCACACAGAAAATGCTTTAAAAATCCTGGAAAAGAATAGCATTTTTAAAAATGATAAATTTATGTTTTCCTAAAATAATTCACATATCATAAATGAAAGAAGAAAGTAAAACAGTAAGTAAATTTACAACACATGCAAATGGAAAACATATATATAAATATGCTGCATTATTTGAGAAGTAACTGCAACATTTTAAAAATAATTCTTATTTTTAAAATTATTGAATGAAATTTGATAGACACTTAGTTGTGGAGACAAAAAACATAATAGTCATTAACATTCATGACAATTATTAAAGCCAGCGAAATCAGTCAGCAAAATCTAAATTCAAAGAAAAGAAATAATCAAAATATGCATTTTAATGCATACTTTTATTTGACTTACTATTATGTGTTCTCATGTATATATTACAATCTCTGCGTTATTTGACAGCATTATTTAGCAATCAATCCACTTTAAACTGTGATGTTAATAATAAGTATTTGAGCTCCACTTTATATCTAATGAAACTTCTTCGTTAAAATTTTAAAAAAATTAAAAAATATTACTTGGCTCCCACTGAATAATTTTTAACTTTGGTTTGAAATATCTTTCTTCACTCTACAAAACAGAGTGTAAATTCTACTGGCATTACTGTAATTCTTTACACCTTGAAAATAATTATTCTATCATATAAAATTTTAGTAATCATATTTGACTATGTCAAATTTTGGTATTGTCAATGCAAACACAATACTATAAAACTGCTTAGAAATACATAATTTACAAAGAATCATTATAAAATAAAAGTATATGACACACAGAAAAGAACTAAAAATAAGCTAAATTGGAAATGGATAAAGGACACTGGAAATTAAAACGCTACCAATATAATGGAAATTTCTTGCCAAGGGGTATCAAATGTTTCAAAGAAAAACTCCATTGAAACATTTGATTACTCTTTCATTTTGTGTCTATTCTTGTTTCCCTCTCATAATGAGATGCCCCTTTTAATTTCCTAATAAACGGTTTTCAAACATTACAAAACTTTGACTTTTAAAAATTTATAAAAATTAGAACATCAAAAGAGTTTCGAAAAATTAAAATATTAGTAAAATGTATGATCAGCCTGAAATAATGGAACAGTGTAGATGACTTGGTATATCCTGATTTTCATAAAGAATATAGACAAAAAGTGTGTTTAAAAGTTACAATATGTCATGTACATTCATGATATTCAGAATTGTAAAGAAGTTTTAAAGCTATATTATAATTCACTTGAAAAGAAGAAATTTCCTGTAGATTAAAAATATCAATAAGTCAAAATGAGTGCTTTCTCAAATAGGTTGCAAGAGTTATATAGAACTACACTTGTCAAGTAAATGGCAACTATATCTTACCTGTGGTTTCACCAAAAAATAGCTCACCCAGAAAAATGTACATCCATAAAATTTTTTAAATTAACAGGCCACCTCACATAATGCAGCAGTCAATTAATTTAATAATATTAAATAAAACATTAACATATATACCATCATGTGTCTATATAAACAATAATCACCTAACATGTATAAGAAAATTATGCTTAAAATAATTATTTAACAGACAAGAAAAACTGTTCTGCAAAATTCAAAAATTAGTGGTATGAAGACATAATTTATAATTTTCTTTTATTTATTTCTCAGAAAAGATAAAAGGAATTAGATTTAATGTATACATAAAATATATGTATCAGTTTGATTTTTCCTTTTAATTTAAAAAATTAGAAAAGCATAAA
The DNA here is from genome assembly GCA_037975125.1 of Latrodectus hesperus. Classification (NCBI taxonomy): domain Eukaryota; kingdom Metazoa; phylum Arthropoda; class Arachnida; order Araneae; family Theridiidae; genus Latrodectus; species Latrodectus hesperus. Next base: position 25,664,204 of record CM075854.1, read on the forward strand.
TTTAATAGATGATTATTTTTAACACAATTCCTTGATTTCATTAATACAATAGTTTAATAGTTTATATATATTATTTTATTAATAGTAGCATATATGTTTTAAGATACGATAAATATGCTTTATATTTTTATATAAATATATAGGATGATTTCATTAATACATAAAATTCTTTCAACTTTCTTTTAAAAATTTGAGAATAAATTCATTTCTTATCTGAATTAAAATAACATTGCTCATTATCTAGGCAAATATCATAGAATATTGATTCCTTTCCAAATAAAAACAAATGGATAATTGATTTTAATTTTTGAAAGGACAATCTAAAAAGGCAAATAGAAGTCAGTGGTTACTTTTCTGGTCAAAAAATTTTTTTGGGTAATGAAGCATAAAATGTTTAAGTCATTTAATTCATTTACTAACATCTAGAAGTTATTTCCACAGTAAGAAAAATTACAATTTCTAACGACAAGCCAAAATAGAAAATGCTAGCAAGTATGTATCTTAATCAAATAATTTTCATACACCTACCAAAGGAAAAGTTCTATACCAAAATGAAAAGAACTGTTAACACTTCCGCGCCATATTGAAAACGAGTTCTAATGTTAAGTCAATGGAGAAATTTAAAAACATATTTTTCAAGTTCTATTATAGCTAGACCTTCACATTTTGTAGGTTTTCCTAATGCACAAAAATAATAATTTATTCTGTTTTGAAATTTATTTTTAAAACTATTTTAACTATTTTTAAAATGTCTCAGTAATTTGATAATATGCTTAAAACATAAATAACTTAAAAAATGTAAAAAATTTAGAAATTTTAAAAACAGACTTAATATGGCATATATTTATAAATGTGAACAATTTTTTCTTTACTTTATCTACGATAGAATTTTTATATTTGTCTGCATAAAAAAAACTTAAAATTTTTCACAAAAATTAACAACGCCCACATGGGGGATGAATACTTGGTTGTTTGAATAATCAATCAATTCCATGCTTTAGTCAACAAGCTCCTCCTCACACACTAAAATTTGAAGTTCAGTTTTTGGCAGTTCTAGAAGATAATTTGTGTGTCCCCTTCCCTCATCCCCAGCAAACACTGCGAATGTTTCTAGTATCCAGTATCTTCCTGTAAAAATATGCTTTTAAATTGACGCGAGAAGGGACATTTCTTTCTCCTTTACTATATACGAGAGCTCTGATGATTTCCCAGTGAGGAATCTTCATCTTTCCAGAGCGGTCCTGAAATAATTTTTACGAAAAATGATGGACATTATATATATATGTATATATATATTTTGACTCTAAACAGCTAAATCTATTGAAAAAATTTAAAATTTAAATTGTTTTCATGTAGTGAACTTTTTTTAATTCTTTATTTATATTTTTGATGCAATTTTTCAAGAAGTATATCTAAATGATATAATATTGCAATACATATCTATAGACATTAAAAAGTATGGAATTGATGAATTTTGCTATCTTTCTTTTATAAAAACTTCTTAAAATTTGTTGTTTTTCTTAATTTTATATTTGATTCTAAGTTTATAGCTTACTGAGTTTGGATGCAGAATTAACTTGAACATTTCAACAAAACCTACGAAATATTTATTTATCCACGAAAAATATAAAAATTGTTTATTATTAAATATAAATAAATAATATTGTGTCCGTATATATATATATATATAAATAAATATATATATATGCATATGTATGTATATATATGTATGTATGTATGCATATATATACATACATATGCATATATATATATATATATATATATATATATATATATATATATATATATATATATATATATATATATATATATATATATATATATATAGGTATGTATGTATATACATACATATATATATATATATATGTGTGTATATATATATATATATAGGTATGTATGTATATATATATATATATGTGTATATATATATATATATATATAGGTATGTATGTATATATATATATATATATTTCTTTTGATTTTGAGGTTATTTCTCCTAAGTTTCGGATTCTTGGTAAGTAAAAGCATTCCTTTCTAAATCGGAATACGTATATTTCGATGATGTTCGGGACAGTAATAAATATATTCATAGGCCTTACACAATTCAAAATTTTAGGAAGAATTACCCACTTATTAGTTATTATGAAACTTGGGAAGTGTAGGAAATTGGGATACACTCTTGAACAAATATGTTATAGAACATTCTCAGAGTATCGTAAATGTCACTTTTATTAATTCAAATATGACATCAATGCACCAAAATTAAATCTTTCAAAATATATTCTAGCATTTAAAAAATGCATGCTGTGAGTCATGGAATGCAGTTTTACTATTCTAAAAACTAAAAGTTTGACATGCATTATATATAATACATTTGTAAAATTGTATCCTCCTTTTTTATTTTCTCTTTCTGTAGATATAACATTTCCTACGAATTTTATATTACTGATATTGAATGGCTCGGCGATATTACGTATAGGATCGATATGAGAATCAGGAAGATTTATTAAAGAAAAAGCTTTATATGAGACTTTTGGAAAGTCAAGTATTTTTTGAAATCTCTATATTCAATTATAATTTTCCTCAAGATTTAACTTATTTTTTTATTAATGAAATCTTATATCTACCAACAATCTAATAATTTTTGATAAAATTACATTAAAAAAGGTTTTATAATTTTATAAAATCTGTCTCTTCAGATTTTCTTTCACAAAACAAGGGTTTCTATTAATTATTCAAATTATCATTGGCACTTTATATTGCCTTTTTTAATCTGATGAATTACAAGAATAGATCTAAAAAATTGCTTTACTTTTAATCTACCTATACCAGTCCATTTTGATTTTTTTAAATATCTATGGTAAATCAAATATTTATAAAGCTCTCTTCTTCCACAGCAATGGAGTGTGAAATATCAACTGGAAAAACAAAAAATTAACACTGTATTTTATATATTATAACATCACCATTATTACTTGAATATAGAATTCCAGGTGATGGGGGAAAGCTTGGATACAAATTGTAAGACCTTGTAGGGGCTGGGGAGACCTTGGACCTACATGTGGTTGGCCGAAGCACAACACTTCCCCCCTGGCTACACTCAAATTTTATGACTTTCGGACACGAAAAGCCGAAATCTCTCAGCACTGCCAGAAGGAAACTTGATTGGTAGAAAATGGTTCCTTGAAAGGGGGAAGAAATGTTGTTGTCTTATGCCAGCTAGACTGGCAACATGGGGTGTGCTGCTCCACGGGGGAAGAAATCCATCAAGTGCTGTCCGAAAGTCTCGTTCTGAAATATTCATAAAATACTTCTACAAGAGTTTTTATTATTACCATGAACATTTTATTTACAGCAATTGTAAATAGTATAGGAAGACAGATCCAAGTTTCTTTTGCTCAAGACAATTGAATGCACTATTTCTTGACGTACTTGCTAAAAATGAGTTACCGACACCGAAGAAATATGCTTTCCAATCAGTTACGTAATTCAATTAGAAGAAAGAAAAACAAAGGACAAAATTTGAATGCATGCAGAGAAAAGTAATACATTCTTAAATTTATTACATCTTTTTCAATCTAATCCTGTTTTTACAATGATTGTTTATAAGAATAACTATCTGTCATTTGAATTTGATTAGTAAAAAGTTATTTAATTTATATTAATTCCAAATTTTTAAGGAAAATTATCAGTTATTGTTTGATAAATTAATTTGTAATCGAGATGATCGAAAAATTTTATTTCATAGAAAATAGCCTAAAATATAAATATAAAGAGAAGAATTCTTCATAAATAATTAATGACATTTCATTTAAAAATATAAATAAACGAACATGTATGTGAATAAATATTTCCTGACATTCACAATATTTTTTTTACTTCTAGGCAAAAGAGAGGTTTAGAATTAGATAATCACATATTGGATATGGAAAGAAGAAAAAGCAGAAAAGTATCAGAAAGCAAGAAAAAAAAAATAAAAAACAAGTTAAGCAAATTTTATTTCGGAAATGAAACAAGACCAAGAGCTTTGTTTTCTAAGGAAAAGACAAAAAGTTATGGGGAAAAAGCCGAAAAGCCTGATATGTCAAAAGAATCATTTATTGAAAAAAAGGAATTATTTCTTAAAGATCACCAGCTCAATGAAATCCAGCTAAGAGAGTTGGAAACATCAACAAGAGGTCAACGAGATTGTCCTCAATGGTTGTTGGAAAGGTGAAAGCGAATAACTGCCTCCAATTTTGGAAGTATTTGCTGCAAATTGCCTCATACAACCTGTGAAAATATTGTCAAATCTCTGCTATATTCTCATTTTGACAATGAAGCTATGAGGTATGGCAGAAATCAAGAAGATGATGCAATTTTGTGTCTTAAAAATTTAAGGATTGCAATAAAAAATGTGGCCTATTTGTAGGCAGCGAGGAACCATATTTAGGTACAAGCCCTGATGGTTTAATTGACAATGATGGTATCCTTGAAATTAAATGCCCATTTTTTTGTAAAGATTATACCCCAGAGGAAGCAATCAATATAAGGCAGTTTAAATAGGAAATTTAAATTTTGGAATTTAACAAAAGAAAAACAAATTGGTAACATTAACAAAAGACAAATATTTTTACCAAGTACAAGGGCAGTTACATATAATGAAAAAAACATATTGCTTGTTTGTCCTATGGACACCGAAAGGCCACAAAATTGAAAAAATTTTCAAGGACGATTTGTTCTGGAAAGAAGAAATGGAGGATAAACTAAAAAACTTTTATCACAGCATTTCAAGAGATGAAAGTTATGATAAGCAGCGGATTTGTAAATTTTTCTGAGCTAAAAAAATTCCATAAATATGAATGAAATTCCTACATATTGGAGTGAAATTGTAAAAGAAAACCCCATAGTATTTTGAAATATTGATTAAAGAGTAATAAGATTTCCAGTATTACATATTTAATAGTGGTCAATGACAAGTTAAATCTCACAATTTCTTGTAGGTCACAGAATATTTTTAAGTACAAGGAAGCAATAATTTAATTAGCCATTTGGATATAGCTATATAAATTTTACAAAACTACATAAATTTTGAAAACAAATACAAATTTTAAATTGAATATTTACTGAACAGCTTTATTTTTTAAAATTAGCACCTGAAAAATACCGTTATTCTTCCTGTATGTTAATTTTCACTTCACTTTTATTTCACATATCATTCCAAGCTTATAAATTTCTCCAATAATCTGATAATGAAAGAGCAAAGCAATATTAAAATATTAAGTTCAATGAAAGAAGATAAATATTTCCATTTATATGCAAAATAGATATTCTCAAAACAAAGTAGTAAAGACTATAATGTTTTTCAAATGCTGTGTGAAATATATATAAAATCTAATTTGGATTATAAAGGAGGAAACATTGTTGCAAACTATTCTGATGATACAAATTTGTCCAAAAGTGCTCATGTTTTCAATTTAAGCAGTATTTTCTCATCTTTTAAAGACATGATTCAAATTTTCCCAGTGAATTGTATTACAGCAAAAGAATTATTTGTTTTAACTTATATATATATATATAAAATAAAAAATAAAATAAACATAGATTTTTTAGTTAAAGCAAGAAGGTTTAGAAGATATAGGTTTCAAAGTTATGGATATAGGGACTGAAAACTCAATAAACTGCAAAGCTATATCAAATTTCAATGACCAATTATTTTCAGGTTAAATAAAAACATCCCGAAAATTCATCGAAGCCATTTTTTTATGTATTTCATTCAGTGCATCTTATAAAATATGTAAGAAACAACCGGATCGATAAAAAAAGGATTTTTCATGTATTATCCTCAATCAGGAGACAAAAAAATTTTCGAATGCTTCTTCCGCCATTTTAAGAAAGATATATGATATTGAGTCATCATAATTGAAGTTTGGCTTTCGTTTGACAAGGAAAATTCTTTGCCTTACAAATTTAGAGCAAAAGAATGTTAGCCTGGCTTTAAAAACTTTCAATAGAAATTTGATTCAGTGTGTGAAAGAATAAGGAAAAAAAAAAAACTGCAAGCATAACCATGAAACAGCTAATGCATGTGGTGGGATATAGCTAATATTAAATCAGTCTCTAAAGGTAAATTTAACTTAAATTTCATATGTGAACATATTCAAATAAATCTCATGATGTTAAGAAATAATTTTTCCTTAAATTTATAAATTGGTTACATAACTGAGACAAAATAAAAGCAGATAATGGCAAATACACTTGAGAAACACATTCTGCTTAATGACATACTTCTCAAGGTTTTTAAAAATAATCAAATATTGCTCAATTAATTTAAATATTAATTATTTAATACTAGGGAAGATTCAAACTGACAAACTTGAATCTTGTTTCGGACAATACAGAAACACATCAGGGGTTAATATCCCATCTATTACACAATTTTATGAAACAAAAAATAAATTTTGCTTAAGCCAAAAGTTAAACTGAAGTCTCATAATGTAGGGAGTTTTGTTATAAATGTATTTGAGAAACCTGTTTCAGATGAAAGAGAAATATTGCAGCAGAATGAAATATTTCAGAATATAGGAGTCAGGGATTCTGATATATATAAAGTAATAGAATTTCTACCTCTCATAACTTATTTAGCAGGATATTGTTCCCAAATCATTCATAAAAGCATTAAATGTGTTGAAAAAAGATACTAGAAAAGCAATGAGTAATGATGCATATTGTAATTTTATAAAAAAAATGTGATGGAGATGGTTTTCTATATCCATCAGAATTTATAACTAATGTATTGTAATTCATAACTACTTTATTAATTTAGATTACAACTCTTAAAATTAAATTAATGCTTTTACAAACTGCAATAATATATCGTATAGGTAACAATATTATTTTTATTTTACGTGGATAACAGCTCTCATTTTTTGCGTATTTAAGTCACCTTTAAATTTAAAGAGTGGAAATATTTCTAGGAAGTCAACAAAATTATCTTTAATATTTTTTAAATTCTACTTTGTTTAGTAATATAATTACTGTAATGGATTAATTTACTGGGTGAAAATATAGCTTTCTAATTTAAATATCATTTAAAGGTAAATAATTTGGTGTCTTTTCCCCCAATCCCAACTGATCTTATGATTAACTCATTCAGAGGTAAATAATTTGGTGTCTTTTCCCCCAATCCCAACTGATCTTATGATTAACTCATTCAGAGCTACAAAGGGTGATGATGATGGCAACTTACACAATGGAGCACTCAGCAGGTGTGCCATTTTTATCCCGAATCAGAATTCAAACCTGGGACCAACTGCTTTGAAGTTAGGGTCCCTAACCACTGTCGTTGGTTGACATAATTGGAAATAAAATAAGGCATATAAATACCTTGTTTCCTTAAATTTTAATTCTGAAGTAAATAAAGATTTTTGAAATGTTTTGCTTTTTGTAATTTAATCCTAAAGGCTTTCTTTTATTACTGTTCAAAATTATCATTTCATAAAATTTTTTTTTCATATATACCTTCAATTATTTTATTAAAATTTAATGTATGATGTATTTTAAACAAACTTCTATATTTCCAAAGCAGTTCTCTCCTTTCTTGAATAAGGAAGGCCCAGTTAACAGGCCTTGCTTATTCTCCAAGGTCATGACCAAGGGTTCTGTAGAGAAATGCTTATGCCCTGGTTAGGGGGCAGACCTAACAGGAGACCTCCAGCATTTAATTCTTAAGCATGCTTGGTACACAATTTTATCGGCTCACTGAAGAGATTAAATTTTGAGTTGACCTTTTCCAACCAGAAAATCAAACCTCGGACCACATAGAAATAACAATTTTCATTGTACTAAATGAAACAAATAATTTTCTTTTTTTCTAAAAGTTCCATCTCAGAAATATTAGTCGTTTATTTTATTTAAAGTATCTTGAATAAGTTTAAGATGTACAAGAATTTAAGAGAGGATTTTTAATTCAACATTATTAACAATTTCTTGCAAACATGATAAATAAAAATAAAATTTGGGCACAAAAATCAATTATTACTTACACTGACCCATCTATTTACTTTCAATATAGCAAGAATAATACACACAAATTATAAAACAACTATTTTACATACTTTGCTAAATACATCACACAATGCTGGCCACCGCAAACATAACACACTGAAGGAAGCATGCAAATAAAGTGAAATTTACAACATGCATTAGCGGAGGTGAGATATACAAATGATTTTAATTTCAGTGCAGACGCACATCATGAGCACCTGTGGCACCACTTCAAAGCACTATTTAAAGCTTTGATATTTGGACAATTTCAAGTACAGCAATTGTGTTTTTTTAACAATCAATTATGCCTCTTAGAAAACTGCAATAATTTTTGATCAAGTATCTGATTTCGATAGAGGAAAGGACAGTGACCTACCAAGATTGTGGATTACCTTTCCAGGAAATCAGTAGTCGTGTTGGGTGAAACCAAACAACTGTATAGCAGATATGTGATCATAGGATGCAGGAGGGTATGAATGACTGACGTGTTCCATTGCATCCACTTCAGTGCACCACCTCACATAATGAGAGACAAATTGTGTGTATGGCAGTGACAGATCGCTCAGCCACATTACGAACCATAACACAGCACATTCACTCTGTAAAGCATCATCCAGTGTCTGCACATATTGTTCGATGCTGTTTACAGCAGAGTGGCCTGCTTGCAAGATGACCATTGCTTCAACTACACTTGACGCAGAACCACAGAGGTCTCCGTCACCAATGGTGCAATGAGAGAAGGATGAAATTGTCTTTACTGATGAGTCACACTTCTGCCTGCAACACCACAATGGTCGCATTCAAATCGTGAGACAGTGTGTAGAGAGGATGTTGAATAGCAGCGTTATGCACCATCACACTGACCTGTACCGGGTATTATAGTATAAGGTGGTTTTGGATATCACTCTCGCATTCCTCTAGTACACATTGCAGGTACTTTAAACACTCAGCGCTGTATCTTCAAGGTGTTGTAGCCTTATCTTAAAGGCTTGCCCACAGCCATACTTCAACAGGATAATGTGCGACCACACAAAACATGCATTGTCAGGGGTTTCTTCGTATATCGCCAGATTGAATTGCTTCCCTGGCAGACTCGCTCTTTGGATTCACTGATGGAAAACATGTAGTATATGCTTGTTCAACAACTGACCCAGATTACATCCCCAGCTGCCACACCAGATCAACTTTGGCAACATGTGTAAGCTGCTTGGTCTGCTGTACCCCAAGAACACATCCAAAGTCACTTGGAATCAATGACGAGGCATGTGGCAGGGGTGATCTCCAACAATGGCAGCTATTCTGACCACTGATTTTGGCAGGAACCACACTTTACAGAAGTCTATAAATTTGATTGTTTGATACTTGATCAACATGTTATTTACATTAAATTTTTTTGTGATATTTTTTGGTCTCTGGGTGTTGTCATTTGGGTGGCCAGCAGTGTACTTGCAAAAATTAAACTATTCTTGTTTTCTTTTATATAAATATAGAAAAGTTTTAATAACTATTATATAAAAATACTCCAAATGAAAACATAAATAAACATACTTGCACAATTCAAAACAAAAGTTGACATCCTGCAATTTCATATTAGTTTTTTCTTCATTAGCTGATGTTTTAGAGTCTAAACAAAGAAGAAATCATCAAGCAAATTAAAATTTGTTTGAGACTTTTAGAATTGACATAAACGAAAAGTTAACTATCTTTTACCTAACTTACAAATTGCTGACATAATTACAAAAACTCTACCTAATTTACATTAAATGAACTATTGCTTTAATGTGGATTAAAATTGTATTAGGTTTTTTAATATATATTTATTTTATGATATAATTCATAACCTTATTGATTTCTATGATTTTATTATGAATATTTTACATAATCAAGGGCAAGTGTTTTATAATATAATCTATGTAATCGCAAAGAAACACAAAATCTTTCTGACAGTGAAGTTATTAATTTTCTAAGACATCCACAACATTTTACCAATCAAGACTAATTCTGTCTTCTGATTAGCAGTTGTGTTTATCACTCAAAGCCTATAAATATTCTACTTTTTAAGTTAGTTAATGCATAATTACTCTTTCTTATGCTTTTCCTTTATAAATATTTGTGATTTATGGACTCTTAATTTGTTTCACTCAAAAATATATAAATAAGGAAACTTTGATATAAGCTCATTACTGATACACAAAAAATGTAGCCTGCCTTCATGTAGGCCAGAGTCCACATGACCACGAATTTACAAACACTTTGACAATTATCTAACTAGATGAAGAGCTACAAATTAAAGTTACATAAAGATATTCCTTGCCAAGGAAATTTTAAAATTATTTTAATTAAATAAATAAAACAAAGTAATTCTACTCTAAAATAATGTTTACATTCATATATATATATATATATATATATATATATTCTTTACATGTTTACTTATTTGTTTAAAAAATTAGTTCTTATTATTCCAAGATAAAAAAGATTTACAGTAAAGAATTTAATTAAATATAGATATGCTTAATAAGTTGTGAAAAAAAATTTAAAAGCTTACTAGTGGATTTACACAATAAAAATGTAACTTAGGTAAAGAGGAATTTCTCTGATGCTTGTAAATTATTGCTAACATTATTTTTCTTTAAATGTATTTATTTTTCCTCATTAAATTACCATTAAATAAGTAATATTATATATAGACTCAATGGATATACTTAAAGACAACAAATAATTTCTTTTTCTACACAACAAATATTCAGCAACATTTTTTAACCTACATAATAAGTGTGGAATTAAAACTTGATAAATTTGAGAAGATATGATATGTTTGAGAATTCAACATTAAATTAAAAATTTTTGTTTACATGGAAATAGAAATTTTAAATCAATTATCAACTATCAAACATAATTATTAGAAATCGCTGACTGGTGAGAGTAATGAGATCAAAGTTGAATTTGATTTCTATTAATATTTAACAGAAGAATTTTGATAGTGGCTGTTTTAACATATATTAAATTTTTTAGCTGAGTCTTGGTGAAAGTGTTCTGTGTTTATTTTATTTTTTACATTATCCATAAGACAAAATTTAGTACAAAAAGAGAATATAAATACCATTTATGTCAACTGGAGAAATTTGTTTCAATTTCTGCAACTTATCATAATAAAAAGTCACTGTATCATGCAATCGATTCATTAATTTGGACCATAGACTCTTTGAATTGCCTTGTTTGAAATAACGATTGCCTATACTCAGAGAATCTGGAGAACTAGAAAACATTAAACAATTTTTAATAACTTCTGTAGATATAAAATAAATTACAGTTCAGAAACTTATCACAAATAAGTGAAAAATCTAAATTTCTAATGTAAAATAATATTAATTAAATTTTTAAATATTTCCACTGTTGATAATGAAGAACTATGGTGTTAAGATTACTTAACTTTGATTGCAAAAGCTAAACGACTATAAAGACATAAAATTAAATTTGATATTACAATTTGATATTTGCATTTAAATTTAAGTGGAAATCTTCTTTTAGTATTGCAATAAAATGTATTTTTATATATGTGAGTAGTTTAGAAATATTTCATTCATTTGAAAATGCATATATTTTTTCTCTAAGTTGGTTGAATCATTTAGAAATTATAGCAAAAATAATAGAAAAGCTTTTGTAGTGATGTGGAAGTATTTTAGAATCAATACAGTAAAACAAAGTTTGATTTCATTATTTACAAATTTTATTTAAAAATAAGTAATTGAACTGTTTATTTTGAAAGAGGCTTAACTCCGTTTATAAATTTTTTTCTGGTTACCATGGTTATATGAACAACATCATGTTATTTATCAATAAAGCATTTCAAGCTGCTTATATTCTGAGCAAATACGATAATTCTTGACACATAAGTTTTCAGAGTCAGTTGAACAATTGAGCTGTGTAGTTTGAAAGTGGCCTAACTTTTTTTATACTTAAATCAAGATATTTACTATTGATAATGTCGGAAAACAGTGATGAAGGTAATTTCAATTAATTAGTATTTACAAGTTAACCTCAGTTTTAGGACAAGTGAGTTAATTGAATAACCACTATTTCAATTTATATAAAACTTATAAATTTTATATTAAATTCTAGAAATTATTTCACCCTTGGAGTAGAACAGATCAAGATCATTTGGTTCAGATAGTGAAGAAATAGTAATTCAAGATTTTAAAAAATTGAATAATGATGAATTGGGATGAAGATATGAATAACCAATGGAGAAAAGATTCATGAATCATACATCCAATAATTGCTAAAGATTAAACAGAGTTCAGGAAAAAAAATATTGTACTCAAACCAAAACTATTGTACATGAAAAAATTTTATAAAACAAAGATTGCTGTTGTCAGAATGCTTGCACAAAATATTATTATAATGAAGAAAGAAAGAATATTTTTGAGAAATTTTGGGGTTTGGGAGATTTTAACGAACAAAATGTATTGCTTTAGAAAGCTTTCCAGTGCAAAATTGTGGAACGAAGACATGCAACAAACGGAAAATGTTTGCCAAGAAATTGGAGTTAAGGTATTTGTTAAATTTTAAAAACGGAAAAGTTCCCATCTGTAAAAAATTCTTTTTGAATACTTTTAAAGTAAGTGAAGGACGCTTAAAACAAGTATTAAACTCTGCAATGTTTTACGTGAGATGATAGTTGGATCTTTGAGAAAATTGTCCGAGGAAGTGAAAAAGCACGTTCAAAACCATATTAAAAGTTTTCCTAAATTTGAATCCCATACCAGATCTCATAATCCTAATAGAAGATATCTACATCCTGATCTAACTCTTAGGAAAATGTTTAATTTATATGAGCTTCAATGCGAGGAAAATAAAATAAAAGCCGTTATTGTATGGACTTACAGAAAAATATTTAAAAATGATTTTGATTTACATTTCCACCAAATGCACAAAGATACATGTAAAAAATGTGACTTAGTAAAAATCAAAATTAAAGCATCGATTGAAGAAGAAAAGAACAAACTTACAGAAGAACACGATGTCCATTTAAGACTAGCAGAATCAGATAGGAATTCACTGAAACAAGATCAAGAGGAAGTATCCCTTAATTCAGATCATTATATTCCTTTCTTGTTTGTCTTGCAAAAAGCCTTACTGTATCCCAAGTTGACTACCTCAGTAGCATACAACAAACACAATACGTATGTTCTAAATTTGGGTATTCAAAATTTTCATAACGATAATGTTTACATGTACCTTTGGGATGAAACTATTTCACTCAGAGGTGCTCAACAAATTGTTTCATACATCCTGAAACATGTTAAAAATGTAAGAAGTGAAAGACACATTATAGCTTACAGTGACATACGCCCCGGGTAAAATTCAGTACATTAAAGTAGCTTTATTGTGATTAAAAATTGTCCAAACTTTGGAAAATAATGTGAAAATTATAGACCACAAATTTTTAATATAAGGACAGTTATTTTTAACCAAATGACAGACATTTTGGCATTGTACAAATGGCATTAAAAGGAAATAATTTACTGTTTGTTGCCAAAGATTATTATAAAGTGTCAGAAAGGTAATAATTTTATTGTAAATGAAATAAGACAAGAAGATTTTGTATCAAGAAAATTATAAGAAAAGGCAATTTTTAGAAGGGTAAGGAATTCTGATGGAGAATCAATAAACTGGTTAAAAATATGTCGGATGCGTTTTGTCAGAAAAGAACCGAATAAAATTTTCCATAAGACATCAATGAATGAGAATGACAATTTTAAAGTTCTGAATTTATTACTACATCATTGTAGACCAAGAAAGTTAGAAAATATTATTGACACCACTGTATAATATTATCAGACAAATTACAACAGCAAAATTGAAGGTACATAATTGACCTATTACAAAATATACCACCAGAGCATCATGATTATTTCAAATCCCTTTCACATGCACAAAATATAGATGAGTAGTAAATTGTTTTGTAATAAATTTATGTTTGTAATTTTGTATGTTATGTAGTTAAAAATGTTTTGAATTGCATAAATTATGCTTACAGATTGTTTTAAAGATTTGTAAAATAAATTCTGTATTGTTTTTTTCAGTTTGAAGCATCTTAAATTATGTTGAATGAACTTGGACACCTTCAAATTATATAATGGAATTTAATGGCTTGGACACTTGTGCAGAATGTATGAGAATCATGTAACAAGATCTTCTGGGTCAGACCATTCTCCACCACAAAAAGAGGAATACCTAAATTTAGGTGGCTTGAATATTTGGAAACAGACTTAGGAACTTTAAAAGTAACTAATTGGATGTTCATGGCCAAGGATAAAAGAGCTTGGAATTTGATTCTGAGAAAAGCAAGGGCCCTTTCTGGGCTGTCTGACCATCGAAGAAGAAATTATCCCAAAAATAGCTTAATCTTGACTTTTATAAATAGTTTTAAATAATGAATATTTTAAAATTGCCATTAATTTATAAAATTAAAAATTATAGTTTACGGAATAAAAAATATAAATGCGTTAAAATTACTTATTTAAGTATAAACATATAATATGCGTTATACGTAGTTATTAATTAGTTATCGATTCAGAAAGCAGTTGAAAATTGAAAGTGCAAACTGAAAAACTTGCGTTTTATATATACTTCAAAGAAATTTTATAACAATTATGGTAAAACAATTTTTGAAAAGTGGTACATAATAATGTAGATCTCTTAAGAAATGAAAACTTTTAAAAAAAATATTCAGAATTTAAGAAATTATAAAAAAGTCAGCGAAAATAAATGACCTGTTAAATTTTGTATAAGAATATTACTCACTCCAATGGTACTCTTTGAAAATAGTATAAAAAGAGCTGTTGCCACATCAAAGGTAAAACAGGATGGGAGATAGGTGTTTCAGCAATTTGAAGAGCCCAGCGATAAATTGGAAGACTGTTCAGAGGTGGTGCAACCATTTTACAAAATGCAGAAGATTTCTAAAGTTTAAAACAAAGCAATTTTTAATCAAACATTTATTTCGATTTTATAGTAATCTTAAATCTTATTGTTTAAAATTATTCCAACATTGTTGCACTTACTAGCTGTGATCAGTACCAGAATCTATTTTGATGTTAATAGTTGATTATCAACGATACTGATCAAAAATAGTTGCACTTTATTTTAAATGAGTGAACATAAAAAAACTTAATTTTAGAATCCTAACTTAGAAGAAGAAATTTATATTTTAGTGAATAGTGCATGAACACCTAAGGAATTAATACACAAGAATCTTAATAAGATATTCATCTCCTTTTTTATAGAGAAGTTAATGGTCTTCTAATGTGTTATTTACACATAAAAGCGAGTTTGCACAAATGTGTTTCAAAAATTTCAGTTATAAATAGGAATTGAAATTATCATTACGTTTAAGTTAAAGACAATTGAATAGTTTGTAAAATGTGTTCAGAAATTAATATTCTAGAGTGTTAATAAATTAGAGGTTCGTAGTAATGAACATCTACAGTTTATAGTTCAAAAATACTTTTATCCATGAAGCAAAGAATAAAAGTGAAACAGATATTAATAAATATAAATAAATTACTTGTTCACTATAAAATAAAAAAAATAAAATAAACAGGTTTGTGTTCTTACAAGCAAATTTAAACCAACATAAATATAGGTTCTATTTCAAAATTATCTATTTTAACAATAATGTATATATATGATTCATTGTGAACGAATGCTAAACACGCCAATACATCTTAAAGTGTATCACACAAATTTGAAATTAACATTTAAAGAATGAACTTTTCAAAATTTTCAAAATAAATTCTAATTAGTATTCTACACACTTCTTTATACATTCAAAATCTTATGTGAAAATTTCGCATAAAATAATGCATGTCAATTCTTGAGTAAATCCTGATATTTGTTTACTATTATATAAACAGCAATTTTAACTCACATACTTAAATAAAGAACTTTGCACACATGAATCATTGAACATTTGGGACTGTATTTGTTAAATATAAATAAATCTTACAGCATAAATAAGGAATTACAATGGCAAAATAATTTTTTAGTAAATCACAATTATAAACAGAATTTCGTAGGTGTGGTTTCAAAATTTAAAAATTAAAAATTTTTGAAAGCTTCATATATAGGTCCAGAAATAACTCATTTAAAATTAGCTTTAATAAATTCTGAAATATATTTAAAAGGTAAATTTTTGTTTGAAATAAGAAATTCATTCACATATTGCAATGCAAATAGTATAGTGAAAAAAAGGTTTACATTTTATTAATAACACTTTTGAATTTAAACTTCACTATATCGAACTTACATAATTCCAAACAGAAACTTTCCTAAATAGTCATAAAAAATTTAAATACCTAAATGAAATCAAAGCCCATTGGAAATAAAATGAGATAAAATAATTATAAAAAATACATACATGTAAACATACATAAGTAATGGCGAAGGCAAAAATAAAATTAGAGTACAAAAAATATTGACTAAAACCAAAATAGAAATTCCATACATAGCTCAGGTAACAATGAATACTGTATAACAATAGAAAAAAAGACTTTAAGAAAACAAGCTTAAAGTAACATGATAAACTAATTATAAAAAAAATAAGTTAAGGAAATTTAAATTAAGATTTAACAAAATAAATACTAAAATTATAAAATATAAATGAATAGTTTACCATCAATGCAGCATAAGGAATAATGTTTTCATCCTTAAACATTTCTTTTTGAACTAAATTCCATAAATCTTGCACAGGTTTCTGGCTCATTTCAGCGAGTAAAATATTCCAAGCAAGCCAAGGATAATCAGGAAAAATTTCTTTCTTTAAAATTGTGTAAAATTCATAATTTTTTGAAAAGTATTTATTCCAAAATGATGTTTGAACAGTGGTGCTTGTTTTTAACAATGGCTGAAAAAAAATCACAGCAATAAAATACTGATGAACTGCCAAATCATTAATAATTTTTTCCCGAAAATATAATAATGCATATATTTCAAAAGAGCAATAATAAAATTTTACAAAATGCTTAGTTATTTTTAATGTAATAAGTAACAACAGAAAATATCCCATATAATACATTCACAAAAATAATAGTCATAGTACAAGATATCACACATTCTTTTGCACTTAATGACGACTAATTTTCACACAGAGATTTGTAGCCTAAAATATATTATTATTAGGCCAAATCAGATTGTTTTAGTGAAATGTAACATCCATTGAAAACTTGTTCCCAGCCTTTGGTAAAAAACTGAAATTTGGAAAAATAACATTTATTATTTATTTAGTTTTGTATCAACATTTTGCACCACAAAATAAAGTCTCACACATAGATTAGATAAGAACAAACCAAATAAGGCATGGGGGGGGAACAGCAGAAAAATTTCTTTAGTTATAGTTATGAAATACTGAATGAATACTGAATACGAAATATTTTTTGAGGCAAGCCTTCAGCCGCTTAGCCTTAGGATATGTGCATACCTAATATTACAATAAACTCAGTAGTCTGGGCTCTCATAATCGCACCTCAACCTATTTTAGGGGAGGGCATTATAGTCAGAGACTCATGAGAAATAGCCCCTTCAGCCAAATAGCCAATCTGAACATAGCTAAAGATGTCATGGAACCACATCACCTGAAACAATGTCTTTACCCATTGCACGAACTAGATGGTGTCATTTTCTCCAGATTTGCTGGTTCATGTAAATAAATGATCTGATATTCCTGACAATCTGAGGCAGGTGGCTCTTGAGAGAATTGGAGAAATACCGAGTTATGCCATACAGGTTTATACAGATGGCAGTAAAAATGGATTCAATTGTACTGGCAGCGGAATTTACATCAAACAGCAACATAGTTCCTTACGGATGAAAAAGAGAAATCCTGATTATTGCTCGGTGTTCCGTTGTGAGCTTATTGCCATAGAGGTAGCCCTGGACTCCCTGAATTCACTTCCACACGGAGCTGAGATTTGGGTTTTGTCTGATAGTAAAACTGCAATACAGCAATTGGCCAGATGGCAACAGGTGAGAGACAGGACTGGGGTTTCAATATTTCAAATGTTAAAACGGATGTCCGTATTGCATCATATTCACATACAATGGATTCCTTACCAGGTGGATTTCAAGGGGAATGAGATTGCGGACACTTTGGCCAAAGCTGGTGTGTCTGAGGACGATGTGCCGTCGGCACCTCTCCCATTTCAGGAGATTCCCTCAAAGATTAAACACGAGAATAAAACCACTTGGATTGTCGCTTTTAAGCATCACTGGTTCCACTGCGTGGGTCCAGGTGCTTCCCTGGCTACTGGTCTTAATAGACAAGAACAAACAGCTATTGCCCGTTTCAGAAGAGACCCATCTTAGTAACTTGGAATTCGTCGAGGATACGAAGAAATTCGAAATTAGCTCCAAGTGTTTATATGAACAAGCCTCTCCTGAACATATTCTTCAATGCCTTGGTCTCTTCGGGAGATCTCTGATGGAGAATCCATTTATATGGTGCAGGACCTTTTGAAGGGTGGACGCGCTGATAAACCTGGTCTAGCGTTGCTGACCTCGGGGGCATGCAACAACAACAACATAAAATATTGAAGTTGGAACTTCTTTCATTAATTCTTCAAAGTATTTTCGATTAGTGGGATATTGGGAAAACGTGAATACATAGGCTTCAATGAACAAAAATATATTGTAACAATTAAAAATAAAAAATTTTCAAAAAAAAGAAGGGAGATATAATTCCACACATATTTTTTTGAGCCAAAACGTTTGTTTTCACATCGATGAAAATTTTGAAAAAACAATGAAAAGAATCACGCCAACAATGAGGAAGGAAGAAAGATTCTAGAATAATGTTACATTATTTAAATTAATACAAAAAAGGGAGATACAATTCCATACATATTTTTTGAGTTGCAACGTTTTCACGTAGATGAAAAGTTTGAAAAAACAGTGAAAAGAATCATGCCTGCAATGAGGAAAAGAGAAAGTTCTGCAATAATGTTACACTGTTTAAATTAATTACAATGTGAAATAAGCAATCTTTTAGCTACTTCAAATCAATGTTAATTATAATTTAAATTAATAACAAATGTGTTCCAAACTTTGAAAAAAATATAGCTTTTCAGTTAGCCAAAAATAATATACTGATTTTTTCATTCAATCCATCCTGGTCAAGAATTCTGTGGATAAGTAGAATATAGATTTTATCTATGAAGATTTATTGGGTAACTTTTTATCAAACTTATAGTTTAGATTGGTCTATATGCTGTTTTAAATAATTACTTGAAAAAGAGTTAATTGAACCAGGATCTGCAGTTTAAAGTGGATTCTGAACTACTACAAACATCCACATCAAAGGTAGGAGTAGAATTTAGGAATAGTTGAACAGAATGCTAGAGTATTACCATTAATTCAGCTGGCAATTTTTCGTAGTTATTTAAAATAAGCTTTTGAAAACTGATAAGAACAAACATAAATGTAATTTGAAGATAAAATGTGAATTAGTGATTTAATTATTTACAACAGTTTGGTTCAATAAAATTTCATTAATTATTAACAGTCTGGGTCATAAAAATGTATTTATTTTGAGCAACTCAGAAAAGTAAATTGGAACAGCTATCTTGAAGATTTGGAAGCAGAAGGAGTAAACCAGATTTCTTTGCTGCTTTAAAATTATTTATTTCTTATAAAATTCACAGTAAAAAATATTTACTTTGTGAACAAATATAATTAACTATAAAAAATTTTGTGAGCTAGAAATTTACATAAATTAAACTTATGTTTGATAAAAAAAAACTGCCATTTTACTTAGTTTCTTTAAACCTGAAAAAAAAATTGTAAATTATCAGTTAAGATACAAAATTATCTGGCTTAAACTTCATGTAATTTTAAAATCTGAAAAATACTTAACTGTGCAATTGCCAAGTGGCAACTATTCTAGCCATTTCTATTATGAATAATTTAAAATTAAAAAAAAAATTTTATTGAATTTTATTCTAGAAGTTCTGATACACAATAATATATATTCAGAAATTTTCTGCTAATTACTTATAGTTATTTCCAAAAATAAAATTATATCATCTTTTAAAAATTTAATTTCTAGCCCTTAATTAAAACAATAAAATATCTGCTAAACTATCACTGGAATAAGGAATTGGAAAAGTTTTCTGTTTTAAAAAGAGATGAGAAAGATTTTTTAAAAAAATCTTAATATTTAAATAAAATTCAATTTTTTTTCAAAATGTTTCCTAAAAATATTATCAGTCAATCTAAAATGATACAAATTTGCAAAATAATTTGTCACATTTGGCAACATTTTCTATCATGATCATTTATACATTAATGAAAATTATTTTTCTGTGGACTCAATATTACACTATAGTATATAAAACAATAGTCTACAGTAAAATAAAGCAATTATGAAAAATATTTTGTTATCTCGAAAAATATTATTTATAAAAACTACTCGTGTATTTTTGATAAAGATTTTCAATCACATGTGGGATGTGTTTGTGCGGGAATAACACTTAATTTGTCTTTTATCAAAATTTTTAAAGATAGATACTTGCTTATTTTCATATTAAACCAACCATTTCATTAAAATTTCCATCAAGATAAATATTTTGTATAATTTTCTAAATATTCATTCAATGCAATGACAACCTGAATACTTAAAAGGAATTCATTATAAAAATATACTTGCCTGGAGCATTTTTAGATTATAAAATTGTTATTTAAAATTGAATTTTTGTTTAATTCATTGGAATATTTTTACATCAGTTTAGTAACATATGCTTAGTATAATAAAAATTATAAATATTTTCAATGTTGAACATTGTAGGAAAAAGAGAACATAAATTCAAATGAAAATTACGAACTAAATAAAAAACAATGATTTTTAAATTGAAAAAGAAGGCAATTATCCTGAAACAAAAATAGAACATAAATAATTTTGTTCGTTATTATTAATCACAAGAATACACTCATACTTACATTGCCAAATGTAAACAGCAGCTCATAAGCATTGTCCCTAGTGTAACTGTCCATCAAAGATATTTTAAGCACAACATCTAAGAGAAAATAAATTTGAGCAGCGAAATTTTGAATGGTAAAGCTTCTAGGAATCGGCGTTGTTAAAAGTTTTAAAAGGAGCTTTATCCATAATTTTAGCAAAGGAACAGCACATTCTATGGTTACATTCCAAGCTTGGAAAATTTGATGCTAGAGATACATAATAAAAAATAAGTCAAAATTATTAGATGATGAATTTCTACAAACTTGTAAATAAAATTGGATAATTAAGTTTAAAATAAGCAATATTCTCAAAAAAATAATAAAAGATAACAAAAAGTGCTAAGCATTCTAAATAAAAACAGTTGTTATTCTTTAATTTTAATATGCATTCATATTTACTTTACAT
Organism: Latrodectus hesperus; assembly: GCA_037975125.1. Lineage (NCBI taxonomy): Eukaryota > Metazoa > Arthropoda > Arachnida > Araneae > Theridiidae > Latrodectus > Latrodectus hesperus. Next base: position 25,685,673 of record CM075854.1, read on the forward strand.
GAAAATATTGTTCACTATATGTGTATCTATCAAGGTTTATATAAATTCCAGGAGTTTTCAAAGGATCAAATAAAAATCATGCTTAATGATTTTACTGCAACAGAAATAATTTCATATAAATAATCAAATTCTTTCCTTAATTGAATTATAGATTGTGTACAATAATGGATAATTTTTGAGTTTTTACATTTTATAAAATACCTATTTATTAATTTAGTGAGTTTATTTTTTATTGAGTTTTCATTAATTTAGTTTTTACTTGAAGATGTAAAAAACAGTATCTTTTGAAAAATATATTTAATCAAAATAAATACAACTACATAAAGTTTCTAGATCTTCCAATTTTTTCTCACTATTATTTAACAAAACAATTCCGGTTTTTCTGTTTATTTTCAAGATTTTTTTAAAGTACACAACAATTCACAAGTAAATTCTAACTTATCTATTTACTAGATCATCTATTTTGCATTTCATGGTTTTGCATTTATATACACACACAAGGTGCATAGTAATGTCCTTTGTGGGTTCTCTCAAATTGCTGGCTAGAGATATGGGAAATGATTTCTGGGGTTTTATGATTATATTGAGCAAACTTTTGCCCCCTTCTTTCCCTAGTAAATTTAACAAAAAAGTTTCATTTCTTTACAACAAAAATGAACGAGAAATTTAGTTTCAAAGTTGTCATTTTTAGTCACTTTTAAGAAGTCAGTTAATTAATTAATTTTATAATTTTACCTTTGAAATACCCAACTTTTCTCAGAAAAAAAAATGTGTTTCCCATCCATACACGATGTGTATCTATAGCAATGAAGCCTAGGGCTGAAACGTGGAATTTTGTAACAACTATGACCAATCAACCTATGATGAGGCATTTCACCTCAGAGGCAAGCACATAACCACCGTGTTTAATTTGAGACATTTCAGTTTTATTTCTATGCACTAATGTGCATGAACTGAGCAAAGGAGCAGATTTCTTTTAACTCAAATTAACATCAAGTTGGAAGCATTGATAAGACAAGCCAGCATTACCTGTTGTGTTTGAAATTCAGACTGGTCTGTCATTTTAAATTCAAGCAAAATGATATTAAGCAAATTATAATGTACAACTCACGTACCTCCTTGGAGATTGTAAATAAGAATGCAGTTCAGCAAAAAAATAGTAATGAAGAATTTTAATTAGCCTTGTACTATCACACATATTTTAGCTAAGCTTTTCAATTATATTAGACAAATCCCAATGTGTATATATTCATATATATACAAGAGCAAAACCAACAATATGAAATGTCAAATAAAGCAGGAAGAAGTTAATGAAAATATAGGATCAGAATTAAGATATTGCAAGCACTCTTCAAAATCAAACATACTGCAAAAAATAACCTCTTCTTCAACCTAATCCCTCTGATCTGAAATCAGATCAGATCCATGAGATTGTCTGCTTTTAATTCAACACAGCCAAATCGGATTCCACATAGTCAAGGGGGAAATGAGCAGCTTTGTTTAGTACAAAGTACCTGAAGCACCATAGTGTTGAATTCTGACTTTGCTCCTATACCTGCAGATCAACAATCCAGTCGTTCCTAATATGGAGAACTGATGCTGGGGTTTAGAATGGAGTTTTCCTTCTTCTGGGTATCTTTTTTTTGGTTTGGTTCCTACACAACGAAGACCTGTCCAGCAAGGGAGACCCTGTCAGTAGCTAAGCTGCCACCGCCATGACTTTTTTAAATGGACTCTGTATGCCTCACACATTAACTCTGCAGTAGTTGTAATTAAATATGTTAAATACCTCAAATAATACAGAAACAGAAAAAATATTTTAAGCAAAAATTTACAACAAATTCGTTTTCAATAGTTTTAAATGTTTTAAAATATGATTTGCTGCTAATAAAAACTGCAAAAGAAGCATCAGTAGACCAAAAATACTATTTACTTGCTTCAAACCACACTACAGAAAATGACTTTAAATTTAAAAGTAAATTTTGATTTTAAAATACACCCTGCAATTTTTTTTAAAAAAATCATTACCAAATTCAAATCTGGAAACATCATTAAATTTGAAGAAATTTACCTTTATCATTGCAGATATTTTATGAAGTACTGCTCCAATCACAGCTTCCCCAGTAATGTTTGACAGCAAAGAAACATCCGCAACTACTAAACTGACCATAGCTGCCATAAACCTGCATGTATTGAGTAGCAGAATTTAAATCATATATAAATATTAACAAAAATTTAAGCATACTATAAGACTAAAAATATTTTAAAATAGTTTTAATTTTACAACAATGAAGTTTCCAAGTAGGTCTTAGTGTGGCTTTAAAAATAAGTAAGCTTTTCATGATAAGAAAAATATAAATAATCATATATATAAATATAACATAATATAATAAGTATAATGAACAAAATAATCATGTTTAAATTATAATATAAAGGAACAAAAGTTTTTTTTATATAATTTGATTTAATTTTTCTACTTAAAACTAAACTTATACACTTAAACAAGTTTGCAAAGACTGACAATACAGTTAAAATTTTTGCACACTGAAATTATACATAATCAAACTGTTTTTATTTATAGAATATTTTAATGCTTCAAATGCATAAAATACTTACTCAGAATGAGCTAAAAGGTCATCAGTATTTTTCACAAAAAATGGCAACGTATAATAAAGTGAATGAATAGCAGCCATATATTGTTGATTATCTACTAAAGAGGCAAAACAATGAAGCCCTTTTGACAGTAAAGTTTTTGTCCTAAAACCAAAAAAATTATCATTAGCTAAATCAATATTTTTAATGATGAATCAAAGAATTAAAAATATAATTATAGTAGTAAAAGATAAATGAACAATATTGTAACAATATATATTTTGGGAAGCATGTACTAAATTAATAGGCAATAATTTTATACTCTACATAAATAATCAAAGCCATTAATATGAATGCATGAATTTCAAATCTTAACAGGCTTGAAGATTTGTTTCACACACACACATGCAGTAACTTATCTACAATAATATTTCCTGAAATTAATTAGATATCACACGAGAAAAGTACATTTAAAGATTAGAATGAAAAATGGATTCATAATTTGGAAGTGTCAAGAAAACATGATAAACCATACTAACAGGAAAAATCAAAAGAACAGAAAGCTTATTGATTTGTTATCTAATAAAATTTTGCACATTCAGAATTAACAGAATAACTGACTAAATATTGTGCTTTGAACAGTGGCAGTGCATTTCAGAATTTTCGTCAATGTAAATAACAATCAACACATGTATGAAGATCAGAAAATTTTATCTATTAAAACCCATTAGTCAAATAAAGAACTGATATAGTTGATTACAATATTTAAAAGCATTTTTAGTATAAATATATACATATGTATTTAAATTCTTTTTAAGTGAAGAAACCTAAACTTGAAGAATAGTAAATAAAATTATATCTCTCACTGAAATTTCTCTGAGCAAAGAGTTTTAGTAGACTTTTATTAAATAAGCAATTTAACCTCTCTATGTATTTCTGTTTTTGCTTGAAACATGACTTCTTAAGAAAAAGCATAATGTATGGCATTATATGAAAATAATCAACAATGGCTGCAGTCTAAGATATGGCATAAATCTTGCTCTCTGTTTCACATTATTCTCTGGAATTAAATTGTCATTCAGAGAATATCATGCACAATAATATATTGTTTTAACTTCTTCCATAAAATCTTCTACTTAACATTAATATGTGAGTTGAGCTTTTAAGTATTTCGCCTAAATGAATTATTAATTGCAGGAATTAATTACCAATGGTTACAATACTATATGTACAATCTTGCTCTGATAGACAATTAACATTTTGTATTTCCTGGCTTTATTGAACAATCTTGGAATGATAATTATTTTTCTATATTAGATTTCACATTCTCTGTAATAATTGTTCAGCTTCAAAACTTACTGCCACTTATATCTCATAATCCTATTATAGGATACAAAATGAAGACATAACATTGAAAACTATCACATTTAAAGTGTAAGAAACTTTTCATTATAATTGAATATATCATGAAAAAATTAAAATATTGTTATTTTTATTAGTAATAAGAAATAACTATGTTTCAATTTTTTTAATATCATAATTTTTTGGATCATCAGTTTGTAATGATATTTTAATCTCAATAAATAAAACTTAAATTACTTTTTATTAAACATACAAGTTTTACATATTATATTTCAAGTGATGAGTGTAACAAATAAACATCTCTTAATAGATGTTACGAAAATTTCATGTATTTTATGAGCAAATAATATAAATAAAGAACTTGAAACATACTATTTCCTTGTTAACAAAATTATGGCAGAGAAAATATTTTTCAAAATATTTCCAGAAATTTTCAGAGTCAGATAATACTAATTTTGAATGCAGTATATAAGAAGCAGTGTGCTATAATTCTATACAGTTTTAAGATAGAAAGCAAATATCAGCAAGAAAGACTTAAAACTTAGCAAATATATGATTATTAAAAAAAAAAATTCAAATTAACATCAATTTATAAAATTTAAAAAGAAACTATTGTTAAACAGGTCTTAATTTTTAAATCTTTTCTGGCGGTCACAAATACTTCATTATTTAATTTTATTATTAATTTGAAACCCAGTATAACTCCAATTATCCGAACTCCATTTATCTGAATTGCTTTCAGGATTGCAGAAAAATAAATTAGACTGAAGAAAAAAAAAGAAAACATTAAAAAAAGTTAAAGGTAAGGGGAGAGAGAAGACGAGAATGGCACATCATTTGATGCATTTAGAAACATTCTCTTGAAAATTCCTCAATGTTTAGAAGTTAATGCTGAAGATATAGAAGAATGGATTATGAATACATACTGGATTTTACATTGCAAATGATGATCAACTTAATGAAAGTGTCAAAGAAGAAGGTGATATTAATGTTCAAGCTGAAGCAGACACAAGATCATCATCTAGGGAAACATTTGCTGGCTTTGAAATAGATAGAGTGTCAGTCTGAGTGTTCCCATATGAAAGTTCTCATTGTCAAGCAGATGCAGATTTGACTGCCCGAAAATAAATGAAGGCAGTAAAACAGCTTACTCTATGATATTCAAAAAGCAATGACTTTCATTTATAGCACTATACATACAAACTGTATTAATGTACAGCATAAATGCACATTTAAGTACATTAACATGAAGAAGTGTTGCCTTTTAATTTAAAAAATACATAACTTATCTCACACTTTCAACATACAATAATTAATATCAATCCTTTTTTCAAAAAAATCCAATCAAATGAATTTTTGGTTGTCTGAATTGGATCCGATCCCAATTGGTTCAGATAACTGGAGTTCTATTGTACACAAATTACTGAATGTCAAATTCTATAAATTACAGTACAAGGTTATATTTTCTCCTTTGAAGGATTTGTGAGAAAAAATTTGAATATTAATAAAAAGGGTTTTCTAAACATTTTTTTTTCAATTTATCAAGCAACTATCAATAAGATCGATTTACATATACTTTCATTCCCAAAAATATTTCAACATCACTATTACATAAAAAAAAATTAAGAAAATTTTCATGATTTTTGACTTTTTAGTGGCAAATGTCACACAAGAATTTTCCAAAACTAAAGGAATTTTAAATTTAGTAGCTGAGTCAGATGATACTGATTAAGATATTAAAAATATCCTTAACAATCACATACAAATGCAGCATAATACAGCAGACAAACTCATTGAATAACTTACCCATGACCAATATTTGTCATAACCAAGCTCAGATAACAACCTGCAGGATGTTTGGTTTCAAATGCATGAAGTAATGGTTGCAACCAGAAGTCCTCATACAAATTAGGCAATTCATCAACTTGTAAGAAACCATCATATATCTGAAACCAATGTGGTGATTTCTTATCTAAATTATGAAGTTTCAAAGTAAACAAAAGATTCCAAGCCCAAGGCACAAATCCTTCATTTTCTTTACTAAAGCTTCTTAAAGTAGTAAATTGCAGCATCTAAATTGGTATAAGAAATTATGTTAGAAAGGTAATTTTTTCAAATGAGATACTAAAACAAAGTATATTACAAATTAAGTTTATTCTATAATAAGCCTGTATGTAAATAGATTATAAGATATAAAAATATGTAAAATGTACCTGATTAAGACCACGAGATACACTCCATTTATTCCCACTATTATCAAACTTCACATAGGCTTGCAAAATAAGTACAGCAATTTCTCTGTGTAAGACAATCGGTAAGAAAAGATCCCCCTGTAAGATGCAAGTAAAATAAATAAAGCAATAAGTGATTCCAAATTAAATGTACTAAAAAAGGTGTCCAAAATTATATGCATCAGTTAAATAAAAACAAATATTTAAAAGTCGAATTTCTTTTTGATTAGTTACACACTAAAATAATCCCAATTATGTCAAAAGTGCTTTTTAGTAGATCTATTTTTTGAAAATTATATTTATATAAATATTTTTGACATTTATAAAATACATAGATATTTAACATAAAATAAATTTCTTGTACATATGAAAAATATATTACATGTATATAAATATTTATAACACTTATAAAATGCAATTAAAATATTTTACATAAAATCAGTTCCTTGTTCCATATAAAAGCATATTCCAAGATGTAATGGAACTATGTTTCTTTCAAAGACATTTCAGTCACACAAACATTTTTTAATAAGCTAGTGTCTTGGAATTGAAATAGTTTTTAGCAAAACAATACTTCAAAAAAATTTCACATTAAATTAATTTTAATAGGTGATGGAAAGTTCACTTAACTTGAGTGTTAGACATTTTACTATTTTACAATTTATATATCGGCCTTTAATTTAGTAATCAGTTATTTTAAAAATACTGTTAAATTTTTCCCTCATGGCAGTACTTGAGAAAAATATTTTATTGTCATAAACGAATGCATTATCTTTACAAACATGTGCAGTTAATAAATCATCAATCTAATTTTTCTTCCAAAACTTTCATAACAATTTTGTGTAAACAAATTATTAAATGTATCCAATCAAAACAAAACATTGAACATAGAATGTTTTAAAATATGTATAGCAAGAATTATTTGAACATCAAAATAATATGAGAACTACAAGAGTGGTTCTACTTTTATAAACATAACTCTTTTAGTATAAAAATAAATATATTACTAGAATGTGTACTATCTCAAGTAATTTGTACATTAATTTATACCAGTTTAAGTATTTACCACAGAATTATAACAAAAACTTATTAGTAATAAAAAGCTTCCAGAATATGCACAATCTAAAATATTTCAAGTGTCAAAATTTCCAGAAGAAAATATAACTATTGCTTTTGAGAAAAATTTTAAACTGTGCAAAAATGTCATCAGCATAAACGCCATAGAAAATTAAATTATGAATGAGAATAACAGGACGAACTTAGTAACACAATCTTGACCCATGTCATGATTATAATTTGTCATTATCCAAACACAAAAGATTAAACAAATTCTGATGAAAATTACCATCTAAATAGATCAAGTCTTTCAGATCATCCTATTTCTTTTCTTGCTGTATAATTTCTTTATCTACTAAATCAGTTCAGAATAATAAAATTCTGATATTACTGATGATACATTCTGAAAACCAGTTGACGGCTGAGAGGTTAGTGTCCGAACTTCTAGGCCAAATCCAGGTTCAGTCATGGTTGTTTCTTTCTCTCTTCATTTCTCAGTCCTTTCTTCTGAGATGATGTATGAATTTGACCCACGCTATAAATGGGTTTGTGGTAGTTTGCTGGAGGTAATGCTACTCAAATCTGTGATTTCACACGTACCCCCTGGGTAATGATAAATGAGTAGCAGTATCTGGTTTTGATGTGAAGGGTTAGTCACCAAGTGCCTGCCATTGTTAAATATATATATATAAATATATATATACATATTCTAAAATCACTGATTCAATAAAGGCCTGATATTTCCTAAATGCCTGCCTAAATTTCATGTTTAATGGGTGCATATACAGATTTAAACAGTTATGCTATAGTGAGAGTAATCACTTTCATATAAGCCTTTAATTTTAACTCTGAAAAACTGTGGTACCTGAATTCAATATTGTTTTGCAGGAGTCTTTTCTATGAGTTTTATGCAATTTTAAACATCAAAAACTATTATCTTTATTAAATAGCAAAGAGACAACATTGCTATCTAAAAGTTTCTTTATCTTTTGCCTTGCATTAGTCTTGCGATTAACTTGCACCATTATCATATGTATAAATTGTTCTGCCATGTATTATAGAAAATTAGCATATTGATACAATAAAGCTTCATGGCATTATATTTTCTGTCAGGTATGTAATAACTTTTCAAACCAAAAGTTCAATTTCTCATTTAAAAAATTTAATCTTTAACATATTTATGAAATGACATACTTTTAAATTACTCTTTTCCTAAAAAATAAAGCAAAATTGGATAATCTTCAAAAAAAAGAAAAAAAAAACAGTATAAGAATTATTATCAGCACTTTTAATAATGTAAATGAAAGTTCACTGACACTGTTGTGTCTCAATATATCTGAATAAATCAACATGTTTTTATATACAGGACAATTAGTTGAAATCTATATCAAGATTAGAAAAATTGCATGCTTACAAAATAAAAACAAATTCGAATTTAACCTAAGAAATGTATAAATACATAATATTTAAGGACCTCAAAAAGAGTAAAATTTAAGACTTCCTCTAGAGTCAAATTTTTTTGAAATGCTAGAGTTTAGATAATTATGAAACATTAAAAATATCTTCTTTAATCTGTTTGAAATTCAATTTTTGAATTGAAAAATTTTACTTAGAAAATGAAGAAGTCAGTTCACGACACACACAATTAATGCCATATGAATTGAATGTTTAAATATATACTTACTTGTGATGAAAATCCCCAGTTCATTTTTTCCAGCACTAATTTAGCTAGATGGTTCCTAGGACTTGAAAGCTCACTAGACAACAACCATTCAGAAATTAACTGAATATCTTTTGACTTAGGTAACCAGTTTTCTAAAGAAATTTCTTCAAAAATTTGAAGTGACACCTGCAAATAACATTTTCAGGGAGTATAGTTATTTAAGAGCTGATTAACCATTAGCATAACACCAATTAGAAAAACTATAATACAGAGTAAAAATGCTAATTCATATCATGACAATTTAAATTCTCAAATTCATTACATTTAATCAAACATATATTTCAATTACACATAATTACTATAGTTGACATATTTTTTAGTATGGTTTGTATCAGGTATTGATTAAACTAAATCCTGATTTTAAAGGACAACAGATTACTTCAATTTTAATATTTCTTTAAATGTTTTAAAACACCTATTATATATTTAGATATAATCAGATAAGCTGAAATGAGAAATTATATCATTTCTAATAAATCATGTTGCTATAATTTCCACTACCTTATTTCATTGAATGAAAAACATTGTCTTGATATGCATGAATAACCTTCTCCCAATGATTCACTTATCCTTTCTATAACATCTAATTTCAGGATTTTTTTTTAAACAAAACCTCTTTTAATAGACAAATAAGAAATATATTTAAAATATCATTTATTTTTATCAAGGTTCAAATCCAAGATTTTTATTTGTCTTTTGCTATTGTGTCCTGACATCCAATATTCAAGATCTAAATGAACTTAAATAATTAGTATACAAAGTTTAATTTTTAAATCACAGCTTGTTATTTTCAAGAACGAAATTAAATAAATTTAAAAAAAACCCTCATCTTTAATAATAATCACAATGGAATTTTTATTTAAGACTGCGATTTATGTTTGATAAATGTAATACTCAATATTTTACATGTATTAAAACAAAATTGGAGTATCTCAACATTTTTTCCTGCTTTACATTTATAGTAGTATATATTATGTTTCAAAACAAATTCTATTAAATTTACAGCATTAAAATTATGAAGAATTGGTTATACAGAAATAAGAATGAAAACATTTGGTGTACAATGAATATATGATATGTCGAAAACGTTTCTAACTTCAGATAGACTGCACTGAGTTAAATTTTCATTCTGTGATACAGTACTTGTGAAGAAAAATTAAACAAAATTGAATCTTGTAAAATCAAGCTGTTACCTATTTTAAAAATAAAAAACAAGTACTGGAAATTTAATGACTTATATTTGAACTATATGTATTCACAATAAAATAATTTTAATTTCAATAAAGTGAGCAAAATCACAAACACAACTTTCACTTCTAATGATATATGTTCACACTGATCTTGCTGTCATTTATGGATTTGTTGTAAGTTTAAAGGTTTGTGTGCTTAATATTTCTTTTCAATACCACAAGTAAGTAAAAATGGCATGAATTCGATCTGACATAAAAAGCATGAGCAAATTTTCAAAACAGAAAATGAAATGGCTTTAAAAGAAAGAATTTAAATTTTGGCATGGTATCAGTTTGAGAATAACATTTGTAGTATGCTTTAAGGGTACTTTTTATTAACATTTAGAGTACATTCGTATTAATGTGAATTTTTTAAATAAAAGAAATATTTGCAAAAAAAAAATTAACTGATGCTAAAATTATGTAATAAAAAGAAAAGTTATGCCTCATTTTTATTATTGAATAAAAAATTTTCAAACACAATTTAATTAATTGATCAATACAGTTTTGCAAATTACATTGACAATGAATTAGATATATTTTCAGGTATTAAAATATTAAATAATATACATATTCTTTTAAAAATTAACAGAAATACAAAAATTATACCCCATTAAGACCTTATTTATACAGCAGTTACATAGATTTTAAAAGTTATGAAGTTACACCAAAGAAGTTATAAAAGAATGTCCAGAAACAAAACATTGTCCTTTTAAGCCATTAATTTTTAATCTATTAAATGACTTTTAATGATATCAAATAAAATTATATTAAAAGCTGAAGTTCACTGGATTTCAGCCATTAAACTCTGAATTCATAGTTCTCAAGTATCAAAAGCTAAATGTGATATTAATAATTTTCTAATGATTTTTTAAATTACTTTTCATTTTTAAAGAAAATATTTTGATGCTTCAAATTATTAGTTTAAAACAGTCAATAGAATTTCAGTCAATTGCAATTTATTTAAAAGAGAGCAAATATCAATAAATATCATTAAAAATTGATGCATACACATAAGCATTTGCATTCAAAATATATAAAACAAAATTTTAAAAATGTATACATATAATAAATCAATAAAAGTACTTAAATTTATAAATATCATTACCAAACTGAGTAATTAAAAAATTATAGGTATTTTTATACAAGATAAAATCATATCTAAAATATTAGTAATAAAATAGGATAAAATACTATAAAAATATACATAAATGGTAATTTCATAAAAAAGAACCATCCACTGGAGTTGACTGATTTTCATTATCATAATATAATTTTAAAAATAACTTTTGTTTCAAAGCAGTTCATATTTAAACAATCATGAAAAATAAAGATCGAAATTAATAAAAATCAAGATTATTTAAAATCAAGACCAATTTTAATTTGGATATTTTATTTGTGAGTTCATATTTATGTGCACAATTTGCTGTTTTCCTATCATAGTGAATATAAAATATCCACTATGATTGGAAACAGTGGATATAATATATAAAGTTCAGCTAAATTTTTTAAGAATTCTAAATTATTATATTTTTGTCACATACAGGACTATTTTGAAAACAATAAATGAAATGATCATTTACAGCAAAGAACTAGTTAAAAAAAAAACATTTTTTGTATGCAAGAAAAATAGTGAATATAAAAATGTTTGATAATCTCTGAAATATTTAAAAATTAAAACTAAAACCCATTCTAACTTACATTAATTATAGCATCTTCTCTTTTAGATATTTCCTTCAATAAAGTGGTTATAGCAAATGGGTACTTTTTTATGATATGATTGAATATTACTGTACATTCTTTGATTAGCTGACATAGAGATGATTCAACAAAAGCCACCTAGAATATAGGATTAAATTAAATTATGCATTTTTCATGACACAATTAAATAGTGAAAACATTTATGCAAAATATTTTAACATATATAACATTTAGCATATATTTGTTAGTTTAAACTAGACAGTGTTTGAAATGAATTTTTTTTTTTTTTTTTTTTTTTTTTACAATGAAGAATCACAATGAATAACGTAAAAGTTTAAAATTTATGAAATTTTCTCAAGACAGTAATCAATAAAAATATTATTTTTAGTATTTTGATATCTCTTATTTAATTTTGCTAATCCATAAATGTTATTTTAACTATAATTATTACAATAGACAGAGAAGATTTAAAATTAATGTAGGAAAAAAAAATCACAGAAGAGATGAAGAAATAAAAATGTAGAATTAAGTTAATAGGAAATGATTTCAGTCTTTTACTTTTTGTGTCTCCTTCTGATGTTTATGCCTTATATTTTTCTTAGTTGTGCGTTTGCTTTTCCCGAAATTGGAGATAAAAAATATGAAATTGATATATACTGTTTTGAACTTAAATTTTGCTGCAAATCTGTATTAATATACAAAACTGAAGATACAAAATATTTTTAATTTTTTCCTATGAGTAGCAGAAATAAATTCAAAAAGAAGTAATAATTAAAAAGAGAAATTTTACTTCTAATAACTAAAATATTCTTTATTCAATAAACCTATTTTCAATTCCTTCAATTACATACATAAATCATGTGGATATTATAAAAAATTTGATAGCCATTCACGTTGGAAACAATAAATTAGGAAAAAATTGTTACTGACTCCATAAAATAAAGATAAATTAAAAATTGAAATTATTTGCATTAATACAAATAATACAAATTTAATGCAATTAAATTTAATATAAATAATGCACACATTTCAAAATTTAATATAAATAATACACACATTTCAAAATATAATATTTTCAATTAAATAAAAAAAATATTCTAATATTAACATGAAGTAAGAATTTATCATGACCTCAAAAATTAGTATTATAAATTAGTGTATAATGATTTTAATAGACATAAGTATAAGAATGCAGATATTATTAATGGAATTTCATACTATTTTAACAGTGCTTTATCAATCCTTCAATAAAGCAATATATTGTTTTCACTTCTAAGCACATGGACTGTAATATGTTTTTTTTAATTACCTTTTATTTCAAAAATAAAAATTTTTTTATATGAAATACCAGGATCTATCATTTTTTCATCAGCCAAATTTAAATCGTTACAATGGATTACTGTATTTTTCGACTACATTTACTGTTACATTTATCATTGACACATTATTGCATAGAGGATAAACTGCAGTGTACGCAGTCACAAAACGGAGGGCAAACAAAGAAAAATGTCATATAACGCTACTTTCAAACGTAAATTAATTTTTCATGCTGAAAAAAAATGGCAATAGACAAGGCAGGTAGAGAGTTCAACATAGCAGAGAGCAATGATCACTTGTGGGGGCAACAGAAATTGGCACTGTTTGCAACTAAAGATAGTAGAAAGAAATTCACTGGCCCTTACAAAAAAAAGACATCCTAAAATTGAAGAAAAAGTATAAGAATTTGTATGTGAAAGGAGGAAGAATGGACAACCTGTGACTAGTGGCGCCATAAGATATAAAGCAAAAGAGGAGGCTGAAGTTCTTATTATATCGAAAAAGGAGTTTAATGCTAGCTGTGGATGGGTAGATCGGTTTATGAAGCGGGTGGGATTTTCTCTAAGACGCCGTAAAACAATATGCCAAAAGCTTCCTGCAGATTTTGAGGAAAAACTACTAACAGTTCAGCGGTATGTCATCACACTTTGGAAGAAAAAAGAATTTTTCAATGGGGCAAATTGGCAACACTGACGAGACACCAATTTGGTTTGATATGCCTTGTAACTAACTACACCTTTACAGAGAAAGGGACTTAGGAAGTTATCATCAAAACTTCGGGATGTGAAAAACAAGGCATAACAGTGATGGTGGCAAAAACAAAAGACAGGTGCAAACTTCCACCTTTATTAATCTTCAAACGAAAAACATCCCCTAAAACCCCTAAGAATGAAAAGCGGTTCCCAGATGATGTCCTAGTTCGAAACCAAGAGAAGGGGTGGATGATGGAATCATTAATGCTTGATTGGCTCTGAAATGTATGGGAAGGCCATCCCGGTTGGCTCTCCAATCCACCATCATTGCTTTGGACTTATTTTGTGGTCATCTCACCGACGACGTAAAAAGATGCACAGCCCTGGATGGGCATTCTGCGAAGGATGATATCTGTGTTACAACACCTGAAGATTAGTATAAACAAACATTTTAAGGGGTACGCTGAGGAAAAGTAAAAAAAATGGTTTTGTGAGCCAAACCGTGGATTGACCCCGACAGGAAAAATTAAGCGTGCTGCACCGCACATTGTTGCACACTGGGTTTCTGTTGCCTGGAAAAGCATCGAAGCACCAATGATTGTGAAATCTTTCAAGAAATGCTGCATTTCAAATTTATTGAATGGCAGTAAAGATGACGTGCTCTGCATCACCGAGGATGACGATGATGATTGATGAGGAAAGAAATGAATTTGCTTCTGACGAAGAGAGCTGCAAGGATTTCAGTGATGTAAACATTAGTGAATAAAGACATTTACTATTAATCACTGACTTCATATGTATAAATCCATTGTTGTATAAAATATCGTATCTAAATTTAAATATAATTATCATACCATTGATTGATAGTTTATATACAAATCCATTGTTGTACAAGATAAGATTCAATAATTCAAGTGATCGCTCTTTAGTAGAGTAGGGGAAGGGATACATCTTAACTGAGTTCAAGCAACTACAGTCAGTTGAACTTATCTCATGACTTAAGTATGTTTGCAGATGCTGTGGAAATATCCAAGTGATTCTCAGTTTTTTGAATAATGCAAAAAAATGCATCAATCCTAATATGGAAAAAAATTAATACTCTCTATCAGTGATCTCTTCCTTATTAAAGAGCAATTTATACATTTCCAGGATTCAGCTAAATGCTATATGGCAAAAACATAAATTTATACCAGTAAGGACCAGGAAACAGTCTTGACTAGAATACTATTGAAAATTTATAGCAACATTTGTAAGTCCAGGTATGAAAAATCTGTCAATCAGTTTATTACAGAGACTATAATTACTTCATGCCATCATGTGATTAAGGATGAACTAAAATTTCCAGTTTGCTCAATGAAATGACGGTGTGAAACTTTATTAAAACTAACAGTTATCCTACTAAATATTCATTTTATGAAGTGTAACTTAAAATGCAATGAAATTAAGAATATTGTAAATTTTTTAACTATATATTTTAATTCTATTTTTATAATTAAATTCTACACTAAATTTGCTTTAGGTTTACATAAACATTTATATTTAATGGAAAATATATAAGTGAACAAAGATAAAAAAAAAAAAAAACAAGCATTTTAAAAAGTGTCCACAAATTTCGCTAACACTATATATTTACAATGTAAATAAGTATAAGCAATGTTTCATTTCATTTCAACAATGCAGATTTACAAAGGTAAAATTAGCTTTATTTTTTATTTTATAAGTTATATTAATAATAAAGAAACCTTGTAATCGAACAAATCTTACATTATTTTATCATGCACAATAGAATAAAATAAACTATGAAATAGTTTTTCAATGACAAAAATCCAAAATTAAGGCATAAGTATTATGAACAATACAGTTTTTAAGATACAGAAAATAATTCAGACAAATGATATACATGAATATTTTACTATTTAAAGTTAGTAGAAAAATAAGTCAATCTTATACAAAAATTAAGCACGAAAACAAATTTAGGTTTGATCTTCAAAATACCAAAAAGCAAACTAAGCAAAAATAAAGTATATGAATACAATGCAGAGGCAATTGTAAATGACAGAAATAATCAAAACTTACATGAAGAAAAGTTGGAAATATAGGCATGAGATACAAAAATTGGATGTCATTGGAAATTTTAATAAAATTCTTAAGAAAAACATGTTGAGTAAAATGAGTATAATTAATTAGCTTTTAAAAAACACATTTGCCAAATTACAAACATTGGGATAACACAATATAAATTATATCACTTTGATGTTGTTTAACACAGATTTGGTTTGGCAGACACCCCAACGTGCCCTTTATGCAAAACCTTTGATATGTACCGAAATCAATTGATCAATTGTTCCCAATTTAGTGACGAAGATGCAGTCAACTTGGCTAAAAAATTCTTACTTTGTTTGTCAGAACTCTATTGGGCTGCCCACCTCAAACTAATGGCAGTCATCCCAAGATCTGGCGTAGGTTTAAAAAAACTTTGATGTTGTTATTAATTTCTATAAGGCAAATATTTAGTTCAAGAAATTCAACACAACCAGGTCAATATAATTCCCTTTTAAATGAATAACTAAAGGATTGACTTATATAATTATCATTGAGTCTTGTCATAAAAATAATATGCTTAGTAAATTTTTATAACTTGTAACAAAAATAAAAGAAAAAATGTAAAAATATTGAATGTTTTATTCAAAAAATCCTGATCACAATAAAGTCTTCTAATACATGGCGGCTATTTTTTAACAATCAATCAAATTTAGAAGCACAATAGAGTTTTGTTCTAAAAATAGTGTTTAATACTAATTGTATGTGTATGTGTGTGTTGGTTTTACTGTGGGAGCCTGCTACTACATTAATAGATACTTTTAAAAGTAACAAGGAGTGGAATATGTCATTAACTGGTCACTTCATATGTAAAATTTATAACCAATAAACTTCTGAGTGTGGTTGAGGATTATCTTGTATAAGATGAAATCAATGAAATTACATGACAATGGAGCCAAGAATGAAGCTTTATGTAAAAGTGTTTTAACATTTCCCCTTGAGTCAATGGAAGAGATTAGGAGTCACAACTACGATAGTAATTAATATAAATTTGTAGTTTTCGAAGAAATATTACTTACAGCACATTCCAGACACTTGATACATCAAAAATTTTGTCATTCTAAATGACATTTTTAAATATGAGAAGTAGGTACATATAATGATGGATTTTTTAACATTCTGACTACTATTTTGACCATTCTTAATACTTATTACATGTTAATAAGGATAAAAGCCTTGTTATGACTACTTTGAAAAACAGATATCAAAAAGTTTGCATAGTGAATCTATACCTCTATACTATTGATTTAAAATTGTGCTCATCAACTAGAAATGTAGCAATAAGATATCTTAAGCAATACTGAATACACATGATTTTGTTGTGAAAGGTTATAAAATGATAAAGTTACAGAGACTCATGAGGAATCTTAAATATCAGATACATTTTATCACTCTATTTAGTCAATTTTAAATCTTTATAATATATATATATATATATATATATATATATATATATATATATATATATATATATATATATATATATATATATATATAAAAGATGATAATTTCTTCAGAAAAAAAGTGGGAAAATTTCTCATTAATATAAAAGCACATCTCTTGACAAATTATTAAATTCACACACAAATCTCAAAGTTTTATTATACCAAAACAGAAATTTACTATTAGGTCATAATGAGTTTCAAATATTACACTTCACAATTAAATAAAAAATAGGGTAAAAAATATAAAATGTGAAGATAAACATACTTACTTCATACACTTCAGTAATTATAAAGGAAAGAAGACTTTCTTCAACATTGCCAGATACAACCATAGATTCATATGCATTTAAAAGACACAATTGTTCTTGTTGACTAAGATTTGTCATATAATTAAGAAATAAAGAATCAATGTGTCCATCTAGTTAAAAAATAAAAACATTTAAGTTTAAAACATTTTTAATTTTCAGAAAAATTAAAATACATGAAATCTTAATGAATTTTATGACTGAAAATCCTTAAAACTATATAAGACTTATAATACATCTTTAAATTTCAAAATATTTGTGTACACTTATTATAATTTAAATATCAAAATAAATTGATATTCAATGATTATGAAATGATAAGATATTATAAAATAAGAAAAACACACAAAACATTTTGGCAAATACACTAAATTTCAGCAGCTAAAAATAATGAAGAAATAATGTTTACACTTCAAAATTCTCATCAGATTATATATACTGCAAAGACTAAAGTTATTTTTGACATGAATTATTTTAATAATTCAGATTTCAAAAATACAACTAGTTCTGAAATAAAAATATGAAATAATTCATCTAAGAGATGACTCCTTAGAATAGGACATTTTTGTATAAGGCAAAGATAAAATTTAAAAGTAACCTCTACAAGAAAAAAAAAAGGATATGGCTGTATTCACCAACAAGAGCTAACTCACGAGTCAGGTTAACCTGCAGTTGATGTTTTGAAACATTATTCACCAACACTTAAAAAGCAAGTTATTATCTAAAATTTAACCCCATGAACATGCTGATTTTAGAAAGTTAGATACGAGGTGTGGCTATTAAATAACGAGACTGACGCTACGGTCTCGTTATTTAATAGCCACACCTCGCAAAAGTGCGCATGCGTAGTCTGCCACTGACTGTCAGCTGTTTAGTGTGAAGCTTTCTCTTCAAAATGCCCTAAGCCTCATTTGCAGAAGTAACACGGTTTAGTCATAACCTTCATTTCCGTTAACATTGTTATTTTGTTTTAACGAAAAAATGGTTAGTGTAATAATAGAGCAATGAATTGTTGTTAAATTTCACTTCAAACTTGGAAAAACCGGTACTGAAACTTATAATTTACTGAAATAAGTGAACGGCAGTGAATGTTTATCCCGTGCACGAGTTTTTGAATGGTTCAAACATTTCAAAGATGGCCGACAAGACATTGAAGATTATTCGCAGCCAGGTTGCCCTTCAACGTCAAAAACGGATGAAAATGTCGAAAAAGTTGCTAGTTTGATTCGGTCTGATCGTCGATTGATTATTCGTGCAATAGCTGAAACTGTAAACATTGATAAAGAATGTGTACGGCAAATTTTACATAACAATTTGAACATGAAAAAAGTGTGCGCCAAAATGGTGCCAAAAATTCTCACGTTTGAACAACAACTAACTTGCAAAAACTGGCCAAACACAGCATCCCACTGTTAGAGCATTCACCTTACTTGCCAGACCTGGCACCATGTAACTTCTATCTGTTCCCTAAAGTGAAATCTGGATTAAAAGGAACAAGATTTGAGTCCGTGGAAGCTGTTAAAGAGAAAGCGGCAAGAGTACTGAAGGAGTTGACAAAAGATGACTTCCAGCACTGTTTCCAACAATGGAAAATTCACCTGGAGCGTTGCAGGGATAGAGAAGGGGTGTACATTGAAGGCGATAATAAATAATTATGTATAAAATAGAATAAAATTTTACAATGACAGTCTCGTTATTTAATAGCCACACCTCGTACTGTTTTCTTGTAAGCAAACATGGCAGATGTGGTGAGTGTAGTTTGATTCTGCATCATCTGATTATTATTGAAGATTTCCTATATCTTATATGCATCATTTGGCTGCCTAATGTTGCATGTAATAAAGAGTAATTATATAAATATAGCTAAAGCACATCTTGTTTATAAAAAATATATCTTCATACATCTTATTTATCAAAGAAATCCCATCAATAATTTAATCTTGTTTATAAACTGAGCTGAACAAGTTACATACCACTGATCTCTAATTAAATTTTTTGCATATCATAAAAAAATGTAATTTTTAAAATCAAAATGTAAAACGTTTATTTGCTCAGTTAGGGTCTAGATTTTTCAATTTAAGAATATTTGCTATGATATTTTGAAATAAGTCCTAAGTCAAATATGCTATTGCTAAATATTACAAGCAAAATTTTATTCTCATTTGTTTTGAACTGTTTTCTTAACTTACTTCCTAATTTAACTTGCACTTTACTTATAACTCCTAATCTAATTTTCAATAATGGAATGCATGCAATAGTTTAAATTTACTATCTTATTTCAAATATAAAACAATAAATTCATAGAAGAAATAAATTGTTAATTTTACTATGTGAATCCATAAATATTATTACTAAATAATGTGGAATTTTCTATATCTTGGTTAATATTTTTGATATGAAAATATTACTTAAAAGTTCATTTTTAACGAAATAAAATATTCACATCATTAATACAAATTATATTTGAGCAGCAGTCACACAATTTACATGCACTGAAAATTATTTAGCAGAAATAATATTTTTAATCTATGATTATGCGAATAAATTTTATTTTAATGAATTGTGTATATTACTGTTTTTTTTTATTTTGACAAACATATTCATTGTATTTCTGTTCTTAACACATCAGAAACATGACAACTAGACATTTTTGTATGCAAAATGTAGTCATAAAGTGAAAAAGAGTTCCCAAATGCCTGCTAATTAAAAGGTAAATATAATTCTCATTATTTAACTGAGTATTTAAAAATGTATGAAAAGTCTGCAGACACTTTTCTAAATGAAAATTTCATCACAATGATCTTTTTCTTATATTTAGTTCATATCTTTAGGTATAAAATGAAGTAGAGAGATGGTTTGTTTGTCGCTCAACGGTCATTTTTTGCACACGAGGGCTAATTAGACCGGGACTTGAAGTAGAGAGAAGGCAGTGGTGCACAGACATGTTTAATGACAACAGACAATTACAACACAAGTAATTATAACAAAATAATAGCATTAAAGAACATTTCCAATGATACACAAGATAGTCAACACATATACTCCCAAGCAATACAGAAATACGTCTGACCAGAATATGCACCGTTTAATCACTAGAGGGTGAAAAAATTACACTAATCAGGAGGATCAATTATGGAGAGAGCAGAGACAGTGATACTTTAATATCCTAACATATATCTCATATATTATGTAATAAATAAGGTCATATAAAGTTATAGTTCATATACAAATTCAAGTATAATATATATACATATTAAAATAAAGTCAAAATTTTATTCCCAAAAGTTTAGTCAACTTTTCTTTATAATTTGGATATTTGCTAAGTTTAATGAAACTAAATATTGGGCATGATGTTGTATTTTTTTCGTTAAAAATGCTCTTTGTAGTTACTGATAATAGAGCTTAAATTGATTAATAAGCTCATTTGATTGTTAATTTTATATTGAGAATATTCTGTAAAACTTAATTCTTATAACTATTTTTATTTAGTTAGTTTTGTACATGGATAAGACTTCCTGATCATTCTTTACATAACATCGTATTTTTGCTAATATTCTGTAAATAAATAAGGTGTATAGCATGTAAGCGGTTAATTAGTTTCGATTTTCAGACCTTTACACAATGTGCTTCACCAATATTATGTTAATGAAAGCAATTTAAATTGCTACCATATTTTTTGGCCACCAATGGCTGACTGGTAATGCTCTTTTTTTAATTTATATTATGATATTGCAAACCAATCGCTGAGTGGTTAGCATTCCCGATTCCTGTGCTGTTGGTCCCGAGTTTGAATCTCAGTTCAGGCATGGCTGTTTCTTTCTGTGTTTCTCTGTCCTTTCTTCTGAGATGGTGTATGAATGTGGCCCACCCAATAAATGGGTTTATGGTGGTATGGCGTGGGTAACACTACTTGTTTCTGTGTCTCGACTCACAGGTGCCCAACGAATAACGATAAATGAGAGCCAGTTTCATGCCTTGTTGTGATGAAGACCTGAAACTGCGATTTATTTAAAAAAATTTTATAGCAAATAGTCTTGTAGCTGGCTAGTTTGATATTTCAAGAATATAAGAAATCAAAATCTGGTTCATAATACTTTTTTTAATAGTGTGAACAATATTTATTTTTTCCCAGTATTATACTTCATTGTTCATAAAAAAATTAATTCATGATAATATTATCTGCCCAGGAATCTTATTTTAGATACTTCGGGATAAATTAATAAATTCGAGGTTTTTTCAATAAAAAGTTTTGCAAATAAATGAACAATGAATTTGGTTCTTATAAATGCAATAATCTGAAATTTTATGCATACAAAATATATAGTAATTATGTTTATTTTTTAATCATGTTTTTATGTTTAAGTGAACTGGCATTAATCAAAACTTGAGAAAATCTTATATTAGCAACATTAAATTGTTTACATCACGCAAGGTTGAAAGCAGATTCATCATTTCCACACGCTTGACAAATATCTTTAATGAAATTATAATGTTTTTCCTTATAATGATGAGTAGAAAGATAAATGTAAGACAATTTCCTTATTCAAGGAATTTTAATCCTCGGAACATATAAATCCTCATACCTGCCAACTTTCAGAAAAGTATTTCAGTAAAACTTTTCAGTTTTAATCCGTGTGACTAAAAAAATTATTCAAGATCCTACTTTCCTGATGCCTTGGGACATCATGGAAAAGTCATACATGTTTGAAAGGACATTTGAAATAGTTTTTCCAACTAGAGACGAATGGGATAACCAAATGTTCAAAACTAAAACAAGAGATCTAATCTGGTACACAGATGAATCGCTGAAAAACAGCCTCTCAGGATTGGGAGTATGTGGCGTGTCACCAAGAACCAGCCTATCTGTAAGCCTTGGGTGATACGCTATGGTCTTCCAGGCAGAAGTTTTGGCCATTATCCACTGTCTGTGACTTGGCCATTATCCACTGGCTACCACGGTAAGCGGATTCTCATTTTTAGTGAGTCAAGCCGCTTTAAAAGCACTCAGTTCTTTCAAAATCAAATCAAAAATGATTTTGGAATGTAGAAACCTTACAGAACTGGCAGGTGATCCTTGTATGGTGATCAAGTATGATGATTACAAGGTGATCCTTGTATGGGTGCCAGGGCACAAAGGTATCGAAGGTAATGAAAGCACTGATGAACTTGTTAAACAAGGATTGTCTTTTGCTCCCATTGGTGCAGAACCTTTTTGTGGGATCAATTTGAAGACTGCAAAAACCAATGTTCTGCAATGGGAAAAACGGAAGGTGTATGAAGCTTGGCTCAACACTCCTGGTCAAACCCATGCTAAAAGTATGATGTGTGGATCATCAGTAAGGATTGCCTCTGAAATTCTAAGATGCTCTAGGCAGAAGATATGTTTAATGGTATGCTTCATAACTGGGCACTACTATTTCAGAAAACACCTCCATAAAATGGGACTGTATCAGCAAGACCCTATTTGCAGGAAATGTCATACATAAGAGGAAACGGCCAAGCATATCATTTACGAATGCGAGGCTCTTGCCCTCCCTAGATTAACTTCTTTAGGCATCATCCATTCTAGAGAGTTACACCTAGACTCCATTAAAGGGTTATCTTACTTTATTAATAAAGTGGATGATCCGAGTAACTGGAACTAGGAAACATTTGGTTTGGAGTTAACAGTACAAAATGCTAATAAAAGCAGAGGTGCCCAATGACATACAAACCCAACTCTAAGAAGAAGAAAGAAAAAATTATACCTCTATCATTTCTTTTCCCCAACTGTAGTTTTTCAAGCTGGAGGCTTCATCCCCCCCCCGACAGAAAAAGGGTTTGACATATGCATTTTCGGTGCCTCTGCAAACATGTGACTCTGCGACCACACAGTACGGGAAGTTATTTCTCTCTTCCCACAGATGGGTTGAATGGGGTGCTAATTTCCACTTCTCATAATGGCTAACGAGAAAAAATCACCATTATGTGCAAAGATGTAAAAAAAATTTTTTTTTTTTAAACTTCGCCCAGAAGAATTGAAACTCTTAAAATAATTCCTTCTATCAGTAAAAGCGTAAAATTTGTGGATCTTACGTAAAATTTACGCACGATGCGTAAAAGTTGGCAGGTCTGAATCCTTGAAAATTTTAACACAAAATAGCAAAAACGCTCCCAAAAACTAAAGGACAACAGTACTCACATTCTCGAGAAAAGCATGGAGGAGAAAACATTGCAAACTGTCAAATTTTTTATTGATAAGTTAGACACCTCCTACGACCTCAACCGAAACTGTTGTTTTCATTCACCATTGAATTCATTCTGCCAAGACATCATTAAAAAATTTATCTTTATTCACCTGTAATCTATAAAACACACTCCTGTTTTTCTAAATTGAATCATCTAAATTCTTTCAAATCGGTTTTGTTTTAGAGTTGAAACACAAAATAATTCCGGAATTTCAGGATTAAAGTTTAAAATCAAAGACTTTACAGGGCATAAAAATTTTTTCAGGAAAATCAGGAATCTAAGTCATTGAATATATTGAAAATAATGATTGAATAAACATATTCAGAACAACTACAAAGTCTGGGATAGCCACTATTGAACCTTAATCTTTGTACCCACGACGAATACAGCCCTTTCACAAGGTTACAGTGAGCCTTTCAGTTATCAGGCTATCCTGCTTAGCAGTATCACAAATATTTCTTATGTAGAATTCTTGCAAATTAACGTTTCTTACTTTGTGACATTTTTGCAAGCTATATGAAGTCAATATTGATTATATATGAGAATTAATATTTCTACATAGTACAAAAAAAATACTTAAATTTAGAAAATATATTCATTAGAACAGTATAAAAAATATTAAAACATTGTTTAATGACAAGCAACAACTTTCATCTATCAATTTCATTACAAGAATAAACTAATCAATATATTTTCTGATATTTTAGTAAAGCCATTATAAATCAATTTGTAATAATGTTGCATAAAATAAAAATTTTAAATTCAGATTTTGTAATACAAAATGAAATGTAAGCCATTGAATATTTTGAAAATGATGATTGAATGAATGAACATATAGGAATGAAAATTTTGATATTTAACAGGTTATTAATATTTACATAAAAACAGAACGTCAAAATACAGAAGCTAAATGAATTTGAAATTTATATAATCCTGATACCCATAACTACTCAAAATATATTTGGTGACTTTTACTTTCTCATCTTATTTTGCTTAAAATATTAAATAGTTACTCCTTTTTAAAAATTTATGAATTTACTTTCCATAATAATTTAAAATATTAAATAACTTTACTTGACACCTTTTCCTGTTATGCTAGGCTTCTTCTGTTGCATATGTAATTGTAAAACTATTACAGTGAAAACAATAAACAATTCACTTTTGAAATGTTTTAAATTGTAATAGAAGAAAATATTTCAATTTTATAAGATGTATTACATAAAACCACTGACAATTAAGTCGATCATTTCATAATTTAGAAACATCCTTAAAATAACTATATAATAAACATATACAAAAGAAGAATTTTCTTAAATCACATTTTGAAAATGTTAAAATTATGACGAATCTCACAAATAATCAATTGCTAGCTTTGTGAGAATAAAATTGAAACTTTTTCATTGATAATTGTTAATGAAGTAAAAATTTTATGTATTTAACAAGTATTTGTTTTAATCAAATAAACGTTAAAAAAATCAGATATTTCTAATTCCTCACCACAATTAATTTAATTAATATACAAGATTTTATATTTTTTAAATCTTGTGATTGCTATAATTACTGATAATAACCAGTTTTTTTTTCATTAATTACATTTTACATGGTAATTATACTTCATGTTGAAATTCTTTGGAATAATAAACACAAGGATCAGGAGGCATAGAAAAATGTAAAGAAACCAATCATCACAAGCAGTGGTTCCCAAAGTAGCTTCACTAGGACTTTGTGGCTCTACGAAAAAATTTAGGGCTTAAGCGTAACCAATTTTATTTAATTAAAAAAATAATGTGTTTTATACATTCACATTTTTGTCAGAAAGTTTACAATCGTCCACCAAAATATATGTATTTTTTTGCAATATGCTGGTGTATGAATGTTTAACCAAGATCAAACTTTTGATCTTACTGATAAATTACCATAGTAGTAAATTTGAAACTTCTTTTCCGGGTTACTACTTTGGCGATTGTCTATGTCCCTAGGTTTCTTATAACCACACCAGTTTATCCATGCAAAGCATGCATTTATTTGTATTCATCTAAATTCCTCACTTGTCTGCATGGAATTTTTTAAATGTTATTAATTAGATGGAAAAAAATAAATATAATGTATAAAAAGTAAAAGACTGTCGATTGATGAAAAAACCTAAGCAAACTTGGCTTATTTTACTGATTGTAAATTTGAACTATCAGACAGCTTAAATAATATAGTTTAGATATCTACACTTGCATACCATTATGACATTTTGAAAATTGAACAAATTATGCTAGGCTCTGCAAGCAAAACAAGTCAACATATTGCAAATAAAAAATAAATTGTTTTTTCAAGGACAATAAGGGATTTAAGCTGTCGAGCAAAATAACTTAAGAGTGTTTCCAAGCACTTAAGCAGATTTAGATATGGA
Source organism: Latrodectus hesperus (assembly GCA_037975125.1). Classification (NCBI taxonomy): domain Eukaryota; kingdom Metazoa; phylum Arthropoda; class Arachnida; order Araneae; family Theridiidae; genus Latrodectus; species Latrodectus hesperus. Next base: position 25,712,055 of record CM075854.1, read on the forward strand.
GATCTTTGATGGTATAAAAACACATCTGTCTAGTTTAAGGCAATAATTTAGCGATAATTTTTGAAACCTCGAGAATCAAAAAAATTACTGAGTACCAAATCACTTCAAAATATATGAAAAACCAAAAAGATTTTATTCCAAGGATTATCCCAATTGGAATGAATTGAGTTTGGACATACAATAAGAAGTCTAATTTGGAAGAATCATTAATAATATTCCAATCAGATGCATTCAATGAAGATCCAAATTTAGCAAAACAGGATTTCAAATGTATTGCCATTTGCAACTACTTATTTGCATGACATTTGGTTTTTAAAATATGTTGCAACAAAAATTAAATAGCAAAACAAGCTTGATGCTGTAAAACATAAGCGAGTTCATTTATTAAACCTAATGCATAATTTTAAGAGAATCATGGAATCAAAGAAGCAAGGGCATTCTTCAAATTAAAGATTTTTCATTTATTTTGTTTTATATTTTTAGTAATTATTTTTATTGATGATAATTTTTTGCTGCTTTATTCAACAAATTTTGAAATACCAAGTAATACTTGCTTCATTTAATATCATATTTTGAATTTTGAAAAGTCTTTGATTAAAAAATAGTCAGAATTTTTGCGATAATTGCATACCTGTCAACTTTGGAGGAAAAAAAATTAGTAGAATCTACTGATTTTGAGTGAAAAAATCAGGAGACATTACTAGCGACATTTTTGCTTGAAACAGAATGCAGTACTGCAAAAATTTTGCTCCTTAGATTATACATTCTGAGAATGATTTATGTTAAAAATATTTTGTATTTATCTTAATTTTTTTATTAAAATATTCATCAACCTTAAAAAGAAACTATGAAATATAAAAGATTATACTGCATGTGAAAAAATAAACATCAACGTTTATGTCCCAATATCTATTTTATAGGGCAACTTTTACGATATAGTGCAGTTTATAAGTATTAACATATACAATTACGTAAAAATATAAAAACATAAACATAAATTAATTTAATTCAGTGACAAATTCTTTGTTTGATGGAAATATATTTCAAATTTAATTACTAATGTGTGTGCTATCAATGTATTCGCCTTCTGTTGACTATTTAAACTCCTAAAACAACTCGATAGAATTTTCTGGCAAAATTTCGGCTATTTTTTCACTTACTGAAACTGCCAAAAATTGGTAGATTTTCATACATTATCAGGAAATCAGGAGAAATGATAAAAAATCAAGAGTTTCCTGATAAAATCAGTAGAGTTGGCAGTTATGTAATTGGCATAAAAATTTTGGAATTCCACGACCAAAATAGTTTGGGAATCACTGATGACAGGCATTACCCAACATGCTACTCAAACCAGCAGACAATCAGCATTCTTCTTACTTATAATGGCAGGGTAACACAAGAGTAACATAGTTCGCACTTTACTTTAGTTTGTGAATAAGAATGTGATCAATATTGTAAATATTATTGGAAAGAAAAAATGGACTACCAACAGAAAATACTAATATTTTTGTATTTAATTCAAAGTTTTTAATTTTCAGTCATAACTGCGAATGACTCAACTGCGAGAAAAGAGATTAAGTCAGAAATAACAAGAAAAAAGTTCAGGAAATACAGAAAGTAGTAATTCAAATTTTTTGCAAAAATTCAATGGCAACATTATAATTTGACAATATCTAAATAAAATTTTCCCACTAGCAAATACAAAACCATGAAGAAATGTACAATATTTTAAACAGTAAGTACCACCTTGACAATAACCTGTAAATTTCACTTACACAAAAATGCAAGAATAAAATTATAGATTAAAATTAAAAGGAAAATTTTTATCAATATGTGCATACTGATTCTTAATATGATAAAAGTAAGGAAAAGCACTGTCATAAAGTTGACTTATTCAGAAGTGATTTGTTTAGTCAAGAATTAATGTAGGATCATCTTCAAAATAACATAAACAAAATATTATAATAATCCCCTGTTCATAAAAATATTAGAAATAAAAAAATCATTTATTTAAAGGTATGTAAGCCATTTCTAGTATAATTTCAAATTGCAAACTAATTCGAATAATATAAGGCTGCATCTCATAACAGATATAATAAAACATTAAAAACTATGTTTAATTTTCATGGTTATTTAACTTAAGCTTTTTACCTTACAAATAATGAAAATCTTTCCTTAGGAAAGAATATTCTTATATTAGTTAAGAAATTAAAATGATATACATTTAAAAATAAATTTTACAATTCATAAAAACTTAAATTTTTTATAAATGAATAAGATTTGTTTAAAATTGAGAGACCTAAGAGTTTTCTATCAACATCTTTTTCTTGATATACAGTGAACTCATCAGTATTTTGGGAATGAAATATCCATACAAATTGCCATAACATTCTTGGTGATACATGCTCAAAAGGAAGCAGTGGAAGAAATTTCCATATTTTATGTCTAAAATGAAAAATTAAAACAGTATAAACAAAAAATGCATAAATAAATTAATAACAAACATAAAATGCATAACATGAAGCTGAATAATATATATTATATGCAAACAAGCCTATGGAGAGAAACTAGTATTTTTTAAATAAATCTCTTCTAAATATAAATTACAATATATCCAACAGAACTTAAAAGAGTTAACTTTCATAAAATAATATTGAACCAAAATAAAATTATAATCACTGCAAAAACTAAATCAAGTTAAAAAATTAGATAACGCCTTATAATTTAAATTAAACCAATTAATTACTTTCAAACAAAAATATATACAAAAAAGGTTCAATTGTGATAAACTATATATTTGAATATTTGAAACTAAATTGTTCATATCAAGTCTACAATATATGCTTTTATATTGCTTTCATAAGATACATCCATTCAAAAATATCTTTAAACATAAAAGTAATGTGCACGTATTGTAATAGAAAACACTTCCAAATATCCTATATAATAAATCAGGATTAAGATTAAATAAGTCATCTATTTCTAACCATTCATTTACTGCATGAATTAATTTGCTAAATTAAATCCAAAGTAATAAAATTATAATACATAGAACAGTGTCTAAAGGGTTATCATAAAACAATATTATGCACATTAACTTTTTGCACTATCTTTTCATTTAATTGGAAAAATAAGGTGTGAAATATATATTAAGTATGAAACATCAGCTAAGAAATATAGATGCGAATTACACTTTAGGAAAAGATACATTAAATTATGTTAAAAATAAAACTGGACTTATAACTTCTTAGTAAAACATAAATGTTAACGACAGCTAAAAGACCCTAAAATAATTGATTAAGTTGTTAAAAAGAGGTAGAATAAAATAATACGATGTGAATTTACAGGGACAAAGAAATTTTAGTTACTTAACCTTTTTCACTTTTTTTATTTTTAATGAAATCACTCTTTCAACCTTTTTTTTTTTTTTTTTTTTTTTTAAATAAATATGCAGGCATAGTAATGGAAAAAACAAAAATTTAAGACAAGGTTTTTCAGAAATTTGACGACATTTTTCAGAACAATCTTAATTTATTAATAGTTCAGTTAAAGAATAAAATGAATATTAATAGCAATCTCTAACTTTGCATTTGTCAATAAAAATTAAAAAGTTTTAAATTACAAATAAGCTTAGTTATAAATTCTGAACTTATAACAAACTTTTTAAAGATTTTTCTTAGTTTTTCTGGTGAGCAATTGATCAACTGGAGAGCTGCTGCATCATCTTTTAAAAGGTTATTTTCTTCCACAATGACAGAGTCAAAAATTTCTTTATCTGCTTTATTCATGATCTGTACAGCATTTTTCTTTTTCTCATTTCCTTTTCTTCTTTTCATCCTTTTCTTTATTTTGTTGCTCCAAGTAAGAAGCATATTGAGAATGAGCATTTTTTATGTACTGTATCATTGATTTCGTAACTAAATTAACAGCAGAATCATTCCCAATTATAAAATCCTTACACATTCTTAATGAGTGAATACCAAGGTCTGACAATTGGCACCGTTCTTGAGTTACAATATTGCTATTGACAGAAAACACATATTCAGGAATAGCATTTCCATGTCATAATATTAGACATGATAATACTAATTTTGTGAGGACATGATATTTAAAATTTTCTGAAACATTTTTTATTTAGAAATTTCATTCCAAAAATAGTAAATATCATTTTTTTGCAGGAAATTTTCAATTATTTGTTTAAGGTCTTCTCAAACATACATTTGTATTTCTTCTTTCATTTTATCACAAAATGCATCACTCTTTGCTACTTTTAGCATATGCTTTGAAAGTTGGATAAAAGCCTTTTTAAATTGCTTATCATCCTTTCTTGATGGATAGATAGATGTACACACTGTGCAAAAAACCATTTGAAAGTGGAAATTTCTCCCGTAAGTAATAGCAAGTTATCATGTAAGTACTTCAAACATGGAGAAATCTTTTATTTTCCGGATAAGCAATTAATTTGGTAGCTGTTGAACCAATATCTATATTTTTAATGGGTAACTACAATTTTTCTTCTTTGCAATTTACATTGTGTAGAGGCATTTCCTACTTTTGCCAACATCAGATTTAAAGAAATTATACATAATACTTCTTACTAATTCATTTTGCTTACTAAACAAACAGTATATTAATGGAGTTTTTTCTAAAAAAGTAAAAGATAAGGAGGAAATATACTGCTAAAAATTAAAATACATTAAATTCAATGGGTCTTTTAAAAACTTTGAATAAATTACATATTTTTCACCCTTTCCCATATTTTTTTAGGGCACTATAGTGAAAAAAATATTCTTTTAAGGCTGGATACTGTTCAATTATTTGTTCACATGTGAGTCTAAGGGTTAACCATCGTGACTCTACATGTTTTTTGAACAAATGGTCAGCAACAAAATCCACTAATAATGAAATCTGAACACTGATAATTTTCTCTAATTGCAGCTTGACAAATTAAACTATTCATATAGACAGTAAATAAAACTATTTAAGTCACAAGATTATTTTGATAAACCATTCTTTATGGCATTATTGATACCGTGTAAACTGCATGTATCTATATCAATCAAGTTCAAAATTCCTGAAGAATTTAAAAGACCATTTAACTTTTTATGAAATGACAAATTGACATTTGGTCCACACATAAAGCATTGGAGCAATTTTTCAATATTTAAACCATTTTTGGAAATAAAATTTACCATTATTTCTAAAATTTTACTAGATTCTGCAGGTCCAAGAAAAATGGAATCACAATAATTATTAACTATCTTGCTTTCTTTTACTGACCAATAAGATACATAAATATTCAATTGTTTGCCTGGTAGTTGTTTCATTGAAATATAAAATGAAGTAAGATTCAGATAAAATTATATCATTATAAATTCGATTTCGAAAGTAAGGAGCATGTTCGAATTTTTCTCACTGTGTGTAAATTAGCTACTAATAACCGCATCACTATAATGTAGGTGCCTGAGCACTCCGGTGCTCCTGGCAATGAATTAGCTGATGAGTTAGCAAGGACTAGATCAACAACTGACTTTTTTGGTCCTGAACCAGTGCTAGGTATTTCAAAAGAATTGATCAGAATGTCTTTGATTTCTTTAGAAAACAACAGTTTATGAACTGGTACAATGCCAATGATCAAAGACAAGCAAGGCTATTCAATATCACGTGCCCTAGCAAAAGGCAAAAAGAATTATTAAAGCTCAATAGAGGCAGTCTAAGGAAAGCAGTGGGACTACTTACAGGACACTGCCACCTTAAAAGACATCTCACAATAATGGCAGTTTCAGATGATCCCACTTGTAGAGGTTGTTATTATATGGAAGAAACTTCAATACACATCTTATGTGAATATGAAACCTTTTCTGCACATAGATTTGAACACTTGAGTCAGCACTTGATTGAACCTTGGATGTTGCAGGAAATTCCTGTAAAATGTCTGCTGAACTTTGCTTCAGCCACTGATCTCTTCAAATAGGGCTTTCTGAGGGTTATAGTACAATAGACCTATGGTCGCGATGCTAGGTTCTTTTGGAACCACCCTAATTTGAATCTAAATCTAAATGTTCGAATTTTGTCATGTACCGTGCTTTGGCTTCATTAATTTCAACAAGTTTGGCAACTTCACAATCGTCAAATGCAATGGAAAAAATATTTCTAGGTTCATTTATTGAAGGAAATAAATCGTTATATTTTATAGAGTAAGCAAAATTATTGCTTCAGATTTTAAAACTTTATCTCGCACAGTTAGCAGTATTCAATATTTTCAGGAAGATGATACAATAAGTGATTTTGTCAATCCTATTTTCATATTTATGCTAGAAGCAAAAACAGTTTGATTTTAACTTTTCTTTCATTCGTTTTTTATGTTTAAGTGAACTGGAATGAATCATACTTGTGAAAATTCCAAACGTTCAATACTAAATTGCTTATAACACACACGGCAGAAAGCAGAAGATTTATCGTTTTTACATACTTGACACCAATTTTTAGTAAAATCGCCATTTTTGTCCTTATAATCAGAAGAAACCCAACTGTCAGAAAATTTCATAATTCAAGGCAATTTAGTCCTTAATATATATAAATCCTTGAACATCTGCACACAAAATAGCAAAAATTGTTCCAAAAAAATTATTGATTAAACACTCTCAAATTCTTGAGATAATCAATTTGTTTCTGTTTTCTAAGGGGAAAACATGGCAAGCAGTCAAATTCTTCATTGATGAGGAGGCAAGCACCTCCTACGACGTCATTGACAACAGCTTCTTTCATTCACCAATGAATTCATTCTCTCATGACGTCATTAGAAAAACCGTCCTTCATTCGCACTATGTTTTGAAAAAACATTCCCATATTTTCTAATAGAAAATAAGAGTGTCCTTTTGTTTACAAGTTGAAATAGAAAATAATTCAGGAATTTCAGGAATATGACTTAAAATTAAGGACTTTTCAGGACAAAAAAAATTTTTTCAGGAAATTCAGGACAATTATGAAGCCTTTAAATGTAACTGCTGGCAGAATAATTCATTATACAGATGTTACAAATTACCAAAATAAAACCAATGATAAAGCAGAACTATCAATATGTTTTGTAGTCATTCTGAAAAGAATAAATATGCATACAATTTAGCTTACTCTTTAAATACAACTCTTTATAAAAAGAGTTTATTTGAAAGCTTAATATGAGAAGACAATTTTGAAGTTAAAGTATACAAATACACTGCTGGCCTCTGTAAATGCAAAACCCTGAAGGAAGCATGCTAATAACATGAAATTTACAACATGCATTAGCAGAGGAGATATATGCAAATAATTAGAATTTCAGCGCAGATGCACTGTGGCGCCACTTTAAAGTGCTATTTAAGGCTTGGAGATTTTGAGTTCATCAATTTAATCAATGCTGAGGCATGTGGCAGCAATGATCTCCAACAATGGTGGCTTCTCTGGCTACTGATTTTGGCAGGAGCCCTACTTCCCAGAAGTTTATAAATTTAATAATTTGATACTTGGTCAACATGTTATCTACAATATAAATTGTGTTGCAATATCCCTTGTCTTTTTTGGTGTTGCAATTTGGGTGGCCAGTAGTGTATTTGAATGTTCATACATAATATTATATATAATACATACTTTGATATATTATGATACTTACTCTTGTAAAATAAACATATTAAAAACTATATGGAAAAGAAATCTGTCATATTCAGCTTGAAAAATAGGTGGCAAAAAGTTTAACTCAATGCAGTAATGCCAGTGATCAGTAACAGAACACACCACATTTCTAAATTAAAAAATAAAACAAGATGTTAACTGCATAAAAACTTCTCTCTACCTTCCAAAACATACATAATACAAGCACATAAATTGCTAAGGAATTTCTCATAATTCCCAAGTAATATATATCCTATATGTGAAAGTTACTGAGAGTAACTACATACAAGCTACGAAAGAAAAAATTAATTCATAATTTTATATCAAATAAATCCATGGTTCAAAATAATTGTAAAAAAATATGCATTATATTATTAATTTTATTTCACTAAAAATTTATATTATAAAGCCTGAAAAAGTTGGAAGTTTTAAATTTTAATCAGGCTGAGATTAAGGGAAGCATCAATGCAAAAGAAAAATTAGACATGAAAACTTCAAGAGTGCAAGCAAAAATTTGTTTAAGCCCCCATGAAGTCCATAGGTGTCCTTTATCCAACAATGAAGTAAGTTGACACAAAAATTACATATAATTTAATAGTCGCTTCTATGATAATTATATTATCAGGGGTGTTTGTGGAACACCAAAAAATCCCTGGAAACTTTTACGGACTTAATACCGACATTTTGAAGTTTCGGCAAAGGGGGGAGAAATGAAAAATTACAATTATGAAGTACTGAATGACCTAATTATTACGTTTTCTGCTTTCAAGGCAAACAAAATTACCCAGATCAAAATAAATAATTCACTATTATTCATACTTCCTTTTGAGCGACGATCCCCGGAATTTACGGGTATCAAAATTCAAAATCCCAGGAATTCCGGGGTTTCCCCGGAGCACAAACACCCCTGCATTATTTTAATGATTTTCAAAATTATTATTTTAGTGGGGTTGAAGAGAAATTTTAAATTTGAACGCAGATTTAATGTGCTTATTTTGCATAAATAACACATAAAGAAATATATTTAAGTGAATAAAAAACAACATTTATAAAATAGTTACATTACTATAATTAAAAACATTTATGTTTAAAATTTTATAGAAAAAATACAATTTTTTTTTAAAAAAAATAAGTTTCTAAGAAATATAAATTTTTTTTTACTTGAAATTTACTCTACAAGCAGTAAGAAGTTTTGCAAAAGTAATTTTTAACCAGAAACAATTAAGCAGATTTAGCAGTCCAGATATTTAGAAGCTTTCATAGCTCAAAGATAATGTCTTATGTTGACAAACCTGTTATACCTCAACAGTAAATATGATAATATGTAATTTAGTCTAAATAATAATATAACTTTAAACACACAATTTATTCAATAAAATCTTTCAAAAATATAGTTATAAGCACAATTGAAACAAATATTTAAGTCCTGAATTATAATTCCATTATACAAGCTCAATGGGTTGTCCAAAATAATGGGAAAATATGCACAGTGTTTTGTATCTTTGGCACAATTAAAAACTACTTAAATCTTTGAAATGGACATGTATAAGGTCTGTACAGTGGTAAGATGGATGAATACCATTCATCAAGCAGATATAACTGACTTCAGGAGATGCATGATCTGGAGGAGGATAGTAGAATGTTATTCTTTCTTTTAAAATAGACACCAGAGGCTCTATGATGTTAAAATCTGATGACTAGGCAGGACACAAAAGATCAGCAAATGAGCCTTCATGTTCCAGAAATCATGAATGAACATTTCAATTATGACAAATAAAAGAATTAGCTTTTTCATAAGCGGAGTCTCCAGATTGATAAAAATGTCTGTGCCACAGAATGCAGTTAGTTGGCCAAAAAAGAAACTTAGTTCTAATTAACCTGTAAGGGTAATCACGTAACGAAGAAACTAATTCCAAAACAAAATATGAGATACCAAACTATTACAAATTCATCCCTTATTTCACTCTATGGCAACAATCTGAATTGTAGGCTTCAGCATGGGTTCGCAGCACATAAAATTCTCAAAATAGGGAATAGAGAAAGCTGGATTAATTAGAAAAAAAGACATGTCTTCATTTATTTAGGGTCCAGGTTTCATGATTCTTTGATCACTATACTTTCCATTTGGGATTTACATCTGTTATACAAAATCTTGTAAACACAGTTAAGACTTAAATATTTTGTTCACAAGATTCCTTAAAATGCATAAGATGACAATGAGTTTCGTAGACATTCCTTCAGCTCAACAATTACTTTGGAATCTGTGGTTTTCCTTCTGGTGATTACAAACTTTCTTAAAGCCTCCTAGTCTCTAGCAATAGATGGTATTTAGAGTAGGATGGTTCCAAAAGAACTTACGATCAAAGGTCTATTGAATTATACCTTAAAAAGAAAGTCCCTCTATAAAAAGAAACCAGTAGCTGAAGCAAAATTCAGCAGACATTTAACAGTGATATCCTGCAACTTCCAATATTCGATTAAATGCTGACACAAGTGTTCAAATCTATGTGCAGAAGAAACTTTACATTTGCATAGAATATCTAAATAAGTCTCCTCCCTATGTTGACAATCCCTGAAAGTAGACTCATCTCTTATGGTGAGATGTCTTTAAGATGGCAATATCCTGTACGAAGTGTCATTGCTTTCCTTAAACAGCTTCTACAAAGCTTTAATAGCTCTTTTTGTCTTTTACTAAGCATACACTATATAATAGCTTTGCTAGCTTTTGATCACTGGTGTTATACCAGATCAAAAACACTGCCTCTGATAATTTCTTTAAAGTACCTAGCACTCAAGACCAACAAAATCGGTTGTTGATCCAGCCCTCATAAATTCCTTAGCTAACTCATACATCAAAGTGCTCACAGACCCACATTAAGGTACCTCTGGGGGTAGAAAGCCAAGTATTGGGAGTCTTCTGTTTGGTTCATGCTTCAAAATCACAAAGACTACATCCAGCTGCTGCTATCTAACTGGCAGAGCCTAATTCAGGGCTAGGTACAAGGAAGCATGTTGGTGCAAGAACAACATTAAGGTAAAGAAATTATTGTTAGCTAACTTGCTCAGAGTAAGGTAGCTTTTTCAGACAAAAGCAGAAGTTAAAGTAGACTTCTGCAAAGGCGGTAATGTAATTTGACTGTCAGAACAGATAATTATTCTCTTGCCTAAATAGCCTCTGTCCAAGCTTATTCTGTTGCATATGAGAATGGCAAAGACTTCTGCTTATAATACAATTATAAGTTTTCCAAAAGGGAATAACAACTTTGTACCATCCATTAGACAGCAAATGACAACCCCAGTGTTGGAATGCATCTTTGAGCCATCAGTATACCATATTACATACAGGTTTCACTGATGACAACATAATTCCAGTCTCCTCGTAAGGGAAATTTGTTTACATATGGCTAGTCAAAAGCATATTTAACAATCACGTAATCAGTAGACCACTTATAAGAATGACTAATTACGTCAGATAGTACAATACACATATGGTCGCAGAGCTAGGTACTTTTGGAATCACTCTACTTTAAATCTAAATAACTAGTTATGTCAGCATTAGGGTTTCCCCAAGATGAAAACCTAGAGTAATCCTTACACTTAGCTGTATTTGTAAGCCTTTTTATACAAATTATATTCTGCCTCAAAATATATGTAAAGAGGGTGTATACCGAGCAAAAGCTCAAATGTAGATGTGGGAGTTCTTTTAAAACACCCAGAGATTGATGCACAAAACTTTTGAAGTATTTTTTTTAAATCTGCTTTAGTAATTTCATTTGATTCTGGGCGATCAGAATACTAAGCCACAAATGATCATACTGTAAATTCAATGAATAACTTTGGGATTTAATCCCAAGTTCTTCCAAATGACCAGAAAGACTTTTTTGGTCTTTCAATACAAAAGTTGAAATACCTGTTTCAACTTAAGTTCATGTCAAAAAATAATCTTAAGAATTTCACATTTTTGAGACAAGTTAATTCTTGACCCAAAAAAAAATTTGCTTTTATCATATTAAGTATTATGATTCTCCTTCTTCATGAAGCCATTCACAGTAGTTTTTTGATAATTCACCAAAAGATATTATTACACCAAGTTTCAACTCTTCTGAAAGCATTGAACATGATGCTTGATATTATTTATTCTAATTTACTACTGAGGGTAATAAACAGATCTGCATATCCAATGGGTTTAAGCTCTCTCTCTCTCTCTCTCTATGTTTCTTAATCCTCTAAAAAATTACTTTACAACATCACAAGATGGGTAGAACAAAACCTCCATGCAGACAACCAACTTTGTCTTGGGTCATCAAGTTTTCTCCTAAAAAGGAGGTGCTGATAAATCTGTTATTGAGCAGAATATTGATCCAAAAACAAATAATGTCATTAATTTCCTTTCCAACAATAGGTACCTTATCAAAAACACCTTGAATAACTAAGAAAACAGCTAAAGCATGTTCCTTGACCTTAATCTTCTCTCCAAAATGAAGATGTTGTAGACCACACTATCACCTAGTTGATATGTATATTGAAATTTAGAAAAAGGTGTATCCATTGAGCAGACTTCTCTGACGTATCTGTCTTATCAGTTTCTCAATTGCCCTTAAAAGAAAAAATGTTAAGCTACAAGGTTGAAAGATTTAGCTTCACAGTAAGCATCTTTCTCTTTTTGGGAATAAAAATAAATTTTGCATGTTTCCAAGCATAGGTATATGGCCAAAGGCTGTACATGCTCTGAAAATGCTACAAAATATTGAGGTAATGCACTGGACTCCCTCAACAAATAGAGCCAATATAATATCATCTATTTCTAATGATTGATAAGGTTTAAAGAAAATAACAGCCCATTATGAAATAAAAATTAAGAGCATCCCATTTATTTCTACCACAATTCGACGTAGAAAAAGTAAAGGTAGAAATTCCAATTACTTCTTTGGTACCTGGAAAATGAACTCTAAACAATTCAGCCAAGTAGTCCCTCCCAGATTAAGAAAACTAACTATTTGGCTATTTAAGGATGTTTAGACAACAGTTACTATCTTTAGACATTATTTTAACAAGCCTTGTAATAGCAAATGTGGTCTTAATGTCAATATAGTAATTTTGCCACAAATTTAGTTCAGAATTCCTGATTACTTTATAGTAAGTGAACAGAGCCAGTTTATATTTCTGCCACTCACCATTTTTCTTAGCTCAATTAAAAAGTTTTATACATTGTCTTCGTAATTTCCTTAGCCCTTTAGACCACCAAAGAGACAGTATGCTTGGAGAATGGCATATATTAATTGATCAATGAGCAACTCCAAATCTGTTACTGAAGATAACTTATTAAAGTCGTCTTCCCAGATCAAGTCTTTTTTGCAGAAACCCCAATTAGTGTTTTTTGAATTCCTGCCTACAACTTCTAGCCTGTCTGACCCTGAAACAGAAAAGCTGATGTATTTGCGGTTAGATAGCTTACTTCATCTGACACTTTTCAATCATTCAAAAAAATCAACACACTAACTATTACACAGAATAGAGTCCAAGACTTTTCTTCTATTTACAATAATAAATGTAGGTTTATTACCTTTATTAAGGATAAATAGATTATAAAACAAAATGTACTCTTGCCACATTTGTTGCAATCACTTTTTTATCACATGGTGTGGTAAGCATTTGCATCACATCCTATGATGACTTTCTTACTCAAATTAATGTGATTTATAGGACTGGCAATTTGCATATAGAATGTGTCTTTAGCTTCAAATGAAAGATATGGAGATGCAAAGATGATTTCATCTTAGATTTCTTAATATAAACGAGATTCATTCTTTCATTTTTACAGCAACATTATCTCCATTTAGGCATTTAATCAGAATAGGGGCATTTAGTTTGTTGCTAACAGCAATACAAGCTCTATGTCTCAAACAACATATATCATAAAAGATGTCAAAACCAAGAACATGTAGGCCTGAAAACAAACCATTGCAGGTCCATGGCTCTTAAATTAATAGAATGCCAATCACCCCACTAGTCATCTCCTAGCTAAGAAACAAGCTGGAGCTGACTGATTATGATGGAAGTTAATTTGGACTACTTTGATCATGCTTACCAATGCAACATCTAAAAAAGCTAAGAGGAAGTACTTGATCCTCCTGTGACCACAAGTAGGAGTCACTTACTTGAATTTCCTGTAAGCCTGTTCTAACTCGCTCTCAGATAAAAGATAACTAGGCTATAAGATGTATCAGTAACTAATTCCAGTTACGCATTGCTAGGTAATTTGTTGCACTCACTAGAAGTAGGAGAGGAGAGAATTTACTTACTTCAGAGGAAGTTGCCTGATCTTCAAGCCTTCCTATAAATGTAGAAGGAAAACATACAATATGGTTTTGCCTGATTCATCGAGGGGCCTGTTCAAGACCATACCCTTTTACCATTTATCCAATCGATGCATAACACCTTGGATTGAGATACCTTTTTGTATAAACAAGGTATATCTGCAGTCTTCACACCATGGATGACCACACCAAGAACCTAAAAGAGTAAGGTTCCAAGCATATATCAGTTGTGCAACCTGTGTACACCCTCACACCACTTTGAGGCTACAGAAAAAGAATTTGTGAGGAGTTTCTTGCAGTAAGTTTGGTTTTTCTTAAACAGTTCTGTTTCATAAATGTTGTAAACAATCTTGGCCTTCGATATGGAGCCTATTGACACTGACAAAAGCTGTGTTTGTGGTTATTGATGCACACTAGATACTTCCATTATCTCTGCCCCTTATGAAAATTCTGAGAAGTTTCTGATTTCAGCTTCACCTGTACTTACACACACATACATACATGTAAGCAAAAAAAATAAGCAAACAATGCAATTCAACACACACAAACAGATCCCTGAGATTATGAGCAACAATATTGTTAAAAGACTTTTTAAATTAATCTTATATTATACTATATGGATATAACTATTTTCAAGGAGGCTTTTCCATTATTTTGGACAACCTCTTGTATTTAGTAGAATGTAATTATTCCTCTAATTTCATTTTTCAAATTAGAGAAAATCAATAAAAGTAAATTTTTGAAATAATTAATTTTATGATATTAACAAAACCTGTTATTTGACAAATCAGAAGTAGCTTCATAAAGGAAAATAAGATTGTGAGTTTCCCAGCAGTAAAATACATTTGTGTCAGTTGCAACTCATAATTATAAGCCATTTTTTAAAGAGAAATATTTGCAAATTGATTTACACTGTATGTTGATATCAATTGTTTAAAATAATTTTTTTTAAATAAATACATGCAAATCATTGAAGTTTATGTAATTAAAGACTGTTGAAAACTTTATAACTCACTGCATTATAACTCTTGAAGATAATTTGAATATTTTTAAAATGGAAATATTTCTACATATTTTAATCAAATAAATGTATACTTATTGCAATGTTGATAATTAATAGGATTGTTTACACATGTTTTTTACTTATGAAAAGAAATAAACATAAACTTCTACCTACTGAATCATGAAATTCAGGAATTAATAAGAAACAAGAAACCCAAGAGGAAAAATTGAAGAAAAAATAAAATTTAAAGTTTCCATATATAAGCTTCTCCAAATACATTCGTGATTAATTCTGTAGAGGTCACAATATTTTAATTTTTCTTGCTTTTTTTCTTGTTTTTGAAGTACTGATTTTTTTATCATTAAATGAGGAAAAATAGGAGAATATATCATTTCAAGGAATTTATGTATTTCAATATATAATAGCAATGTACATAGACATGAAGTTAAGTTGAAGTTAATGTATCATTAATCTGACTGCACCTAAATAGTATGAGACTAATATGATTGAAAAACTATATAAATATAAAATGTTTGTATACTTATTATTGATATAAGTTTTATAAAGATGATGCAAAATTTTTAAAAATATAAATTATTGACAAAGCAATCACTAAGCAGAAAAAAATGCTGAAAAATAAAATCAAAAATATCATAAATTATGCGAAATATCACTCTTCTTTTTGACAAGACAAAATTAATAAGCCATACCTCAAGATTGCAACCTTTTTTTTACAAGTACACATGCACCTATCAAGTTTATACTCAATTACATAAGCATAAATTTTCAAAAAAGTGTTAAAAAAAAGAAAGGAAAAACAAACCTTATCATATTAGCAACAAGTTCAATAGATAATGGGCATTTAGAATGGTCACTAAGATTCAATCCAGAAAATAGTATATTTGAAAGAGCAGTAGAAAAGGCAAACAACTTAATTAGTCCTTCTTCTGTAGGGTTTCTTACACTTAATTCTTTTTCTACAGTGAAAAAAAAAGATTTTAGTAAGTTATTTCACTGCATACAAATATAAAAGAATAAAATTATAAATATACCACACCATTATATTCCATCAAACAATGTTCCCATATTTTTGCAATTGAAATTTGATTCAACAATGAGACGAAATCTTCATCGGTCCATTCTTTAATCATTTCAAATGTGTTTTCCTGAAAGAAACATTAATGAAATTTCAACTTAAAAAAAATCTTTTTCATATAATATAGAAGCAAGCCATAATCACACAATGATATTTAATTTTGATTAAAAGAGCTTATAACTCAAAAACTGTTTTGAGGTTTGCATTAATTCAGAAAGTAAAACTTTAAATAGTTTTACTATTTGAGCATTATAATACACTTGCCAGTCAAATATCAGAAATTACTATAAAGAATTTCATAATTTTTTCTGTGGAAAATCACTTTGCTAACTACTTTCTCATTAGAAATCAGCTAAAGACTAAAAATACATCCATGTTCTTTTATTAATTAAAATATTTTGCACAAAAAAGGAAGTCAACTGCTTAATTAATACAATTTAAAAAATCAAAGTAAAATAAGTAGAGCTTATCTGAGTAAGCATTTTGACTAAAATAAGATCATAAAAATTATAAATACAAGGTACTACAAAAGGGAAATTTTTTAATAGGCAAATTATTAAATAATTAACTTGTTTAAATTTGAAAGCAATATTTACCTGTATATATATAAATATATAAAAGAGAAAATACCTCAATTTTAAGAATAAATTCAGTGCTTGCAAAATGTATTCACATAACATAAAACTTTTAACTGATATCATTGATAATTTAAACATTAATAATAAAGCATAATATTTGGTAAATTTCATGAAATTTAAATAAATAAAAAAAATCTACCTCCACATAAAATAATCTTCTACTGGCAATAAAAAACTTTTTGACACTACCTTATTCAAATGCCACACTTTAAATTTTGGGATGCTACTTTACAACTATTTTTTTTCCTTCAGCCAATCAGCAAAGAAAAAAGATTTTCTTCAATATAGGATGCTTAAAATCAGCACTTTTTCTTATGATAAAAACCAATATTTTTTCAATACTGTAGAAGCAGATAAAGAAACCATTTTTCCCTAATATCTATACACTAAAAAAAGATTTAAATGGAGAGCCTAATTGTACTTAATATAGAATATGAAAAAACCTATATCAGGTAAAACTGGCAAAAAGAAATTCGGTCAGGGTTCGTGCAAATATCCAGGAATCCAATCAAAAATTTCCAGGACGTGTTGACATTCATGTAACTAATTTTTTTATTTGAAAACTTGTTCTCAACTAATTTGCATTTAACTATGAATATATATGCAACATTTTTCAACAATATTAGTAAATAATAGAAAAAAATTATCACAAAAATTAATAAGAATATTTTTTACTTAAGTTAGAATTATACATATTTAATAATTACTTCAAAAGCCTTCAATGAATTTACGGCTATAGCAGAAAAATTTAAATAATCAATATTCATTACACTGTTGAATTATACATTAAGAGTTTTCTAACATCTTCATAAGATTTCTAGCTACTAATTTATTGAGTGTTTCAAGATCTATATAACAATCTCCTTTCAAATAAATATACTTATTCAAAACAAAATTTTCACAACTATTAGGTAAAGTTACCAAATATGACATTTTTCTGAGTTATCATATAATAAAAGCAATTCTAAATTTTTCTTCCATTTACTTTCAAACTCTTTAAAAACTATACAATTTCACACAGATATTCTAAACCTTTCTACTTCTTAAGACATTCAATAGATTTTCACATTTCTTGGCTATTTAAACATAAGCAATATTGTTATTGGAAAATGATAACTTTCCATCTCTCTAAAGCTTTTGCTTTTTTCATTATTAACACAGAGTAATGCTTTTGTTTCTCTGGATTTGTTTTTCTTCTTTCTTTTCAATTAAATTTACAAGTCCTTTCAGCTTCCTCAGCAATTCCTATAGCAGATTTTTCAAGTAAATATGTGTCCCTTCTTTATGGTCTCCGACTCCAGACTTCCCATCTGTAGGCCGCCTATTTTTACAGGCCTCTTGAAATATGCTACTGTTAGGTTTAATTGATACAGTGAAAGTGGTAAATTAGTCTACTTTTTTTATAAAAATGTCTTACTATAATTATTTATTTAATTATTCTCATTAAAGAAGTTTCTATAATTTCATTCTTGTAATTAGAATGTTCGTTTTTATACAGATCAGATCTGGTGAAAGATACATCAGCTTTTGCATATTTATTTACAAAGACCAATTGAAAATAAATTCTTAATAATTAATTAATTGATACTGATTTTGAATTTTCTTCAGTATGGTATATTTTTGGTTCACAAAATTTTAATAGTTTTATATTAATATTTAAATAATAATAATCTTTACATATTCTGTTGAAAATTATCCTTATGGTTTTAAATGTACAAATCAATTACGATCATATTGCATAAAACAAGAACTGATTCTAAAGTAATGGCAGACTTAGTTGCCAAGCATTTCTATTTTATAAATAATTAAAAATGAACTCAAAATTTGTGTATTCTACTATTTATAATTTCAGAACTAAAAGTAGCTTTATTGAAAAAAAAAAAAAAACATTTCTACTTAATTTTAGGAACATTTTGTTCAGTATAAGACTTTTTTTTTTAAGTTTTAAATTTAATAAAAATCAATTTAATATTCAACTTTCAACTGAAAAGAACAAGGAATTAGCAATTAAAAACACTTTTTAATGTTATTTATTATTTTTATACTTGCTCATCTTAATGTTCATAATTAAATAATATTTAAAATATATGCAAAATATTTTTAATAAGTAATATATGGACAGCACAATTATAGCAAACATCAACAAACTACTGACTTGGTCATCATCCACACTTTACATAAAGCTGTAATTTCAATCTTATTTGATTTTTGTATAAAACATTATCTGCCAAATAATTTTTACTGCAATATCACTGGCCTTCCTTTGTGCTGCTTTTTGGGTAATCAGTAGTATATACATATAGAAGTTTTGAAGACAAAGCCTCACTATTCACAGTTGCAAATACTGGTCTTAATAAACATGTAAGAAAGCAAAAGCATTCACATCATTGTCATAAATATCAAAATTTACATCTTCAAACCTTAATAGCTGTTACACACATTTTATTACTAATAATAATACAGTGATAGTTAAATTTTATTATAAATACTGAATTATTTTTAAATTTTTAGTTTTGCAAAAATAAAATTTGACGGCTTAAATTCGTAAATTCAATGGCTCTTTGAAAAGCTTTGACATTATAGTATTATTCACCATCTTTAATACATATATGGGGCAATACAAATAAAAAGATTCTTTTAAGGCAGAATAATATTCAATTATTCATTTACAGACAGGTCTTAATAATTTCACACCTTTTTTGACGAGATGGTCAGCAAAAGAATTTGCTAGTAATGAAACCTGAACATTATGATATTCTCTTCCCTACTGACACATTAAACCCCATTTATACAGTCAATAATTAAAACTATTCAAATCACAAATGAAAGTTTAATATTCATTTCTTTATAGCATTGCTGATAACATGTAAATTACATGTACTAATATCAGTCAAAGTCAAAAATCCTGCAGAATTCAGATGAGCATTTATTTCTTAATGAAATAACTAATTGACATTTGGTCCATCAATGGAGCAGTAGAGCAACTTCTCAATGTTTACAACTTTTGAAATAAAATTTTAAATGATTTTTTAAATTTTGTGATGCAACATGTCCAAAAAAAAATCAGAATGACTATTAACTGTCTTGCATTATCCAGATAAAATTATATTACCATGAATTTGGCTAAAAAAGTAAGGAGCAATTTCAAATTTAAACATATATCACTCTTCTGGCTAAGTTTCTCTAATTTTCCCATTTTTAAATCATCAAATGCAACCAACAAAATATTTTCAAGTTAATTTACTAAAGAAAACAAGTACTTACATTTCTTGGCTCTACGTAAAATTATTGTTATGGTTTCTAAACCTTAAGACTTGTGTGCTTGTTAAAATCCGATGCTTCTAGGGAGAAAATAAAAGCATTGATTTTGTTGGTCCTCATTTTGCATTTATATTAGGAGCTAAAACACTCACCTTCCTTCTAACATTTACCTTCTTACATTCATTTTTCATTTTTTAATGAACTGCTTTCAATCAAAACTTTCAAATAAATCCCATATTTGATACACTAAAAAAAAACAGATTTTTCCCATGCAAACTTGAATAGAATCATCAATAAAACCATTTTTGTCTGTACAAGCAGAAGAAAGCCAATTATCTGAAAATTTCATAATCATGGTGTTTTAGTCATGGCTTGGTCAGGGTGCTTACAAATCCGATGAAATTTGCACACAAAAAAGTCTACTAAAAATTACTAAGCAACCTTACTCAAGTTACCTATAATATATAATTTTTGATTATTTACCAATTACATTCAAAAAATTCGAGAGGGTGTCTTTATATTCTAAAATTAATTTCACAATATTGTAAATCTGAACTATTTTCCTGCACAGCCATAGCATTTTACAATAGAATCCATGCACTGTACAGCCAAATTTTGAGTTAGCAGCTATGCATTGCCAAAGTTTCAAAATAATTAGAAAAAATAACAAAATATAAGCATTACAGAGACCAAGAATAACACATACATGCAGCTAAATCTTATTATATTGCAACTAAATCTTATAATTATCATTCTAAGATAAATACTTACTTCTTCACCTTCAGAATCTAAAATAGTGAACTTTGTATCTCTTGCATTAATGGGCAATGTTCCTTTCACAAGTTTTAAGAAATTTTCTCTTTCTCTAATTTAAAATATGTTAAAATATTAAAATATTTCAAGATAACCACATAAAAATAAATTTAAAGTAGAGCAACAAATAGCATTTCAGTAGTAAATAATAGATATATAGTGTTAGTAATAACTGGTGATAATACCAAACTATTCGGTAAAAATATTGCTATTTTCATTTTACGAAATAATTTAAGTTGCAATTATTGATTATAAATTGTTTGATGGGATGATTATGCATGATTTACTGGTTTTTATCACGTAACTTACCTTGATGTTAGTCCCTACAACTAGATGTATAACTAGCTTCACAATTATTTTGCTAAAATGTGCTAGGAATTAGTAAACCATTGCGATTGTCAAAATACTACACACACTGAACTTTGACATACTTGAGAATTTGAAACATTTTACACACTTGATAATAAGTCACAATTTTAACTTTGAAGACTAAGTAAAGGAATTAACTTCAAACAGTTCTTAATTCTAGTACCAATTTTTATGAGTTTTTAATGACATTGAAAATAAATATACACAAATGTTTCACAAAAAAATGAAAGAATTAATTTGGCTTAGAGAAGTTATCATATTTTTATTGAAAGCCCAAGTTAAGTGTTCATGATTTATATAAAATTAAACCAACACTTTCAAGAAAGTGACAAAAAATGTTTAAATTAGGTAACAAATACATAAAACATTGAACTGGAAGCCAAAAAGCAAACAATGAGCTTTAAAAAGTAAAAATACCAAGAAAGGGACAAAAATGTATAATATTCTTAGTTAAAAAATTTTTAATCTCCCACCTAAAAATCTCTTTTTGAAATCTAAGCATTTAGAAATTTCATTATTTTATTTTTAAGAAGTTTTTATACTCCATATATACTCTTTTCTACATTATATGTTAATTGTTATTGAAATCATATGGATCTGTAGATGACTTAATATTCCTTTTAAATTAGTTAAATATTCAAAGAAAAATGAAGCAATTAAAAAATTATCAATATACTCTCCAGCAATCAAAACTTGCTTGAAAATCGATTAAGTTATTATTTAAATTAAATAAAACTAGAATTAGATCAGTACAACTTATTGCATATGCAGAGGATATAAATATAATTACTAGATCCCTTCCTTTTTTTAAATAAGCATTCTTTACCCTTGAGGTGCTGCAAGACAAATAGGCTTATTTATTAAGAGGGCTCTTCTCTGAGAGTACCAAACACATATCTTCAAATTGGTTTTTATAATTGTGAAATAGAAAAGTGTTTCACTTACTTAGGTGCAGTTATTATAGTGAAAACAGAATATCTCCTGGAATAAGAAATAAATACTTGTTTTAAGCAAATACAATCTTTTTTAGGCCAAAGAAGATTCTTTAGATCTAGGTTTCTTTGAAAAAATACAAATTTTTTTTAATTTACAAAACTCTTGTGAGGCCTGCCTTACATATGCTTCTAAGACCTGGACTATGATAAAGAGCAAAATACTGTTGCAGCGTTTAAAAGGAATATTTTTGAGAAGTATTTTTGGTAGTGTAAAGCATAAATGGGAGAGATTTAACTAAAAATTGCATAGGATATTTAGATAACCTGATATTGTTATACAATGAACTAGATGGCTTATGTGCTTTGAATATGGCAGCCTAATAAAAAAAAGTTCTGCACATTCAAACCACTAGAGTTAAAAAAATGGGGAAGATTGCAGTTAAGATGAACTGACTTGCTGGACACAGATTTTCTCACAATTAATGAGAAGAGTTGGAAGTCAATGATTTTTCAGTGGTCGTCATGGAGGAAATCTTCAGAAGAAGGCATTGGCTTACTCTGGGCTATCAATACAATTATGATAATAAAAACTAATTTTCATTATGGCATTTGGAGTACCATTTTCATGGATGGAGGTTGAGATTTTTTTTAAGTTAGAAAATTTATTCAATATAATATTTACATATTATTAGATAGGTTAGGAATCAAGAAGTTAAATGATAATTAACTTTTTGAACCTATCTAATAATAGAAAGAAACAAATCTTCAATAATTTAGAGTAAAGATATATTTAGCTTTCAAAAATAAATTTTACATTAAAAATTTGTAAATATATATAATTAATTACATTTCAATATACATAGTTTGAATCTCATCATTATAATACATTTAATTTACAGTACACTGAAATTTTCTTCATTGCATAAGCATTCAACAGAAAATCGATATCTGTTTAATTTTTAAAGTAAATATCAGAACTATAAAATATGTACTTTAAATGCTGTTCAAGACAAAAAAAAACTCAAATTAAAAACAGAATAAACATTTCAAAATCAAAAAGATAAATATAAATATTTACTTACGGTGCTGGATGCAAAATCATATATAAAACCAGTAATATGTGATATAAACAAGAGCAGCTGAATTCATCCTTTAAAGGTGTAGCACAAGAAGATGACCAGGGAATTTGAATAAGCTCTGATGCCCAAAACATGATTCCATGTGGGCATCTTAACACATGGTTTAAAATGAATATATAATCACACATATCTCCATTTTTGAGCAATGCTGAGGCCTAAAATAAGTGAAAAACAATAAATAGAAAATATATTCAATGCAATTTACGTATTTTATCTATAGAAGATATTATACTAAAAAACAAACATAAAATCATAAAAAATTGTTAAGTTACAATAAAAAATTGAATTCTTACTAAGATTTTCAACCATTCATGAATTTTATACAAGAAATCTTTATCCCCAGTAGGCCGACGTTGAAAACTGAACAGTACACTGATGCATGCCTTTAAAGTCTTTTTTGCAATATCAAACTCAAATTCAAGATCATTTTCATGTTCTAAAAATGTATTAAAATTCATTAATTTAACTTGCAATATTATAATAATTACCACATTATAATTACATATATTATTAATAAATATACAGTATTACTATTGTTTACTATACAGTATTACTGCAAAAAGAAGAATCTAGTATGAAGAAACTAAATATTCCGCAAGTTAACTTAATAACATTTACAATAATCTTTATCATTCCAACAGCAGGAAGCCTGCACAAAATGGCAAGAACAAGCACTCAGTGGGTAGTTAAGAACAAACTGTATTAGACTGTCAAGCAGGCATGTTTGAATATGTGAAATATTCAAACATGGTGGTTATTAAGTTATGAACTGCTTTATCATAAGTTACAATAGTGCTTTGTTCAATTAAGATTTAAAAGCTAAAGTGGATGAAATTTGCTCTAAAAATTACTTAAGTCCAATTCCATTTAGTGACATGAAATACAATTAGTGACATGAAATATTTTCTAACGGGCAGTACACGACTAGAGCTACTGCTCACCCAAAGGAAGTGATACCAAAATATAGCTATTTATGTAGTAAATGACAAAATATAATTCATCTCACAAGTCAATGCATGCCCGTGATAATAATCAAATTGAAAAAATTTCAATCCCAATACAAGTAAAGTTCAAGATGACGCTTTATTAATAAAAGCACATGAAGGGATATTTGCAGATTTCCATATCAAAAAAAATTTTTTTTTCTAATGGCAGATTATGAACAGTTACAGCAAAAGAGAGTAAAGATTAAAAAAAAACACAGAATACAACAAGCGGGGGAAAAAAAGCTACAACAGAGTCCATTAATCTAACTTGTCTCTAGCCTCACAATAACGCTCTGTGAGAAAAGTCTTACGCAGAGTAGGATAGTCGAGAAGATGAACGGAGCCCATCACCTCTCCAGAGCTGCACAGAGTGCATATTGGAGAAAGAATAATTTTGAATCTCTAGAAACGATTTTGAAGGCAGTCATGTCCACTGACAATGCAGAATTCAGCGACCACTCTATGGTTTAGGCTGTTACACAAATTGGGAATAGCATTCTTCCAGGACTTACGAGAAATATGATGATAGTTCTTCCAGAGCTCGTATTTTAATAGAACTTTTAATAATATTTTTAATAGTATGGAAAGACATAGGATGAAAATTATTCTTCATGATTAAAGCACCCTTTTTATAAGACACTGGAAGACTATAGTTTTATCGAGTAATGCCAATTTATTTAGATAATGATGACAATCCAATACGTCCTGCACAATGGGATCCTTATTTGAAACGATAGCCAACAGAATAGGCCATCCATATCAAAACATCTGTTGAATTGAGAGTTCTAAAATATTTAACTTGTATATGCATTTTATTGGGATTAATTGCCTATCAAACAAGTCAAAAAATATTCTTTTTTATGGTGTGTGCTTTTATAATGTGTTTGCATCTACATATAAATTTATTATTTCATGTATTTTGCAAAAGTAATAAGAATGGAAGATAACACATGGTTATTGCAGCTTCAATATTCATCAAGAGCAGTTGCACCTTTATAATTTGGCCTCTACCAAAAACCACTTGATTACCTGCCTTTCTCATCTAAAATAAAACAGTGAAAGAATGATTCTTCACTCCCTTCAGTAACAACTGAATAAATTCCCAACTAGACAAATCATAAAAGAAAGTTCATTATAAAATGAAGGAAGGTTCAAAATGTTTTCTGTTCTCAGTGCTAAAAAGAGATATTAATGTTTACAGAATCTTAAATTATTAGAGAAAAAAATGAGATAATGAAGAAAAAGCCAAATTTATTACAACAAAAATGTTTTTTACCTTTATCTTTTGAAAAAATATTAATAATCAAATTAGATTTAATGTTTGATAAAGTTAATATGATAGAACATGAATTTAAATATAAATATCTTGAATTATTTATCAGAGCCTTGTACATAGTCTTTACGTCATCTCACCACCACTTTCTTGATGATAGTGATGTGATGCTTAAGGTGGGTGATAAAATACAACATAAAAAATTTCCCTTTAGACAAATTTTTTGAGAAAGAAATTAAGATTAAAAATAACCAGTACAGTTGCAAATCTTTACAATGCATATTGTTAAATTTATGCCTTAAATATAAATAAAAATTAATTATAAAAATGATGAGTTATTTAATATAATTTTAATAAATGTTTCAAAAAATACCAAATTAAATAGAAATGTGCAAATATTTAAAAATGTCTTAATCAGATTTTTGTGCTGTCATAATTTAATATTGCAAACAATCATTTACGTAACAGCAAATAATAATGGTAAGATCTAGCTATTAAAATTAATTATAATGATAAAAATGGATAAATATTATTTTTGGTGACAAGAAAAATATAATGTAAATCTTCAAGGATTCATATTTTACTTATTTTTTTATAAATTTTTCCAAAAAAGAACATCAGGAAACATCATATAAAAATGTAATTTTAATAAAATACAATCAAATATAGAGGATAAAACTATTGGATATTTCAATAATGACCACAGAATTCAACAAACCTGTTTTCCTCCTATTTTTTTTATATACTATTTTCATACTTCCACTTTGCGTGTGCACGTGTGTGTGCTACAAACTTACATTCAAAGAGTTTATATAAAATAATGCCTGACCAAAAATTTGTGATGTGAAATCATCAAATATCATGTAGAATCATAAAATATCATGTATCCCTTTTATCGTGTGTAAATAATTAAGTGCATCCAAATAAATCCTACAATATTTATCACAGAATACTGATTAATTTTTTACTTAACAACGATAAAATGTTATCTGAACATTATAATCTAAAAATAAAAGACATTCTGAAATTAAAAATGATATTTTTTTTCTTTCCCATTTTCTGAAGAACTCTAACACTTTTACATAATGTGTTACACAGATGATCACATATTTAATTAGAATAGGTAAAATCACTTACATATATAATTAAAATAGTTAGTCCTTAAAAAATTAACAAATTTAATTATATACTGATATTTTGCCCAATAAATTTTAATAAGCTATATACATAAATGTTTTCTGATTCTCTTATCAATCTGAATTAGCGCAGTTTCAATATTATTAATTTTATCTTCATTACATACACAATACTGAATAAATTTAACACACAAAAACTACGACTAACTACACTAAGAATTTTTCAAAAGTAGCGCAAAACATAAAATTTAATTTATGATAGTAAAACACATTTATAACTAAGATTGAACAATAAATTATAGGCTTACAACAACTTATTTACAAATATTAAGACAGCTGACTCCCAATTAAAAAGAAAAAATAAGCTTTTTTTAAAGACATACATATGTATGTATGAAGAGACAGAGGGAGCAATTTGTAAAAGAAAAAATTGCAAAACACAACAGTAAAAACAATATTGATGAGAATTCCTAATCAAGCAGTCACTAGATAATAGTAGTAAAATTATAAAAAAATAAGAAATTTTTACTTTTATTGTAAACAATTCCACAGTAGTACTCCCTAAAATATTGGGAATTAACAATCAATAAATTTTATTGCAGGCTTGTAAGGAAAAATAACGAACAAATATATAAATATGGGCAAATGTATTTTACATATAGAAGAGAGTGATCATCAAAATGGGGGGAAACATAGAATTATTTTAATATGCCAAGACCTCGATGTTTGACTCAATCTGAAGATTAATCCTGAAATATATTTACCAAATATAAAACTAGAAGTATTCCTTCAGTTTCATTGAATTGTTTAGAAAAATGGTGGATTTCAAAATTATATTCGTTAATTGGGACACTTGGAAAGCTTATATTTAATAGTATTAACACATTATATTTATTAGTTTCAATATAGATTGGAAAAGGATCTAAAAGAATCAACTTCTAAAAAGTAAGCCTTTGGAGAAAACCTAATTTATAGTTAAGTTGTGAAAATTCTTATTCTGTTATTTACCATATTTTCCAGTGTATAATCTACAATCAGCAAGCCTTTTTTTCAAGCAAAAATCATAAGTAATCCACAATGGCAAATAATCTATGGTGACTTCTTCAGTGAATAATTGAAAATGTATACTGCTGATAATGTGGTACCATATAAAATAAAAATAAGCATTATTAATTAAAAATATAGTAAAGTGTACAGAAAACCATTTACTGTGAAAAATAACTGATTGAATTATATTTGGGTCCACCTCATTGTCAAATATGATAAACTGAGATGAAAACACCCAAGCAACCATTAAGAGCAATAATTGAAGAAGAATCCAATAATAATTAATATTTATTTCGCTAATAATTAAATTAAAAAAAACTGGAATATTTTTGAACTGCACATTGGATATATTTTTCTTTTGCACTGCACAGGCTTTGTTTTACACCTTACATTAGCAAATTTGTAGTCATTTTTTATTTGCCTTCAATATACTTTTTAGTTTAAAATTTGGCATGTAACCTAGATAGGACACTTACATATGAGGATATATGATTTTTATATGTGAACTTGAATATTTTCAGAAGGAAACAACTCAGATCAAAAGAAAATGCGAAATGATCCTAGACAAGTGAAATACCATTCCAAAGAAAAGAAGCAATTTTTTAATGTAATTGGACAAAACTGGTTATTGCAAAAGTGTGTCAGCAGAGTCAAGAAAGCTTTCAGTGCCAAATATTTATTTTGCAAAACATAAGTAACATTTTTTTTTTCAAAATTTTACTGTTAGCTTTTCTGGTGGAGAATGTTTTTTCAGGTAATTTGCAACAACATATAAGCCCAACAATACAAATTTTAAAACCAAGTTACAGTTAACAAAATGTTGAGCAAACATCAAATTGTTAATCTTATAAATCATGGAATATGCTGAAAAATCAATATAAATCAATTGAAAAAATTACAATAGATCTTGTATTAAACAGCTTCAAGACATAACACTAAATTGTAAGAGGAAATGGAATTTTCATCTGCAGAAAGAACAAAGCAGAATTCACTTAAAGTACTTTAGCATAAATAAGTGGAATTGTATTGATATTTCTTCACAGAAGAAAATATAAAACATGAGCTGATACAATACGTTAACAAATTCAACAGCATGAAGTTATATTTACTGAAAGGAATTCAAGAGAAATAACATTTGCTTTAAAGTCAATATAAAATTAAGAAGAAATTCCAGTTTTGAAAAAAATAGGTAGATATGTTTATCACTTTATAGTTATTTTTCATCAATATAAAACCACTTCAATAAGATCCTACAGTTTTAAAACCATTACAAAATACATACACTCCTATACCTAAAAGATAAATCTAAACCAAGTAATATATCATTTTATTATGTCATTAGAATTCAATAAGTGACAATTTTCTCGTTGAATATAACATAAAAATAGGATGGGTTCATAAATAAAAATTTTTAAATAAAATATACAATGTAAAAAAAGAGGACTTGAGAAATAAATATAAAAATATTGCTCACCAGTTACTATTGGATTCTCAAAGTTTTGGATAACATTAAACAGATACTGTTCAATTCTCATTTTCATAAG
This sequence comes from Latrodectus hesperus, assembly GCA_037975125.1. Lineage (NCBI taxonomy): Eukaryota > Metazoa > Arthropoda > Arachnida > Araneae > Theridiidae > Latrodectus > Latrodectus hesperus. The sequence continues at coordinate 25,741,259 of CM075854.1, forward strand.
TAATTCTGTATAAGTATAAACTGCCATAGAAAGGATTGATTCTTCTAAGCTACTCAATTTCTCAAATACTTCGTTAAAAATAGTATCATTCAATTCTTTAAATGCAAATGCATGTGAAACGGTAACAGTATTTCCATCTCCACATAATCCCTGAAATACAGAATATGACAATATTAAAAAAACTAATAAATATAAATATAAAACAATATATGTTTGAAACCATGTGTTTACAAACTATTCCAAATGTTTTGTCATGATAAGTTCAAATGCTTTTAGAATCATAACGTACAAACTTGGTTTAAATTTTGATTGGAACTAACTTTGAATAATTTAATGATGTAAATAAAATAAGTTTAATTTTACGATACATAAATTGATAATATCAGAAATTTTAAACAATGCTAGATTGAATCTATATAAATTTCATTAGCTTGCATTAAAAAATGGATGTAAGAATTTTTTGCTAAAAGTTCGAATTGATATTTTTATTCAAAAACAGCACTTAAAGAACATGCAATCAAATTACCAATTAGCAGTTTTCAGATAACTTACACAGGTTCTATAAAAAAATATTTTATTAAATTAATCCATAAAGTAGAAAATAACATATCCATACTGAATTCACAATATTTTAGCTTTCTATTTTAATAAAACAATATTAAATTAAAGTATATTATTAAAATATAGAGTTCGTATTAAAAAAACTAATTTTATTTTAAAAAATTACACATACGAGTTATGCATATTAAAATTAATTAGTATAGCATTTATGCTAACTACAAGTTAATTTTATAAGTTATTAAATTAACTTGCAGTTATAAATTCATATAGATAATTAACTTAGATTACAGTGAAAATTTAATGCTAACTAAGGGGTATAAAAAAAGTTTATTAATAAATAAAATATGAAATAAAAAGCAGAAGTAAAAGAAAAAGTGTTTTATTACTAATGCAGTTTATTTTATCAAAAAGTTATATTTGCCTTTCCAGTAACTTCCTTTTGCACAGTATCCCAAAGACAATTTGTTTTCCTCTTTACGTGAGAAGTTAAATACTTCATTTGATTTTGAACATCAATGGATGATTTTCTCGATTGCTGATAAGAAAAAACTAATCCAGTTAATTCATGATTATCAGTCTCAAAGACATCCTGCAAAAGTTCCAATTTAAAAATAAAAATTTACACAAATTAAAAAGAACATTACATAAGTTTAAAATATATATGGTAATAAAAATGATGGAAACAGCCTGGATTTATGAGGAATCCTTCATTAATATGACATAGGACTGCCTCTGACATGTATTATAATTTGAATTCATCTAGCAATAAAAATGTGAAAATGACGAATAATGTTTAGAAGAATGTATCATTGTTTATAAAGATATTGTCTAAGTTCCAGGAGGTATGCCAATGGAGAATATCGATTCCAGACTGGATGCTCTAAAATGCACCATAATGGCTCCATTTTAATGAGGTCGAGAACTGTTTCACTTCATCCTCATAGTACAATAAACTATGATTGGGCAGGACTTGCTGTATGAATAGTAGTATTATGATACTGGAAAATTCCATCTCCTGAAGGAGAGAAGTCTGCATTATAGGATGATGCTTATCAGTAAAAATAAATCTACACTTCTCTAGGGATCAAATTCCTTCTCTTAATAAATTTAAGATTAGGCCAGAAGAAAACTATAATATGGCTGCCAATACTATGACAGATCAGCCTCCACATTTGACAACAGGGAGGAAACAAGAAGCCTGATCATACACTGGTAGAGGTGCCCCCTAGTCACGTACTCATTCTACTGTGGGAATAAGTATGAAATGAGTTGTCTGACAATTTAGTTACCATCCAATATACTACTGTTTGTAGTTGTGACACCAGTTAGACAACATTTGGCATTAATATCTATGATAAATGGCTTAAGATCTGCTGCTTTGCCAAAAATGTTGCTTATGAAGATGGCTCTTTAAGAGCCATCTTCATAAGCAATGGTGATTAATTGAAATAGTAGACACTGAAGAATCAGGATTCTACTGATTCTGCAGTCAATTATTTTGGCTGCAGTTTTCTTTTTAGAGATTACAATCTGCTTTAATATTTGTCAGTCTCTATCAAAAAGCTTCTCATTTCTTTTATTATTTTGCTTTGCCATGTTTGTTTTGTTCCACTGTGTGTACATTATCATGACTCCAAGACATCATAACTAAATGCCAAGAATCTGGGATGTTTCAGTCACACATGTTCTAGCTATATATAGTTAGGCTCTTACTATTTGGCCTCTGAGGTTTGACATTCCATGTTTTTAATGAAAATCAAAGATGTATATATTTTCATTTAAACTACCACACAGACCCATAACCATGATATATGCTTTTTATAATAAAAAACAAATAACTAGGACTATATATCAACACACACAATATAAATTCTTATAAGTGTCACTTTTATTCACTGGTATTTCCATTATTTTTATAACCACATAGGCAGATTTTGTTATATATAATCTTAACCCTTTGACCGCATTCAAGGTATCAGAACGTCATGCATTGATTTGACCAAAGTCGCACATGATGTTCTGATACGTCGTTGAAAATGAGACATTTAACATGTTCATTCTTGTTTATTTCAAAGTAATTTATATCAGTTGCAAAGGGAAAAATAATTTCATTTTCAAAGTGTACCTTGTGCTATACTGACCCATAATGTCACAAATTAGCGACATATTTTTTTAAAGTGATAGTGTAAGTTCAATTGAAAAAAATTATTTGGTCTATCTGACGAAGAATTTGATGATAGTGAGAGATAAAACCAAGATGCAAAAGATGTACAAGATACTTATCAAGCAGTGTTAGTGAATCTTCTCCTGAGAAATTAGATCAATGGATTTGGGAAGACAATGTACCTAGTGTAAAACGGTTTCGTGAAGTGCCTGGAATAAATCCTTTGTGTCTGAGAAGGCTAGGTGCTAATCCTAAACTTTTGGATGTTTTGAATGAAGTCCTAAATAAAGATTTTTGGAATAGTATAGTAGAAGAGACAAATAGATATGCCAGACAAGTGATAGAAAAAGGTTTTGGAAGAAAAAAAAGGTGGGACCCAATAAATTCTAACGAAATAAAAGGATATATTGTATTATGCATTTTGATGGCTCAAGCGAAGAAACCAAAGTTGGAAATATATTGGTCAACAAGGCAAATTATAAGTATTCCAATTTTTTCAAACACTATGCCACGTTATAGGTTTTTCGATATTTCATCTTTCTTGCATTTCACAGATAATGAAAAACTAAATACAAACCATAAAATAAGAAATATTGTGGATTACCTAAATAATATATTTTCTTACCTTTATACTCCAAATAATGAAGTATCTCTTGAAGAATCACTAATGAAATTTAGAGGTCGAATAAGTTATATTCAATTTATTTCCAGCAAAAGAACACGTTTCAGTATTAAAATTTATAAACTCTGTGAATCTTCATCTGGTTATTGTTCTCATTTTAAAATCTATGTCAGCCAAGATAAATGAACAGGAAGTGATACACCTACTACTGAGAGTGTAGTCATGGAAATGGTGCAACATATTTTAAATAAAGGCTACATGCTGTACATGGATAATTGGTATTCATCACCTCAATTATTCCTAAAGTTGCTGAAATATGATACAAATGCCATTGAAACTCTTAGAAATAATAGGAAGAATATGCCAAAGGAGCATGCTGTTGCTCAAGTTGAAAAAAGAAGTCAAAACTTTATCCTGTCATGGAATTATGGCGTCAAAATGGAGAGATAGAAAAAATGTGTATATACTTAGCAGGAAACATTCAAATGCTAATTTAGTAGACACTGGGAAACGGCAAAAAACAAAAGATGGTGATGTCAGGAATATTATAAAACCATCATGCATTATTGAATATAATAAAGGTATGGGAGGGTTTGATAAGCATGATCAACAACTAGCGTGCTTCCCCGTAATGAGGAAATGTGTAAAGGGATATAAGAAAATATTCTTTTATCTACTAGATATGGTCTTTTACAATGCATATGTTTTGCATTCTAAAATTACTAGCATATCTAAAACAGGCATTGTTTCCTTTCGTTTGAATATTGCTGAAGCAATAGTGGAAAATATCACATTACCAAATTATAAAACCCGTGGACTTTCTGCAACTTTCTTACACTGCTTCGTTTACAGATGAAAAATTGGGCACACTTCCCTGAATATATTCCACCAACTAAATGCAAGGAACACCCTCAAAAGAGATGCCGTGTTTGTTTTAAGAAACAAATTAGAAAGGACAACACCTGGCAGTGCAAAAAATGGAAAGTACCACTGCATTTACCCACCTGTTTTGAAGAATACCATACTCTTCAAAATTATTAATAAAATTTTATTTTTATTATAACATGAATTTGTTAGTTCCTAAATTTTTCTTTTTTTGCAATACTAAATATTTAAAGTTATTCCAATATCATCCATATATTAATATATCATGAAATAAATGAATTCTTGCATAAAATATGCTGTTCTTACAAATTACTCTACCCCAAAAAATTAAATGAGCTCCAAATACAAAAAACTATTTGAATAAATGTGCATCCAAAGGGTTAATAGTGAATAGGATTATATTATATAATTATATGAAAAAGACTTTGTACAAATAAGAATTGATTGTATATAAATTTGAATATAAGTCAAAAAATATTTTTTACAGAATTTGTTTTTATTTCATAAATTGTTTGAATTCCTTACTGGAAGTATTAAAATTCCCATAAAGTAAATTTAAACAATATTTTAACAAGCAAATGAAACACTTACCATTAAAAAATCTTTATATTTGCAATTAGCATCATAAATAGTCTTATTTATATAGTCTTCTGTATGAGATGTGACAATAGTTTTTAAACATGCAATGCTATTAATGCCTTCAGAATCTTTAACTTTCATCGAATTCGGATAAGCATTTTTTTCATTTTCTAAATCGCAACTATTCTTCTCTTCAACATTCTCAAGTGATAAACTAGATAAAGATTTTAATGTTGCTTGTGCATTACAATTATTTGCTGCATTTTTTGTAGGTGTTTCTATTATCAGTGGTAATTTTGATTTACAATCACTTATAGCGTTTATTTCCAGCTGCTCATTTCCTATAAATTCTTTTTCAATTTCAACTTTATCTAATTCTACAGAATTATTTTCAGATGCAGTCACAGTTTTTTCATCAGAATCAGTCAGAATTATTTTGTTTTCATCATCAACATTTCCTTCATAAGCGGTGACCTTGACTATCAGGGGTGCTTTCAACTGAAAAATAAAACATTTAAAATATTCATTATAAATGATTTGGAATTTTATATTGCTTAACAAGCATATAATTATACAAGTTTAAATGACTTATGTATAAATATTTAAAAACAAGATTTAAAATATTTTAATATTTATTTCCTGAGTAATAACATTTTATTTAAAATCTTAAAATTTATCATTAAAAGAATGAGTTTCATTAATATAAGTTCAGAAAAAAAAATTTTTAAAAGTAAACTTTTAATTACTTAGATTAAATTATTGAAAAAATGGAAGTTTCAGAACTTATTAATTTCAGAATATTAAACAGATGTAATATAGTATAAAAAAAAATTTTCTCAACCTCATTCAGTTTACAATCACTTATAGTGTTTATTTCCAGCTGCTCATTTCCTATAAATTCTTTTTCAATTTCAACTTTATCTAATTCTACAGAATTATTTTCAGATGCAGTCACAGTTTTTTCATCAGAATCAGTCAGAGTTATTTTATTTTTATCATCATCATTCCCTTCATAAGTGGTGACCCTGACTATCAGGGGTGCTTTCAACTGAAAAATAAAACATTTAAAATATTCATTATAAATGAATTGGAATTTTATATTACTTAACAAGCATATAATTATACAAGTTTACATGACTTATGTATAAATATTTAAAAACAAGATTTAAAATATTTTAATATTTATTTCCTGAGTAATAACATTTTATTTAAAATCTTAAAATTTATCATTAAAAGAATGAGTTTCATTAATATAAGTTCAGAAAAAAATTTTTTTAAAAAGTCAACTTTTAATTACTTGGATTAAATTATTGAAAAAAATGGAAGTTTCAGAACTTATTAATTTCAGAATATTAAACAGATGTTATATAGTATAAAAAAAATTTTCTCAACCTCATTCAGTAACACACCAAAAAACAAATCAACGAATAAAAATACACATTATATATATTTATATATACATAGGTGAGGTGAGGTGAGGTAGGTAGGTAGAAATAAGTACAGAAATTAGTTATTTATGAAAAAACAAATGTATTAAATTACGAAAGAAAGAAATGTACTAACTATTTCGGAAAAATACAAAACTCTTACTGCATCCATAATAATAAACATGGTAAACAATTGATACACAATAATTTGATTATGCAACTAAATACCTATTGTGATCATTACAGTCAGTAATGATTCTTTAACTTAACACAAAATACAAACAACAACAAAAAAGTAAATAGATACAACATGAAAAAGAGAAAGAAATCTTCTGAACTTATTTTGTTTTCCATTTCTCATAAATTTTCTTCCTATCAACATTTTTTCTCAGCAGCACAGAAAGCTTGCCCTTTATTTAACCCTTAATAAATTTGCTCGTGTCTGACATGGGCAAAAGTTACCAGCAAATTTGCACATGCACGTGTCTCACAAGGGTGCTCTTGTATTTCATGTTATTCCGTTTTTTAAGCATGTTTGAGATCAGTTCCAGTAAAAATATATTGGCTAAATTATAAGTAAATTTATTTAACATAGTGGCACACATATGAATTTTGCTTGTGTAAACCAAGTAGCACATTTTGACGATTAGCTGTAAGCTTATTAAACAAAGGAGTTGTTTGGTGTAGAAAAGGTAATATATTCACTTTTACTACATAAATACAAAAAAGTAAGGAGTTAACCTCAAATTAACTTTTACTAAATGTTTTTGTAATTGTTTAGAAAAACTCTGATAATGAGCGACACTTATAATAACAATTTTGAATATGGCAGTTTAACAGACAGTTTCAGCCATGAAAATAGTAGCTACTTCAAGGTATATCATATTAAATGTAATTTTTAGTCATTCTGAAGCTTGCAAGTATGATAATTTGATTTAATTTGATTTTAATAATTTGAAACTCAAAATAATCATGCAATCAAATTGTTTGCACAATATATGATTTTTTTAATATCTCTTACATTACCCACCAGTGAAATATTGCAAAAAAATAACTTATACTATACCTACATATTTATTTTCAGTCAAAAAAACCTGATAATTTTTTACCAGTTTTTCCGAAAAAATCTTATGCTTTAAGGGGATTACAACAACAAAACAGGCTACATCTATATGACACATTCTTCCCTAGTCAAAGGCAATTCAGCAATAAACCAGAATCCAATGATGTTATTTTTAAGAACTACATTTTTCTCCTTTAAAGAAGCTTTAAAGAAACTGACACAATTAAGGAAAAAGAAATCCTCCTCTACCTGATTTATTATCTCCAACTTGAAGCCTTTTGAGCCCCTGAACCAGACGACTTCTTCCTCTGAACCACAGCTCTCAAGTCATTGAAATATAATACAACACTTAACATGTTGGAAGATGTGTGATAACATACCATTTAATTTTGAAAGATTTATGAGGCTATCTTTTTTGAAGTTGTATAACATTTCATGGTATCATCAAATGCAATTTGCAGCCTTTTTTAAAAAATCTAGCGTCAAAAAATGATAGTCCATTTTTAATTAAAAATTAATTTGAGTACTTGGTTTTTTAATTGATGCACAAATGCACATAGTTCAATTCCTGACTAGTCTTTGGTACTGAAGTCATTTACATTATAAATGAAATATTATATATTAGCAAATCAAATTTTGGAATGCTAACACAATTTCTTCTGAATGCATGCATTTTTGTAACAGAGCATATAATGATTTGACAATATTAAAGTACTTTAAACTGAAGATTTGATTTTGTGATTTGTTACAAGGCTATATATACTTTTCAAAGAATAAATATGTTACTGGACACACACTTCATTTCATAACAGTATACAACACAAAATTTGGTTAATATATGAAGGATTATTCAAAATTTATCAATTGCTTTAAACAAAATAAGTTTTATGACATAACTAAGTCTCAGAATTTTATATTGAGTCCCAACCAGAAACCTTAATAAACTTCACAGAAAGTATAAATGCAACATGTATCCCTTATTGTCAACAATGAATTATCTTTTCATAATTGACAACAAGGAGTAGTCTTACCACTTTGCAGTACTGAACTGAAACTCAACTTAATTCTACAGGCAGGTATAGGTCTAAATGCACCTAACCTATGGTTTACTGCACCTGAATGCTTGAAATTTTGGAATGATTGAAATTTTATGACGTAATTTCATCTGTGTTTGTGCAAAACTTTTTTGGAGTTTTAGTATCAGTTAAAGCTTCTGCTATTTTTTTCTTTCATTTATGATAGGAACTTAAGTGTTTGAAGTTATATTTTATTTTGAAAGTGTATCAAATTGAAATTTTGAATTTTAGTATTTGCATGTAGAAAGTAAAATGTTTAGATAGTGATAAATTTAGTTTGAATTTTTTAAATTTTTCTTTAATTCTTCTACAAATGATAATTAGGTGAACATTTTTACTTCATGTGTTATTCAATTAAAATTGATGTATATAATAATTTATGTACTTTAATAAGTAATGTGTAGAAATATTTGACATGTATATATTTAGATTTACTATGAATAATGTTTGCTAATTAGAAACTCAAGTTTTCATAAAAATGCATATTATTTAAGTTATTGATTAAGCTTTATTACACAGGTGTCTCTCAGATTGATTAAATACTGAAGGGGCACTACTCTATCCAGTTAATTAAAATCCAAGTTTTCTTAAAAATGCATGATATTTATGTTACTGATTTAAATTTATAGAGCAGTTGTTACTACCTGCCTGATATTGATATATGGTGTCTTTGTAAAGTGTTTTTATTCTATTGATTAATTGACAGTTATAAAAATTGATTATGTATACTTTATCAACCAAGTAGGAATGGTTGTTTTAATTTTCAGACATTATATATTTGTTTTGTAATATGTAATCTTCATGAAATTAGTTTCTAGTTTTTAGTATTACATTATTTCTATAGTAAGTATTAATAATAAAATACTCAAATTTTAAATATTTGAAATTAAAAACAGTGTGAGACTGCGATGTTAAAAGTTCGAGTTTGAGAGTGATCATCATTTTGAAAACCGTAAAATGATGTAATTTTGGTTAGTGAAGGATTTATACAGATTTCTAAGAATAAAATTTCAGGAATTGATAGAGTTTTCCAGGAGATAAATAAAAAATTTTCAGGGGGTATCCAAATTAAATTTTTTTTTTCCTTTTACCAATTGTTCTTAACCAAATATTCATATAATTATATATATGCTACATTTTTCAATTACATTTATAAATAACAGAAATAAATAATTGCATAAATTAAGGAGAATATTTTTTACTTAAGTTAGAATTATATTTAATGATTACTTCAAAAGCTTTCAATGAATTTACAGTAATAATAAAAAAATGTTATTTAAATAATCAATATTCTTCATTTTACTGGATTATATACTGTATAAAATAATGGATAATTTTAGAGTTTTTAAACATCTTCAATTTCCATCTATTAATTTATTGAGTATTTAAAGATATGTACAATAACCTCTTTACAAACAAATATACTCATTCAAAACAAAATAAATACAGATATTAGATAAAGTTTACAAGATATGACATTTTACCATAATTATTATTTAATTAAACCAATTCTAAATTTTTATGCAATTTACTTTCAAACTCTTTTAAAACCATACTATTTCGCAACCATATTCTAGACTTTTCTATTTCTTAAATCATTTTACAAATTTTCACATTTCTTGGTTATTTATATATACTAAATATTGCTGTTATAAAATACTAACTTTACACTTCTAAAGCTTTTGCTTTCAATTCATTATTAATACTGAGTAACAACTGTTGCCTCTTTGAAGCACCATGGAGATTCATGTTTTGATTTTTCAATTAATATTAATTTACCAGTTCTTTCAGCTTTCTCAGCATACTCTATTGCAGATCTTTCAAGTTCATTTAGGTCATCTTCCAAATATTTTTTTTAATTTGCATCAATTTCTTCAAGAAGTGTTTTTCAATTTCTGTCAGATGCATTTTTTGCTGTTTAATTTATCTAAATATAATTTATACTTTTGCCTAGCACCAGCAGTAAAACAAAGTACATCTTTGCTAATTGCAGCGTTCATACAGATTTCCAAGAATCAAATTCCAGTAGTTTTTTAGGGCTCCAATTGAAATATTCCAGGAAAAATCAACATACATGTTAAACATTTTTTTTATATCATCGATTATTCTGAATCAAATATGAATATAAATATTAATAAGCAACATTTTTTAATTATATTTGTAAATCAAATACAAAAATTAATGAGACAATTTTTTATTTAGGTTAGAACTATATTTAATGAATACTTAAAAAGTCAATGAATTTACATGTAAGATAGAAAAATCTTTATTTAGATAATCAATATCAGTATTTAAAAATACAAAATTTTTAAATTACTCAATAGCACTTCATTTATTGTATAAAATATTAGGTAATTTTATAGTTTTTAAGCATCTACATTACACACCTGTTTGTTAATTTATTGAATATTTCAAAATGTAAATAACAACTAAGCTTTCAAAATTTACAAAATTTGAATGCTGTACACTTTTAAAAAGTCAGCCATTTACAATAAAAAGAGCCAGCTCACTTTCAAATAAGCCTTTGACAACTGGGGAATTTACTTTTTAATAATTCTAAGCACTCATTCACTTTTTTAAACAAAATATCTTATGATGAGAGGCCAAAAAAATCTGACTAGTACAATTGTGATTTAACATTATCATTATAACAAAATCTTACTGAGCAGTCCAATTGTTTTAGCTGCAGATGATCATTTAAACCTTCATCAAAGACTAGCATTTACTAGCATTCTTAACATTTTCTTTCAATAAATTGGAAAACTTAAGTGCAATACCCAAAACTGTTAAATCAGCGCCCTATTTCTAGCACTGTCTAGAAACATTGCTTGAAAGAGAATTTATATTGCTAGAAAAATTGTAGCTGAATCTACTGTTTATAACTTTAAGGACCCATAGAATTTCAGCCTTTAAAATTTCTTTTCAAGGAACAAATGAATCTAAAATTTCAGAATATGCTTTGAATTTACATTCTTTAACAGGAAAAACAGTAGGGAAAAACTATTTTAAATGAGATCTTTTGGCAGACAAGTCTAATAAATGCACTTTTACAGCCGGCTCTAATAAATGCACTTTTTCTATTACAATGGGATTCGTCAGCTTATTTGCCCATATTTGAATTACAGAAGTCTTTCTTACAAAGTAGACAATGGACATGCATTTCATTTGAATAATGCAAAAACATTTTTTGTACGGCTTTTCACGAGTCCACTTGTCATTGAAAATACACTGTCCACCAGGCATACTAAAAAATTATTTTTCAGCCTTTATTTCATTTATAAGCAAAATTCATCCCAATTCCCTCAAATTATACACAATTTTCACCAAGGAAGATATGGAAAGTATATTTTAGCTCAAAATTTTTTATATTTAGATATTAATATTCAGTGAATTTTAAAAAATATAAAGAAAAACAGAAACAAGTATAAAGAATCGATTAAAATTATGTGTGATTGTACCACATGACTTCTTATTGGTCACTACTTCATTTCACACACATAATTCTAAATATTACATGCAGTCTTGACTGAACTGGATTATCATGAAGCTATTGTGGCTGAATTGGATCTTTATTTTGTCAACAGCTATGAATATAATAACAATCTAATATTGATCGTCCCAGCATCCAGTTGTAACATTAAGAGCTAATTCTCAATTTTGTTTTCACACAGATAATTTCATCAAAAATTATAATTTCTAAAAAAAAATAAAAGCATCAAGGTAAATAAAAATTCCAGGAGTAATTCCCAATTTTCACTGAGTCAAGTTGAAAATTCCAGGAATGTCAAAGAATGTTAAACAAACCCTGTTGGTGAGATAACTGCAGAACTTAGTCTGAAAATTTGAAATCGCACCAAACACATAGCAGCTGACATGGATTTTACCTTAAACTCTTTGGAATTAATTAAACATGAGATTGTGCCTAACATTTTTTAAACTGTCAACTTTGCTTATAAATAAGAGGTAGAAATACAGCAATAATGAATCATACAAACTTTCTAAGGTTATGTTTTTTTTGTGTAGTTATACTTTTTTTGTATAGTTAATGGCTTAAATTGAACTGTTTTATGCTATATAATTGTTTCCCAAAATTTGGTTCGCATTTAAGCAATTTTGTTTATTAATAAAGAATTTAAAATCCCTTCATACTGGAGAAATATAATAATTTGCACAGTAAAAAGGGAAAATTATTTAAAAAAAGGAATAAAATAAAAATTATAAAATATCAGCATTTTTAATTTAATCTAATAATTTGATCAAGAAACTAAGGGATGACTATTTTAAATACTTTAAGCTTTCTTTAATAATGAAAATTTTAAAATCATAATGAACATTTATACTTGTAAGAAAATATATTTTTTTCATTTGGTTAAAAGTAAAAATATCAAAATTGTTAAAAATACTACATATAAGATGGAAAATAAAAACAAAATTGATAATATATCTGTAATAACAAAAAAATTATGAGTTTCATGAGAGACTATAAATACACTTCTCCAAAACATTTTTTCTGATAGATTTATGGCAGAAAAACTTGAGGGTTATAAATTGTATTCTAATCAGATCTAACATTCACATTCTCTTAAGTGAAAAATTCAGAAGTTTCTGAATGGAAAGCCAAAGGGGTGATAAATGAAGATTACCGTGCACTAGATAACCACACATTAATGTGACACAAATAACACTTTACAAAAAGTGTTATGAAAAAAGAAATTACTTTTTGTTTCTTGCACAGCACTCGAATAATTATTATTATTATGACATACCATGATGGAAAAACTGACAAAATTTGAAACTAAATATGGCATGAAAATTATTGTGAGGCTTTATTAATGACTTGTGTTTCTTCTTATGGACCGACTTTTAACACTAGTGGGCTCTACTTATAAATTGCAAGGAAGAAAAGCCAAGAGATATCCAAAAATCAACCTCAACATATATGTATGGAAATTTTTAAAGCACAAAATCCATTTCCCATAGTTCTACAATGACTAAAATGAAACCTGGGAATTTTCACTTCATAGAATATAATTCTACCATTGAGCTCTTAAACCTGATTAACTTAACTCAGTGTCAGACATCTTAATATCTGAAAACCAATATAGGGGATTTGAACATTTGTTGGTGTTGCCTACTGAAAGGAATTTTCAGAAATGTGGACAGGAAACTTGGAGCGGGGCCGGAAACTTGGAAAGATTGAGATTTCAAGTTTGTACCAGTTAAAATCTGATTTGCAGAAAAATCACCATCTGAACAGATATATTTGGAATTATTTATAAGAAAGTTCTAAGCAAAATTCTGCTGTGTTAATACCATAACCTAACTCTTAATAAATCAACCCAGTAATATATCCCTGGAATAGCTTGAAATTGACTGAATACAGGGTAATTCAAAATGAATATAATGATTGCAAACGGCTAAAACTATTTATTGAAAAATAATTTATCAATAAAAGTAATACATAATGTAAATGGAACACCAAAATTTTGTATACATGTTATAAATGTGACTTCCATGTGACCTCCCTTGATCACAGAGGCAATACCTACTAGCCATGTGTTCTGAAGCATCAGTGGCTGCAGACACCCTACCTTCTGAAGCATGTCTGCAGCCACTGATGCAAGTGCATTCAAATGTGTACTTTGAGTTCAATACTTTTAAGCATATGAAACATATACACACATCTTACTCATGATCTTCCTTTCACATAACCTGATGTAACCCCAGATAAAAATGATTTGAACTAACTTATCTAAATGTATACGAAAAATCTCAGAAGATGGACACAAGTAAATTTTTCAATTAAGCCCCTACCAGACTTCTGTTGGGGAAAATTGAGTCTTATGTTAATCCAATTGTGCAAATTCTAACATGTCACAAATGCTATTTTCATAGTAGAAACTTCCAGTCTTTCACATATTACAAAAATCAGAACTACTCTCACCTCTAAGGAAATTTTTAGCATTAAAAATTTTTACAAATACTTTTAAAACATTAAAATATCTCTATCTGCATGTAAATTTCAACCAAATTCTAATTTCATTGAGGCTGTATTAAATTTGGTTTAGAGATATTTCCTATTTCTTTATACAAATTTTTATTTAAACTAAAAATATTTTTGGTAAGAGTGAGTCAAAATCCGCATCAATATTTGATACGGATTTTAACTCACTCTTATTTCTGAAAATCAAGCTCTGCACACAAATGAAGCTGAAAAATTTTTGGTAGAGAACTTGGCTGATTTTCATCTCACATTATTATGACCTAATAAGATGAAAATTTCTGGGAAAATCCCGCAGTTTTACTATGCAGTAGGGGACAGCCTCCAAGTCAAGAAAGGAGAATTATTAGGTTTTAGCACTGTTCGAAATTTGTATACATTAGAAGACACATCTGTAAATAATAAATGTTAGATTTTAGCTTATGAGCGTTGGAAAAGTAGTTATGGTATGTGTTTTTATATCCACTTTGTTTATTTTCCTTTAAATAAATTTTAAGACTGAAATATTATAATATTGAAATATAAAATATTCTGTTACCTTATTCAATTACATTATTTACTACCATTTTGAAAGTAGCTTACTTATGTATTAAAAATTAAAGAAAATTTATATAAAAATTCCATTTAACAAAATATATTAATTTTATTTTTAATATTTTTGCAAATTTAATAAGTTTCTACTTTTACAAACAGTTAGACATTTATTTTCACTTCCAACTTACTTCATTGGAGAAAACAATAAATACTATAAGCAAGGTACAACTAATAAGCATAAAATATTAATATACTAAAATATGCATTTAAAAGAATTTAAATATATTTTAAATTTGAGGAATTATATATATACTTGAAAAAAGTTTGGCTTGTTGTAAAAGTTTAGCAGAAAAACATAGAAGCATTTCAATAATAAGACAAATGAGGATAACAATATATTGCAACACACAACAATATAAATAAAAATCTGAAAGTGTGCTTATGGGAATCATTTTATGCACACAAGATTTATCTGAGAAGACTGTTATCATGTGCAACGCAAATGCCATAACTTTTGACAAAAAAGGAATGAAAATAAAAATATATCAAAAGAATGATTTTACATTATACAAAGCTTGGGGCGGTATAATATGTTTACTAATGATAGTATAGGATGTTTAAGATGAAATATTTTAATTCGAAAATATTATATTGAACATAATAAAGTTTTATGAAGTTATTTTTGATTACAATTTATTTTGTTTCATTCTTTTTTGTTGCAAGTTCTAAAAATCTAAATAAAATTAAAAACAGGGAATATAATTATTTCTTTTCTTATTGTGGGGATTGTTGTATCAAAGTAATAGTTTTGGAACAAATTAGAATAACAGGAACAATTACCAACAAAACAACAACTAAAGAATAACTGGAAGGAAATGGAGTATCAATTACACATGCTCCTTGTCACTTGAGTGACTCATGCAGAAATAAAGTGACTAATAGACTAACTTTTCCTCTCTCATAGCTACAACAATAATTAAATCATCTCATTGCTCCCAAGATGTGGTGTGTAACACAATATTGTCTCCTACAGGTTTCTAATACAGTCATACTAAACACTTCAACTGCAAGATTCTTTTGAACAAACATTAAGTATATTCATCTGGATGCCTTTTCTCATTTGATGTTGAATGCTGTTTTTTGAAAAATCAAATTTCTCGTGAACAGCAACCCTTTAATAAAAAATAGGTTAAAAAAAGATCAAATAAACGTCCCAAATCAAGTGTTTAAAATCATAAAATATGCAAAGACTACTTTTAATAAAATAACCTTCAGCTCCTTAAAAGCAATGGTATTTTATATAATATAAAAGAAATTTTAGTCTTTAGACCTGCATTAAAAAAGTTTATTATTTAATACTAATATTGTAGAGCAATTTAATTAAATTGTAGCCCATTAACGGGTGAGAACAGAGTTAACTATTGTACAAAGGATTCCTACCAAACAAGATGATATGCTTCACTTGCTTCCCAAAATACCAAATATATATATATATATATATATATATATATATATATATATATATATATATATATATATATATATATATTGAAATGCATAAAGCATTTAACAAAAATGGCTCAAGAAAATACTGCAAGCACTTTGAAAATAAAAGAATAAATAAATTACATAAAGTGAAAAGTAATCAGAGTCTAAAAATTTAATGCAGGTTTTTCAAGGTGACGACAAAAATTATGACCCAGTAGCCAAATTTACCAAGTGATGAAATACAAAAAGAAAAAATTGAAATTGTTGACTAGTCTAGCTCTTTCACTGAAAGAAAGAGAAGATTCAGAAAGAACTACTGTACTTCAAAATGAGCTGTTTGGAGAAGAGAGAAGAGAATTTGATTGACATCATCAAATTTTGGTGCTGTATGCCACAAGTCACCCTCTACAAGAATTATAAAAATTTAGTGAAATAACAGGAATTTACAAATTAGGAAATCTATAAATTTAGTGAAAACAATATTATATTCTAAAGTAAAAAATAAAGCAATTTTTTACAGGAAAATTAAAAAAAAAAACTGACATTCTCAATTTTAAAAAAATCAGCATGAAAATAGATTTATGTGGGATATTTATTGATAAAAATTTGCCTCATTTAGCTGCTACGCTAGATGGAATAATTGGAAATGAAGGCATTCTTGAAATTAAATGCCATATACATGTTGTAATATCCACCAGAGTGAGTCTGTAAAAAATTCTGCATTGAATTCTTGGCAAAAAACAGAAAAACAAAAGAAATTAAGGGTATAAATAAAAATCATAAATTTTATTACCAAATTCAAGGACAATTATATATTTGAGAACAAAACTTTTGTTGGTTTGCTATTTGTTCCCCGAAAGGCATTAAAACTGAATAAATTTTTAAAGATGATATCTTTCAGAAGACACAAATGAAAATTTAGTTAAACGATTTTTATTTTGACTGTCTTTTGCCAGAAATAAACGATTCACATTACCCAAGATGAATGGAAATAAGAAATATGCTGATGTTACTTATCACAGTCCAAGAATGTAAACATTAAATATTTCTCAACATAACATCGAATAATAAAGTTTTTCATTTCTACTGATTTCCTTATTCTTGATATTAAAATTGAATTACAATTCAAAACAAGATGCATACCAAAATTCCTACCAACATTTAAAATTTTAAATCTTTAAAATATTTTTGATCTCTGATATGATGGAAATAAAATACGATTTCAATATAAACTTAGTTGAGAAATTAAAAAATTGTTACATTTAGTTGCTATTAAATATAAATTACAGAAACACAAAAAACATAGGACAGTTTTCATACCAGGTAAAAATAAAACTTATAAATTAATGCCTGAAAAAATAAGCTAAAAAAACAAGAATTTATACATGTCAAGATATAAAGAAAACATTTTTAAAATGTAAAAAATATAATGATTAGTGACAACAAATTAAAGTAAATATAACAGCTTTTCTTATATTTATTCAAGAAATACAGAACAGTTCAAATTTATCATAAATATTACACAAAGTACATAGATGCATAAGAAAGCTACTATATATTTAAAAATTCTATATGGGTACTTTAAGTTTGTAATTGGTTATCAGTAGTTCGTATATTTACAAAAAAAAATTTTTTAAAACAAAATTTGGTTTTATAATATAATTATTTCTCAATGCTTTTTTGTTTCAGAAATAATTTCCAAAACTGGCATTACATTATAGCAAACCTATATTACAGATTAAAAAACACAGCATGTGTACATGAAATTTAGAATTAATAACTGATCTGAATTCAATATTCCCAATATTTTTTGAATAAATCAATCCATGACTTCAGTAAAATTTAACATATTGCTTAATAATTATAAAGATTTAAATTCTACCTCTAGAAAATTGTCTAAAGATTAAAAAATTGTCAAAAGTTAATTCAAAAGGCATGATGCAAAATATAATAGTAATTTTTTAGAATGAAATTTATCTTTGTTTAGTGTATAACTGCTTGCATTCTTTCTAAAGAAATGATGAAAAGAAATTGTAGAAATAGGAGGCATTCATAATCACACTAATCACCTTTATATTACAACATGAAAATTGTAACAACCAATAACCAGAGAAGAAGCGAGAGACGTCACCACATCGAAGTTTGAGTAATGTTTACGATTTTGTTTACGATTATGTCGAGTAATGTTTACGATTTTGATGGAATAAATGCTTCTTTTTTTCAAGATATTCCAGAGTTATTGATAATTTCTGTCTTCAATCTAAGTGTCGTGTAGACATTTCGGCCCATAATTTTCCTATGTTACGTTGAAAGAATTCCATTTTTTACCAGATCGAGAAATCGAATAAGGAATTATTTAAATTAAAAACAAAACGTAATATAAGTGAGCCTAATGTGGGGCCTGAAGATTGAAATTAAAGTTTTACTGAAGAATGGATTTGTTGAAACAGAAACGAAAAGGTCTACGAGCATCATTTACAGCCTGCGGGAAAAAAATTCAAGAAAAATTGCTGAAAGCAGAAGTAGATAAGAATGTTATTTTGGTCTTATCCGCACAGTTAGAAAAACAATTTCAAAGATTAGAAGTTTCTCAACAAGAAGTAGAGAACGGAATTTTAATTTCAAAAGATTCAGAACGGTTATATGAAGATTTCATTACAGCAGAAGAATATCGCGATAGATATATTGAACTTTTTGAAAAATGCCATAAAGTAACTATGACAATGGAGGTCTCTCAAGATACCTCAAATAAGAAACAATTCAAGCTCCCGAAGTTAGAACTAAAGCGATTTTCCAGTGAGGCTCGAGAATGGCTTGGTTTTTGGAGTCTTTTTGGTTTTTGGAAAATTCCATCAGAAGACAAGTTCCAGTATTTGCTACAGGCAATAGCGCCAGAATCGAAAGCAGCAAGATTAGTAGAAAGTTTCCCGCCAACAGCAGATAACTATAATAAAATCATAGAACAGTTACAGGATCGCTTCGGGCGGAGTGATCTGCTTGTTCAGGTTTACGTCAGAGACTTATTAACTATGGTAATGCGAAGTGTCTCCTCAAGCCGAACTAAAACAGATTTAGCTGTTCTTTACAATGAACTGGAATCAAAATTGCGTGCGCTGGACAGCCTAGGAAGAACACAAGAAAAGTACGGGAACTTTTTACATCCCCTTGTGGCATCGTGCTTGCCTGAGAGCCTCCTAATAGCTAGGGAAAGAAACCGAAGTACACTTGATGGAGGAGTACGTTCGTTAGAAAATTTGATGTCTTTTCTGAGACAAGAAGTTCAAGGACAAGAAATGGTTGTGCTCGCTAATACCGGGTTAGGAGTTCCCCGAATCGACAAACACAAGGAATCCCGTTAAAAGAATATTACTACGGCTGCCGCCCTTGTAAGTACATCCGAAACAGAAAATTAAGGTAAGAGGAATTTTTAATGTCTTTTTAGCAATAAGAAACACCCCAGCCAAGATTGTTTTTCTGCTAGAAAAATGCATTTAGATGAAAAGAGAAAAATTCTTAGTCAGAAAGGTGCCTGTTACTCCTGTTTGAGAACAGGACATACCTCTAAAAATTGCAGGGCTAAGATGAAGTGTTTCCATTGTAATAAAAATCACTGTACTCTTATGTGTTATTCAGATAAAGGGAACAGTCCTGCCAGTAAAAACGAAACTGTATCGACAAATGTATTGTCAAAAAATTCTAGAGTAGAAAATGTTTATTTAATGACTCCTGTTGTCAAAGTTATGAATCAAAAGAAACAGTGTTTAGTAAGAGCAATCTTGGACACAGGATCCCAACATTCTTATCTCAGTTCAGGAATAGTTAAACAATTAAAGTTAAAACTCAAAGGTCATTATCTTTAATACATGGACTTTTTGGTGGTTAAGAAACGAAACCCTGTTCTCATGAAATATACGATGTGAAAATTACTAGTTTGAAAAATGATTTTTCTTGTGAAATTGAAGTTTTATCTGAAAACAAAATTTGTTGTTTTGTTCCTAAAATGACTGATATGTCTATTCATGAACTGAACCAAAAGGGGATTATATTGAGTGATTTAGAAATCCCTAATTAGGATGTAAATCCTTTGATTGGATCCGATGTGGCAGAAATGTTGTTAACTGGTCATTCTGTGAAGTTAGAATCAAGTCTAGTTGCTTTTGAAATCCGGCTGGGGTATACTGTTGTTGGAAAGCAGAAATTATATGATAATTATGATGTAAATAATGATTCTGTTTTATGTGCTTTATCTTTGCATGCTAATAATTCATCTGTCAGTGAATTTTGGAATTTAGAAAATCTTTGTATATTAGATCCTTCTGAAAACAGTAATATAAGTAGTGTACATTCTGAATTATTAAAAGATTTTCATGTAGGTTAGGAAATACTCCCTTCTGGAAGATACCAGTTAGGTTTGCCTTTTAAAACAGATACTTCAAGTTTACTGGATAACAAGGAACTAACTTGGAATAGACATCAAAAAATGTGTAAACGCGCGATCAAAAGATAAAAAATTAATTAAGGATTACGAAATGGTGTTTAAGGAATGGGAGTGTCTTAATATAATTGAAAGGGTATCCCAAAATGAAATTATAAGCAACAGGCAGTATCACTATTTACCCCATAGCCCAATAGTCAAAACCGAAAGCACTACTACAAAATTAAGACCAGTATTTGATGCCTCTAGTGGCAAGCCGTCCTTGAATGAATTTTTATATAAAGGGCCAAATATCATTGAATTATTTCCAGACCTGATTGACCACTTTCGTTCATATCCCAGTGGACTGTCTGCAGATATCAAGAAGGCATTTTTGCTGTTGTCTATTACTCCAAGATACAGAGACTTTTTATGCTTCTTTTATCCGTGCAAAGATGAAATGATCATTTATAGACATTGTAGAGTAGTTTTTGGGGTTACTTCCAGCCCTTTTCTTTTAGCAGCATCCATCTCTCATTTGATTAACAATACTTTTGTAGAAAACAACGAAGTAATTGAAAAATTAAGAAAATCATTTTAAGTAGACAATTGCCTTCCTGGTATTTTCAACATCAAAGAACAAGAGCATTTTATTTTAACAGCTATAGAAGTACTTTCACATGAATGTTTCAACTTGCGAGGGTGGGAGAGCAATGTCCAGTGTGAATTCATTACGAAAAGTTCTGGCACTGGATATTATTTTGGGAATTTTATGGAATTTGGACCATGATACTTTGAAATGTAACAGTGATATCAATGTTGATCTTTTTGTTTTAGAAGAGTAGGTGGGAAAATAACTAAGAGAGTAATTTTGGCTACGATTCAGAAGATTTTTGATCACATTGGTTTATTGTCAGTGGCCATTTTGCCCATAAAAATTAAATTCCAAGACATATGGAAATTAAAACTGTCCTGGGACTCTCCTTTACCCACTAAGATTCAAAATAGTTTTAAAAGATGGATTAATGATTTACATTTACTAAATAATGTTGAAATAGACCGCCATACACAAATTAATGATTCGACACAAATGCATGTATTCATGGATGCTAGCAAAATAGCTTATGCTGCTTGTGTTTTCCTTCGAACTATCACTTCCAATGTAGTAAAAATTTGTCTTTTAAGAGCTAAATCACGAGTAGCTCCTTTAAAACCCATCACCATCCCAAGATTACAGTTATTATCCTGCACCATTGGAGTAAGATTAGCTCATTCGATAAAAACGACCCTGAATTTAAGTAACAGTATTTTGGAGTGATTCAATGGTATCACTGTGGTGGATCCTGGAGCATGGAGATTGGACTGTCTTTGTCTCCAATCGAGTTAAAGAAATTAACCAATTGGCACCTAATGCCGAATGGAGACATATCCCTGGAGTTTCCAATCCCACTGACATTCTATCACGAGGCTGCTTCAATAGCATATCCAAAAGATAATCATATATAGAGCAGTCCAAAAACTGCTCTATTCGTCAGTTTTTGGACACCTGTTGGTGGGACGGTCCCAAGTGGCTCAAAGAACCACCAGAAAATTGGCCTGAGAATAAATTAGTGTACGAACCAACCAAAATCGAAATGGGAAAAAGAATCGTTAAACTTTGTAACATTAATCTTAGTGATACAGAACCAGATTGGTATGCCCTTAGATTTTCTAGTTTCAATTCTATTCTACGAATGACTAGCTGGATGTTACGTTTTGTCAGCAATGTATGAAAAATAAGTGGTGAAAGGAATTACGGAAACCTTTCGCTTGAAGAAACAGAATCGACGGAAAAAGTACTCATTCATATTGTACAGAGACATTTTTCCCTCATCCAAATAATTTAAAAAATCTTAATGCAGTTAAAGATGACGAAGGTATACTTCAAATTAAAACTCGAATAATAGAAAGAAATGATGAACCTTCATTCCTATCCCCTATTTTACTCCCTGATAAAAGCATTTTTACTCAAAGATTGATAGAACAATATCATATTAATCACTGTCATGCAGGTACCAAGATTTTATTAAATTTATTACATTCAAATTACTGGATAGTTAAAGGGAGAAAAACAGTAAGGGGAGTAGTGAGCAAATGTATTCCTTGCCGACCCTTCAAATCTAAACCTTTTGTTAGTGATCCAGTTACTCTACCAGCTGACAGAGTGAAGATGCTTCTGTATTCAAAGTAACTGGACTTGATCTTGCTGGCCCTCTTTATATTAAACCCCAGATAGCAAACGGTAGTCCTTAGGACGTTCGGAGGACCTCCTTTCTGGACCAAATGGACGTAATTTGGACGGGGAAAAAATGTCCGATGGAGGTCCGTCGATGTCCTACAGACATTCTTAGGACATCCCAATGACCGGAAGTAGTACATACCTAGGACGTCCCACGTACCTCCGAGACTGACGTTATTTATACGTGATTTGGCGTATATTTGGACATTCAGATAACAGCCATAAAGTTCTTTATATATTTTTAATATTAATTAAATGAGCATTATCATTGTTTTTAAACAATATTGCAGTTGAATTAATTTTATTATACTGTTATATTATATATAAAATAAAGCTTACATACTTTATTTACAAGTAATTTATGCATTTTAGTTTAGGACATTTTTCACATAAATTTCTTTTCAATTATTTGTGTAGTAATTTCATTAGAGAAATTCGTTGTTTTTTCAGTGAATGAACTTCTCGTTTTTCCTTAAGGAGAGGAATTTTTAAATTTCCTTAATTTTTTGTTACATTGTTCTGAATTTAGATTAATACTGTTCTGAAAAATAAATTATTGCAATAAAATTGAAGTATTAACTAAAAATGTCCTTCAAATGAAAAAAAAATTATACTTCTGAATAAAAGAATTTTTACTTTTTTAAGGTAGGATGAATTTAAATGCAAGATTTTAAAATAATGTTGCACTTTTTTTGAGCTTCTTTTCATTTTGAAGTGTGACATACCTAAGCATTAATAACTCCAAAATATACATGAAAAGTAATGTAACTTACAAATTCAAAAGTAATTATTTAAATTTTCTTGAATACAGTTCAAAAGATGTTATATATACATACAAAACTCAAATAAATATCTGGGGTGTAACTATAAATTATTGTAGAAAAATTTCAAAAGATGTTATATATATAATGTTATATAAAGTTCTTAGAAGCAAAAAATCACATAGAAGGTTTATAATCTATGTTCTGAATAACTAAGATTATTTAATGAAATGGTTTTGAGATCACTGGTTTATTGAGAATAGGAATTATGCATGTTAATGTAAAAGTACTTGATTTCTCTGTTTTCTAAGAACATCTTTTTCATCTAGAAACATATTTTGGTACCTTTGAAATATTAAAAATATTCAGATTTAAAAGTGCCCAGCTACAAGTATAAATTAAATGAATACGTGGGTTTAAGTGGAATTAAATGAAATATTAGTATACAGTTTTCTATTTGTTTATTTTACAATTTATACATAAGTTTTAACTACAAATTACTTTTTTTCTCTGCCCTTTCTTTAGCATGGTGCAGCCAATTTGATATGCTATTTGTTAGTTCCGCTTTTGTTACTTGTGGCACTTGACTTTGGACCACATCTATAGTATTCTCAGGGGTGTTTGCTTCAGTATCGAAATCTGAACTATAATTTGATTCACATTCGGAACATATACTTAAGGACAAATTTTCATCAGAGGAATCATTAATAGTACAAGAATTTTCCATATTTGTACTGGATGCTGGTTCGATATTTCTTTTGATTTGAAATCATTTATACCAGATGGTTTACAACCACTATTTCAAAGAATCACTGAAGTGTTTGATAAAGCAGCAGCACTTCTCCGAAATTGATGATCAGACAAGGAACTGATTTTTCGTTTATAAATTAAACTACTCATGATATAAAGAATTAAAAATACCTTAGGCCTTACCTTGTAATAAGGATGCAAAGGTTTTAAATGTGATGTTACTCAAATGCAAAAACCTAACAATTATATTGCAATAAGCCGATTTATAAAAAAATGCACGCACGTTAAATAATTCGAATTTTGCACCGTATGCTGAAATATCAACATCAACTAAGGAGCTATTGCCACAAACACTTTCTGAAAATTTCATTGAAATTCTAATTAAAAAATTATTTAAAGTTAATTCATAAAATCTGCCTTTTATATAGAAATAATATAATCTATATAAATTATCTTTTTATTCATAAATAAAACTAAATTGCAAAATACGTAAATTTTTAACTCGGTTTATTTTGTCATTATTTAGTGTTTTCTTTGACACTTTTTCTCTTTTTTCGTGTTGAAATTATCGTTTGACTTTGGCTTAATGTTTGATTGACTGAGATTGGGTATTTTTGTTCTTTATTTTTACTATTTAAATTTTTCATTTTTTAATATTTTTTTTTATTTTTTTCATTATTATGAATTCAAAATGACTGAAGCAGAGACTGAAATGATTTACACAGATTGTGATTTGCGCATTCCAAAAATAAACTTTAAGATTACTGACTTTCGAAGATTCTATTCCACAACTAATCCAGTTAGCTGCAGAAAATGGTATTACTAAGTTCTTCATTTTCCCGCCTTCTACTGATGGTACAGCATCTATTCCAAAGATACCTTACAATTTAAAGCAAGAAATATTTCAACTTGTAAAGAATCACAAGAAAATAATACAAATTCAACACACCCGTCAAGGTAAGCTTCTATTCGAAACTAATTGCTCAGATGCTGCTGCAGAAATAAGCAAGATAAACAATATTCTTGGAGTTTGTTAACTCCAGTTTTCAACCTGAATACATTTCTTCAAGATTTCTTTTAAAAGAAATAAATGTAGATTTACCTTTATATCTTGTTGCTGAAGAAATTGTGCAAAATGGCTTAACAATATTAAGCTTACAAAGATTTACGAAAAAGAATTCTGAAGAACTGAGCGATAATATTTTCTCCCTCCAACTATATCATTTTATCAGATTCCTTATCCTGTCTAAGCAGTCTGAAAACTCTCTCAACCTCTTCCCCAACCATCATTCAACACATTGGATCAGCTTTAGGAAATGCAACTAAGATTTGCGAATCTATTAAATTACTTTGGATTCCAAGTCATTCCGGAATTGCTGGGAACGAAAAAGTAGATGCTTTTGCAAAATCGGCCATTAATAAAAGTTATATTCTGCACTCGATTTCACCTGAAGACCTTATCCATAATATAAGAAACATTTTTATCAATTATGATAACAACGAATAGAAAAATAGTAAATTTGCCTCAAACTTTTCGCACATGTCTTCTATCACGAAAATTCACCGTAATTATATTAATTCTTGCCTTGAAGAAGTGTGGCTAACTAGAGTTAGAACTAGATCTTTTCCAACAAATGCTAAATTACATAAATTCAGGCTTTCTTCAACGGATAAATGCTCTTGTGGAGAAAGAGAAACCATGGATCACATAATGCTATCGTGTCCTCGATATGATCAAGCAAGAAATTCTATAAAAGAAAAACTTGGTATTGGAGCTCTTTCTTTCTCTTGGATTTTAGATTTGTCAACGAGTCCTAAAGAGAAAATTGACACAACAATTTCTTTTTTGAAACAAATTAATAGATTCTAAATTTTTTCTCGTCTTTGTATTTCCAAGCGGCCTAATTTCCCCTTCATTTGTCAATCAAATGCCGTGCTAATCTTTTTGTTTTGATTATCTTTGTTTCCAAATCATCAATCCATCAATCTTTCTTTAGGTTTCAAATAAAAACTAATCTTACTCAATGCGAGGTATAAGCCTATGAGCATAAAGCTCCAAAACTGTTTTTTGCCGTAACCTAACCTAACTTACCTCTAGAATATCCACTACATTTTCTTATTTGGATTCGTAATTCATGAAAATCCTTTTTAAATTCATGTTGTATTCTAAAGAATATACTTTTGCCAAATTCTAAAATAGAGCTTCATATAATTCTGATGTTAATTATGACGTTTAATTATAATAATAATATTAAAGACATTTGATTTTTAAATAGAGCACAATTTTTAAGCAAATTATAACATTGGATTATTTTTAAAATTTATAAATAATCAGAAGACGTTTTCAGAACATTTGTTTTAAGAAGGTCCATAAAAGGATGTAAAAGTACCTTCCCAGGAGGTTTATTAACAGATCGTCCAAACCAGGTCCTTAAAAGACGTACTCAGGACGTCCTTACTAGGAAGTCCCAAGCACTTCCTCAAACAACAAACATCCTGGGGACATCCAAAACACATCCAGGACGTCCGAGGATCAAAAATGGATGTTCCGGCCGTCTGAGGGACGTTCTTTGAAAGTTGTTTGCTATCTGGGACATAGAGACAAAGTATGGGTAGTATTATTCACCTGTGCCATATATAGAGCGGTAAATCTTGAGTTGGTTTCCTCATTGTCCACAGAAGCCTTTTTAATGTCTTTACGAAGGTTTATTGCCAGAAAAGGAAGACCACGTGTCATTTACTCCGACAACAGCACAAATTTCCATGGAGCTAATGAAGATTTTCGACTGTTGAACTGGGAGAAAATTACTCGAGAAACAGCCCTCCAACATGTTTCTTGGAAATTCAACCCTTCAACCGCAAATTGGTGGGGTGGTTTTTGGGAAAGACTGATTAGAGTGGTCAAAGATCTTAAAAGTACCCTCGGAAAGGCTGTACTTACACATGAAGAATTACTTACAGTACTCTCAGATTGTGAATCTGTTATAAATGCACGTCCACTAACATATCTTTCAGAGGACGTTGAAGATCTAAAGCCTATAACACCAGCCATGTTCATGTTCATGTTAAACGATCCCAAAATAAGCAGTTTAACAACAGATATTGATGAAGTTGAAGCCAAGCATTTTCGAATCAGAATTAAACATCGAGCCAAAGTAACTGAGCAGTTAAAGCTGCGCTTTCAAAAGAAATACCTTGGTTAACTTATACAGCGTCTAATCAGAAGGTGTTCGACTGCAAAAATACAAGTTGGAAAAATCATGTTAATCGGAGATGACAATAAAAAACATTTGAACCGGCCTTTTGCTAAAGTCATACAGTTGATTCCTGGCAAAGATGATATCGTCAGAACTGTGAAATTAAAAACACAATCCGATGTTTTAGTGCGACCTATACAGAGAATTTTTCCCCTAGAGATTTCAGCAACTACTGCTATAGATGATGTCCCAACTACATCTAATGTGAAAAGAGATTCTTTTCCAGATGCTGAAGGAATTGATTTGTCATCTGTATCAGAAAATGACATTTCCAGTGATTCTCTAAGAACAATTTTGGACAGTGATGATAAGGACTTAACCCAAAACAACCAGAACTGGACAATTAGTGAAAATTCCTAGAAAACTAAATCAGTAATTTTAAAATTGTAACTAACTTTTTTCTTTTTCATTTAAGTTTTGTTTTCTTCCGAAACAAAAGGTGGGAGGATATGTAACAACCAATAACCAGAGAAGAAGCGAGTGACATCACCACATCGAAGTTTGCTTTTGCTTCGGGTCATATGACTGCTCGCGTTGATGTGTAACTTTAAAACTATTTCTCAGAATGCATCCGGCACTCGCCGAGTACTATTTACAATTACGATGGAATAAATGCTTCTTTTTTTCAAGTATTCCAGAGTCATTATGGATAACTTCGGTCTTCAATTTAAATGTCGCATAGACATTTCAGCCCATAATTTTCCTATGTTACGTTGAAAGAATTCCATTTTTACCAGATTGAGAAATCGCGAATTAGGAATTATTTAAATTAAAAACGAAACGTAATAAAAAACAAAAGATTTTAGAGCAAGAAAATGCAAATTTTACTAAGTATTGCTTATTTACTAGACCTATATTCATGTAATTTTTGCTCATGAAATGTAAAATACTATGGATAGCAATATACTGTTTCAAAATCTAAATAAACAGTGTGGGTTTTGAAAAATTCAAATTTGTTTTTAAAATACAAATAGAGTGCATGTAAGTAAAAATAAAAATTAATGATTTATTTTAAAATAATGCAAAATTTAGAAAAAAGAAATAAAAGTTGATGAAAACACAAGAAAGATAACTTATTTGAGCAAGAGATTGTGTTTCATTAGTTTGAAATGCCATCTCTTCATCTGCATCCTGTTCATAATGAAGCAAAATATTGATATTCTTCACAGATATAATTAGCAAAATTTATAAGAAAATACGAATAGGACATTTTTCAAGATAAATTAAGATCACATAGTTTTAGAAAAATCTGATGTAAAATTTTAAGACTAATTAGACATTGATCATCGAATTTATTTTAAGCGTTTAAAAAATATTACTAAGAAATGCTTAATTTCATGTTCAAAAATGTTTTTAATGAAAAGTAACTAAAATGTATTTCAAGATTAAATATAAATTATGAAAATAAGAAATACAACTTTCTAAGGTATATGTATCTTATTCAAAATATAAATAAGTTTACATGTGATTAAACATATGTAGAGTCATGTTTCTTGTAGACAATATTGCTTCACTATGCTAATAATCATACTGTACAACAGTGGATAATGAATAAGAATCGAATATTGTTTTATAGTTAGCTTAATTTAAAAGTATTTTCAAGTATATCAAGCAGATGAAGGAGAGTAAGAATTTAACTGTTTTTATCATATTGTTTTTAACAGATATATTTTGTTGATGGCAATCATAACTTAAGGAACTTAACAGAATATAAAATTAGAGTAAACCACACAAATGAAAGTAAAAAAATTCTAACAAACAATAAAAAAATTAAAATTTCAATAATTAAATTTAATATTTCTGTATTCAGAAAAGATAATATCTGTATATTTAAATCAGCAAAGAGAAATTTCTGCATTACTTTATATAAAATTTAAAACAATATTATTTTGTTGCATTTCCACTTAAGGAATCAGTTTTTATTTTTTCTAGGATAAAGTAAGCTATTTATTTTTTCTGTCTGAAACTAGAATAGTCAAAAATATTGCTCAAGAAAATAGAGCTTTTAACTTGTTAACCATAAGTCATACAACAAGCCATCAGAAGTTTTGCACCAAAAGGAGAATCAATCAAAAGAACAACCCATTTGACAAAAATAAAAACAATTATATACCTAAGGATAGAATCAGAGATTAAATTGGCATTTATTGGTACTGCAGTGCACATAATTTCATTTCAATATCACAGTTCATCAAATATGGTGATTTACACTGTGAAGAGCAATCAACACGACAACAAATAATCTAATGAATTTTATTGCCCAGAGATTTGGAGATATGCTGGCCAAGACAGAAGCAAATAATTTTCAAGAACAAAAATCCAGGTGATGCAAAAGGTTATACAAAATTTTTCCAGGCAGTGCCAAGAAACACATTTAGTAATTAAAATTATACAAATTGTTTTTGGTCAAATAAAAACAACATCATAGGCAAAATACTTTAATTGTGTTTTAAAATGAAGACAGCAAAAAATACTTACAAAAATAGATATGAAAATTTTTGATCAAATTAATGATTATTTCAATATTGTAAAGTATCAAATATAGGATAAACAATTTATTTAAGTATACAAAGTAATTTGTTACTTAACACAGTAACAATTTAATTACCATATTTTCCTGTATATAATGTGCAGATTATGTTTTAAAAAAGTTTTGAATTTCATTGTGCGTATTATATGCCGCTGCAGATAATCTGATAAAAAATTTTAACCGTCCGAAATGCTTACCATAAAGTTTTGAAAGAAATTCCGTTTATGTTTCAAAAAATAAATAATAGATGGCACCACAACCCAGCTTACTTATTTTAACTATAATATGCATTGTACAATTTACGTTCAAGAACAATTTTGGTTCCATGGAAAGATATAACATTTGCTATGGGCCAACGTCATTTGGCCTTCTGTGTTGATTTGAGATGTTTTGCTCTGAAAACATTCAAATTCGTAAATCGTCATGTGAAACACAAAACGTTTAAGTTACACAACAAATTTTAAAATAAAAGCTGTAGGGAAGCCAGTGTGTTAATGTAAGGTGACCATCAAAGCATGCACGATGCAAAAGAAAAAATGTATCCAATACGCAGTTCGAAATTATCCATTTGTTTCATTCAATTATTAACAAAACAGATATATTTTACTTTTAAAATATGTTTAATCTCATTTTAAAAGTTATTAAGAATTAAAAATCGATAAGTTTTACTAGAATCTTCTTGGATCTTGATTAATGCCACGCTTTCATTTCAGGTAACCGCACTTTGCGTTGAGGTGAATCCAGATATTTTTCATAATAAATATTTATTCTGTACAATTATATTTTTAATCACACTGTATATTTTTCATTCATTTTGTACAACATTATCGGCAGTATTCGAATATTCGCTAAAAAAATTGCCGGGAATTATATGCCGCTGCGTATTATACGACGTTTTTTCTTCTTTTATTCGTAAAAAAGGTCTTGCGGATTATACGGTGCTGTGGATTATATACAAGAAAATGCAGTATTTTAATTTTTAATAACAAACAAAACAACAGAATTGTCCTGATTTCCAAATTATTCCAGATTTGTTTTCTAAATTTAGTAGTTATTGCAGAAATTCTTAAATTTAAGGAATTGTATGAAACAATATAATTTTATAAACCATATTTTTTATCTAAATTAAAGTATAATTTTCAGTGTAAATGTTCAACGGGGTAATATTGCATAGAATTGTTAAAAAAAAAACTTTTAAATATTACTTTTATGTATGAATGATTTTCAGTAAAAACCATTGGATTTATACAAATTAATTTATTTCATATACTAAAAAATTCATTTACTAATTCTGAAATTCTTCATTTTATTTATTTTTAACTACTTGTTATTAAATGTAAATTGCATTACGATATTTTTTATTATTTTATTTCCTCATATTTTCTTCAATTTTAATTCTAAAATATTTTTATATAGAATATTTAAATCAATTATTAATACTTAGCAAATTAAAATCAGGAAAATCTCTGATTTCTTACATGGTTTCTCAGCCCCCATTGTAGATTGCTAATGAAATTAAAATATCTACGTCTATTCCACTTTTCATTTTACAAAGTTAATTAAATGGAAAACAATAATATAAAATTCTAATATAGAGAAACTAAATTATAATTGTTTTGACTTGGTTTGACCAAATCAAAATCACATTCTAAACTAATTCTGCATATAATTTATGCAGATTGATATAGTCAAATATGCAGTAAATATGTATACACAAATAGTAGACAGTAAAAATTCATGATTTTAGTCTAAACTAAAACATTTTTTAATAGCCTTACTTCATTTGACACATTTTTTGGTAAATCAATAGCAACATCATCTTTTGAAGAAACTGATGAGATTTTTGTATCATCAAGCAAAACATCAGAATTAGTTTTGGGAACTTGAGTTTTCTAAAAATAAAAATGTTCTGATTGAAATCTTTTATAGACAGCAAATTAGCGAATTATTTAACATTTACATTAATGGCAGAATCATATAATGTAATAATAAGTTAACAATATAAGTTTGTAAAACTATATATCATCAAAATACTTTCTAGATATAATTAAACATGAAATGACACACAGAGTGAACTAGGATTTCGATTTTCAAATTAAAAGTGCTAACTATAATGGATTAATAAGTTTTTTCGATGACACGTTCTATTTGAATATAAAAGAAAATATTTTATACATAAGGAAATATAATTCATATATACATAACATCATCGCATTTATTACCTTTTTATTCTTCTTAGACTTCTGTTTTCCTTTAGCCATTTCCATCGTACACAATATGTTCGGAAAGGAACTCGAATTAAATCACAATAATTTATATCACAATAATTTGTATCACAACACGATGAGTATTAAGATTGTGCGACAATCCAAGATTTCAATAGCACTTTTTAATTTTGTAAGATAATCAAATATTATGAACTTTGAAATATGACTAGAACAAATATCAGCTTTCATTAATTCGAAAGTATCAGCAATATATTTTTGACTAGTACGTTTTATTACGAATATCGAAACATTTAACTAATCAGCATACATATAAATGCCAAAAAAGTATTATTTTACAGGTGAAATAGATGAGATCATTCAAAAATGCGATGCGAAATGAAAATACAGAACAACTGCTTCCCGCCTTCGTACGCAGTTCCGAACAGAATGAAAATGTGTGTTGTGTTCGTACGAAGGGAACTTTTTCAGATTCCCCCTTCATAAGTTGTTGCCATACTTCTTTCACACTTTCAGAAATTTGTTTATTGTTTCGGTTGCTACAAAAATTTGTCTGATAGAGATGTAAATTTATCGGAAATTGAGAAATACGGAAATTTATTCTGGGATTTCGAAAAACAGAAAATTTTGGGGAATATTGAAAATTTGTTGAAATAAATCCAACCAATCATATTTCTTTTAATGGATTGTTTTACTTAATATATATGAAGCGAAATGAAGTAAAATACATAAAGGTGCTTGGTTTGGTTTGTTTGTCGCTCAGTGGTCCCTTTTTTGCACACGACGGCTAATTAGACCGGGATCTAAGGTTTAAAGAGGATTCCGAATCACATTACAAATATTTGTGGAATCGTAATGGTGGCAAATATGGTTGCAGAATGTTATTTTTACATCGTAGTCGCGAGATATTTTCTATCCAGGTTAGTACATATATATAAGGGTTATGAATAAATTGTCGAGAAATAATAATTAATTTGATTTTCTCTATTATTAAAAATAAATCATTCTATTGTGTTCAAGCCATAGGTTGATTTTAATTTATTAAAATTCATTTATCAGTTTCTTATTTATTCTCTAATTGAATTAATAAAATATTATTTATGTAATTATTTCTATGTTTTTTATTTCATTCTTTAACTTCTTATTTGTTTAATTAAAATTCTTTATCTATTTCTTATTAATTATTTATACACTTATAGTATGTATGGAATATTATGTCTTTGTATAATTATTTGTGTTCTTTTAATTTAAAACCTTATTTAATCCTTTAAATTTTATCCTTCATTTATCTCCTATTTAATTAATTGACATGCATTCTTTACTTGTCTAAATGCAGTGTTAGTGATATTTTTGTTTTCGGGGATATTCTTATATCGAGATCTATCGCCAAAGTTTCGCCAAGCTCGATTGCCAAGCAGCGACAACGATTCAAATATGGTCACTAGTGACGTCACTCGAGGAATGCGATTTTATGACGTCACAGTCACGTGGTATTCTCTATCCAGACGATTATACGTAAATCTTTATCGCTACTGGCGATCGCCAGATTATTCGCCGCTTATTATTTTACGCCAAAGTTCTGGAGGAATTATTCATTA
Source organism: Latrodectus hesperus (assembly GCA_037975125.1). NCBI lineage: Eukaryota > Metazoa > Arthropoda > Arachnida > Araneae > Theridiidae > Latrodectus > Latrodectus hesperus. The sequence goes on from CM075854.1 coordinate 25,775,472, forward strand.
CCTTTTCTTAATATTTGTCTTATTTATATTTTTAAATTATTGTCTATTTAATAAAAATTCATTTATAGATTTTTAAAAATAAATATAAATCTTATTTACTTTGTTCTTAAATTGTTCTTCATTCAAAATTTAAGATAGCTTATATAATAATAAAATAAAATAAATTTATAATTATTCGTTTAAAAGTATTTTATATGTATATATATGAAATATATAACCAAATTTTGTTATTTTCTATGTTTCACTTATGCTTTGCCTATGTATTTTTTAATACCAAGTTTACCATTGGATCAAAATGTTGATTAGAATATATGAATAGTATTATTGAATAGTATTTCTAAAATAAATAAAAATCTTACTAAATTTCTTAAATTGTTCTTCATTCAAATAAATTTATAAATATTTGTAATAATAAAATAAATTAAAAATGAATTTTTTTCTATTAATACAATATTTATATACGTAATTATTTCTTTAATTTTAATTTAAACCTTATTTGATTGATTAAATATTTCATTTATTTTTTTAATTATTTTTCTAATAAAGTAAAATTATTGAATAGCATTAATTTAATGAATTTTTTCCTATTATTTTCTATTCTAATCTTATTTGATTGATTAAATTTTTCATTTATTATTTTTTTTAGTTATTTTTCTAATAAAATAAAATTATTGAATAGTATTAATTTAATGAATTTTTTCTATTAATATAATATTTATACATATAATTATTTCTTTAATTTTAATTTTAATCTTATTTAATTAATTAAATATTTCAATTTTTAAATTATTTTTCTAATATTATAAGCATTAAATTAATGATTTTTTTCCTATTAATATAATATTTATCTGCATAATTATTTCTTTAATTTTAATTTAATTCTTATTTGATTGATTAAATTTTTCATTTATTTTTTTTAATTATTTTTCTAATAAAGTAAAATTATTGAATAGCATTAATTTAATGAATTTTTTTCTATTATTTTCTATTCTAATCTTATTTGATTGATTAAATATTTCATTTATTTTATTTTTTTTAGTTAATTTTCTAATAAAATAAAATTATTGAATAGTATTAATTTGATGAATTTTTTTCTATTAATATAATATTTATACATATAATTATTTCTTTAATTTTAATTTAATTCTTATTTGATTGATTAAATTTTTCATTTATTTTTTTTAATTATTTTTCTAATAAAGTAAAATTATTGAATAGCATTAATTTAATGAATTTTTTTCTATTATTTTCTATTCTAATCTTATTTGATTGATTAAATATTTCATTTATTTTATTTTTTTTTTAGTTAATTTTCTAATAAAATAAAATTATTGAATAGTATTAATTTAATGAATTTTTTTCTATTAATATAATATTTATACATATAATTATTTCTTTAATTTTAATTTAATTCTTATTTTATTGATTAAATTTTTCATTTATTTTTTTTTAATTATTTTTCTAATAAAGTAAAATTATTGAATAGCATTAATTTAATGAATTTTTTTCTATTATTTTCTATTCTAATCTTATTTGATTGATTAAATATTTCATTTATTTTATTTTTTTTTTTAGTTAATTTTCTAATAAAATAAAATTATTGAATAGTATTAATTTGATGAATTTTTTTCTATTAATATAATATTTATACATATAATTATTTCTTTAATTTTAATTTAATTCTTATTTGATTGATTAAATTTTTCATTTATTTTTTTTTAATTATTTTTCTAATAAAGTAAAATTATTGAATAGCATTAATTTAATGAATTTTTTTCTATTATTTTCTATTCTAATCATCCCTAATTAGGATGTAAATCCTTTGATTGGATCCGATGTGGCAGAAATGTTGTTAACTGGTCATTCTGTGAAGTTAGAATCCAGTCTAGTTGCTTTTGAAATTCGGCTGGGGTATACTGTTGTTGGAAAGCAGAAATTATATGATAATTATGATGTAAATAATGATTCTGTTTTATGTGCTTTATCTTTGCATGCTAATAATTCATCTGTCAGTGAATTTTGGAATTTAGAAAATCTTTGTATATTAGATCCTTCTGAAAACAGTAATATAAGTAGTGTACATTCTGAATTATTAAAAGATTTTCATGTAGGTTAGGAAATACTCCCTTCTGGAAGATACCAGTTAGGTTTGCCTTTTAAAACAGATACTTCAAGTTTACTGGATAACAAGGAACTAACTTGGAATAGACATCAAAAAATGTGTAAACGCGCGATCAAAAGATAAAAAATTAATTAAGCATTACGAAATGGTGTTTAAGGAATGGGAGTGTCTTAATATAATTGAAAGGGTATCCCAAAATGAAATTATAAGCAACAGGCAGTATCACTATTTACCCCATAGCCCAATAGTCAAAACCGAAAGCACTACTACAAAATTAAGACCAGTATTTGATGCCTCTAGTGGCAAGCCGTCCTTGAATGAATTTTTATATAAAGGGCCAAATATCATTGAATTATTTCCAGACCTGATTGACCACTTTCGTTCATATCCCAGTGGACTGTCTGCAGATATCAAGAAGGCATTTTTGCTGTTGTCTATTACTCCAAGATACAGAGACTTTTTATGCTTCTTTTATCCGTGCAAAGATGAAATGATCATTTATAGACAGTGTAGAGTAGTTTTTGGGGTTACTTCCAGCCCTTTTCTTTTAGCAGCATCCATCTCTCATTTGATTAACAATACTTTTGTGGAAAACAACGAAGTAATTGAAAAATTAAGAAAATCATTTTAAGTAGACAATTGCCTTCCTGGTATTTTCAACATCAAAGAACAAGAGCATTTTATTTTAACAGCTATAGAAGTACTTTCACATGAATGTTTCAACTTGCGAGGGTGGGAGAGCAATGTCCAGTGTGAATTCATTACGAAAAGTTCTGGCACTGGATATTATTTTGGGAATTTTATGGAATTTGGACCATGATACTTTGAAATGTAACAGTGATATCAATGTTGATCTTTTTGTTTTAGAAGAGTAGGTGGGAAAATAACTAAGAGAGTAATTTTGGCTACGATTCAGAAGATTTTTGATCACATTGGTTTATTGTCAGTGGCCATTTTGCCCATAAAAATTAAATTCCAAGACATATGGAAATTAAAACTGTCCTGGGACTCTCCTTTACCCACTAAGATTCAAAATAGTTTTAAAAGATGGATTAATGATTTACATTTACTAAATAATGTTGAAATAGACCGCCATACACAAATTAATGATTCGACACAAATGCATGTATTCATGGATGCTAGCAAAATAGCTTATGCTGCTTGTGTTTTCCTTCGAACTATCACTTCCAATGTAGTAAAAATTTGTCTTTTAAGAGCTAAATCACGAGTAGCTCCTTTAAAACCCATCACCATCCCAAGATTACAGTTATTATCCTGCACCATTGGAGTAAGATTAGCTCATTCGATAAAAACGACCCTGAATTTAAGTAACAGTATTTTGGAGTGATTCAATGGTATCACTGTGGTGGATCCTGGAGCATGGAGATTGGACTGTCTTTGTCTCCAATCGAGTTAAAGAAATTAACCAATTGGCACCTAATGCCGAATGGAGACATATCCCTGGAGTTTCCAATCCCACTGACATTCTATCGCGAGGCTGCTTCAATAGCATATCCAAAAGATAATCATATATAGAGCAGTCCAAAAACTGCTCTATTCGTCAGTTTTTGGACACCTGTTGGTGGGACGGTCCCAAGTGGCTCAAAGAACCACCAGAAAATTGGCCTGAGAATAAATTAGTGTACGAACCAACCAAAATCGAAATGGAAAAAGAATCGTTAAACTTTGTAACATTAATCTTAGTGATACAGAACCAGATTGGTATGCCCTTAGATTTTCTAGTTTCAATTCTATTCTACGAATGACTAGCTGGATGTTACGTTTTGTCAGCAATGTATGAAAAATAAGTGGTGAAAGGAATTACGGAAACCTTTTGCTTGAAGAAACAGAATCGACGGAAAAAGTACTCATTCATATTGTACAGAGACATTTTTCCCTCATCCAAATAATTTAAAAAATCTTAATGCAGTTAAAGATGACGAAGGTATACTTCAAATTAAAACTCGAATAATAGAAAGAAATGATGAACCTTCATTCCTATCTCCTATTTTACTCCCTGATAAAAGCATTTTTACTCAAAGATTGATAGAACAATATCATATTAATCACTGTCATGCAGGTACCAAGATTTTATTAAATTTATTACATTCAAATTACTGGATAGTTAAAGGGAGAAAAACAGTAAGGGGAGTAGTGAGCAAATGTATTCCTTGCCGACCCTTCAAATCTAAACCTTTTGTTAGTGATCCAGTTACTCTACCAGCTGACAGAGTGAAGATGCTTCTGTATTCAAAGTAACTGGACTTGATCTTGCTGGCCCTCTTTATATTAAACCCCAGATAGCAAACGGTAGTCCTTAGGACGTTCGGAGGACCTCCTTTCTGGACCAAATGGACGTAATTTGGACGGGGAAAAAATGTCCGATGGAGGTCCGTCGATGTCCTACAGACATTCTTAGGACATCCCAATGACCGGAAGTAGTACATACCTAGGACGTCCCACGTACCTCCGAGACTGACGTTATTTATACGTGATTTGGCGTATATTTGGACATTCAGATAACAGCCATAAAGTTCTTTATATATTTTTAATATTAATTAAATGAGCATTATCATTGTTTTTAAACAATATTGCAGTTAAATTAATTTTATTATATTGTTATATTATATATAAAATAAAGCTTACATACTTTATTTACAAGTAATTTATGCATTTTAGTTTAGGACATTTTTCACATAAATTTCTTTTCAATTATTTTTGTAGTAATTTCATTAGAGAAATTCGTTGTTTTTTCAGTGAATGAACTTCTCGTTTTTCCTTAAGGAGAGGAATTTTTAAATTTCCTTAATTTTTTGTTACATTGTTCTGAATTTAGATTAATACTGTTCTGAAAAATAAATTATTGCAATAAAATTGAAGTATTAACTAAAAATGTCCTTCAAATGAAAAAAAAATTATACTTCTGAATAAAAGAATTTTTACTTTTTTAAGGTAGGATGAATTTAAATGCAAGATTTTAAAATAATGTTGCACTTTTTTTGAGCTTCTTTTCATTTTGAAGTGTGACATACCTAAGCATTAATAACTCCAAAATATACATGAAAAGTAATGTAACTTACAAATTCAAAAGTAATTATTTAAATTTTCTTGAATACAGTTCAAAAGATGTTATATATACATACAAAACTCAAATAAATATCTGGGGTGTAACTATAAATTATTGTAGAAAAATTTCAAAAGATGTTATATATATAATGTTATATAAAGTTCTTAGAAGCAAAAAATCACATAGAAGGTTTATAATCTATGTTCTGAATAACTAAGATTATTTAATGAAATGGTTTTGAGATCACTGGTTTATTGAGAATAGGAATTATGCATGTTAATGTAAAAGTACTTGATTTCTCTGTTTTCTAAGAACATCTTTTTCATCTAGAAACATATTTTGGTACCTTTGAAATATTAAAAATATTCAGATTTAAAAGTGCCCAGCTACAAGTATAAATTAAATGAATACGTGGGTTTAAGTGGAATTAAATGAAATATTAGTATACAGTTTTCTATTTGTTTATTTTACAATTTATACATAAGTTTTAACTACAAATTACTTTTTTTCTCTGCCCTTTCTTTAGCATGGTGCAGCCAATTTGATATGCTATTTGTTAGTTCCGCTTTTGTTACTTGTGGCACTTGACTTTGGACCACATCTATAGTATTCTCAGGGGTGTTTGCTTCAGTATCGAAATCTGAACTATAATTTGATTCACATTCGGAACATATACTTAAGGACAAATTTTCATCAGAGGAATCATTAATAGTACAAGAATTTTCCATATTTGTACTGGATGCTGGTTCGATATTTCTTTTGATTTGAAATCATTTATACCAGATGGTTTACAACCACTATTTCAAAGAATCACTGAAGTGTTTGATAAGGCAGCAGCACTTCTCCGAAATTGACGATCAGACAAGGAACTGATTTTTCGTTTATAAATTAAACTACTCATGATATAAAGAATTAAAAATACCTTAGGCCTTACCTTGTAATAAGGATGCAAAGGTTTTAAATGTGATGTTACTCAAATGCAAAAACCTAACAATTATATTGCAATAAGCCGATTTATAAAAAAATGCACGCACGTTAAATAATTCGAATTTTGCACCGTATGCTGAAATATCAACATCAACTAAGGAGCTATTGCCACAAACACTTTCTGAAAATTTCATTGAAATTCTAATTAAAAAATTATTTAAAGTTAATTCATAAAATCTGCCTTTTATATAGAAATAATATAATCTATATAAATTATCTTTTTATTCATAAATAAAACTAAATTGCAAAATACGTAAATTTTTAACTCGGTTTATTTTGTCATTATTTAGTGTTTTCTTTGACACTTTTTCTCTTTTTTCGTGTTGAAATTATCGTTTGACTTTGGCTTAATGTTTGATTGACTGAGATTGGGTATTTTTGTTCTTTTATTTTTACTATTTAAATTTTTCATTTTTTAATATTTTTTATTATTTTTTTCATTATTATGAATTCAAAATGATTGAAGCAGAGACTGAAATGATTTACACAGATTGTGATTTGCGCATTCCAAAAATAAACTTTAAGATTATTGACTTTCGAAGATTCTATTCCACAACTAATCCAGTTAGCTGCAGAAAATGGTATTACTAAGTTCTTCATTTTCCTGCCTTCTACTGATGGTACAGCATCTATTCCAAAGATACCTTACAATTTAAAGCAAGAAATATTTCAACTTGTAAAGAATCACAAGAAAATAATACAAATTCAACACACCCGTCAAGGTAAGCTTCTATTCGAAACTAATTGCTCAGATGCTGCTGCAGAAATAAGCAAGATAAACAATATTCTTGGAGTTTGTTAACTCCAGTTTTCAACCTGAATACATTTCTTCAAGATTTCTTTTAAAAGAAATAAATGTAGATTTACCTTTATATCTTGTTGCTGAAGAAATTGTGCAAAATGGCTTAACAATATTAAGCTTACAAAGATTTACAAAAAAGAATTCTGAAGAACTGAGCGAAAATATTTTCTCCCTCCAACTATATCATTTTATCAGATTCCTTATCCTGTCTAAGCAGTCTGAAAACTCTCTCAACCTCTTCCCCAACCATCATTCAACACATTGGATCAGCTTTAGGAAATGCAACTAAGATTTGCGAATCTATTAAATTACTTTGGATTCCAAGTCATTCCGGAATTGCTGGGAACGAAAAAGTAGATGCTTTTGCAAAATCGGCCATTAATAAAAGTTATATTCTGCACTCGATTTCACCTGAAGACCTTATCCATAATATAAGAAACATTTTTATCAATTATGATAACAACGAATAGAAAAATAGTAAATTTGCCTCAAACTTTTCGCACATGTCTTCTATCACGAAAATTCACCGTAATTATATTAATTCTTGCCATGAAGAAGTGTGGCTAACTAGAGTTAGAACTAGATCTTTTCCAACAAATGCTAAATTACATAAATTCAGGCTTTCTTCAACGGATAAATGCTCTTGTGGAGAAAGAGAAACCATGGATCACATAATGCTATCGTGTCCTCGATATGATCAAGCAAGAAATTCTATAAAAGAAAAACTTGGTATTGGAGCTCTTTCTTTCTCTTGGATTTTAGATTTGTCAACGAGTCCTAAAGAGAAAATTGACACAACAATTTCTTTTTTGAAACAAATTAATAGATTCTAAATTTTTTCTCGTCTTTGTATTTCCAAGCGGCCTAATTTCCCCTTCATTTGTCAATCAAATGCCGTGCTAATCTTTTTGTTTTGATTATCTTTGTTTCCAAATCATCAATCCATCAATCTTTCTTTAGGTTTCAAATAAAAACTAATCTTACTCAATGCGAGGTATAAGCCTATGAGCATAAAGCTCCAAAACTGTTTTTTGCCGTAACCTAACCTAACTTACCTCTAGAATATCCACTACATTTTCTTATTTGGATTCGTAATTCATGAAAATCCTTTTTAAATTCATGTTGTATTCTAAAGAATATACTTTTGCCAAATTCTAAAATAGAGCTTCATATAATTATGATGTTAATTATGACGTTTAATTATAATAATAATATTAAAGACATTTGATTTTTAAATAGAGCACAATTTTTAAGCAAATTATAACATTGGATTATTTTTAAAATTTATAAATAATCAGAAGACGTTTTCAGAACATTTGTTTTAAGAAGGTCCATAAAAGGATGTAAAAGTACCTTCCCAGGAGGTTTATTAACAGATCGTCCAAACCAGGTCCTTAAAAGACGTACTCAGGACGTCCTTACTAGGAAGTCCCAAGCACTTCCTCAAACAACAAACATCCTGGGGACATCCAAAACACATCCAGGACGTCCGAGGATCAAAAATGGATGTTCCGGCCGTCTGAGGGACGTTCTTTGAAAGTTGTTTGCTATCTGGGACATAGAGACAAAGTATGGGTAGTATTATTCACCTGTGCCATATATAGAGCGGTAAATCTTGAGTTGGTTTCCTCATTGTCCACAGAAGCCTTTTTAATGTCTTTACGAAGGTTTATTGCCAGAAAAGGAAGACCACGTGTCATTTACTCCGACAACAGCACAAATTTCCATGGAGCTAATGAAGATTTTCGACTGTTGAACTGGGAGAAAATTACTCGAGAAACAGCCCTCCAACATGTTTCTTGGAAATTCAACCCTTCAACCGCAAATTGGTGGGGTGGTTTTTGGGAAAGACTGATTAGAGTGGTCAAAGATCTTAAAAGTACCCTCGGAAAGGCTGTACTTACACATGAAGAATTACTTACAGTACTCTCAGATTGTGAATCTGTTATAAATGCACGTCCACTAACATATCTTTCAGAGGACGTTGAAGATCTAAAGCCTATAACACCAGCCATGTTCATGTTCATGTTAAACGATCCCAAAATAAGCAGTTTAACAACAGATATTGATGAAGTTGAAGCCAAGCATTTTCGAATCAGAATTAAACATCGAGCCAAAGTAACTGAGCAGTTAAAGCTGCGCTTTCAAAAGAAATACCTTGGTTAACTTATACAGCGTCTAATCAGAAGGTGTTCGACTGCAAAAATACAAGTTGGAAAAATCATGTTAATCGGAGATGACAATAAAAAACATTTGAACCGGCCTTTTGCTAAAGTCATACAGTTGATTCCTGGCAAAGATGATATCGTCAGAACTGTGAAATTAAAAACACAATCCGATGTTTTAGTGCGACCTATACAGAGAATTTTTCCCCTAGAGATTTCAGCAACTACTGCTATAGATGATGTCCCAACTACATCTAATGTGAAAAGAGATTCTTTTCCAGATGCTGAAGGAATTGATTTGTCATCTGTATCAGAAAATGACATTTCCAGTGATTCTCTAAGAACAATTTTGGACAGTGATGATAAGGACTTAACCCAAAACAACCAGAACTGGACAATTAGTGAAAATTCCTAGAAAACTAAATCAGTAATTTTAAAATTGTAACTAACTTTTTTCTTTTTCATTTAAGTTTTGTTTTCTTCCGAAACAAAAGGTGGGAGGATATGTAACAACCAATAACCAGAGAAGAAGCGAGTGACATCACCACATCGAAGTTTGCTTTTGCTTCGGGTCATATGACTGCTCGCGTTGATGTGTAACTTTAAAACTATTTCTCAGAATGCATCCGGCACTCGCCGAGTACTATTTACAATTACGATGGAATAAATGCTTCTTTTTTTCAAGTATTCCAGAGTCATTATGGATAACTTCGGTCTTCAATTTAAATGTCGCATAGACATTTCAGCCCATAATTTTCCTATGTTACGTTGAAAGAATTCCATTTTTACCAGATTGAGAAATCGCGAATTAGGAATTATTTAAATTAAAAACGAAACGTAATAAAAAACAAAAGATTTTAGAGCAAGAAAATGCAAATTTTACTAAGTATTGCTTATTTACTAGACCTATATTCATGTAATTTTTGCTCATGAAATGTAAAATACTATGGATAGCAATATACTGTTTCAAAATCTAAATAAACAGTGTGGGTTTTGAAAAATTCAAATTTGTTTTTAAAATACAAATAGAGTGCATGTAAGTAAAAATAAAAATTAATGATTTATTTTAAAATAATGCAAAATTTAGAAAAAAGAAATAAAAGTTGATGAAAACACAAGAAAGATAACTTATTTGAGCAAGAGATTGTGTTTCATTAGTTTGAAATGCCATCTCTTCATCTGCATCCTGTTCATAATGAAGCAAAATATTGATATTCTTCACAGATATAATTAGCAAAATTTATAAGAAAATACGAATAGGACATTTTTCAAGATAAATTAAGATCACATAGTTTTAGAAAAATCTGATGTAAAATTTTAAGACTAATTAGACATTGATCATCGAATTTATTTTAAGCGTTTAAAAAATATTACTAAGAAATGCTTAATTTCATGTTCAAAAATGTTTTTAATGAAAAGTAACTAAAATGTATTTCAAGATTAAATATAAATTATGAAAATAAGAAATACAACTTTCTAAGGTATATGTATCTTATTCAAAATATAAATAAGTTTACATGTGATTAAACATATGTAGAGTCATGTTTCTTGTAGACAATATTGCTTCACTATGCTAATAATCATACTGTACAACAGTGGATAATGAATAAGAATCGAATATTGTTTTATAGTTAGCTTAATTTAAAAGTATTTTCAAGTATATCAAGCAGATGAAGGAGAGTAAGAATTTAACTGTTTTTATCATATTGTTTTTAACAGATATATTTTGTTGATGGCAATCATAACTTAAGGAACTTAACAGAATATAAAATTAGAGTAAACCACACAAATGAAAGTAAAAAAATTCTAACAAACAATAAAAAAATTAAAATTTCAATAATTAAATTTAATATTTCTGTATTCAGAAAAGATAATATCTGTATATTTAAATCAGCAAAGAGAAATTTCTGCATTACTTTATATAAAATTTAAAACAATATTATTTTGTTGCATTTCCACTTAAGGAATCAGTTTTTATTTTTTCTAGGATAAAGTAAGCTATTTATTTTTTCTGTCTGAAACTAGAATAGTCAAAAATATTGCTCAAGAAAATAGAGCTTTTAACTTGTTAACCATAAGTCATACAACAAGCCATCAGAAGTTTTGCACCAAAAGGAGAATCAATCAAAAGAACAACCCATTTGACAAAAATAAAAACAATTATATACCTAAGGATAGAATCAGAGATTAAATTGGCATTTATTGGTACTGCAGTGCACATAATTTCATTTCAATATCACAGTTCATCAAATATGGTGATTTACACTGTGAAGAGCAATCAACACGACAACAAATAATCTAATGAATTTTATTGCCCAGAGATTTGGAGATATGCTGGCCAAGACAGAAGCAAATAATTTTCAAGAACAAAAATCCAGGTGATGCAAAAGGTTATACAAAATTTTTCCAGGCAGTGCCAAGAAACACATTTAGTAATTAAAATTATACAAATTGTTTTTGGTCAAATAAAAACAACATCATAGGCAAAATACTTTAATTGTGTTTTAAAATGAAGACAGCAAAAAATACTTACAAAAATAGATATGAAAATTTTTGATCAAATTAATGATTATTTCAATATTGTAAAGTATCAAATATAGGATAAACAATTTATTTAAGTATACAAAGTAATTTGTTACTTAACACAGTAACAATTTAATTACCATATTTTCCTGTATATAATGTGCAGATTATGTTTTAAAAAAGTTTTGAATTTCATTGTGCGTATTATATGCCGATGCACATAATCTGATAAAAAATTTTAACCGTCCGAAATGCTTACCATAAAGTTTTGAAAGAAATTCCGTTTATGTTTCAAAAAATAAATAATAGATGGCACCACAACCCAGCTTACTTATTTTAACTATAATATGCATTGTACAATTTACGTTCAAGAACAATTTTGGTTCCATGGAAAGATATAACATTTGCTATGGGCCAACGTCATTTGGCCTTCTGTGTTGATTTGAGATGTTTTGCTCTGAAAACATTCAAATTCGTAAATCGTCATGTGAAACACAAAACGTTTAAGTTACACAACAAATTTTAAAATAAAAGCTGTAGGGAAGCCAGTGTGTTAATGTAAGGTGACCATCAAAGCATGCACGATGCAAAAGAAAAAATGTATCCAATACGCAGTTCGAAATTATCCATTTGTTTCATTCAATTATTAACAAAACAGATATATTTTACTTTTAAAATATGTTTAATCTCATTTTAAAAGTTATTAAGAATTAAAAATCGATAAGTTTTACTAGAATCTTCTTGGATCTTGATTAATGCCACGCTTTCATTTCAGGTAACCGCACTTTGCGTTGAGGTGAATCCAGATATTTTTCATAATAAATATTTATTCTGTACAATTATATTTTTAATCACACTGTATATTTTTCATTCATTTTGTACAACATTATCGGCAGTATTCGAATATTCGCTAAAAAAATTGCCGGGAATTATATGCCGCTGCGTATTATACGACGTTTTTTTCTTCTTTTATTCGTAAAAAAGGTCTTGCGGATTATACGGTGCTGTGGATTATATACAAGAAAATGCAGTATTTTAATTTTTAATAACAAACAAAACAACAGAATTGTCCTGATTTCCAAATTATTCCAGATTTGTTTTCTAAATTTAGTAGTTATTGCAGAAATTCTTAAATTTAAGGAATTGTATGAAACAATATAATTTTATAAACCATATTTTTTGTCTAAATTAAAGTATAATTTTCAGTGTAAATGTTCAACGGGGTAATATTGCATAGAAATGTTAAAAAAAAAACTTTTAAATATTACTTTTATGTATGAATGATTTTCAGTAAAAACCATTGGATTTATACAAATTAATTTATTTCATATACTAAAAAATTCATTTACTAATTCTGAAATTCTTCATTTTATTTATTTTTAACTACTTGTTATTAAATGTAAATTGCATTACGATATTTTTTATTATTTTATTTCCTCATATTTTCTTCAATTTTAATTCTAAAATATTTTTATATAGAATATTTAAATCAATTATTAATACTTAGCAAATTAAAATCAGGAAAATCTCTGATTTCTTACATGGTTTCTCAGCCCCCATTGTAGATTGCTAATGAAATTAAAATATCTACGTCTATTCCACTTTTCATTTTACAAAGTTAATTAAATGGAAAACAATAATATAAAATTCTAATATAGAGAAACTAAATTATAATTGTTTTGACTTGGTTTGACCAAATCAAAATCACATTCTAAACTAATTCTGCATATAATTTATGCAGATTGATATAGTCAAATATGCAGTAAATATGTATACACAAATAGTAGACAGTAAAAATTCATGATTTTAGTCTAAACTAAAACATTTTTTAATAGCCTTACTTCATTTGACACATTTTTTGGTAAATCAATAGCAACATCATCTTTTGAAGAAACTGATGAGATTTTTGTATCATCAAGCAAAACATCAGAATTAGTTTTGGGAACTTGAGTTTTCTAAAAATAAAAATGTTCTGATTGAAATCTTTTATAGACAGCAAATTAGCGAATTATTTAACATTTACATTAATGGCAGAATCATATAATGTAATAATAAGTTAACAATATAAGTTTGTAAAACTATATATCATCAAAATACTTTCTAGATATAATTAAACATGAAATGACACACAGAGTGAACTAGGATTTCGATTTTCAAATTAAAAGTGCTAACTATAATGGATTAATAAGTTTTTTCGATGACACGTTCTATTTGAATATAAAAGAAAATATTTTATACATAAGGAAATATAATTCATATATACATAACATCATCGCATTTATTACCTTTTTATTCTTCTTAGACTTCTGTTTTCCTTTAGCCATTTCCATCGTACACAATATGTTCGGAAAGGAACTCGAATTAAATCACAATAATTTATATCACAATAATTTGTATCACAACACGATGAGTATTAAGATTGTGCGACAATCCAAGATTTCAATAGCACTTTTTAATTTTGTAAGATAATCAAATATTATGAACTTTGAAATATGACTAGAACAAATATCAGCTTTCATTAATTCGAAAGTATCAGCAATATATTTTTGACTAGTACGTTTTATTACGAATATCGAAACATTTAACTAATCAGCATACATATAAATGCCAAAAAAGTATTATTTTACAGGTGAAATAGATGAGATCATTCAAAAATGCGATGCGAAATGAAAATACAGAACAACTGCTTCCCGCCTTCGTACGCAGTTCCGAACAGAATGAAAATGTTTGTTGTGTTCGTACGAAGGGAACTTTTTCAGATTCCCCCTTCATAAGTTGTTGCCATACTTCTTTCACACTTTCAGAAATTTGTTTATTGTTTCGGTTGCTACAAAAATTTGTCTGATAGAGATGTAAATTTATCGGAAATTGAGAAATACGGAAATTTATTCTGGGATTTCGAAAAACAGAAAATTTTGGGGAATATTGAAAATTTGTTGAAATAAATCCAACCAATCATATTTCTTTTAATGGATTGTTTTACTTAATATATATGAAGCGAAATGAAGTAAAATACATAAAGGTGCTTGGTTTGGTTTGTTTGTCGCTCAGTGGTCCCTTTTTTGCACACGACGGCTAATTAGACCGGGATCTAAGGTTTAAAGAGGATTCCGAATCACATTACAAATATTTGTGGAATCGTAAAGGTGGCAAATATGGTTGCAGAATGTTATTTTTACATCGTAGTCGCGAGATATTTTCTATCCAGGTTAGTACATATATATAAGGGTTATGAATAAATTGTCGAGAAATAATAATTAATTTGATTTTCTCTATTATTAAAAATAAATCATTCTATTGTGTTCAAGCCATAGGTTGATTTTAATTTATTAAAATTCATTTATCAGTTTCTTATTTATTCTCTAATTGAATTAATAAAATATTATTTATGTAATTATTTCTATGTTTTTTATTTCATTCTTTAACTTATTTATTTAATTAAAATTCTTTATCTATTTCTTATTAATTATTTATACACTTATAGTATGTATGGAATATTATGTCTTTGTATAATTATTTGTGTTCTTTTAATTTAAAACCTTATTTAATCCTTTAAATTTTATCCTTCATTTATCTCCTATTTAATTAATTGACATGCATTCTTTACTTGTCTAAATGCAGTGTTAGTGATATTTTTGTTTTCCGTGTGATATCCAATTCTATGAAGGTTTGGATTTGACACCAGGAATGAATGATAAATTTAATTTTACATATCATCTGCAAAATCGTTATAGAATCACAAAATTTAAACTGAAAATTATTAGTTGACCATGCAAAAAAGTTTGTTTTCAATGTGTAACATTTTTCTACATAATAGGAAGATGAAATATAAAAAATTTAAAATTCTGATATTTTTACATTAACTTTTACTATAGGAATATTTTGTGGACAAAAAATTGATTGTAAAAGTTCATTTTCTTTTTGTTGCTTTTAAATGTAAAAATATATTTGTCTTTGTTTATTACTTCATGATGTTTCATAAAGTTTTTAATACCAGAAACCATTTCATAATCTTTAAAGAATTTAAAATCTGACTCTTCTAATACTGCAATTTATAATTACTTTAATTAATAGTTTTATCTTATGAGAGCATTGTATTTACATATGAAACAAAAAATATATCTTGTTAAAAATTCTTAAATTGGAATGTAGTTAACTGAGATAGTTTCAATAATTTGTTGCTTCACACTTAATTATAATGTACATAAATGTTCACGACTAGTTAATATTGGTCTTGATTCTATTCTTAAATATGCCATGCGATAACACATTTTACATATTGAAAGATAAACAGTATCTTTAGCATCATCCCATAGAATGTGATTTTGTTCTAGAACATTTATTTCTTGTAATATTTAAATATTATAATTATTTTATGCTACATAAGAATATCAGAAACAAATTATACCTACAATGAATTTAATTCTAGAAATTATTACAATTTATATTGTTATGCAGCAAAAAAAGTGAAATTCTCATTTGATATTTAAAAGTTAAATTAAAATGTTTAATGTAGAAAAACTTTTATAAGAAAAATTTTGAAATTAGAGTGTGTGTTAGGATTAGTTGAAATCTCATTTAGGTAAAAGTTTACAGAACTGTTACAGGTTTGGAAGAAAAGTTTACAGGTTTGGAGCGATTTCAAATTTTCATGCCAAGCGCTCTACAGCTCTGTCGCCAACCTAAATTATGTCACTAAGAGGGATATCCGTCTACCAATATCAACTGTGTTCGAACTTCAGCTTTGAAATCGCTCGCTTTTTCTGAATTCCAAATATCAAAATTTTGAATATTTCCTTATAATTAAGTACCATACAAGTATTAAAATTCCAATAACTAGAAAATAAAATGTTAAAACTCGAATTTTAATATGCCGTGCTATTGCGCTCACCTAAAAAAAAAAGAATGTATAGCTACTTACTACAGTGACAACCAATGAAGTTAAATTTCTAACATTAACAAATTTCATTTTTTTATTTAAATTTGATTTTTAATATACTGAGTAATGGCACCACCTTAACAAAACATCAGTGTAGCGCTACCTACTACAGTGCCAACTGGACGATAAAGCTAAATTTCTAACATTAAAAAATTTCAATTTTTTAAACTCTAATTTTAATATATCCAGCAGTTGCGCTCACATTAAAGAAATTTCAGTACACGGCATATTCTAACACTAACATGAAAAACGCAATACACTCAACTTAACATTCATTTACTTATGGAAATATTCATTTTTATAAAAACTAATTACTAAATATGAATAAAATTGTAATGAAAAACAAAACTCGTCTAATTTTCATTGCTCTCTGTATCGTTACTTTTCAGCGAATATACCGTTTTTTACGCATCTAAAAAATCTATTTTGTTTTTTTTTTTTTTTTATTTAAAGCGTGATGGTAGTAAGAAAGTTGTTGAATGATGCACATGAAGCAATCAAACCTCATTTCATTCCCCATTCAACTTATTACCATCATGCTCTAAATTAAAAACATAAATTCAATAAATCCTCATAAATACTCTTATTAATTTTCACAACTAACACACTAACTCCAAAAATCGAATATCGAAACTCAAGGCTTCAAAATTATTCTTTAATAGTTTCAAGGGTTACATACAAAACTTGCATGTCACGTGATCAAATTACCTCATAAAACGAAAAGCACGTCACACATATGTAATAGCATTCATTTATTCTGCAGCAAAAGATTTAAACTTTAAACCTCATAGAGTAATTATATTTTTGCGCAAAATTTTGTTTTACATATATAAGAGCACACTTTTCAATAAAAATTACGATTTTTCTCAAGTGTCGATTCTCGCACTTTCTTGAGATTTTGAGCACAGAGAGTAATTTATTGTATGAGAAGTTAAACTGTTTTTTCTTCCACTTCCAGTAATAATATAAAATAGATTCAGACTTGGAAAGATCATTATCTAAACTGAAAATAATGTTACATTGTTAAAGTAATCTATTATAAAATGACCTAACCAAACACAGGTGTAGTTTCCGTTGTTTAAACCTATGGAAATTTACATTGGTTCCCTCCCCCGCAAAAAATATATAAAATAAACTAATAAAGATGAAAGTAAAAAATTTTGAGAGTGAAATCACCTAGATTTTGAAAATAATGATTTACTAACCATAAAAAGAAAAATGAAACTAAGTTTACTCATTTTCTTAGAATTCATAGGTAATTACTTTTCCCACAATTGGATTCCAATTGATGATCAGTTTACGGTTGATCATAAGCATTTTGTACAAAAGGTACCATCAATAAAAAGTGTACTTCAGTGGGAATTTTAATTGAAGGTATAACAAAGCGTGAGATGTGGAAACAGAGTCTTTCTTTATTCTGAGTAGATACAATTTCACAAAGAATTTTTCTTAAATCTCAATAATTGCTACTGTTTATATTACTCTTCCTGGCATTAAAAGCAAATCTGTGATTTTTCTAATACTAACAACACATTTAAATGATTTTTAGGAAATTAAATCATAAATATTTAAAACTTTTAAGTAATTTGATCAGAGGATATCTTTACTTTCCTCATTCTTGTTAAGTTCTATCTTTGCTCAGTGGGAAAAGCATCTAAATATAATTAATTTAAACAGCAACTGAAATATTTAATAGGAAATAATTAGATTTTTTATGTACTGTTATTTATTTTTTATGTAAAACAAAAATTTCTGAAATTTTGATTCACTTTCATTCATACTTATTGAAGCCTTTAAGCCAGTAATCATGCATTTAAATAGTACTTTATTTAATTTTTTCTAAGATTGTATTGAACATGTACTATGTGATAATTTATTTTATCCTCTGCCTATCTTTGGCATCTCTGCCATTATTTGATGAGCAAAGTGATGAAGCATAAAAGAATTAACATTAGTGTCCATAAAGTTGTCTTCAAGAAACTTAAAAACAGTTGGGCAGTGTCACAAGTGGTCACCATCCATATCCCTCTGGTAGCTCAGGACTACAACCCAAATTCTAGACTCTTATAAGATGTAATGCTTTTCTAAATAGTCATGTCCAGTAAGCAAATGAGAGCAAGCAACTCCAACAAATTTCTGTTGAGAACTGAGTATTCAACTACTTTTGTTGAACAAGATACTCCACCTCTTACTCATTTCTGCATCATTATACAAAGAAGTTTTATTATTTTTTAATTTACTGTAAATGATTTTTTTATGTTAAGTAGAGGATAGTCACGATGTGACATGAGAGGGACTGCTTCAGCAAGCTTACACACATAATACATGTACATCTATTGAATGTCATTTAAATGATCACTGTGGTCCAGTAGACCATCTGCTAACTGTCCAAAAGACGTTTACTTGCAACCATTGATGAATGAGTTTTGGATATGACATCACATCAATAGTGACATCATGAATCTAACTTAGTAGAATGTATATGAGCTTCCAATCGTGTACTTGTATTTTTTCAATGAATGGCCATTAAACTATTTTGATATGAACATCCAAATTTCTTATTCGACTGAATTGGTTAAATATATATAGATTGTACTTAAAATTGTTCAAATAATCACTTTTAATTTAATAAATTAGTTTTATTTATAAGATGTAAAAATTGATCTACTTTTACAAAATAAATTTTGGCATTCTAATATAGAATTATTTTCTTATAATTTGATGTGAAAATACTGCCTTTCTTTAAACAAATGTATGTTATATAAAAAGAAAATATTAAAAAAAATTTGGTTTAAATTTTTTTAATCAAAATTTCAAACTATATTTAAATTATGCATAATATACAGTATCAATTATCTAAAATATATTTTGCTTTAGAAATTTGACATTAACTTTGCTTTTTCATCAAACCAGAACACATATCAATTTATAGCTAGAAAATTGCATATGTATATTCAAAAAATAGAGATTTCTTTGAGCAGTGTTAAATTTTAAAAAATATAAGATACTTTTAAGTGATAAATGTTAAAATTTTGATTTATTAACTTATCAATTTGTTATATCTTCTATTCTGTCACACTTTGTTACTATTTTCAAAAAACCTATTTTTTCTACAAGTTTTTCTATTAAAAATTTTTGAAACTCATTTGATATCTTAAAAAAGGGACAAAAAATGGTACATTTCAAAAGTTGAAATGTGTTGAAGATGAAGTTTGTTATATGTATACTTAATAGAACATGTAGGCATAACTAAAAAAGGTTCTTAGGAACTTAAAAACGTTCCCGATTCTTTAACCATTTCCAAACTTTCTTCAAGGGCTACAAGATCTGACAGTGCCTCCTGAAACATCCCTCCAGTGCACCACTGGTATCAGGGAATGAGACCTGGAGGAGTTTTGTCCCTCCAGTGTAACAGAAGCGATCAGGCACCCATTACAAGATTTAAAAGTAGTCATTTAAGATCTCAGTGTTACAGTAATAGGAAAAAGACCTTTCCTATCTGTGTGTCACAGAGAACATGTGACTCCTTATCATATTTTGGATAATCTTGGGCTTTCCATACTAGATTTATATAAAAACCCAATCATGGTTATGGACTTTTTGAAAGTGAATAAATTCATAGATCTGATTTAGCTCTGCTGAACCCAGGAGATAAGTAACAACAGAATTACATTAAATCTTTTTTCATATGGTATACTAAAATAAGCAAAAGCCCAAACAATTAAAAAATCCCTTGTGATTGGAATTTCAATTTAAATGTGCTAACACAAATTATGCAGTTTAACGCCTGAAATTGTATACATTACAAAATTTAAGTAATTGCATCTTAATGATGTTTTGCATTACAAAGTCTTGTATGGATTTGCTAAAAACAAATCAAATGAAGTCTATAATGCTTAAAAACTTTTCTGATTATGAATTTATTAAATATTAAAGTTGGAAAACTTTTGCATTCGCATTCCAGAGCATTTCTATTTCATGATGTAAAGAGAGAAAATGATTCACTAAAGAAATCAATACATTTTTAAATATTGTAAATATTTTTAAAAAAATTATGTGGAATGTAGAAAAAAGAAGGATCCAATACTCTAAATATTTTTCTCCATACCCAATGGTTGTATATAGATAACAATTTTTAAAAAGATAGAAACAATCTTATCTTTTTTTTGAAGCAAAAAGAATCCTAGAACAGAATTTCATATCACTTAAATTAATTATATCAAGACAAATTTTATAGAGTTTAATCCAGAATTAATTATGTTTTCAATTAATTACAAGCAATGTATTCAAAATGAAGCATAGTTATTATTTTAAGTTAGAGTCGCGGCAACCGATATCTCCACAAGCTTCATTTTATTCCAAGCAACCATTCTTAATTGAACACAGAACAATAATTTTGTGAATAAACAAAATAGAATTTATTCATATAGATCAAAATAAATATAAATTTTATTTTGTAACATTTATTATTTTGAACACTAAATTTGAATTTTTAGAATACTAAATTTTCATGTTTTAAACTTATATTAGAAAAAAATTGAGTTTATATGAATGTAAGTTGTATATTATTTATTATACATTTACTTATATTCAAAGTGTATATCATATCTTCCATCCTTGAAAAAGTTTTAAGATACCTGTATAAACTTTTAATATCTAATGTAATAACATATAAAGGATAAATTATAAAAATTCTTCAATCAATTAAAATTTTCCTAACCACAAGGCATAAATAAGGCAAATATAATATGTATCAGCAATAATTCTTAATTGCATAATATTTTTCAAATCCAATTTACAATTGAACTTACATTTTTATGTGAAGAAAATAATTAAAATTCTGTTATAAAATTTATTCATTCTTTTAGAAATTTTAATATATATTTTTATTTAATTCAGAAGATTATATTATCGAAAATATTTTCCTTTTACAATGTGATTACAAAGTAAGACTTATTCAACATTATAAAAAGAAATAAATTAAAAACTCTAAGAGGCTATATAGTTTATCAATTTCAAATTTAATAATGCAAAATATTACTAAAAATTAAACAAGTTATGAACTTGTAAATGTATTCAAAATTCATTTTATATTTTAAAAATTGGTGAACAGTGTATTGACATGATCCCTACAATGTTTTATTTGTTTTGAATTAAAATTTACTGCAATTATCTCTCCGAATGCAGTTTCTGAGTAAGAAAAGAGCCAACATAGATTAATTAAAATTATATTTTACAGAGTATATCTACAAGATTTCAGATCTTCTAAAACTGTAGTTTGAATTTCTTATGCTCCATGTTCAAAATTTTTTCGTAATACTTAAGTATTAAAAGAGATAGATTTGAAATCTGCTAGCTGAATTTGAGCAATATTACAAGAAATTATAAATAATAGTATAAAATGACACTAAGTTATCACTTGTAAGAATTGAATTGAAAATAATTATAATAGCAACAAAAATCATTTTATTTAAGAGCATTAATAGAAGAAAAGATAATTCATTGGATTTCCATTCAGACTTACCATTAGCTATACAAAATGTTACGTTAAAGTGGCTTGTAAGTACCCATAACAATACTGAGCTATATAATGGTATGACTCCTGAAGTGTTGCAATGCACTTTGAACAGCAGATACAATTCTTTGGGTGACTAGCTATCCCTGTCAGCCGAATTTCCTTCTGTCGCCGTATTAGCCCACAATGCAAGAATTAAGGTGAGTTTTTAATTTACATGTTAAGAAATAAATTTCACAAATTTTTCAGGAGTTGATTAATTCCTCCATGATGTGACATAATGAATAAATTTTAATGCTACATATCTATAATTATGTGTTATATTTTTCAATAAATGATATTTTCAAAAATTATTATATAAAACTAGGCTTGACTATTAAACAGTTAAAGCAAATTAACTACTTCATTAAATAGCATTATTATTGTTTGATTGATAATAAGTTTGTAGTATAAAAGACTCATCACACACACATTAATGGGATTAAAACAAATTTTAATACCATTTTATAATTGTACAGTTAATTTGAATATTTTCAACTCTTCTATAAAGATTAAAAAAAAAATTTCTAGTGTCAGAGTTTAATTCTAGAGCAGAGTTATATTTTGATATGTAAATTTTAGATGCATGTTTATATATTAGTATTAGACTCTGGTTACTGATTATTGCAATGTAATGCTTTTTATTAACTTTAATATACTAAATACAATTTATAAACTTAAGACTATGGAAAAAAATATTTGCAAACATGAGTTTTGCTGTAATTGTCAATACTTGGAAATTTTTCCTTGTCGGGTTGATGACATTGAAATTGGAATTTAGTCAACAACCCTGATTTGTGTTGATAAAAGTTTACATCTGCTAACCCTTGATATTTTGATACCAAGATATGACTAGCAAGGGGTACCTTATTCTGCACTGAACTAATGTAAATGGCTTCTTTCTGAATGGTAACAAACATGAAAAATGAGTGTTTACATGTTATCCTGTTGTCTTTTTCCCTCATAAAATTATGTCAAAGAATTTTGCAAATTTTAATATATTTTTTTCAAAATGTGAATGAAATGCTGAACAGCTTACTAACATTTTCATTTTAACAAATAGATAAAAACTTTATTTGCAATTTATATGGCGCTAAATTGCATCATTAAACGACATATCTTTTTTCATAGGTATGGTCAACAGAATGATACATAAATATTGTGAAAAATGTAGCAATGTTTTTAAATGAGCAATTGTAACAAAATATAATCAACTAAAATTATTACCTATATTATTTTGATTTTATTACAATTCCAATATGTAATGATGTACAATGGAATCAAATATTATAAAATAAATTTCATACACTAACCACAAATTTAAAACTGCAAATTAGAATTGTAAATTTAAGGCATTCTAAATCTTATAGAATTGTAGTACTTCATTGTGTCAAATATAATTCACATTAAATTTTAATTTTTTTCTTTTGATGAAATGTTTGTTTGAACTACTCGCGAGAACCAGTTTCAAAATCAAAGCAGTATTTGTTTTTCTATTCACAGACATATATATATATATATTGTTTTGTTGAAATTGTAATAAAGCTTTGCTTAGAAAATACTGAAGTTTACAATTTCCTGTTATGTGTTGAAATAATTGTTTTTATTTTACTTTCAAGAGAAGTCATTTAAAAAATTTTGCGTATGCATAAACAAATTATCTCTTAAGTAATAGGCTATTTTTTAAAAAAAAGCTTTTAAAATTTTTTAATTATAAATTGTTTATGTGTTTTACTATATTTTCTTAGAATTATGCATACTTAAAAGTTTGTATTTTCTATTTGATTATTTGAATGTAGTTTTTATATATATATATATATATATATATATATATATATATATATATATATATATATATATATATATATATATATATATATTTATATATATTTATATATATATTTATATATATTTATATATATATATTTATATATATTTATATATATATATATATATATATATTTATATATATATATATATATATATTTATATATATATATATATATATATATATATATATATATATATATATATATTTATATATATATATATATATATATTTATATATATATATATATATATATTTATATATATATATATATATATATATATATATATATATATATATATATATATATATTTATATATATATATATATATTTATATATATTTGAAGGGGTTGTCAAACATATAATATTGTAAAAATTTACAAAGATATTTTAAAAATGCTTTCATCATACATTTCTAATAAAACTGATCTTTCAATGTTTCCAGGTTTTCTTTGTCAAAGTGCTCTAAATTTATGAATATGTAATTATTTCATTTTTGTACACATATTTAACATATACTAATTAAAGTATGCTATTTTCCTCATCTCTATAATTATTACATAATTTTAATTACATCAAAGTATTCTTAACCTAAAAATTACATTTTTTATTTCTTGAGATTTAATTTTGAATTGTGAATTTAGCATCTATTTATATATACATTTTTCTATTTTGTGTATATTGAAGTTACTTTGCCTATTTTTATATCACACTAAACAAATAATGAAATTATTCCTTTTCTACATTTATTAATATTAGCAGAGATAAATACATAATGCAATAGTGAATATTTTAAGAGTTTTATTACATATATCAGAGATAACTTCTCATTTAACTAAATACCTTATTTCGCTTAAGTTGCTGTTATACATTTTTAAAGTGATTCTGTGAAGTAATATTAAATAATTCTTACATGTAATTTTAAAGGATATTGTATTTTTAATTTTTATTTAAGCAAGAATAATAGAGTATTTGGTATGTGCTAATTATTTGTAAAAAAATAATAGATATAAAAATATAGTAAAATAATGCATAGCAAATAGTTTAATTAAAAAATATACATAAAATTTAATTGTATTAGAAAAGTTAATTCTTGTTGAGAATAATAGTAAAATATATTAAATTTTGAACACTATAAAATATATCTATCCAGAATTATTAGTGTTAAGAGATTTAAAATAAATAAAACGGTAAAAATTGAGTAATGAATTTTCTAATTCTGTAATCATGTATACAATACCTTAATATGTGAAATGGATATTTAAATAGAAAAAAAAATTCGAAATGCGGACAATTTAGTCAACACGTTTACTACTTGCGAAAGTAATTTAATAATATTCTGCATGACATTTATGCAAGTATTTAATCATGTGACTAATTTGACCAATGAGCAATCAGGTTTAACTCATCAATTGAATTACCATTGATTCAGTAACTTCTATCAGGTTATAGTTAAATACTATTTTCTAATTCTGAGGTTCAGGTTGCTACCTGGTGGTTATTGAACTCCTAGTTAAGGGGACTCCTTCCGCGCCATATTGAAAACGAGCGCTAATGTTAAGTCTATGGAGAAATTTAAAAGAATATTTCTCAAGTTCTATTATAGCTAGACCTTCACTTTTTGTAGGTTTTCCTAATGCACAAAAAGAATAATTTATTTTGGTTTGAAATTTATTTTTAAAATTATTTTAACTATGTTTAAATTGGCTCAGTAATTTGATAATATGCTTAAAACATTAATAAATTAAAAAAGGTAAAAAATTTAGAAATTTTAAAAATAGACTTAATATCTACATATATTTATAAATCCCAACAAATTTTTTTTTTACTTTATCTACGATAGAATTTTTTTTATTTGTATACATAAAACTTAAAATTTTTCGCAAAAATTAGCAACACCCACATGGCGGATGAATACTTGGTTGTTTGAAAAATCAATTGCATGCTTTAGTCAACAAGCTCCTCCTCACACACTAAAATTTGAAGTTTGGTTTTTCGCAGTTCTATCAGATAATTTGTGTGTTCCCTTCCCTCACCCCCAGCAAACTCTGCAGGTGTTCCTAGTATCCGGTATCTTCCTGTAAAAATATGCTTCTAAATTGGCGCGAGAAGGGACATTTCTTTCCCCTTTACTACATACGAGGGGCTCTTATGATTTCCCTGAGACGAATCTTCATCTTTCCAGAGCGGTCCTGCAATTATTTTCACGAAAAATGATGGGCTTATGAACATTGTATACATTGACTTTAAACAGCTAAATCTATTGAAAAAATATAAAAACCTACGAAATATTTATTTATCCATGAAAAATATAAAAATTGTTTATTATTAAATATAAAAATAAATGATATATATATATATATATATATATATATATATATAGTATATATATATATATATAAGTGTGTGTGTGTGTGTGTGTGTGTGTGTGTGTGTGTGTGTGTGTGTGTGTGTGTGTGTGTGTGTGTGTGTGTGTGTGTGTGTGTGTGTGTGTGTGTGTGTGTGTGTGTGTGTGTGTGTGTGTGTGTGTGTGTGTGTGTGTGTGTGTGTGTGTGTGTGTGTGTGTGTGTGTGTGTGTGTGTGTGTGTGTGTGTGTGTGTGTGTGTGTGTGTGTGTGTGTGTGTGTGTGTGTGTGTGTGTGTGTGTGTGTGTGTGTGTGTGTGTGTGTGTTGGGACACACTCTTGAACAAATGTTTAATAGATATTCTCAGAGTATCTTAAATTTCACTTTTATTAATTCAAACATGATATCAATGCACCAAAATTAAATCTTTCAAAATATATTCTAGCATTTAAAAAATGCATCTTGTGAGTCATGGCATGCAGTTTAAGAATTCTAAAAATTTGACATGCATTGCATATAATACATTTGTAAAATTGTATCCTCCTTTCTTATTTTCTCTCTCTGTAGATATAAATTTCCTACGAATTTTATATTACTGATATTTAATGGTTCGGTGGATATTACGTATAGGATCAATATGACAATCAGGAAGATTTATTTAAAAAAAGCTTTAAATAAGACTTTTGGAAAGTCAAGTATTTTTTGAAATCTCTATATTAAATTATAATTCTATATTCAATTATTACTTGCATATGGAATTCCAGATGTTGGGGGAAAACCTTGGATACAAATTGTAAGACTTTGTAGGGGCTGGGGAGATCTTGGACCTACATGTGGTTGTCCGTTCAACACTTCCGCCCTGGCTACATTCAAATTTTATGAATTTCGGACAAAAAAAGCCGAAATCTCTTACCACTGCCAGAAGGAAACTTGATCAGTAGAAAATGGTTCCTCGAAAGGGGGTGAAGAAGTGTTATTGTTTTGTGCCAGTTAGACTGGCCACATGGGATGTGTTGCTCCACGGGAGAAGTAATCCATCAAGTGCTGTCCAAAAGACACGTCCTGAAACACTTATAAAGGTCTTCTACAAGAGTTTACCAGTGCGCTGATTATTTTTGCAATCGCCAGAGTATTTCTGCTGATTTATTTTCAAAACGGAAAAACAGCGAAATTTATTTTAAATTAATGGAGGTCATGCACTTTTTAGCAGAAAATGCTAAAAGTTTGTTGTTTGATGTCACAAACAATGCAGTTGAAGAATTTAATTCAATAATTGCCAAATTTATTGGGGGAAAGCAGATTAATTACTGTTTTCGTCGCTTATATCAAGGAAGATGTGCCGCGGCTGCTGTTTGCCACAACACAAGAACTCCGCACTCGAAGCTCCATAGAGAGCTATACAATAGTAGCCCTGGAAAAAGTTTTTCATAATCAAGTGTAAAGTATAACATTTTCAAACTTCCCAATAAATTAAATAAAACGAAAAATTGAATTTATCAAGAAAAAAAGCTGAGAAATTACGATGAAGGGGTGCATTGGTAGGGATGTGAATTCTATCACATCATTGTGATAAAAATACACATACTCGAGTGTATTCTTATCACATTTCTTGAACTACTAAATGCACATTTTTGAAGAAATTTCTCCACATTTTATCTTTAGAGCATGAATAATTTTTTATTCAATCTCTTACATAGAATAAAAATTACATAATAATTTATTTTACATCTTTTTAAATATATTAATATACTAACAAAAAGAAAATGTGATTACAATTTATATTTATATATGTATGTAAGTATTTAAATATTTTATTTCTTTTAGAAATTTAAATCAAATAATTTCATTTTTATAATCTTTTATGCATTTTGGTCTAAAGCATATACAAGTGAAAGTTTAGAAAATTATTATCTTTATTTAGCTACTTTTGTTAGTAAACTTATAATATTTTTATGGAAAAGTAAAGTTAATACCAGCAAACAATAAAAATGCAAAATATGTGGTATAAAACATTTTCGTTTGTTGATGTCCTAAAACATATTTCATATCGAAAATAAAAATAATGACGAAATCAGTTCAAAAAGGAATTAGTGAGATGCGAAAATACTTTTTGCAAAATGTATAAAATGCCCCTATTGAACTCAGTATAATAGCACTTATACTTTTTGAAAATTAGAATATATATATAAATTTATATATAAATTTATATATATATATATATATATATATATATATATATATATATATATATATATATATATATATATATATATATATATATATATATATATATATATAAATTTATATATAAATTTATATATATATATATATATATAGCTAAATTGTCGCATGATACTTTAAAATGAACACTATAAGATCATTATCTTCAAAATTTTAGGATTTTTTGGCGAGTTAAAATGAGAATAAATACGCTAAGAATAATTATGAAAACACTATTTAAAGATGATGTTATAAATTTGGCTGCAAGCTTGGAGCTCTGATTTTGGATACCTGGAGTTCTGAAATTTTGTTACAGATGAAGAAAATTTAAAAAATTTGAAAATGGTATATACATTGAATTTAGATGAAATATGAGACCCTAATCTATTTTACGACATTGCTTGGAAATATATCAAGAAACAATGTCGAGATGCCTGATCAATCCAAATAGAGAGGTAGACATTCCATTCCTACAAAAAGCATTGATAGAAATTATAAGCGAAATATACGGAATTTTCCGTTCATTTTATATCGAAATATTTTATAAAGCTAGAAAAGTTATTCCAAAGTTAATAAATAAACTACATTATTTTCTCTTTTTTTAAGAGAGATAAGAAATTCGGCATTTTGGTCTATTTGAAAATATTTTTAAAAGTGAAGTTTACTTAGAGAGAAGCGTAACTGTTTTGCTTTCTCATAAGGCCCATTAAAAAAGAATCAAATCTCGTAAAATCAAAGCAAATTGAAATTATATCAAGAAAAATAAATAATTATATTTTATATTTTTATATCAACATTGATATGTTTTGATCATTTAATGAATAATAACAAAATTGATTAATTTTTTTATGCATCTTTATACTTTTCTGCTGAACAGTAAATAGAATATTTCTTTCCAAAATCTCCGAGCAGAGCTTTTTCTCTCTCATTGCTTGACTCGACGGAAGCTCACAACGGATATTTCGGGTGTCAAATTTGAGAAGCATTTGAGCTTGCCCTACTTTTTCCTCACCCATGAGATTTACGGACATACAGTTCCAGGAAGGCGAGAGGGGACAAACAAACTGACCACATATGCGGAGAAAATCTGCGTCAGAACATGGGGAAGGAAATTAGGATGCGGGGGTTATATTGTCCACTTTACCCCTATTGCGGTTAAGTGGTCTTCTCATTCCCCACTTAAAATTCGCCCCCCCCCCCATTGAGATAGGAACTATTTTTTCTTTGTAAACAGATGCTGTGGCGTGACTTATGAGTTTAAATTCACCAATCAGTTCTTTCAGTCTTTGTAAGAAGGGCTGCCCCCAAACAACTGCGCTAGATGGCGCTGAAGCTCATTTCTAGATTTATTTTGAGGAAGGATTCCCCTTAACCTCATGTTCAAGGTTAATGGTGAATATGGGTGTAAGTGTTGTCCTTAAAAGGAGGGAATGGATAATTAATAATAAATTATATTAATACAGCTGTAACAATCTATATAAAGTAGCTTAACTTCTTAAACATTGACATAAAATATCATTTTTTACATACTTAATCAATTTTCCATAAAATGTTTCTGCTGCTATAATATAAACATAAGGTGCTGATATAGTTGGTTATTTTAAACACAACAAAGTGTCATACTTAAAAAATGTGAAAAAAGGGTTATTAAGAATGAGAATTATATTAATACAACATGTATGAAAAAGCTCAACTTGTTAAGCATTGTCATAAAATATTTTTACATAGCTACATTAGCTTTCAATAAAGGACTTCCCTGTAATATTATAACAGTTTGTCACTAGAATATTTCACGATTCAATGTATATATATATTACAAGTATGGTAAGCTTTTTACTATGGAAATATGCGGTAACACAAGTATTTGCAAACATTAACTAAAATGTCATCCGTGAAAAAGGGAAAATAAAGTACTAATATATTAATACAGATGTAATGACATGTATGAAAAAGTTCAACTTATTTAATATTTTACCATAAAATATCATTTTTGCATACCTAATTTAATTAATGTTAGACTTTTCTGTGAGAAAGTAGTATATATGTATGTACCCAAGTAGCAAAATAGCTTGGCTCCATATTGGCTAATTGTGGCTTTGTCTTCGTCCAGTATTGGTGGTCTATCCTGGATTGTCTACATTTCGTTATATGGGACCAATGTGGCCTGCTTAGATAGGGCCTTGCTTGGCAACCTTCATTGGACCAATCAGGGCAGCCAAGATAGGACCAAGCTTGACTGTCAAAATTGGTCCTCCCGGAAACAGCTATCAACAGGCTGAAATTGATGAGAAATTGAGATAAAAAGCAGAGAAGCTCATGACCAAGCTAACGCCTTCAGAGAAACTAAAAAGACAACTAGTGCAGGTAACTATAGTCCTGATTCTGATATGGCCGTCCCCTCTAATACTCCCCTTCCTGATAGAGAAATGTTAGTGGATAATAACGAGATAAAAACAGCTAATGTTGCCAAAATTAAGGAAAATAAAAAGAAAGCAAATAAAACTACTAAAAAAGAATAATGGAAGGTGAGGATGCTTTTGTCTTCCCCAGAAAAACGGCGGAAGCTACGATTGAGAGCGTCAATACAACCCCTGTAGCTATCTCAAATACTTTTCATGTGCTCCACCCATCGGAGGAGGACCCTGAGAACGGATGAGCAGTCTGCCACTCTAGTGCCTGTTAAAATACCTCCAATAATTGTTTGTTATGGTTAAAGCCACTGTAACTTTATGGAGAAACTTAAAAATGAATTATAAAAAGATATTTGGGACCAAAAAACTCAAGAGAAAATCTCAAATTAATCCCCAAAAGCCCTGACAAACACAGGGAAATTACGAGATTCTTAGAAACGCACCAGTATGAGTACATACTGTTAAGAGGCAAAAACGAAAAGCCCAAAAAATTCATTATTAGAAATCTCCCCATGTCAACTAAATGTAAAGAAATCACATATGATTTGGACAAATTAGGATATAAAATCCATAAAATTAGTCGGATGACGAGCCGGCGAACCAACAAGCCCCTTCCCCTATTTCTCGTCCAGTTATATGATAGCATTGATATCAAAAAATGTATAGTTTAGAGACCTTATGCCACATCTCTGGCATTGAAAATTGAGCACTGCAGAGGCCCCAAAACAATTTTACAATGCTTTAATTGTCAAAGGTTCCATCACTCAAGCCAAGTATGCCATATGGCACTTAGATGTGTCAAGTGTGCTGATAAGCACAATACTAGAGAATGCCCTAAGGGGAAAAAAAAGTAGAGAAACCTGTATGCTGTAATTGTCAGGGTAGTCACCCTGCCAGTTATAGGGGATGCCCAAAATTCTCTAAAAACAAACAGGCACAAAAAATAAAAACAAACTTTGTTATGCAGGAAATCTCCTACGCTCAAGTGGCAGCTAGCCATTCAGATCTTCCCCTTAGTTTTTTACAGTCGTCCCCATAGAACAAAACGCTTCAAACATTGAATCAAATAAAAGTGAGTTAGGTAAACTTTTCATCCTACTAAAGGAAATCAGAGAAGTCTTCTCTGGAATCAATATTTCAGAAGCCATAAGGTGCATTAGAAACTGCAATAGCAGAGAGGACAAGATGTTTCTCATCATGGAAATGTTTGAAGGAACACAAAAATGAAAATTAATGAGTGTCACACAACAGCGCGAAAAATGCCAAATGCTATGATACTATCAAAAGTCTCCTCACCAAACATGCATGAGCATAAATATATAACAAATAACCAACACACTGTGTATTGAACTAACCAATAACTACTAACAAAAAATAATAAATTTGAAAAAAATTATAAAAAAATAAATATAATAAATAAATAAAGAGTAGGAAATTAACCTTGTACATATATATTTTTCTTTTGTTAACATATGTATTATAGTCAAATATGATAATTGTACTAACTTTTAAATTTTACTATGACTAACAAACTAACACTCGTATTATTTTTTCTTTTCTATATGTCTCCGTACAAACTTGTACATGCTCACGCATGATCTCTATATTTTCAACTTCTCTAATTCTAAATTTTGTATACCAATTTTTTAAATGATTTAATAACTAAAGATAATTCTAATGTGAAATAATTTAATAAATAATTACTTAAATTTAAATATGTCTATGTAAAAATACTTGTAATTTTTCGTATAACAAATAAGCCGCTCCCCCTAAAGCGACTTTTGAAACCCTCGAGGATTCAGCACCTTGGCGACAAAGTGGAAAGTTCAGGCACTTGCGCTAATGATAGGAAAAGAAATGTGACAAACTTGCTTTCTTATCCCTCTAAGCCAATCATAAGCTAAACAATGAGAAAAACATTAAGAGTATAAACTCTTCTATTATTTATAAAATAGTATTCATTCTGTAACACTAATTTTTTAACTTGTAATTTTGTAACACTAAAGAGAATATGCATTCTCTTTAGCAGAAATATCATATGTATTATTGCAATAAGCATTTTTTTATTGAAATTTGTTTAGGTTATACTAATACTCTTATTAGAATTTAAACAATGTATTTTTTACAATTAAATAATCAAATGATTATGGTATGCTTATAATATGATTAATATTAAATAAATTATATTTTGTAACTCTTATTAACAAATTTTAAAATTTTGATTAGAATATTCAATTCTGATAAATTTCCTCTTTGAAGCACATATTTGTTATAAATAACTCGTGCTTTTAACATTACTTATTAAAAATTAATACAAAATAAATGATAAACTTATTTCTCAAAGTTAAATTTAATTCAAGTGGTAAACTCTCTCTTGTAAAAAATTATGTCATTTTAAGTAGTGGTGTGAGAATTACATTTTGATTCCAGATTTCTGAATGTAATCTAAAAGTTTTCAATTAATGAAATCAAACTATATATTTGTGATTATTTTGACTAAACATTCTTGTTGAAAAAATCATTGACCCAAAAATCTTATACATTTCACTCATAAAATTAATCACAGTAAATGAATGTATTCAATTAATTAGCTTAATTTAGAAAGTCTTAATCTACTTATATCAATTAGCAAAATATTCCAAAGAAGCTATTAATACAATGCAAGTTAAACGATCGATCAGGCTAACAAAATAAGTACAGCTCATATTAAAAATATATTTGAATAAAAAAGGAGCCACTTACAAAGGATTATCAAATGTTTAATGTTGAAGATATTGCATCAAATAATATTTAATTTCTCCAACAAAATTTATTGTGGCAAAATTAGCACAATTTAAAACAAGGAGAGAAAATTTACAGCATTTAAAATTATTTTTGCAAATAATCGTTTCAGTGACATAAGATTTTCTGTAGAAATAGTGTATTAAGTTATACTCTGTAGAAATAGTGTATTAAGTTAAAACTGTTAAATTTCAGCAGCTTGAAAAATATTAAATATATTTAAAAAATACGTTAAATAAGCACTAATAATTGGTAGTTATTTTTTTGCTTTTTGAAAAACAACTTTTTTGAATTGAGCATATATATTGTAGCAAAACATTTGTTTAGCTTATTTATTCCAAATGTTTTCTACAAGTAACTTGAAAAGAATGTTATATGTGGCAGTTCTTGATCTGTTTAAATATTTATTAAATATAGCCAAGTTTATTTAAATCTTAAAAATTTCATTTCAGAGATTAAACACTTATCTATATGCAAGTCAAAAGTGTAGGATTTAGAAAATTAGAACATTGCTTTTGTAACCACAAGTTAAATATTTTATAGCATTTATAACTAAATATTTCTGTATTGAAAAAAAGCCATTTTCTTATGCTGAAAATTAAATGATATTTATCATTAAGTAGATCATGACATATATTTTTCATAAATATCCTATAAACTTATGTTGATATTTTTAAAAAATAATTACTGAGATACCTAAATACCAGTAAATCAAGTCTAATTGTACATTTTTACCACCGATAATATTGCAAAATTAGTGTTTATTAAAAGCCTGCTTCTAAATTGTAGACTTAGTGGCAAACAATTAAATAAAAATTAATTGCAACATAAAGTACAGTTTATTTACTTTGAATAAATTCTTAAGAATTAAATAATTTATATGTTATCTAAAAAGTGTCTAATACAAATTCAAAAATTTTTTTTTAATTGTATAAATGCTGAAACTTGAGAAAATTTCATGATAAATTTTTCAGAAATTCTACATAGTAAAATTAAGATTGAAATTTCCATGTTTAACATGTTAATATGCAAAACTAAATATTAATAAGAAGCAAATATTGACATTTTAAAAATTTTTTATTAAAAGTAAAAAAAATGAATGAAAAAATACAAATTAAATTATCTTGCATAGCAAACTAATGAGACTTGGCATTTGGCAAGTTAATATTGACATTCTGGCTAAGATTCCTTCTTCGTTTTAGAAGTTTTTTTTGTTTTTATCTACTTTAGGACGGCCAGGTGGGGTTATTTTAGAGGATTTTGTAATCCTTGACCTACGCCTGGCTGTTCCTATTGGTTGAACATTAATTCTTTTCTCCTTACTCTTAAAAAAGATAACATTAAAATTAGGCTTTTTAAATCATCTTTGCATTTTATTTTCTTCAAAACATTTAAAAAATTGGTAACAGAGTTACTTGAACATCCACTGTCAATCAAATGAGTTATTCTATTTAGCTCATCTTTTACTTGTATTTGTTTTGATGGTAAATTTTGAGGATTAGCTGGTGTCGATTTGAAGTATTGTCTTGTACATTTTTATTTTCAAAAGGTAACTGGATATTAATTTCTGTATTATCAGTGAAATTTGAAAACAATTCTTCCCAACAGCCAATACTGCCAAGCAGTATTTTTTCCTCTGGAGTGACTGGAGGAGAATTAAACAACGAGAGTTTCTTATTTTCCAATAAAAAACACTGGTGCTTACAAAATGGCCCAGATTCTCCAGAAGGACAAGTGCAAGTACCTGTGTCAGTATTAACTGTGTAATACAAATCTTTAGTTTTACTTTTGATGACAAAAATATTAGATTTTGTTTCAGATACATCAGAATCAGATATGACACTTGCACGTTTAGTAATATTTTCATATAAGACATTGATTTCTCACCGCCTAGAATGGGCAAACTCTAAAAAAAATTTTATTAATGCAGAAATCGCAGAGTGCAACTACATTAAAAGCTTTAGTTCTATTTAGAACAACATCTTTAAGAATTCTAATTGTTGCCCCTGCAAAATTGTTTGTATTATTTTACCTTGTTACCAGTGACTTGCACTCTAATAACAGCCATTCAACCTTCCTTTCATAAAATGAAAGAAATCTTTGGACAAAAGCTGGATATTTAAAAACTTCATTTGCAACATCTTTAAAGGCTGTGGCAAGTATATTTTCTTCATTTGCATACATCACCTAAAAAAAAAAACCCCATGAGAATATAGAAATATTGCAATAATTTTATATAAAGCAAACATTAAAATTTCCTAGTACAATTTAACAGTCTGCAAATATTTAAATTTAAGCAAAATTAAAAACTACTCTCTGCTTTATAGTAAATACCTTGAATTTCTGATAATTATTGTATGTTTTATGCTTTTAACTTAGTATTCAAAGTAAGCACATAAAAATATAAATATCATATTTTCCTGTATATATCTCGCAGATTATCTGTTAAAAAAGTTTGAAATTTCGCTGTGCATATTATATACCACTATAGATAATATGACAAAAATATTTTCTAATAGAAAAACTTGCATTGAAATTTTGAAAATGCCAGTGTTATATAAAATGGATAACACTGAAGGAAATCACAATTTACATATTACAGCTATACTTAGTTTTGTCCATTCTATATATGTGTGTGTGCATATGTGTATGTATATATATATATATTGAGAACACTCAAAAGCAAATTCATTCTTGAACGTAATTGGAAACTCTTTCTGGAACGAAAAATTCTATTCATTGGAATTCTTTCTAGAACAAAGGAACTTGAATTCGTTTGTATGCATTTTGTCATTATCTGAGCAGTTTTGTCCTGAAAACATTCATCGTCAGGTTTAAATGAAATAAATTGAGTTTATTATATTTTTCAGTAATAAATCTTTCTCCTAGTGGAATATATGTTTTTTAACTACTTTTTTATCTCAACAATTAAATAGAGAAAATTTTCCTCTCCCAATTTCAGCTGTCCTTCAAACTGGTGTTTATTGGTCACAAATGTATGACACAAAAATTTTGATTTGAGTTTACAAATTCTGTTATCAGACTAAGAATTTTTTTAGTAATGAACATTACTTATGTTGACAGATTTGTCAGTGTTTATGTGCATGAGTTAAAATTTGCTTATAGTGCTATTTTTAACGATTTTAATCGGTGAACTAACAGCAATTTTTTTAAGAAGTGTGTTTTTTTTTAAACATGCCAAACAAAAAAAATTCAGATAAAGGATTGGAATTGCTAAATGGAAATAACCTCATTAGGACATTGTGCTGAAGTATCTACTTTGTTTATTTTGTGCGACAATGGTGATAAATATACACTAATTTAAGATAAGCAGAAATGCAATATGAAAGGAAAAATAAATCCAACAAACAATGCGCTATTCGGAAATATTTAAGTCTTTCATCTAAATATCAAAGAATCATATGTATTTATTTTATTTGCCTACATTATCACCAGTATTCACTGTACAAATGGTTACAGATTATACAGCATTTTATTTATTTTTTTTTTTTACTTGAAAAAATGGATTTGTGGATTATATGCAAGAAAATATGGTACTTGAAATTAAATTAATTACAAAAGTTGCAAAAGAGCGTATAAAATAAACTTATCAAATTGGAAAAGTTTCATAAGACGTTGCTTGTCTTCTTTGACTATATTACTTTGAGAAAATATCCAATGCCATTCTGCTTGAGCAACATGTAAATGGCAAAGCAGCTGCCTACTTTTTGGCCACATAATTTTTAAAGCCCCTTTTAAAGTGGATGAATCAGACAAAAATTTCAGGATGCTACATAAAAAAAATTAAAGAGTTTTTTTTTTTTTTTAAAAAATATAAATGCCTTGATTTCAGAATTTATATTAGAAAATTTATTTTTAAAACATTAATGTGACACAGGATCATCATAATAATGAATTGATAAAGTTGAAATGTGACATTTTATACCAGTCAAAATCAAATGTATTCTAATTCCAAAGTTGCTCCAGCTTTTGTCACAGTCAAAAGGACAGTTAAAGATGATGAAGATGCTTCACTGCTGCTTGTGGAATCTAAGAAAATCATTTCTTTTGAAGAATAACAACTGGGCTCTTTTCATGACTGAAGTGACTAATAAGACAACCCAAGAGTCACCGAGAGACTTTACTGTTCCTAAAATATCAAGTGTGCAGAAATGAATTACTTAAAATATTTATAATAAAATTTACATGCAAGAAATTACTAAACATTTTGAACCTAAATTTTACCATAAATTTTCAAGCATTGTTTTGGTTAAGTTCAAAATTGCCAAAGCAAACAAAAATAACTTAAAATTTAAATTAGATTTAAAAACTCATTTAATCTTTCTTAATACAGCTTCAAATATTAAGGAATCAAACAAAATGAAAATAAATTATTTAGTTTGAACAAAATGAATTTATAATAAATAATGCAAAAAATGTAAGTTTAAACAGACAACAGTACTTAAAAATCAGTTATCTTCAATTTATAAAAAGATTCTTAAATTATTATTTATGTAAATTACTTTCAGAATTATTAACTAATACAATAATTATTTATCATCCTCTATTTTCATGCTAAGTTAAAAATAATAGTTTATTTAAAACAGAAAAAAATACATGAGGAGTTACTTTTTGATTCAAAATGAGGAATTTTTTCCTTTAATTTATCAAATGGATTGGTCCAAGTTCCTAAATTAAATCTCCTCCAGCAGTTATGCAAGTAATTAGCTCGCGACTGTGTTGGATTTAAAGAGGAATCTGCCAAGCTACAAAATTCTTCTAAGAAAAATGCATTTTCGTGACAACGAATAGCTTCTGCTGGTCCCAAGCCAGAATCAAAGTACCCAAAAAACTTTTCTTTCATCTAATGAAAATTAAAAGTTATTAATCTGATAATATGCATTATTTGGCTAAATAAATAATAGAATTGGTCTTACATTATCAGTGACTCTTAACATTAAAGCTTCGGCAGAATTAGTATTATGCAAATGACTCGGAGAAACTTTTATTTCTCGGTAAAACTGAGTATTATGGTCTGAATTTGGCGAAATATTTTTTCGCCAAGCACATGAGACAAGCGTTTTGGAAATTGAATGACAACCCAAAAAGGGTGCCAATCGGGGAGGAATTGGCCTGAAAAAAACGGTGGGAGTTTCACCCGACTTGAAATTTTCCCTCCCCCCTTAACACCAAATACGAAAACATGGTGACACATTTAGCGACTAATTGTTTTTGGTGATGTTTTGGCAAAAAACTTTGGCGACGAAAAATAATCGCCAAATTTTAACAGATTTGGCGAATTTTCGCTGAGACCGTGGCGACTATCTGTGCTTTAGAGGTGAGATCGTAATACTCAGTTTAGCCCATCGTTTAATAGATTATTTCATTTATATTTACTGCCATATTAGAAAAATAGTAGAATATGATTAGTTACTTATTTGAGCATAGAAAATTAACACATTAGAACACGTAATTAATTATAAGCATGCATATGCAACCCTTTCTTTAGGTTTACTTCAAAGGCAAAAATTTAAGTTTGGCGCAACTACTTTATTGGCGACTTTCTTCTTTGTCGCCAAGGGGCTGAATCCTCGAGGGTTCAAAAGTCGCCACCCCTAAATGCACTGAAATACTTTAAGCCTATCAGAATCAGCTATAGTTCCAGCATACTCCTGATAGTAAAGAGGGTAGAGGATCGACGATCCAGGGACCTCTACAATCACTCCAAAATTGAAGATAGGACCTATATGTAGCTCATAATGATAACAGAGGATTTTATTACTAATTTAGAGGATTATAAATTACTAAATTAGAACGAAGCTATTTTAAATTATTACAAAAAGAACGATTTTTTTTCATTTAAAGCTGTATTATTGCATTTTACACTAATAATTGTCATGCTTACAATGTATTATTTTGCATTCCATTTTAAAAATAAACACAAGTGCCAAATTTCTTATTCTCTTGATCAGTACTTAAATAATTTAGCGAAATTTATAAATCATATGATGAAAATCAGATTATATTGAAATTAGCTTTCAAAAAGAAAGAAGTGAAATAAAAAAACAAGTAAATATTTACTAATTATACCAGTTGTGAATATGTGATCAAGTTAACATATAAATCTAATTATTGTAATGCCATATTTTAAGTAATCATATTAGCAATATATTAATGATTTCTTTAATATTAAAAAAGAATCGTGCTTCTGCATTGCTTAAATTTATTAACTCAAACTGCAATTTTTGTATACAATCACATGTTTATATTTTACACTATTTTTATTTCACTAAATAAATGGATCTCTTCTGTTAAATAAATTCCAAATAAAATTAAAAGAAAATTTTGAGGATTATGAAACAAATTTCAGTGATTTAATTCATAATATTTTATCCTATTTGTCGTTTTATAAAAAAAGGAAACTTTGCTAAAAAGTTATATTACTCGTCTTCGATATAATCCCAACTTTTTAATTTTCTGTACCTTATTACACTCTATTTAAACTCGTGCATACAAATTTTTATACAACTGTACTTATTTAATTTTACAGCATCCAAGTACCAAAAAGCGATACTTTTCAAATTACGATTTAAATCCTCA
The DNA here is from genome assembly GCA_037975125.1 of Latrodectus hesperus. Taxonomy (NCBI): domain Eukaryota; kingdom Metazoa; phylum Arthropoda; class Arachnida; order Araneae; family Theridiidae; genus Latrodectus; species Latrodectus hesperus. The sequence continues at coordinate 25,815,816 of CM075854.1, forward strand.
AATTGAGCAAATAAATAAAATAAGCTTTCCTATTAAAGATAAATATTTATTTTTGGAAGAAAAAAGTTGTGTTATTAATGGATGAGATGCATATAAAGCCATATTCAGATTACAAAGGAGGTCACTTATTACGTACATCTCATGATAATTGTGATTTGGCAACAGCACCATATGTATTTTTATGGTGCAAAGTATTACTTCCAGTTATAAGGATGTGGCACATATTTCTCCTGACAAAAAATAACAGCTGAAATTTTATTTTATTTTTTAAACATGATTATTTTTATAGTTAAGAGATGTGTAGATTATATAATAATTATTCACTCATAAGACAGACCAGTGTCTTTTTAAATTATTTATTACAGACAAACAAAAGATATTCGGATTAATTCCCTCCCGAGAAACATAACTGTTCTAAATTTTCAAACTTCATCTGCTTTGTTCGAAACAGTATCACGTAACATGCGCATGCCCACCATTGCAATGTGAAACATTCAATATTTTCCCACAAGTATATAAATAACGATTAAATATAAATATTACAAAACATAAATTGTAATAATTTTACATATTGTAAACTAGCAAATAACATTCCACAAATATTTGAAATGCACAGTATATAAAGTGAACAATCAGCATTACACACAATGATTATGATAAATTTATATTTTTGAGTAAAACATTAAAGAATTTTTTTGATTTTTCTGAAAGCAATACACATAATTTGGATATTGGTCTTTTAAATATGCAAGATTTTGTTCTGACATCCACAATACGAATATTGCTATCTTTTTCCAGGATATGTCCAAGGCTTTCTAGAAATCAAGGCTATGACAGCTGAGAATCATGGGATTGTTGACGTCATCATCGGAGGGAACGTCTAAATTTGTGTTGTGTACCATGCTACGCTTCGACGTGATGTGTTGGTAAAGCAAAAAAATTTCAGATGTTAATCTAAATTTTTTGCATCTCAATGCAATTATTAAAAAAAAAATACTTATTTTAAACTTGAAGTCAACTGAAATAGGTGAGTTAAATACGTGTTTACTTTTTAAGTATTTTATGCATAATACCCATAGTTTAGAGCATGATTTCTGTTACGATTAATATGAATCTAGTTCTAATGTTCTATTTTCTATAATTTTAATCTAGAGAATTTTTCTTTTTCTGGAATATTGCTATATTCTTTTTATTTATATTTAAAAAATGTTACTGATATATGAAATGTGAATTATATAATGTTGCATATACTATAATTTAGAATTCTAAAGATATTAAACCAAGTTTCACCTCTCAAAATTTTGACGATAGCATTAGTGATATTATGGTTGATTAATTCTTAATTGATAATTCTTAAATAAATACTTTTAATTGGAAAATGTTTTAAATTATACATACCTTATAAGAACTTTATAAGAATCTTATGAGAACTTATAACTTTTTATAAATATTTTAGTAATAAATTCTATAAATATTACATTTTTTTAAACAGAAGAATATCTTTCAATATATAACTTTGAATAAATAACAATATTAAAAAATTATTCTATAATTCAAAAATTAACAAATACATAACATCTTCCTTAATGAATTGAGCCACTTTTCTATATTAGTTAATAATATTTTTACTTCCCTCTTCTTTATGCAGAAATATGCCAAGGTATTGTTGTGTACCAAATTGTACATCAAACCGTCCTGGTAAAGATTATGTTACCTGTTTCAGATTTCCAAAATCTGAAAAGCTAAAAGCTCTTTGGTTAAGAAAAATATCAAGGGATGATTTTCAGTTAACAAAAGACAGTGTTGTGTGTTCCAAACATTTTTTGGATAAAGATATTATTCGCCATGACACTATCACCACTGATGATGGGAAAAGTATTAGTTGTCCTCGACATATTCCTAAACTTTTTGAAGGTGCATATCCTTGTGTGTTTCCTGACTCTCCTAAATATATGAGTAAAATTCCTCAAGAACGATTAGTGACTTTAGAACGTCAAGCAAAGATGAAAAAACTTGATGAAGAAGAATTAAATAAATGGATTGAAAAGGATAAAATAACATCTCTGAATACCATTATCAAAGGTTTAAAAGACAAAGCGTGTTCATTTAATTTTACTCTAGGAAATGATATTTTATTGCATAGTTGTGAAAAATGTATAACTTTCATTTTTATCTCATGCCAACCGAATTTAAAAATAAGTAAAAGCTTAAAAATTGATGAAAATTTAAACATGAAGTTTTCAATTAATGATCTTGTATATGATAATGAAGCATTTTTTGAAGTTTTAAAAATATCACATGAATTAAAGTGCTGGAGTCAACTGGAAAATGTGTTGAATTATATTTCTTCTTATAATGACTGCCCAATATGCCCTATAAAAACAAAATTTACTGAATCAATTGAATGCTGGAAGTCATTTGTTGAAAATGATTGTATGCCTGAAAAAATTGATTCAGCTAAGTTTTTGTTAGAGCAAATGTCTTGCTTGAATAAACCTCTACATGGTATACGATATTCAACTGATTTACTAGTTTTTGCATATTGTATTTACATGAAGTCGACCACTGCTTATAATTATTTGTACTCTAGTAACATTATTCGCTTACCAAGTTTACGACATCTTAAAAGACTTTCTGTTAACTTAAAAGTGAAATCAGGAATAACAAATGAAAATTTTAGTTTTTTGCAAGGTAAGTGTAATAGTTTATCAGAAAAAGAAAGAATTGTAAATTTACTTATTGATGAAATATATATAAGACCTCACTTATCTTTTAAAAACCAAACATTGTGTGGATTTACTCATAATAAAAAAGCCCTTGCAACTACAGTGCAAGCATTTATGATATCATCCCTTTTTTCTAATGCCAAAGAAATTGCTGCTTTAATACCTGTGCATAAATTAACAGCATGTGAACTTCATAAGCAAACTTTAAAAGTTCTTGAAATTTTAGAAAAAGTTGGATTTACTGTTTTAAGTGTAATTTCAGATAATAATCGTGTAAATAGAAACATGTTTTCTCTGTTATGTTGCAGTAATGAAATCAAAGTTTGTATTCCAAATCCTTTTAATTGCTCTAAAAAGCTATTTTTATTATTTGATTCAGAACATCTCATTAAATCAATTAGAAACAATTGGGTAAATCAAAAGAAGCTGATCAAGCATTTATTTTTCCTGCTTCAACTGGAATATTTGGTTTTGAAGCAGAAAAAACAACAAACAAAACAGTTGATTTTGCTTCTGCATCATTTTTTTTTTTTTTTTGTTGAAAAACAGTCATGTCAAGCATGGGAAAATATGAAACAAAAAAATAATCATGGAGGGTTATCTCGAGAGACTTTTTTTGCTCTTTGCCATACTTCTTCATGTATGATATCAATTATTATGTACCTATTAACTGAATTAAATGTAAATTATATACTATGTGGCAAATTTCAAACTGATAATCTTGAAGCTAGATTTGGTCAATATCGACAAATGTCTGGTTCGAATTATTATATATCATTGCAGGAAATTTTAGAAGCTGAAAAAAAATTAAGAGTAAAAAATTTATTACATGTTAAATCTAAAATATATGGCAGTTTCAGCATTTCAGATTTGATTGATTCTCACTCCTTTGAAAGTGACATAACTGATGATATAAATGGTGATACATTTTTAACTGTTGTAGATAATTTACCCTTTGAAAACTTAACCAAAAATGATTTAAAAGTTCTAACATATATTGCAGGATATTGTGTTCTTAAATTAAAACTCTCATGTAATGCATGTATTCCGTCTTATGTAACTTCAAAAAATTTAGAACTTGATGTAAAATCTCACGAGAATTTCCAATATTTATATATGTTGAATAGAGGAGGTCTGAAAATCCCTTCCTTACATATTATTAATGTATTATCAATTTGTTATTTAATATTTTTGCAGATAGTTTCTATAACTGAATATGAACATGAATTTTTAATTTGTAAAAATCAAGTAATGCTACTGGTAAAGTTAACTAAAATATTTCTTGAAGAAAATAATATTATATTTGAAAATGTGTGTTTAGAATGTAATAAATCATGTGGTTTTTATGTTTCAAAAGTTATCAAAACATTTACAAATATCTGCTTAAATAATTATTCCAAACGATGTAATGATGTTGAGAAAAATAAAAAAGGTGCTAATAAATGTAAAAAACTTCAGACAGTTAATTAGTGTAATTTCTAAAATATTACACTTAATAAAAAAGATATATCTGTGAAAATTAAGTGTTTTACACTGTTATTAGTTTATTATTAAAAAATGTTTATATTGTTTTAATATCTTCTTCTCTTGTTTTTTATGTTGTCTTATTGGATTTGTGTGTGAAATACATTTATTTACAAAAAATAATTCCTACTGTATAATTCTAATAATTTTAATTTTATCCATTTTCAAACAATTTATTGAACCAAATATTTTCATTGTAATTGAAGTTTTGTATTATGCTTTGTAATAATTTTTGTAATCAAATTAAAAATGTTATCTTTATATTATTATTATTACATTATTATACCTGTAAATAAACTAGATGGTTTGATTATACCTTGATTTAAATAAATTCTATAATCAAAAAAATACTATTTCTTTTTGAAGAAATTTTTTAATTGTGTTCAGTGTTTGTGAATTATTTGTATTCAAAGTTTTTCCACCCCCTTGTAACATTAATAATTGTAGTTAAAAATCTTTATGTACTTTTTTCCCAGAATTGAGATGAGAGTTTTATTTTGAACACATGTGCATCCTTAATCATTTGTTCAATTGAAACTCTTTTCTGATTAATTCTGGTATTAATTAGTGCATATTTTTTATTCTCAATATGTTTTTTTTTTTTAATAAATGTATTTTCTTCCATTTTAATTAGAAAATTGTAATGAAAACCATCAAAGAAAAGACGGTAATAAAAAATTTAAATAAACCTTCTTTGAGTTTTTTAAACGTCGTCGATATTATGATATCATTTTATTACCATCTCCTTATTTCAAGAGAAGATTACTTTATAATATCAAATAATTTATTTTTGAGAACGAATCTGATTTATTTTAACATAAAATTTTCATTCAGTTGCGTTTGTTATTCTGTTATATATTTAATAAGTATACGTTCTATTCCTTGACAAACTGATACCGATAGCTATCCGACGCCAGTTTCATAACGCTTTCGAACTTCGTTCCCTCCGATGATGATGAGGATTATTCACTGTCACGGCCTTGTTATCTAGGAGGTCTTGATATGTCTTAATAATGCGACCTAAAATCTACTTACAAGTAGAGATGTAAAATTCCTGGGAATTTTGAAGCTTGGGAATTTACTCGGGAATTTTGAGAAAAAACCGGGAATTTTGGGGAATATTGGGAATTTTGAGGGAATAAACTCAGCAAATCATATTTCGTTTTAGAGATTTTTTCGCATATATATGAAGCGAAGTGAAGTAAAATTTGGTAACTGTAAATAATTTTTAATCAAAGTGAAATTTTATTTTTTACAATAAGCATTCTAAAAGCAGTGAAAAGCATAAAATATGAACATTAAAATTGTAAAAAATATAGTATTGAAAAAATCTCGTCCCTAGGAAATATTTTTATATTTGTGTATTAATGGCGAGATTGTCGCTAAGATTGTTTGGAAGCCAATGTTTCTCACAAATATGTATTTAATGAAACTATGAAAATAAACTGAAAGTTGTTATTTGACCAAAAATATTGTTTCACAAATAGTGATTCTTTTCTTCATTCCTATTTTTCCATTTTCAGTTCTTTTAAGTTGTAAAAGATTTATTATTTTTTGCGATCATTCTTTATATGATAGATTTGTTTCTTATGTATTCAAAATTTCTTTATTTAAAAAAAATGATTTCACTTTAATTTTAATGTATTAAATTTCTTATAAACAAATTATTTGAAAAATTAAGGTAGTACATCATTTTTTAGTCTTTGTAATAAACTGAAAATAGATTTAAAAAATAAATAATGTCAAGCAAATTGCTTTCACTTTTGTTTTGACTTCTAATTGACAAATTTTTAATTTTCCAATGATAAAGATACTGTTTCATGTACTACTTCTCAACTGAATATCAGTAAATGTTGTACAAATTTAACCAATATGTAAATGCAAGTATGTGGTGAGGCGACATGTAAGTTGTGAACAAAAAAGAGCTCTTCCAGCGCGAATCATCATTTAAATCATATCTTGTAGGAATTAATGTGACAAAAATCCTATGAAATAAGCAAGCGTCAAAGCATTATTAAAATTTGCGTATAATTTTGAGCTGCATTGAAACAGCAAATGTTATTCCATTTCAATTATAGATATCTTTATTTGCAGAGGGAAATTATCATCAATATATTTTAGCATTATTAGCAGTTTCTTAATAGTAACTTATAACTATTTAAATTGACAAACTCAATATTTAAATTATTAACAATTTACTAAAAAGTCACATTTGTAGCAACTTAATTTGCAAAATCTATTTAAGACACAAAAATAATGAATTTATAAGAAATTTTATCCACAAATGTAATCATAAATAATATTTTTCTTTTATTATACTTGAAATATTTAAAAAAATTTCTTTTATATTTTAAGATAAGCACTTTTTTTAAGTACAATATATAATGCAGGCTTTAAATAAAACCATTTTTATTTCTTTTGCAAGGATCTGATACATTAATTTATACCATTACAATATGTCTACAGTTGATTTATTCATTCAGTTTTTCAAAACAATTTTTTACAACATTAAAAATGATTTCAAAACAGTAAGGTAGAATCAAAATCTTTTTAAACTATTGTTCATCATTTCTAAATGATAAGGTTGAAAATGTGGGTGAGTTAAAAAAAATTACTGATAATCTGTGTCATTGACAATATTTCCATTTTTTCAGACTTTAGTACTAGAAACGAAAATAATTTTATGATATGAAAAGAATTTATGAAAGCCAAGCAAATGAATTCTGAAAAAAAAATGTTTTTGCTTTTTTAACATTTTGCACTCACGTAATCTTGTTATAAATTAAAATTATTTTTTAATTCAATGCATCTTGCTTTTCATAAAAAGGCTGAAATGTGTTATTCTTTTCAAAAGAAAATTTAGTTAAAATACTAGCTCTGAAAATATTAATGCCCGTTTGATATAAAAAATAGGTGTATTATTTTTCTACAATCTTGTTAAAAAAAACTTGAAATCTTATATTTTTTAAGATTTAGTTCTGCTTGAATTTTTACACACAAGATTAAAATTTGTACATTATACAAAAATTTTAGGACAATTGCCAAATCTGTAATTTTGTGAATTATATATTTCCAATTCAAAAACTTGAAGTAACAATAAACAATTTGTTCAGAAAGGATTTTAAAAATTGTACAGATGCACTTAGAAATCTGCACAATAAAAAGATCCCATCTAAATATGTTTATACCTGTTACCTTGTGAAATAAAATTAGGTATTATTTCTATGGTAGAAAATATTTAATATTTACAAATATAAAAATATTGTTTAATAAATACTGATTGATTTTTATTAATATAGTTGTTCAACATGACAACTGAAGTGGATATAACAAAAATTATTTATAATAACAATGTATAAAATTGATGCTACATATTTTACTGTAACACTAATACTATATTTAAAACAAGCAAATGACACTAAATATCTTGAATAAAAGTTTAAAAATATTAGTTTTTCAATGTTTATACTACTATTTTCACGATGCAACACCAACTTGATGACCAATGATATAAATGTATGAAACTTAAGCCCTTGTAATGCTGAAAGGTATAAATCCTAGTAGCGAGGTATTATAAACAATATCCTACCTCCTTTCTGATCCTTGATCATTTTAAAATAGTAAGTTTCAAGAATTTTAAATGCATTGTAAATCAATGCATGTTGGTCATAGATATGCTGTCAGAAGGAAGACTTGTGAACTTCAGTTCTCTTTAAAAAATTTCGAATACATAGATGAAAAGTTTGTTTTTTTCTGGGATAAATATAAAATACAATGAAATTTAGAATTTTTAAAAAACTCTTATATGAAGAAACATTTAACATATCACACATCAATATTATTATTTACAATCTCATATAAGTGTGTCATTACCAACCATCAGCATATTCTGTATAATACTTGATAATAATTGTAGTGAAAATGCATAAGACACGTTTTTGAATTGAGAAACAATCTTGATTCACTAAGCCCCTGATTATGTTATGTGTGTATACATATTTAAAATTATGAAATGATGTAATCTGCATATATACATTTAATATATATATATCTCTATATGACATAATCCTTTAACTAAGCAAAACTTTTAGAAGCACTTTTCAGCTCACACAAATTAATCAAAATGAAATTGGTAAAAATCAAAAGTTTTATCTATTATCTATTTCATTTTAAATTATAATGTAACAAACACAAAAGCTATTTCCAGGAAACTTGGAGTAATTTATATGCGATTATAAATACTATCCAACCAAGTTAAAATTTAACTTTTTCCAAATTATTGAAAAAAATCCTCAGAAGTACTATCTAAAAGATGGGAAACAGATATCTCAAGATGTTGAAAAAGAGGAAATGGCAAATGCTCATAGGAGACAGGTTCTGCTAGTTAGGATAAACAGGATTTAAAGGTTGTAATACTGGTAATTTTAGTAAGAAGTTTACTATCGATGCAAACTGGAACAATTCACATTCATTTATTATAAGAAACACTCATCAAAATTTTAAGAGTAACATCAAATGCCACTATTTAACTCTTGACTTTCAGTAAAAGCAAAATGATGATATAAATCTCTATACAAATCTAACATTATTGGAACTAACATGCATATTCAAATTTTAAAAGGTCCATAGTAATGAAAGAAATTTAATATTCTTGCCATGTATTCCAAAACAATTACTGATTTGTCAAATTGTTAATAAACAACTAAATTAACCAGTAATGAAATCCAACATGCTTAGTGAAATCTAGTTTTTCTATTTAATTTCTTGCCAACATTTTGAATGATAAATAGCTTCATTTTGATAAGGAATAATATCAAGAGCATTTTCCTGCTTCTTTATTACTAGCAAATAATTAGCAATTTTAAACACAGACATTTTTTTATGTGACAGTATTAAAGCTCAGATACTTTTCAAACCTTAAACACCAAATTTATAAACTCTATAAATATAACAGTAAAAAAGTCTGAAAACGTTTCATTAAAATTAATAAGAATGAGTATTTATTATAATCTATGAACAATCAGTTTTGTTACGAAGGTTTTTGTATTAGTATTCTATAGAAAGTACACAACACTATGTAATAAATCCTACAGCAATTATATAAACATTTATGAAGTATATCTAGGTATAAAAAACTTGGAAAAGAAATAAAGTCTTGCCTGTTAAGAATGCCAAATAAAATTATCAGTATACTTCACATCATTACTTTTGATGTCAAGAGAAAATCACTGTCTTTTTGTATACAATACGTTCAAAATCTGAATCGATGAACAGATATTTAAACATGATTTAACCACAGAAAATAAAAGCACTATAGTTAAAAATTACTTTCTGAATGTTTCAAACTATGAATGTACATCCAGGCTATTACTTTTATTATTGATCAAAAGTAACTCCAGATATCTAATGAAAAACAAAATGAATATCTATATATACTAACGATTGACGTTATAAAAAAATTTTCGCATGCAATTTTAGAATCAGTTATCAATCTAATCTACTGCGTTTAATTTAACATTTTATAAATAATAGTAGAATAATATTTTTAAGAAATATGTATTGAAAGATTGAAGTTTATACATATTAGAAGAGAAATATTTTTCAAGGAATATATATACATTGAAAGACAGCATATCTAAGCGATTTCTCTGTCCAAAAATTTAAAAAATACGTATTCAAATAATAAACATTACGAATAACAATTGCAATTAACACAACTTGAAACCTCTCCAATCTTTACAAATGGCTGTCATCTTTTTCAAAATGTTTTCAGAAATTTCTATTGCCATAAATGAAAGTAGAAATCATTAAAATGTATCTTTTTAAATATATTATGTAATTTTAATAGTTAAAAACTTATAAATTTTTAAGAAAATACAAATTTTTTCCCAATTTTAAAAATTTGGGAATTTTCAAAATTTCCATGGGAAAAAACCCGGTTTATTCCCGGAAAAAAACCGGGTTTTTTCCCATCCTTGCAACACTACTTACAGGTAAGTATATTTTCCTCCCTTAAGATTACCATATCCCCAATTTTTACATTTTGTTTAAAAAACATCCACTTTGTGTGTTGTTGTAAAGTCCTTAAATAAGATTTATGCCAAATTTACCAAGGTAGGCTCTACAAGTGAAATAAGAGATTTTCCTATTATAAAATGCCCAGGAGCGCGTGAGTTGAGCATTGCGTAAATCTGAACTAAGATAGCCAAAAATTCTTCGTGTAAAATTAGAGTTGCTCACACGTTTAGTGTTGTGAGCAACTCTAATTTTACATGATTTTATATCTATTTACAAGTCTATCAAATATATTAGAAAATATTTTATAGACTTCACACTCCCGCTTTCCCAAAATGTGGGGCTTTAGGAGGAATAAATTTCCATTCAATGCTCTCTTCCGCTAAAAATTTATCTAAAGTTTCTTGTTTAATCATTCCGTTATGAAGTTCTCGTAGTTCTTTATTTACACCAATAAAGTTGGTCGCATTATCTGAAAAGATAATTGAAAATTTTCCTCGTCTTGCTCTAAAGCGTTTAAGGGTTGCAATCATTGACTGTGAAGTAAGATTTGATACAATATCCAAATGGGTTGCTTTAGTTAAGGAACCCTTTCTTTGTTTTTGTGTTTAAGAGAAAAAAGGAGCCACGTAGATTTATACCTACAGAGTTAAATATAAAATCTGGATTAATTCTTTCCTTTGGAAAGTCACCCATTTTTTGACTACGTATTTGAGGATTTGCTCTAAAACCTGTGAGACAATCACGTGTTAGTTTTCTACACAAATTTCAACCATTTAAAGCCAATATTCAAGACCCAGAAGGCAAATATTTCTCATGATAGAATTGATTGATAGGATATAGAATGATCGATTTTGTTAACGTACAATTATAAGGCAATAAGATTGTATGTTTATTGAAGTAACTTAAAGGTAAATTAGTTAACCTACCTCTAACTCGAATTATATCTTCTCGATCTTGGAAAGGGGATAAATTTTTAATCTTACTTGATAGAAAAACAGATGCATTTTTAAGAAGACATTTAAAGTTATCTTTAAGTTCAGTTCTTTGATTAAAAACATCTCTGCATGCCTTAATTCAACATAGGTTAGAGGTCCTACTACTTTATTCTGTACAATATATCTTTTAAATAATGTAGAATCAAGAGAAAAGTTTTGTTGGTAATATATACAATTCCCAATAAATATTATAAATTAAAAGTAATTAGTTTTTAGTTCCTGCAGAAGTGACAGCCTTATTTTCGTCAATATGAAATTTTCAAATTTACATATTGTTAATATTCCAAATAATAACAATACACAACATTTTATTTCTAAACTTAATATTTATACTTTTCTTCTTTCATTTTAGGAAAATTTTAAGAGAATATCAAATATTCACCTTCCTTTCAGCTAGTTTTAACTATGATAAGTATCCACTTGTGTGTAATAATATTAACATTTTCAGTTATATTATGCAGTAACGACAAAACATCTCATATTCCCATTAAGAACTTTTATTTTAAAACATCAGAAAGTTTTTGAATTAATTTTATTTTTCAGAATTATTCATTTACATTTTCTTCATACGTCATGTTTTGTTAAAAATTTTCTTGCTACTATTCAATAATTGGGGAAAACTTACAATTGGTTTCTGTTTTGTATATTATATTCTAACTTAGTGATTATCAACCTTTTGTTTTGTCTTTTAACGATTTCAAAAAAATTTGCGGAGCACAGAGAAAAAGATAAGTTTAAAAACTTACCTACATAATTTTGTACCCGACGATTTGTTTACTTACCTACACATCACTGTGTAAAATAGTTTGGGATAATAATTTTGAACGTAAAATAAAATAATACATTATTTACTGCAAAAACAACAGTAGACGTTTATTACTTTATTCGTCATAAAAAAGCATTATATTTTTTAATATGCATTTCAAACATTTGGAGGCACACTTTAAGAATTTATTGGCGCAAAAGTACCGCCGCGACACAGTGGTTGAGTATTAATGCTCTAAGTTATATAAAAATATTTTTATCATGTAGGTTTTTGATTTGAGTAAATGATAAAACAGTCATTACATAATTTTTTTCAAGTTATATAGATTTTGAACCATCGAATTTTCGGAAATTTGTCAATTTTACAAAATATCAAAAATGTGGTGTCTTATACAAACTTATCATGACTGAAAAACAGCAAAAAAACTTCACTTGTTTTCAACCACACACACAGCACAATCCTTAAAATTAATTTCTAAAGAATTAGTAACCTTCGAAATGAAGATGCATCAATTTAATTTGTGAATTTACGAAGAATGCTTTTTAAATAAATTGAAGGAAAAAAGTACTATATAACTATGTAAAAAAATTATTGTATTTAGAATTTTATACTTCTCAGTAATTACATTAATTTTAATAAACAAATAGTATTTATATAAAAATGTATTTAGGCCATGTAAAAATTTCTTATAGCAAAAATAGTATCTTTCTTATATACTGAAGTTTGCAGATTTGATTTTTCAACAATTTTAAGTAAGAAAAAACTGAGCTTTATATGGATTATTCAAATTTTAAAGGAAATTATTTCTTTCAGTTTTGGCTTTATGTAAATTAATTTGTATTTAAAAATTTAATAAATTTTCACAGTTTTTTAATTTTTTTGACTTACATTTTATTAAAAGCAAGATATTTTCAGCATTTATAATCTACCGTTTTTTAATACATATTGATGAATTTTATTAATTTCAAATAGCAAATCAAGTTTCATTTTTTTCCAAATATAATTTTGTGGTTGGATTTGAAAACAATAATTAGTTGAAAAGAAAATAATATTTCAATTTCATATTTCTTTTCTTATTATTTTGCATTTTAAATTTTTATCTTGCAATAAATGGTAAACATGGCAATTTTGCTAATTGCAAATTTTTGTCGTATTTAAAAATTATTTCTCTCACCGTTTTATAAAAATATTGAGAGTTTTACCGAAGTCGTGTTGGCAAGGTAAACTGTAACCGTACTTGGTATATTTTGGCGACGTTTCTTATTTAATACAAACCTAAAGAGGTAGTCCGAAAAGGGGTGTGGTGAATGGCGTTACCTAGTAGGGCGGTTGTAGTAATGTAAGCAAATGAGGAAAACTCTAACAGAAATTTTATGAATCGAAAAGCAAATGAATGCAATAATGCTTAAAATCGCATTCTATAATAATACATGTATTCAATTTTTTCTCTTTAATAAAAGAAATTAAATATTTTTGAATCATAAATTATTAATCACAGAATAATTGTAAAATTTATCTTTCTTTTAAATTGCATAAAATGTGTATGGAATAAATTCTGTAAACAAAATAGGTCATTTATCTAATTATTTCTAAAATTAAATTTCTAATCTTATTTTACAATTCAATTTACTTTATCTAAAACCATGTTAATAATAAATTTTTATTTTATCAATTTAATTTGCCATTTATTTGTTGCTTCAGAATTTAAATTGAGTATTTAATTTCAAATCCTTTAAAAGTGTGGAATTAACTATGTAATAAAATGAAACTTATAATTGGAATAAATGTTTAAAGATTTGTACTCATCCAAAGAATAGAAAATTATTTTTTTGATAATCACCATTTATTGATTAGAAGTGAGCAAAATTTTTTCTTTATTACTCCATCTATTACACAAAAATGAAAATATATTATTAATACTCATTCTAGAAAACAGTAGTTTTATGTATCTGTTTTTAATCGTATCTTTTACGCATAAGTTTACACAAAAATAAGGCAGATTTTGAAGTTCAAATTTGATCAAATATTTAAAAATTGTTAATGTCTTTGGACTGGAAAAAAAATTATTGTCAGATCTGATAGTCATAGTTAATAATTTAATTTTTCTTGCTTATGGTATTTATATCTTTATAGAGTATTATAAGATTAATGTAATTTTCTTAAATCTAAAAATTAAAATTTCCTTTTGAATAAGCAATGTTTTTGCCTTATTTTAAATTTTTCTTTCAAAAGAAAAATACTCATTTTAGGAAATATATATTCAAAGAAAAATTCTCAATGATATAAATTATTCAAAAGTTGCTTGTTATAAAAGTATTTACTTTCAGCTAGTAACCAAATATAATTTTCCCATTATTTTCAAAGAGTGTATAAAATATGAGCCAAATCACAAATACTGAATAAAATAAAATTATTTTTCTTTCAGTAGATATATCGTTTAAAATTTAAAAGACATTCAATTTTTCCTAAAATTATAGCTGATTATTTAACTAACTTACAAATTAATTTTCAAGATTCATTAATGTTGTAATTTTCAATAGTTATCCTAGAACAGAATTTAAATATTTATACAATTAAATGAATTTCAATAACCTAAATATAAATTGCGATTTATTAATACATTGTAATTATTTTGCAAAAATTTAATAGTTTCAAAAATTTAATTTCAAAAATTTATAGTAAAAGAGAAGAGTATATCACGTTTGCACATTATCTGATAAAGAAGTAATGCTTCTTTATCAGAAAAACTGTAAATGTAATATACCTACAATTAAACTATATATATATATATATATATATATATATATATATATATATATATATATATATATATATATATATATATATATATATATATATATATATATATATATATATATATATATATATATATATATATATATATATATATATATATATATATATATATATATATATATATATATATATATATATATATATATATATATATAACAAATGTTACTTAAAAATATTATCCCCGAAATGTACTGTCCAAATTGCTTTTTCTTAATAAGAAACAAAGCGTCCTTAGTTAAAATATTACCTCTAGTAATTTACAAAATACCTCAAAAATAATAAAAACTGTACTAAAAATATGCAAATGATTATGGAAAAGGAGGAAAGTTAATGAAAAGAAACTTTATTTTTTATACTTTTTGCAGTTATAAATTTAAACATTTGAAATGTCTTCTATTTTAGTTAAAATGTCTTATATTTTAGTTAATTGAAATGTCTTCTATTAAAGTTATATAGTCAAGATATATAGCCGAAGTCAAGTTACATGTCTATAAAAAATTATAATATTGATTAATCAAATAAATCTTTTCTATTCCAAATAAAGAATATAATATTTAATTAATATTGTTTCGGCTGATAAATATGTTATCAGCACTTCTCTCTGGATGTAATTATTTACTATTTAAAAAAAATCAAAATGAAAATTTTTTTAAATATTTTAATTTTCTGAAATATTTTCTGAACATTCTATTAATTGTTTATAAGAGATTAGATCCTTTTATTTAACAAACAATATTTTATTAAAATTTTATATTTTCTTTTGGAAATATAAAATGTTAACTTTTAATTGTATTTTAACAACAATAGCATGATGAGATATAGCTCTCAAAAGAAAGGGGAAATTTCATAAAATTAAAATATCATTAATGAAAAATTCTTAAAATTAAATTACAAATAAAAGAATTGCGTTAGATGTCCTTAAAATTTGCATCCTTACTAATCAATAAGAAACAGATATAACACTCTGTATAACACCCCCATTAGCTCTTGTCAAGAATACAAAAGCCTCTAATTATTGATGGGACGTATTTCCGACTTTACACTAAAAGAAGTGGATCTAGTGTTTGTTAGGTTCCTAGCCTAAATGGCCATGTACCTTCTGTTCCTAAGAAATTTTTCTACACCTAACTTTAGTTGAGATTAACATAATGATTTCAAAACATAAGGTTATTTAAACACAAAAGATTAAGAAAATATTTTGACTCTTAGGTTAAAGTGCTCCCAACGAGAGTTCTTTGCATGATATTGAATAAACATAAAAAGAAAAATTTGAATACACATTACAAACAAGAGTGAAAAAAATAAAATAAAATAAAATAAAATTACAGTTATATACATAGTAACAGTATTGATATTACAAAATATTTTTTTTATTCTATTATATATGCATATATATAAATACAATTTTTTTCCTTTTCTGTATTTTATTTTATATATATATATATATATATATTTTAAGAATAAGAAGAAGAAATTATTAATTTCTACTTTTTGGGAGGCAAATAGATAAGTTTGAATTTGGCTTAGCCCGCAGAATCGCCCTTGGTCTGTGGAAATTGGAAAGATCATAGGGACTGTAGTTTTCAATTGCTTGAATTTCAGAGTTATCAATTTCATAAAGATTGTTGTAGAAGCGAAAAGCAAGGAATTGGACGTATCTTGATAGGGGAAGGACACCCAAATTGCTTCTGATGTGTTCGTTTCTGATGTAGAAGTCTGATTGAGTGATCAGTCTAAGAAATTTACTTTGCTGACCCTCAAGAAGTTTCAGGTTCGTTTCTGCAGCACCACCCCAGATTGGGGCTGCATAGGTGATAATAGGGCGAAGGTATGATTTATAAATCAATAGCTTGTTAGCCATGGAGAGCTTTGATTTGTAGGCAATTAAGGGGTAGAGTGAAGTTTTGGCAAAAATAAATTTACTCTTAATTTTATTAATATGGGCTTTCCAGGTAAGTTTTTTATCTAACGTAAGACCGAGGTACTCGACTTTATTTGACCTTCTCAAAATTACACTAGACCATCTCAAAATAATTTCATTGTAATGACTTACAGCGGGGAAGTCCATCAATCGTTGTTAGCTGAAGAAACCAACATGTGTTAGTGGTTTGCTTTGTGAATGTCCGGCTAGAAAATTTCTACAAGTTCCTGTTATAATTTTTTGCAACACTAAATATGAATTTTCTTTATTTAGAAAATATTATCTGGAAATTTATTACTAAGCAGTTTTTGTATTTAAATTCTAAAGTAAATATATATATATATATATATATATATATATATATATATATATATATATATATATATATATATATATATATATATATATATATATATATATATATATATATATATATATATATATATATATATATATATATTTTCTTCTGATATAAAAAATAAAAAATATTAGATTGGATCAAATGATTTTTATCATTGCTCTAAACATTGCTCTAAAATAGTTAAATGCATCATATCTTTTAAACAAAAAAATCAGAAAAACCTTTAAATATCTGTAGTAACTAGTTAATTCATTGTTTAATTGATAATTAGCTTTAATCCGTGCTACATCAATATTATATTTCTAAAATCATCAAATAATTTTCAAAATCATTAAAAGAAGTGGTTTGAATGCTTTAATACTTACAAACTGAAGAATTTTGACAAAATTGTATATTTTTAATAATTAGAAAAAATAATAAACTAACTTAATTGCCTAGCAATAGCTTTTAGGGGAAATAGTAAGCTACTGACTTCAGTTTAAATATTGGGAAAAAATGTTGATTGTAAGTTTTTCATGTTCCGAATGATTTCTGTTTCTATAATTTTGTTAAAAATATCGTTCCTTACTGGAATCTATGTTGTTATTATATTTATTTTAGTATTTCTTGAATTGTTAAGCCTAAATATTAAAATAAATATATCTCACGCATGAAAATTGTTTTTAGAAGGAGAATAAAAGCAAAAATAAAAATGGGGAAATCTTAACGCTACTATTTAGAATAATAATTTAGTTATTAAATATTTTATATAAAACTGTTAATATCACACATTTTTTCACATATATTCAAATTTATCCTACATTAAATATTTTTCCCTTCACCGAACTATATCTACCTTGAGATGCAAAAGATCAGAAGTAGTAAATTTCGAGAAGGATTGTTTAAAAAAATAATTTTGTAAAATAATGTTTTAACTTCCTTCTTCATTTGATAGTTATGAAATATAAATATTTTGTTTCACTTGATTGCATCAAATATTTTTTAAATAGTTTTGATTAAAGTACTAAATATTCATAAAATACATTTTTGTGAGTATAAATTCACTAATCGGAAATAAATACTCTACCTAGTTTCGACAACATTGATTTTGCTTTAATGTTAAACTATTAAAAACAAGTATCTTAATTTATTATCTTACCACAACTATAAAATTTATTTCTTATATTAGAGATATTTTATTCAAACTCAAATTTTTAGCTTAATATCAGAATTTACTCATTGAAGCACTTCAATAAATAATTTATTGAAGTGCTTGAAAATTAAAAAGTAATATTTAAAATATAGTTCTTAAATCATTAAATGAAAATATTTCTTTTACTGATGAAGGAAATTTAATATTTTCCGGAATTTGTAAGAAGCATAAACTTTTAATCAATGATTATATTTAGGGAATATTAGTTTAAAATATCCTAAAACTTACATAAACATTTATTAAAATAATTTTGAACCTCACAGTTAAGAAATTAAATAATTTATCTTGTTCTCTGCTATTTTCCTTATACAAAATAACGTTTATTATTACGAAATACAAACACTTTTTATATATTTAAATTTGATCATTAATTTATGGTAACATCATTTTATTATGTTTCTGAAACAGATGTGCATTTTGTAAACATCTGTTGGAACAAGTGGTTACTAAGTGGCGAAAATTCTATACATTTTAGAAAATTAATATTGTTTTAAAACCTTATTTTTTAAATTTGAATATTTGATTCCAATCAAAAATTATTAACCAAATATTACGATATAGAATTAAAATTAATTTCATCTTGTTAAGATTTGTTTTTGATTATTTTATATCTCTCGATATATTTACATATTTTTAGTTAGTTTTTATAGATAAATGTAATAGATAAACCTTGAAAGAATAATTATAACATTAATTTGCAAATATTTACATTTAAAACATTTGTGTCTTCAGTAAAAGTATGCATAATGCTAATAATACCTAAGCTTTGTTTCCATTTTCAGATAAATATAATCTTGTCACAAGATATATATTCATCAGTAAAGGTAAACGAAGCTCAGGTATTAGCATGATACTGACATAAGTATAATTTTTCTATGAAAATAATTTCATTATGAAGAAAAATTTAAAAATATTAATTACAGTTGTGAATGTTAAAATTTTATTAAAAGTTTTATGATTCGTTTTAAAATCAAGTTTGATCGAATTAAATTAATTTTACAAAGTTATTTTTTAACGTTCAACAAAAATTCATGTAACCTATATTATTTTATTTACCTAAGAACATATCTTTTAAAACTAAGATTTTCCATTTTTTGTCGATCATTTATAAAATTATATAAGTATTTAAAATGATAATTCTACGAGTAAGCTATTCAATTTTTATATTAAAATTAGATTTAATGTAAAATTAATTAAAAACCTAGAAATCACAAGGATTAAATATTCTTAAGTAATATGGTTCTGTTAAAAACGATGAACTTGGTTCGAAAATTTTGACTTTTAAAAATCTTGATTTTTGGAACAAAAAAAAAAAAATATCGAATTTCGTTTTCTGTCTAGCTCGTATTCTTTACATTTACTTATTTAAAACCTGTTTTTAATTATTACAATTTATAACAAAAACCTGTTTTAGCTTAAGAGAAATCATTCTGGAGGAATGTTATAAAATCGGGCATAATTATTGTAAAAAATAATGTTCGATTTATGCCGATTCTGCACTGTAAAAAATTAAAAAGATCTTAATGTATAAATTATTGAATGAAAAAGAAAATATGCCATTGCGTAAAACAATATGAAAAAACAAAAACAAACTCTTTTGAATAAAAAAATATTTTAAAATCGTAAAAAAATATTTTAAAATCGTAAGAATGTCCAATTAAAAATTAAAAATAAGTAGACATTCATCATTGGTAAAGTAAACGACTGAGAAAATTTCGCATAATCATGAGATAAGAATGTTAAAACTCTTGTCTAGTATGAATACCTGTATTGATTTGTTTGTCCTTAAACGATCTTCTTTACACGAGGTCTAATTAGATCGGGAACAACAATTAAAAGTCTAATTCCCAATAAGAATTTTATTCAATAGAAAACTTAAATACTGAGTGTATCAGTTTTTGAAAAATAAAAAATATTACAAATTTACATGTTTTGGCTGAGAATATTTATGATTTTATTATAAAAAATATATAAGTATATAATTCAATGCTCCAAAGAAATTAAATCTTAAACTCCATTGAAGCTTTTAACTTGCATAATCTAGTATGGTGAAGATGTTATTAAAATTATGAGCGTACAGACAATTTTTACTATTTCAACGTCAATTGTTAGCTGTAAATTAAAAATAATTCTGACATATACGATCAACCATGGGACAAAATAATTGGAGTGACTTAGCATTTTTAAGCGGCGAATTTGAAAAACTTGAAGTGATCAACACTGATGAAGTAATTAATCAAATTCATCATTAATGGCAAATGAAATGTATACATAACTAATTAATTTATCCTAACTCACTGTTATTTATAAATACATTTAATCTATATACATTATATATTAACATCATTCACTGCTGTAAAATATACATTTTTGAAAATAATTATATTAATATGCAAAATTAATGTTTATTTTAAATTATTTATAAATTATACCAAATTTTATTATTCTCATGTTACATTTCTGAATCCAATTCTAGAGTTCTGATTATTTTTTATTCGATTTTTGTTGTTTCAAATTTAAAACATAACCTAAATCTTCAAAACTATCTACAACTTGAATTATTTTAAAGAAAATGCTTTTATTATTTGCATTATAATATCTTTATGAGTTTATATTATATTACTACTTATTGTGCGAGAGCACCAAAATAGATATCCTTCAAATTCCCACGAACTGGGTAAAACGCAAACAGCATCTGTCTCGATAGATCATTTTATAATTGCTTACTTTATTGACAGGAGATATTCTGGTTCATGGAAAAGTGTTATCTCCCCTAGTTTGTTGATCGATTTTAAATTATTACCAGATGTGGGAAAAGCAGTTTAACTTCCTGTGGTATTTGTACTCAAAATTTCTCAAGGGAGGCTGGTTGCCACTTTGGTTGCCAATTTTTCTTTTTTATGTTTATTCAATATCATGCAAAGAACTCTCGTTGGGAGCACTTTAACCTAAGCAAAATATTTTCTTAATCTTTTGTGTTTAAATAACCTTATGTTTTGAAATCCTTATGTTAATCTCAACTAAAGTTAGGTGTAGAAAAATTTCTTAGGAACAGAAGGTACATGGCCATTTAGGCTAGGAACCTAACAAACACTAGATCCACTTCTTCTTGCCACTTTGGATGACCGAGTTCCAGTGCTCCAGGCGCTCACCACCAATTTATTTGCTTTGACTGCCAATGGGGTGTAATTATTAGTCACAGGGAAAGATTTTAATGAGGATATAACAATTATTTCCATTTACCTATCATTTGGTTAATCGTCGAGCCATGTATTTTCATCTGGTATGGCCAAGCCGCGTGACATCACACTCATTCATATTCTTTATAAATAAAAATAAATAGGGACTATTTACAAGGTCAGATATCTTGCATGCATATTCTTGAATAATCCATACATTTAGTAGAGTTTATTTGCGGAAAATATTTCTAGATTATTTTAATTATAAAGTATACACAAACAGTAAATATTATTTCATAAATTGATATAAGTAAAAATTTCTTTTTTTTTCCATACACTTGTTCCCACATTTTCTAGATTAGATTAGTAATATAAATACTTATACACACATTTTTGACAATATTTACAGTAATGGTCAGTACTGCTCTGCACATACATTTAGATGCAAGTAGTAATGAATGTGAATTAATTTAAAGAGATTTGCAAGAAAGAGTGATAATGCCTTAATTCTGACTCAGTTTGCTGAGTTTTCAGATCAAAATTTCTCAAGAAAGCATGGGAAAATCTCTTGTCAAAATTAATTCTTATGCACAAGAATAAACCTACAAATTGCACGGATGTTAGTAATAAGAGTTGAAGACAAATATCCATAATTATTGATAATAGTTTTTTATAAATTGATTTTTAGTTGTTACAACCCTTTAGTTTCTTTTGAATATTTGTAACTACTTATATAATCTTATGAACTTGCAAAACAAACTGTATAAATGAAATAATTAAAAATCAGTTAAATAAATATATACTTATGTGTCGAGATTTATGTGATCTGGGCAAAAAACTTGGAGATTAAATTATAAGCTCAGCAAATGTTACAAAATATGTGGTTTTATTGCATTAACAAGAGTTAATATCTTATATTTGAATGATTTGGAGTTTGAATAATGAGAAATGCTGAATATGCTATTGCAAAAAATTAGTGATTAGTAACTTCAACATACAAATATACACAATAAATATATTTAATTCACAGGTTTAATTCAAAAAAATTTATTCCTTTATTACACATATTTAATTTTGGTAAGTAGGAGAATACATATGTAAATTATAGTATTTAATGATACTTATGTAATATGTTATATACTTTCAGATAAAAGATATAAAGTATAAATATGCTAATTTTTATTCATCTAATTTATGATTATCAGATATAATATGGCAAAAACAATTTTAAATTTAATTGCTGAAAAAATAGGGAAAATCATCAATAAGTACTTAAACTACCATGCAAGCTTCAATTTAAATTATCTAATTTTTCTTTTCATTGCTTTTAAAAGCAAATGATGAGTTTTGATGGAATAATTTTATTTATAGAAGATAAGTAATACTATTGGTTATGTTACATTTAACTTTTTCATTTAAAGGTCCAAGTACTAATATTGAAATGTCATAACCACTGGTACCAAATGCATTGATAAAATCATTGTTTCAAAAACATGAGTTACACCAACAAGAAAAATATTTATTTAAGTTCTTTACATCATGTACGCTTGGATGTAAAATATGATAGATTGTTGTCTATGTTTTTGTTGTATCATATTTATAGTTACTTATTGTGTTATGTTATTTACAAATATAAAAATCAAAAACTCTTTTATTTTTAGTTATTTTTACTAACAATAAATGTTTTTGATTTTTATATTTGTAAATGAACGTCTATTAATGCCGATGAAATACTTTTAATATTTGAAGTGCAAAATTGCAAAGAATTATTTTTTGAATTTTTTTCCATTATATAATAAGACAATCGCTTTATAAAATTATCTGAAAAATCCTAATATAATTATGAACGAAATATCTTAGAACAAGAAAAACGCTGCTAAATATACTACGTTCACTCCATGTCATAATGATGTTTATTTCTCCACCTTTATTTCACCCAATCACATTTTCCCCGGGCAACGATAGCTCCGCCTACAGCTCATCGTAGCTGGGTTACCATGCTGTGACTTTAATCGCTTAGATTTGGCGAAGAAGGCGAGGAAATGTGTCATTTGGCGGAGGCAACACGAATAACCGTATATCCCCAAAATATTAATAAATCTGAGAAAATGCATTGAAGGAAAAAAGCTCTCTCATTTGAAAGTAATAATTAACCCCTTGCCAGTGTCGCCCGAATTCAGTTCGGGCAATTACTGCGTGCAGTATTTGTGATGCCCGAACTGAGTTCGGGCAGAAGAAAAATTAACGTTTCTATTATCAAGCTGAGTTCGCTTCTACTTTAGGATACTTAATTCCCTATTTTCCCCTAATAAATGACACAAGTGGTTCTAGTTTTTTACCAATTCCAACTTTGGTTCTGAAGGTAGTCCATGACTACAACAACACTATGGGAGGTGATGTTAAAGTCGATCAACATCTTAGACTTCCCGGTTGCTAGAAAAGGAGGTAAAAGTATTTTTCCTTCTCCTACACCAGGCGTTATATAAATGACTCCTTTATTTTGCATAATTCAGCAGGAGGTGCGAAAAATATGAACTTTAGAAAATCAATTATTGAGCTAAATAAACCAAATGTTCAACTACCAGGACGTCTTAGTGAAAGCTTACTGCGTCTCACAAGTCGACACTTTCCTGAACACATCCCATCAATGGGGAAAAAAATCTCCAACCAGGCAGTGTTTTAAACGCTGTCATAAAACCGAAGAACAAGGGAAGAGACAAGAGTTTATTGTAAACATCGCAATATATAGGCTTTTGAACAGTACCTTGTTTTGGAATATACCATACTGTAAAAGATTTGTAAAATTTATGTATTGAAAATTATGTTGTGTTTTTATATTATACTAGTTATATTTAGCTTCAAAGTTTCGTTTAATTTACTCAATATGAATAACATGTATGTGTAATCAATGTTTTATGTGTATGTAAAAATTATAAATATAGTATATTGTATTTAAAACTTTATTTTTGTAATAAAAAAGCATTTTCTAGCTCTTATAATAATATAAAGAATAAAATTAAACAGTCAAAAAAAATTTCCATTTTTCTGAAATATATGTCACAGTTAAGGGGTTAATACAAAAATTTTATTTGATATTATTTTTTCTATTTTTTAATTTATTTGCTAAGCATGCAACTTTATAAGTTTTTGATGTAAATTAATAATTATGTATCTTTAATTTTGCCTTTAATTTTAAATTTAAAAACTTTTTTTCTTTAGTTTCCTATATTCTACAGCGCCAAGCTTTCTTTATAGTATATTTTATGACATTAAGACCTAAATATGTCACTTGTTTATACATGCAAAGAATTCCTTACTAACAATAAATTGACATAATTTTAAGAAACACTTTCTAAATACAGTTCTTTAAATTATGGCAACCCCAAATATTCATATGTAATATTTTTTTCTAAATTTAAATATCACTAAAATTTATTTTGAGAAGAATGATGATATGCGTATTTATACGAGTAAATATAAAAAAGGAATTAATATTAACCTTTTAATGACATAAGTTTCAAATTTAATGCCGAACTTTTAAGTTTCCCATAAAATACTTTAGTTTGTTTTTAATATTTAGCTGCATATATTTTAATATTGTATAATGCTTTTTTAAACAAAAGTTAAAAAATAAGCGTTAAAATGCTTCAAGTAATTTGATATATTGTTTTTCCACCATATTGAACGAGTGACATTATTTTAGAAAAAGTTAAGCAGAATAAATCTTAGAGAAATTCCACAGTTTTCCGAAAAATAAAAATCATTTTGAGATAAGTGATTATCTTATTTATACTATAATCTAACTATTTTTTATCAAGTTACTCCATTTTGATTAAAGAGTATTAGCTAGCTCTGTGAGTAGCAACTTTGAATTTTTGGAATAAATATATAAAATATCCATTGGAATTTTATTATTTTCCCGTTTATTCTCTAGCTATTGTGATGATCACATAGATAATTTTTTTAATTTAATTTGGAAAATTATACTTCAAAGAGGGTTAGGGAAAATAAATATATACAAAAAGAAATCGAATGTAATGATTCCCAAGTCAATGCATTAAGTTCCTTATAACTAATGACATAGCTTAATTTGCATATCATTATTTCCATTAACAGTCAATCTGCTTAAAAATAGAACATTTTTTAGCAGATATAAAAATAGATTAACTATTAATAAAAATAATGATATATAAATCAATTAGGTCTGAAAAAACTGCTGTCTTACCTATTTTAGAAATATTTTAGCTTTTGCAATGAAAATTATTTCCAATATTATATAATGTAGATGGATAATTAAGACTTCTTACAATTTAGATCGAAGAAAAATAAAATAATCAAAACTTCGCTTTTTTTATATAGAAATTTTGTGTATGATAATTATTTATACGAAATGCTTTGCCATTCACCTCAATTATTGAAATAAAGTACTTAAAATTTATGACATAAACATGCAAAATGATGTAAGATTCATAACAGTAATTTCTTTGCTCATTTACTTTTGCAATAGTTATTATGAAGTTCAAAACAAAGCTTCCCCAATTAATTCTGTTATTATTATGAAAAAAAATCCATATTTTCTAATAGATAGAAATTTATCGGTCAAAAGTGATTTAAAAAGAAATAAATCCTCCATGTCTACAAAAAATGTTATAAATGTTTATTTATAGCTTCATAAAAATAATATTTGCCTTGTTACAGTTATTTGTAGCATAATTTATATAATTTGACAACCACGAACATTTAGATCATCAGTGGGAAACAAGATAATTTTTCATAATTTAAAATTATGTTCTATAGAGTTAGTTAATTCCTTTTCAGATTTACATGAAAAACAGTTCACATATAAATTAACTTTCAAAATATATTTCTTAAAAATAATAAGGTTAAGATTGAATAGAAAACATATGATCATCTCCATGGAATACATTGTAAATTGACGAAGGCAGGAAATAATAAAGAATGAAGAAAATTAAGCACCATTTCATAACCGTTGTTACGAACCACCACCTGCAAAAATGAATAATGAATATCAACACAATTGATCTATAAAAAAGTACAATAAATAAAAAATTAAGTATAGAACAATTAACAGAGTTTTACCAATTTCTTTTATAAATAATTTGGTATTTGTAGTTTGTAAAATTCAAAGTCAAAAATTTACATTAGCGATATTTTTACAAACCCTCTTTAAGTTTTATATATTTATTTATTGCGCAGCTCCCCAAAAATGAAAATAAATCTGTGGAAAACGCTGGTTTCTTGTCTATGACAAATAATATACTTTTCCTTAATTATTTATATCAAATAATTTTATGATCCCTATCTAAGCTAAATTTCATTTTCTAAAATACAAAATTTAGAAATTAAGATTCTTTTTACTTCATTTTATATTTAATGAAGCTTTTATTTAAGATAATAGGGTTTCTATTAAAATTTTCAGCTTCTTACTCTTCTATTGAGGTTTTTAAGCTAAGATTATCACGCATAAAATGTTTTTATTTTCTGCAAATCTCACATAATGGTAGTTATCATAAAATTTTATGGTAAAAATTTTTAATTCAAAATTATATTAATGCTTTATTTCATGTCGCATTTAATGCGAAATAATTTAACCTCCTAATAACCAGTTTTTCAACGACATAAAAAAAATTCATCTTTTATAAATCAGGAGGTTTTTATACTTGAAAAAAGATAGATTAATATTTTCACAAATTTACGATAAAAACTTGTTTCATACTGAAATAAAGGTTTCTTTTCCATTTAATAGATTTATTTCTTGTTAAATACTTTAGAACAGAAGTAGGTTGTATAGCTTTGTTTTCTATGATTATGAACTTCTTAACTCTTCTCCTTCAAAAAATATCCATAATATTGTTGCTTAAATTCCTTATTACTCTTGCCAGACATCACGGTTTTCAGATAAAATCCCGGTGTTAAAGCTGGTTTACTTCACGTCACGATAAAAATTAAATTTGATTTTATAAATGGCCGAAAAATTCTAATAATAATTAACTATGAAAGATTATTTAGAATATTTACTTTGTCATTCATTTCTGTACTGAATGTAAAGTGAAAAATATAGAAAAGTGATAGTCTGATGAATAATATTGTCATTGTAACGTCTTATCTCACCAATCGTGATCATGCACAATACGACAGTCTAGTATTGGGCTCTAAAGAAGTTTAATTACAACACCAGAAAAGATTTCTCTGTAAGCTACACCCCCTGGTGTACAATAATATTGAATTCATTAGGCTATTAGGTCATTTCAAGGAGAATTACACAACTGTCTCAACCTTATCAAGACTTGAATATGCCTTTGCTTACCTCGGACATCAGTAACAGTTGAGAGTATTTTCTTTGATGAACTAGCATGGACTAATGACAGGGGTTTGATAAGACTGCGATTCAAGTCTTGATGACATGTAAAATTAATATTGATTTATCTTATGAAGACTTACAAGATTAGTACCTAAACTGACCCTAAGAAAGTCTTAGCCAATGAAAAGTATATGTAAATATTGTACAAATTTTTATCCCTTAATCAAAGTGTTTCTTCTTACTTAAGTAACGCATTAATATTAACATGGTATAAATATATTGGTGCCATTTATTATTACCTCTAGTTTTAGCTCGTAATCAGTAGCCAATTATTCATAGCTTTGAGAGTATATAAGCTACCCTCTAAATCACTTGGAAAAAAAACCCACCAAGAGAGTGCATTCTTCTATACCCACAATGCTGAAGGATTCCTGTGCGCCGGTTGAACACATTTCAGAAATCTGGCAAAAGCCTATTTATAATACACATTTTATCAAGATTTACTAATTCTATTTATCATTCCACAAATATGTACAGAATTATCAAACTCGTGCAACATTTTTACACATCTTTATTCAATGCTTGACTTCTGAGCTTTGTATTGCCGCCTGTGTGAAACAAATTAAAAAATAAAGTTTATTTTTGACTGCAGAAATATACATTCATGTGCGCTCTGCTTTTCTTTTGAATTTAGACTGTCTCACATCACCAAGAAACATATAAAAAGAGAAAATAAAGTCCATCTAGACAAAATTGAAACAAATATTTTTACAATTTTCGCTTTCACTTGGTTTCCCCTCTTAAAAATATTTGAAAATTTTCCATTAATTATCTATATAGTTTCAAATTTCAGAGTATTCCCTTTCATACAAAAATTTGTTTTCAGTACAAAATTTACTCACACTATTAGAAAATCTTTTTTGTGTTTAAGGGAAGTGTACTTAAAATATTGAAATATACTGCCCACTGTAAGCAAAAGTTTTACATCAATTACTACATTTTTGGAGTTTAGCTAATTTTAATACCACTGATTGAAATGAAAAGAAAACTATATTTTCCATACTTAAATATCTTCCTGTAGAAAGATAAAGTTTAAAAAAAGACATTTTTGGGGTATAGATATAAATAGGCTTGTTATTTGACGGCTGGAAATTCAGACTACTTTAGATGCAATTCCTAAAGTAAGCGGTTTTTTTTAACTGGATAGAAGTGGTTATGTTTTTGCATTTAAAATATGATTTCTTTACTATAAAATCTTGTCAATTTAACCAAGCATTTATTACTGTTGTTACACAATGTAAAAATTATTATTGTTGTTACACAATCATTTGACTTTTATTTCACTAGCAAATAAGTAAATATAGAAAATTTCTTATATGCTTTCATCATAAAAAATCATTTTTATTAATGAAATATAATTATTTTTCCATTACTACAACAATATTACTTTGACACCCCGTTTTGGATTGCCAAACGCTGTTGTAAAACATTTAAGCGTGCGCCGCGTAATTTTTTTTCGGGAGGACTTTTCACCGATAGTGAGCAATTTTCACGTGCCGCAAAGGAGGAATAGTGGAAAATTCCCAAGCACATACTGCGACAGATGTGCAAGTAGAATGTAGGTTACTGGGCTCGATTCCGGAACAATTCGCTCTGAAGTGTCCTTTGGCCTACGCCTCGGTAAATCTATAATAGTTTAGTATCTGTATTGTAATAGCTATTCTTCGGTTATTATGATATACTGTTGATAATTTTGAAGGAAAAGAGAATAAAATTAATATTTGCTTTTGGTTCAGATTAGATGCAAAAATATTTATGGAGAAAATGTGTATCAGTCATTTATTTGGAGAGAAAATTTAGATATGTGTGCAACCAGCCACGTTATAAAACGCATAATTGTCACGTCAACGAATAAATTCAAATGTAATGTTTTAGGTATAAAAGGAATGATAGACAAACAATATTTATATTGTAAAATTTATAAATCAAATTATACAGTAAGAATACTTCATATACTTTTATTTTTTTTAAAAAAATACTTACACTTTTGCCTTTTTTCTGGCATAGGGAATATTAGAGGGGTCTTCATGAGCTAAGAATTTACGACCTCCATATAAGCAGTCATCCATGTATTGGATCCAATCAATACCATCAGTATCCAAGAAGAATAACTAAGAAAAAGATCAAGTTTTTATCTAAATTAATACCATAAGATAAATATATATTATTATATTGTTTTTTAAATTTAGTCATTAAAAATTGAGTCATGTTTTCTAAGCTCGTAATAGTATTGAAGGAATGATTTAATAATAATTTTCTGAACAATAATAATAGCAATTTTTTAAAGGCAAAATGTTATTGCAATTTATTTCTAAAAGAGGAATTTTTGCATTTATATGTGATATATTAACTATTTTACAGAACTATAAATTTTTCTCCATTTTTATACAAAAAATTTATTGTAAAATCTAACAATAAGAAATCTTGTAACTAAATAAAAGCAACATATTTTTTTAAGTTATATTTTTATTTCCTCTTTTACATTTACACAGACACATTCCAAGAGATCAGTCATAAATAATTCGTCTGTCAAGGTAATTTTATAAATATATATAGTAGAGTATATAAATGAGAATAAGAGAACGTCAATTTCATTAAGACATCACTAACCGAAAATGTATATTATTTCACAAAATCTTTATATCCCCAAAATAAAAATGTATTTAATGTATGAATGAATTAAAAACTTGATACGGATGCATATATTGAAAAAAATCAATCTCTTCAGAACACATTTTAAAATAAATTGAAGTGCATACTGAATCTGGGTTTTAGAGAGGTCGTTTTCTTAAGTAATTATCTATGCCGATCTCGACAAATTTGTTCTTCACTCGTGAACTGGATAAAATAATTTTCTTGTGTTTTTGTGTACTTGGGGCTTAAAGGTTAAGTATTGAGAATTATTCTCCTTTGTAAAAATTCAAAAAATAATTATTGACATGCCAAATAAATTCTCCCTTCTTGAAAAGTCTATTATATAGTGGAACTACATCAACATAGCAATCTTTTAACTGTTTTCTTATTGCAGAAAATGAGATGCATGTTTTGTGGTCATTTCCTATAGTAATAAAAGTAAATTGATCTACAAAGAATCATAATTCATCAGGAAATAACACAATGCTGTGTTCTTATATTATAATCTAGTTTCAATGTTTTGTTTTGAGTAAAAGAAAGAATTTTGGTTGTTTGATATACTGGATTCATGATTATTGATAGTTGATTTGTTTTTTTAGCGGGAAATACACATTTTACGAAAAATACGTATTTAAAGAAAAAATTATGTTTTTCAATCTTGCATTAAAGAAACACTACCAACTTTTCTTTAGAATGAACTAACAAAAAATTTAAAACATTTGTTATTATTTCAATTAAAATTAATTTTAACATTTGTTATCAGAAACATGTTAATAGAAATGCATGATACATGTCTAATTTTTTGGCTTCTCGTAGGTTATGTGTATTCCGTACATTAAAAATAATAGATAAAAGAGAGTTTAATAAATTTTAACTGCAAGACAAATAGTTATACCTTAAAATTCTTGGTTGCTTATAAATGAAATGAAAAAGTTGCTTTTATTAAGCAACTTCCTCTGACCTAGGGATAGGCAAACTACGGTATGTATAAAACTGAAAGTATAAAAAGTATAGCGTAGCTGGTGCTTGTTTGGTTATTCGTAAAATATTTCAACCCCAAAATGGCTATGAAAAAAAACGTAAAGTTGATTCAGAGTGCCGTGCTTATAATGATGAATGGACCTGGAAATATTTCTTTACAGTGGTTAAAGATAAATTAGTGTGCCTGATCTGCAAAGAAGCTAGCTATAGGAGTCTTTAAAGAATATAACATTTCTCTTCATTTTACATCCAAGCATAAGAATTACAAATATGAAGCAATGTCCGAATATGAAAGAAAATAAAATGTGGAAAGTCTTTGTGAAAAATTATCAGGCCGACAATTTTTTTAAGAAGGTAAACACTATCCAAGAAGCAGCTACACAGGCAAGTTACATTGTAGCATACAATATTGCAAAAAATAATAAAGGTCTCAGTGATGGGGAGTTCGTTAAACATTGCAAGCTCCAAGTTTGTGATGTTTTATGTCTAGACAAGAAAAAAATACTTTTGTAAGCTTATCTCGAAAATTGGTGACTTCTAGAATCAAAGCCATCGATAAAAATTTGACATCACAATTAGAGTCATAATGTGGCCAGTTTAAATTTTGTTCCATAGCTAAGGATAAAAGCACTGATAAAAATGATATTGCTTAATTAGTATTATTTATAAGAGGTGTTGATGAGAACTTTGAAATCATCGAGGAATTATCGTACATGTGTGCGCGTTCTATAAAGGGAACTACAATGGGATGTGATATTTTTCGTGAATTCAGGAAGGGCTTTTAAATTTGAGAGTGCCTATAACAAATATATGAAATATTACGACCGATGGAGCACCAAATATGACGAAAAAAATATGGATTTCTCTTGGACTCTTTAAATCAAAACTATCCCGTAAACAATGTTGTTTTTTACATTGTGTTATACATCAAGATGCTCTGTGTAAATTTGTATTGAATATGAAACCCGTGCTTAATGCAGTCGTGAAGCTTGTACATTTTTTTCGATCTCGTTAGCTTACTCACAGGCAATTTCGAGATTTTCTTCAGGCCGTGCAATCTGAATACTCTGATGTACTGTACACGAAAGTAAGGCGGCTTAGTCAGGATGTGTTTTCGAGCGAGTTTGGCAGCTGAAAGACAACATTCTGTCGTTCTTCTGTGAGAAACAGTGTTCTGCCGAGTGCGAAATGTTAGAACATACAGAATGGCTTTCGGACTTGGCATTTTTAACAGATCATCTTCGTCATATGAGCAATTTGAATGTCAAGATGCAAGGGAAAAATTAATTTATTGACGATATTTCGGCCCATCTCAAAGCTTTTAAACTTAATCTGTTTGCTGGGCAGCTAGCTAAGAATGACTTGTTTCATTTCCCGAGGTTAAATTCAATACCCTCAGTAAATAAATAGAAGTTTAAGAATTATGAAGACGGCTTGAAAAAAACTGCATTTTGAATTCGAATGCAGATTTCAAAATTTCAGTGTCATTCAGAATCGGATATTTTTACCATGCTTTTTAACATAAATTATGAAGCAGTGAGGTCATATTTGCTGCTAGAATTAATTGAGTTGCAATCTAACAATCATTTCAAACAGCTGTTTCTAAATATGCCTAAGTTAGAGTTTTATCAATCATTATCGAAAGTAAGTTTCCCAAATTTAATATCATACGCCCAGAAAATTAGTGCTATGTTTGCTTCATCTTATATATGTGAGCATGTGTTTTCAACTATGAACCTTAGAAAGAATCATTTCAGAAGTAGACTGACAGATAAGCATTTAGCTTCGTTTCTTAGAATCAGTACATCTCACTTCAAACCCCAATATAAGGAAATTTTTCAAGAGAAATCGCAATTTCACTCATTTCATTGAAATATTTAAATTGTAAAACTTGTATATTGTTTTTAAAATTTTAGAAAAAATTTATCTTAGCTCGCCAGCTTTTTTTCTCGATTATCAGCCCGCGACCGAAAAAGTTTGCCCATCCCTGCTCTAACCTCTTACAGGTTTCTGTAATTGACAGTAAACGGGTCAACATCAAGCACACACTTAACAATAATTGTAAGTAAAATCAGGAGGATAATTTCATAGTAACTTTGGCAAATCTAGTTCACTTGGAGTATGAGTATACATTTAAAAATTATAAATTATAACCTTTCTTAAATAAAGGAATTTTTATTTCAACTTTAATTTATAAATGGAAAGAATATAAAGTGTTGTTTGTATATACTGTTCGATATTTTTACTTTTTAAATCAATTTGTAAACATTTCTAATCTCTTCTCATAGCATGACGATATAACAAGAGAAATACAATTCATGTAGGGCTTAATCAATTAAATGTCTGCATACACTTAAGCAAGTCTTTTTATTAGTAAAGTGTAGTTAAAAAATAAAATGAAGTTACAATTTTTGTCATATTTTTTGTTAAGAGTGAATGCAATTTGTGCTAATAGGAAGATTTTATTATGAAGCAAATTAGTGTGGTAATTTATCGTATAAAAACTGGCGAAAGAGAGAATTTTCTGAAAGCTTTAAAAAAAGATAACATTCCATCCATTTTCTGGAAGCCATAAAATTACGTTTCTGTTGAAAAAAAATCGTAATCACTCTTCTAAACACAATTTATCCGTACTCACGTTTAAATTTGTGTAATATTAATTTTTATAATGACAGCTGTAATTGGATAGTTCCTCACAAGAAATCATGATTGATAAGTGATATATAAATAAATATATATATATATATATATATATATATATATATATATATATATATATATATATATATATTAGAATTCAGTAATTTCTAACCTAATTGTGTGAGAAGCAGTCAGCAGTTGAGTGGTTAGTAAATGCGAGGCAAAAATAGTTTCCAAATAACATTTTATTTAAAGGATAGTTGAAATTTCCCATCATATGTGTAGCTGTGATCCTCAGAGTTATTAAAAGTATTACATTTTATTTATTACTGAATAAGTCTTGTATTAAGGATACTATGGAAAGTTTTAGAAATTCATGGACACTTAGGCACATTTGACTTCAATGTATAAGTAAAATGAGTGAATATTCGTGAAGTTAGTATTGTAATAAATAGGTTGTATTTAAAAAAGAATTAATTCGATTGTTTTAATGGGGTTTAAATTTAATATTGCGCATATATATATATATATATATATATATATATATATATATATATATATATATATATATATATATATATATATATATATATATAAAATAATTTCTTTGTTAAATACAACCTATTTATTACAATACTAAATTTACGGACATTTTGTTCAAAATTGAAGTCAGTGTAGGTCTAAAAGCTCAAGTGTCAGCGAATTTTTAAGAACTTTTCTATACTATTGACAGCCCCATAACATCCTCTATATTAGGTCCATTCAATAAGAAACATTACAGTAGACTTCTAGCTACGATAAGGATCACATCTACTCTAAAAAGATGGCAATTTTAATTTTTGATTAAATAAAATATTTATTGGAAATTATCTGTGATTCGTATTGCTTTACCACTCAACTGCAAAATACTTCTTCATTAGGTTATAAATTAATTATGATATATATACGCAGCTGTGTGTGTTCAACAAAATTAAAAATAATCGACACAAAGTCCATGTGGAAGAAAATATTGCTAATAAAGACCAAATTTTCTTAAATTCAAGTTATAAAATGTTATTTAAAGTAGTCTCAGTTATGAAACATTAATTTAAAAATCAACGAATATGTATCTTAAGACGCATATCGGGTTCCTAACAATTCAATGTTGTCATGTGTTTTATAAATTTTTAAAGTTTTCTTTTTATTTAGAAGTTCTGTAAGGTTTTCATCAAGAAGTTGTGTTGAGGTTCTTTGATCATTTTTGGAAGAAAGTGTAAGTGTTTTAATAATATTCATAAAGTTATATCAATTACAGTAGTTAATAATATTCATAAATTATATATACATTAATAAACTTAGATAATAATTTCAGAAGGTACGTGTACGATTTCCTTGTCTAAAATTTATGGTAACATTAGTCCTCGAAATTCTAAAAAAAAAATTCAGACTACTTATTTAAATTACATGATACTCACTTACAAATTGTAGATGGTCTTAGACAAAAATAAGACAAATTATATTTTATTGCTTGATCCTGAAATAAATCTACTTTAAAGTAAGATTGTAGTAAGTTCTTTTTTTGTTTAAAATAAATTAAGTGTTCTTTTTATGTTATAGTAAGTATTAAAAGATTTTTATCACTTTTTATGTTATATCTTTACAATACACAAATATTTATAAAATGGCTAGATTTATTTTATAGCTAAACGAGGTTTTATATTTCTTAAGCAAAAAATTTATAGATATCCATTTTAATAAAAATAATTAAATTTCTTTTGTTTTTTGAAATATTGTAAAATTAAAAGCAGACGGATGCAAATTTAAATTTCCGAATAATTTATTTCAAATTTTCATATTATTATAACTTTTTTTACATCGTAAGAATGATTAATTTTTTAATATGTATGTAGATGCAATCATATATAATAAAACAAAGCAATTATTAATTTTACTCTTTCAGCAATAAACACATAAACAAAATATCTAGGCTGTATAAAAATTATTAATGATATATATACCTCCTGGTCTTTATCTTTAAGACTGTACTTGAGTGCGTTGTAATTCTCAAGTTTGCAAATCCATGGCGTTTTTCCCAGTCTGTGAAAGATGCCGTACAAGAAATTGATTTTCTTGTACACTCTAATCAAACTAAAAGAAGAATATTAATTACTATTTAAAATCTTGCTTTCGTTAAAATTATGAGTCCGTAATTAAATGAAAAAAATTTATTTAATTGCATATAATTTCTTTTTCTGAAGAAAATGTTAATGTGTTTTACTTTAAAGATAAATAAAAATACTGAAACACAGTTCTCAGAATAATTGCTTAGTTGGAAATTTTACATAAATGAGATAATATATATTGGTTTTGTGAATCATTAAAATAATTTCAAATACGTAATTTGTTTAAAATACGGAAGAGTAGAATTTACTCTTTTGCTTTTTTTCATTTTTTATTTTACTGAGCACTGACATTATTTCATTTTTATATTGAATAAATTGTTAACGAAAAATCAAAAGTGTCTTTCAATAATATTTTTATATAAGGAATTAATAAAGAAAGTGAAAATATAATCGATTTAGTGTAAAAGATATATGTGAGGAAAGGGAGAAATATTCCAAAAAATAAAAGCATGGAAATAGTACGCATATCATAATTATTTAAAATAATTTTTTAATTACTTTGAAGGAAAAAAATCTTTTGAAAGAATATTTTTTACTTAGGGTAGAAATATAATTTTAATATAAGTTTTTTAATCTGTATAATTTTAGAAATGATCTGTTTATTAATATTCGATTATTAAATAGGGAATAATAATAAAAAATATTCGAAAAGTATGGTGTTATGTATCAGTAAAAGAAGTTATTAAATATATTTCAAATTCTTATAAATGTTAAAAAAAATGAAAAAATTTTTGAAATTCATTAGTTCTGTGCATTATATTTGGTGTTTGTTGCGATGATATTTTTACATGCACTAATGCTTTTGCCTGATCCTTTCTGAGATTTTAAAAAATATAATGTTAAAATTTTCTAACTGGGGAAAAAAAATTGAATAGAGGCGTAAACAATGCACCGGTTCTCGACCCCAGTACCTAATGATTTGTTTTAAATTTTAGGTGGCATAAATATATTTTGTTTGTCATTTTATTAAAAATATTTTTAAAAAATTAATAGAATTAGTATATCACATCATAGTGATGACGTAAAATTCTTTACTTCTTTTTTAAATGAGAAAGGCTTTAAGCTTTTGCATTTGAATTGTCCTTACTAATAAAAATTAGTTATTTTAAATTCCATTACTTTTTATATGCAATGCTCATTTCTCATTATTATATCCCGATTCCCTAAAAGTATAAGTTAATTTTTTATGATCTTTTTAAATGATAGTAATGACTTTTATAATCTTGAAATAATTTTTAAGTAGTTTATTGTTATTGTAAGCCAAGTATTACTACGAAAATAGTTTTATAAATACTATATGAAGAAGTTTGAATGAAAGGTGATTGAGAAAATAATTTTTTTTTAATCTTTTAGAAATTTTTTTAACCGTTAACACAGTACGGTCCTTTATATAAAAATAATTATTTGAATTATTTCTGATTGAAAACTGCTTTTAAATTTGTTCTTATTATAAAAGATTTTTTTAAATTTTTAATGATATTTAATTTGAAATGTGTAAAAAATTATTTTCTATTCTTTTCAAGCCTCATTAAATGTTCTAACCGTGGTACTTATTACATTTTTCTTAATTCCAGAAATTTAACTCTTTAGTAAATGATAAGAGAAAAAAACCATTTTGTAAGTAATAATTTAATTTAATGTTTAATAAATAATGAAAGATAACTTGTATAGATAAAAATTATATATCTATTTTAGATATATATATTATGTACACGCATTTTTTCTTACAAATACTCTTAAGTATGAGTTAGATTATTGTGAATTTTTCTTATAATTCACACTGACAAAGGGTTAAAGTACAGATATTATTAATATTTTAAATCATAAATATATAGATTAAATCATTTATGATACTAAAATATCGCTTAAGATTTCCATGAATAAAGGAACTTTTTGATATCGATACAAAATTTCAATTTTCTAAATATCAAAACAAATTTTAAATTACTGAATACACTACTACTTTTATTATTTTTGTGTTTTATTGTTTTTAAAAATAGTGTTTTATGATAATATTTAAAATGATTTATCCCTTAACATCGATAATTTACTTACACAGTCTTCCCGGTGAATATGTAGAGAAAAGTATCGATAAATAAAGCTGGAATCCACTGATCAATAAGAGCGTGAATGTGATAAGGAATTGCACTGAAATATACTTTAAAATCTGGATATCGGAACATATTTACTAATGGATATTCATCCCGTTTCTTTAACAAGACATTTAAAATGGCATCGTCTCCTTCTGGAAGTTTGTCATAATCCACTACACAATTGACAACATATGCCGATTCAGGTCTGAAATTAAAGTATTAGACGTTTTTTACAATGAAGTAAACTATAAAAAAACAGTTTTTTAATTTGTGAATGTCTATTCAAATACTGATATTGTTAAATTGAAACTGAGTTTTGTTAATTATAATAACCATACATAAATAATGATATTCTTTGCAATTATATTATAGATAAAATTATTAATTTCTAGTTTGAGCTCGAAAGCAGTCCTCTTAATACATACTTTTACAGGCAATTTTATTGTAAAAAGGCTTAATAGTCAACTTTACAGTGATCATGTAAATAACTACTTTAAGACCTCAATTTTTGATTTCAATATCTCCCAAGTTTAAATTAAACTATTGTAAAGATGTAAATTTTATCAAATTTATGCAAGAAGTTGAGGTCAATTACTTTTAATGATTAAAAATTTGTAATTTCCTCAAACTTCGAGCTTTCTTTTCCTTAAATTAAATAAAATGCATTGTCTATAAAAGCATTGAGTTGAAAGATGATAACTTTTAGAAATAAATATTATAAATATATTTTAACATTCTAAAGATTATTAGAAATTTCTTTTATATTACATACTCTAATTTTAGAATTTTTTGTACATATTTTGATTCATCGATAAACCTTTGTATATAATTATATATAACTTAACATTGATTACTATTAAAACTTATTTATTCGAATATGTATCATTCTCTTTGTGTGTGCTTAAGGAAATCATCTAAATGCTATCTAATTGTGTACAAAGGTAAAGACAATTTATAAAAAAATTCAACTTATTAAATGCTAAAAATTTTACATTTAATTCTAATGGGATTGCAAGAATATAAATACATATGAAGTATACAAATAGCTCAATTAACAATTTTCTAGCATCAAAAGAAGGAGTTCCATTACATTTTATATCAAAATCATAATATTATATAAGATTGAGAAAAAAATAAACTCGGTATAATTTGTTACTAGCATTTTTGACAAAACCTATGTTCCTCAAAATATTCTCAAGAGCTTAAAATTTAACATCTTTGTTGAATCAAGTATGCTTTAATAACTTACTTTATCAAAACATTCCATTTAATATGCTCATTTGAAATAGATTATGAAATTAAACCATTATATTGATCATCTTAATTCTTAAACTGCTTAATTTCAACTAGAAGCTACTAAAATTTATTTGGTTTTATTTATATATTATTCCAGAAAAATAAATAAAGAACTATATAAATCTGCATTTAAAAACATTTTGGAATTCAAATAAATAAAAGCTGTTTCTTCAAAGCTCCATTTTTTATTAGTTACGGAATTCAGATTTCTCACTATTTTAAAATTATCAGATTTTTTTTCGTTTATGTTAAATGCATTTTTTTGGGATTAATTTAGAAAATATTTTATTCTCATTTAATCTTTTCTAAATTAGTCATAAAAGAAAAATAAAAATATATTCCTATTAATGGTATTAATATTAGTAGTGAAATTCAACATATGTTTCAATTAAACATTTTAATGGGATAATCTAATTTTTTGATAGTTATTCTTTATTTACAATTATAATGTCAAACCTTTGCTGTTTATTATTTCTTGTAAAAATTTGTTCGAAAGTATTCTGTCAGAATTAATAAATAAAGAATTTATGAAACGAATTCCAAATAATGATTATTAATATATAACTAAACATAAAATATTAAAAAAAAGTTATCTCATAAAAGAAAAGATAATTTTTTAAAGAAAAGCTAAAAACACACCAAAAAATTCGAGTTTTATATATTATCTAAAATAACTTTTTACTTATAACTTATGCTATATGTTTGTTTTTAATTTGTTAAAAAAGGATAATTACCTTTTAGTGCCAACGTGCCATGCACTTACGATCATGCAGTTGACAACTATGTCAACTGGTATGAGATTAATTTTTAATCCTTTCACAGATCGCAATGTTCTTAAAACTCCTTTAGCTCCCTAAGTAATTAATATAGAAGTCATTAAAATAAGCAAATCAAATACTAAGGAATTCAGAAGCCAGAATGCTATACTCACAGCCAACATTAATCCAGACACTCCTTGAATAGAGTCAACCCATCCCTGTGAATTATAAATATTTTAAGAACATTTTTACATTAAATGTTGATATATTTAGTGCGATTATTCGCACAAATTTTTTTAAGAATTCAACATATATATATATATATATATATATATATATATATATATATATATATATATATATATATATATATATATATATATATATATATATATATATATATATATATATATATATATATATATATATATATATAACAATAATGAACAGAGGAAGTGATTTACTAACGCAATTTCTATCCAAATTCGGATAATTTTTCGGAAAAAGAATCATAAAAAGAAGATTATTAAAATATTATCAGATGCAAAAGAATTCTATATGCATTTAGTGAGTTTTAAATTTCAATAAGTGTATTTATGGGAACAAATAAAAAAATGATATAACGTTTAAAATGAGAGGGAATGAGATTTTATTATCAAGATAACTGAAGGCAGAACATTTCATCCAATCAACAAATTTAAAAAAAAATTTAAGTAAAAGTATATTTACTCATTATATAAGCATATAACTCATAATATTTATTCATAAATGTATGTGCTTACCGGAAATGGATCTTTCCAAGTTGGACTGATGTTGCATGGCCTTACTATTGCAGTAGGTAAACCTTTACGGTTTTCCTCAACAACATTTTCTCCAATTGCTTTTGTCACCAAGTAGGTCGTTAATATACCTTCCAGTAAGAAATCGCAGACTGCTTGCTCACATTTTGGGTCCATCCATCTACAAGAACATAATAAACGTATTGTGTTATGCTTAGACACTTTGACTTCAACAATATGATTCGATTTAAAATAACTACATTTGAGAAAACGGAAATAAATATTTTTACACCATATAGCAAATTGCAAGATTAAATCTTATGATGCCGTGTATAATAAATAATAATTGAAATAGAATTATATATATATATATATATATATATATATATATATATATATATATATATATATATATATATATATATGCATACTATAATTTTCAATCTTAGTCACCAAAAATTTCTTTTAATAGTCATGAAGCACATATTATCATACTTTTAATTTAAGAATTGAAATATTTTTAAAAAATTCCTAGATATTTCAATGAGCAATTGAAAATGTGTGTGTGCGTGGGAGATATAAATATATATTTACACCTAAATCTCAATTATGTTTCTATTTTTATTTGCTTGAATGTGAAGTTTTATTGATGCTCGTCTCAAATAAAATACTTTTCCAATTTTTTATCACCGTTCAAATCTGTTAACTTTTTTTTCTAATTGGTATTCCAATGAATATCATAGTTTGTGTGATCGCGGAACAACAAATTAACAAACTTTTTTTTTTGCACTATTTTTCTGTTTCGAGTTCTATTTTCATTACTATATCACCAATTTTTTTCTTTCTATTGCGTGGTTGCTATTAGGATATACTTATTCAGTGATATAATGGGCGAAGGTGATGCCTTCTTAAACAGTGGGGTACCCAATTAGTGTGCCATCTTCGCCTCGAAAGTAAGGGGAAAAGCAAAACAACACACACACACAGAAAGGAACATCCATGCTCGAACCAGAATTCGAACTCTGGTCCTACTGCTCTTCGAACTAAATTAATCACTTCTAAATTATGAAAAAAAAATGAAAAGTATATTTATTGTTTTCATATCTCTATCAT
This sequence comes from Latrodectus hesperus, assembly GCA_037975125.1. NCBI lineage: Eukaryota > Metazoa > Arthropoda > Arachnida > Araneae > Theridiidae > Latrodectus > Latrodectus hesperus. The sequence goes on from CM075854.1 coordinate 25,858,153, forward strand.
TTATTTTACCTTTTTAATTTGTTCTTATTACTTTTTATTTTGTATCTCTATCACCTTTGTACTTTTCCCAGTCTAAATATTTAATATATGACGATAATATTTACAATTGGAAAACTTCTAATTACATTTGAATTATTATTCATTGAATTTCTTGTAATTTTTAATAAAATAGTATATTTTTGTCTAATTCTAGCTAAGGAAGCTCTTCAGATGTGATGCTTGTAGTGGTTTGGTATTAATTTTTAAACGTAGAGATTCCGGTAAAATTAGCTTTAGAGTGCGAAAAATAATCGCAGAACGACACATCAACCTGTCAAAACGAATGTATCATTAAAATCAAAATAATATTTATAGAAATAAATAGCTCATTAAGTAATGAATTAAAAATGGAAGAAATTGCATTAGTTCTTATCTCATTAACGACATAAAAATTTTAACGAAGAAAATAAGAAAACTTGATTCATTTTATTATATTTAAAAAAAACTAAGGATTTAAATATATTAAATTCTTAGAATAAATTAACCTGAATAGCATCTATTTGTCAAATTAAACGAAATATATTTCCATTAGGAGGAATATAATTCATTCTCTTAGAGTTCTCAAAATTTGTATTTTCTTAGAAAATAATAGGAATATTTTTTATTCAGCATTAGAAGCTCATTTAAAAAAATACTTAAGCAAATTATTGATCTGGTTGTAATAATCATGAAAAAATTGTGAAATAGTGGTGTTGTTTTAAATTGGAAGAATCATATTCATTCTTATTATTTATGTAATCAGCCATAATTCAAATTCTTCAATATAAAAAATATTGATTTGTTGAGACTCATTGATGCATGAAACAATCACAATGGCAATTGACAGTAATCTTCACAGAGAAAAGAAGTGAACGAAAATTGAACACAAAACAATGGTCGGTTCACTGAATAGAAAATTAAGATGACTCTTTTCTTTAAGAAAATAGTTATTTAAATTATTAAATAATAATTTTCTTAAAGAAAAGTGTCATCTATTCCTTTTGAAATATAATGTTTTTTCCAGATTTTTCTATAGCCTTTTTCTATAGATTTTTCTAAAGGAAGATAGAAGAGCTTCCAGTGATATTTATTCTTTCACAAGTGAAGGTCAAGCAAATCAAAAACAAAGCCGTGAGCTCGAGTCTCAAAACGGAAGTATTTTTGAAAAGCTAGAGAATCTTTTTTATTGTCGAGTAGACCAGTTTGACGAGTGGGTTGGAGAAAATTAAACGTACACGTGCGAGACTGATTTTCATGAATTTTTTTAACTGTTATTTTCTTTTACGTATGCATATACAAAATTTATATAGTATCATAATTGCCAAAGCAGATTTTTTAAATTACGATAGAAAATAATATAAAATATTCAACAAAAATAGAACAATATTTAAATTTGTGTGATAAAACATTATGCAGTCTCAAGTAGTTAATTTAATAACATTATTTTTTTTTAAATTTATATATATAAATCATTTTGAACATAATTTATAAATAACTTACTCTAAAGCATCTAGAAGCTGCTTTGGCGTCACCTTCATTTTAGGAATGCGTTCTAGTACGAGACCATTTTCTTCTCTTCGAACATATGATGTTGACACGTGGACTACCGACTAAAAAAATTAATAAATTTTATTCTTTCTCAAATAAAATCTCACTAAAACAATTTATACAATTAAATTTTTTTTATTGATATATATGATAAGTAATAATTTTTTAATTAATGTTCATGTGTATAAATCAATAAGAAAATTTTTCCTATTTCAATGCAACCGATAAAACCATCTTTGTGATTCTCTAATATGAATTGTTTTTTTAAAATAAAATACAACATACTACTACTAAAAAAATTTTCTGTGGTTTTCTTGTTAATAAATATTTGCTAGTTCGAACACAAAAAATTTCGAAATTAGCCATTGTATACAATAATTTCAAAAACTAATTATTTGAACAAATTTTTAATACGTTTTCAGACAGCGTTTACAATTTAAAGAAAATGAAAATTAAATTAGCAATTAAGAAAGCTTTGACATTTATTTCATAGTAAAATCAAACCAAAATGTTTTCTGGTGAACATTAAAATTGTTATTGTTTTCCTATGACACTTGGACAAGCCAAGCTCGCTTTTGCCTTTGGCAGTGCGAATTAAGTCAATAGGGAGCGTCTTTCGTTTTTGATCAGAGCACTACGAAGGTGAAAGTACGACTTTGCTCTTTTTAAGGTGCCTCATAATTTTGAAACACCGTCAGGTGACGAGGCCACATCTGAGCTGGCACACTCCTCTCCACATCCACACCACACCAGCGGAAGGACTTTGGACGTCACAGATTAACGTGGACACGTCCCCAACCCACGGAGCTCCAGCAACCCAGTGAAGGAGAGTACACCGTGGTCACCCTCCCAACCACTCAAATGATGCTTCACTTTGCTGAGCTTACGGGAAGCGGCGTGAAGCTACTGAGCCACTGGAGCTCTACATTAAAAATGTAAATTGAATAAACAGTTATCTTTTTCTTTTATGATTGAAACTTTGAAATACGGGATTTTTCTCCATTAAGATTTTTTGATAAAAAATATTTCAAAAAATAACTTTTGATATTTTATTTCTTTAAACAATGTGCGAATCTTATGTTTGCAACAAAAAAATATATACGTAATTTAATTGCATTAGTAACTTTAGTAAAAGAAATTTCAAGTTTAATTTTTAAAGAAGAGAAAATTTTTCGAAATTTAAATAATTTTCAAAGAATCACCTCTAGGAGAGGAAGCTCATGACACATATCCACAAATACTTTAGTTGCTATTACATTGTGCTCGACAGCAACCCTATGAAAAAGAAAATTTCTTTAAATCAAAGCAGAAAATAAAAGACGCTTTAAATATTTAATTTAAATGCAATCCACTCAAAGATATTAAATATCATTTAATCTTTCTTAAGCAACTTATGAAATACTTAAATGCTAATTGTTTTTCAAAATATATGTAAAATGTATGTTTAAAATATATATTTTTCAAAATATATGTTAGAAATATTACGTAAACTTTGGATAATTTCAAAATATTAAGACATATTTTCTTCATAATTATATTAATGTTATTAATTCAGTTGACAAAGCCAATTATTAATTCATTATATGAACTATTTTATTAATTCAGGCAAATCATACTTTCGTATTGAAAATATTAAAAATATTCACTTCATTAATTTTTAAAGTCTTAACTGGATAATGATTTCAATTTAATTTACTTCGAATACTTGACAGTTGTTTCAACACTAGTTCTTGATCTTATAGTTATGTTTCTATTGAGTTCCTTATGATTTTAAAATATATTTATAATTTATATGATGATTTTAGATTAAGTACTTAATAGACATAGAACAGATGGATAAAATAATATATCATTATACAAATGTTTTATTATTTCTTAAATGTTTTTTAAACCATAATGTTATCAGAAATATACAAATAAATGTAATGTATATCATAATGTCTATTTAAATTATTTGCACCTGTAATAAGATTTTTAATTTTAAAAAGTTGTATTACCACTTGTAAAATATGCATCTAGAATCACAAAATATGGTAGATTATTTAGCATTTGAAAATCCGGCCAGTTTGGCTTATATATTCATTATTAATTCTTTACTCATTTTCTATTACTAACGACTTCTTTTCAGAATTAAAGTAACTAAAAATAATGACTAATTAATACGTAAAAAATAAAATGATTTTAAATAGACTTATATCTTAATACTAATTACTTAAAATTATTTATGTGACTAGTACTAAATACCAGTAATAAATTAAAATTACTTATTAGACATTCTAAAAATGGTAAAATTCATTTTAAAAATAAGCAAAAAATCCTTAAAATATATGAGAATATATAAATGTGTCATGTGAACATATGAGAATATATAAATGTTAAATGTGCATGTGTATTTTTTTACGTTTTAACAATATTTAGCATAATTAAAAATGATATGATTGAATTCGGTAGATTAGTAACAAATACATTTACACATACTACAAACTTCTTTTAAACAATGGCCACATAAGTAGGAACAAATATCTGTATAATTTTGCAGAAAATGTAATACATGACAATTGAACACTACCTTAAAGGGTCATTGAACTTCACTCGAGCTGCTGAATGAAAAACCACTGAAACATTTTCTTGCAGAGTTTTAAAATCTTTATCCGATATACCTAATCTATCTTTCAGAAGATCTCCTTCAATGTAAGTCACTTTTTTCTGGAAGTCTGGAAATATTTCTCTTAGTTTTTTGAAAAGCTGAAATGAAATATTTATTATAGGTATTAATAAAATATATTTTAACCAGAAATTGAAATAGAATAATTACTTAATTTGCTATAAGCAAAATAGAAGGAGTACATTAATTTTTTTTTTTCATTTTCTTATTAAAAATTGAAGCAAATTGATTTTTAACTTCCTAGTAAAAAAAGCATTCACAAGTTAAATTTAATGAAATAATCTCGTTTATAAAACAGTAATTTGTGTGTGCGTATTTTCTGTTTTAATGGACATAATTTGATTCAATAATTAAATTGTATGGCTTTATAATTTTTCTGATATTTGTATTGATTTAATTAGCTTGTGAAATTTATGTTTTGTAGAAGATTAGTATAATTCTAGCGATTCTGTTAAGATTAAGAAAGTTATTTTAGTATGGAAATTTGCTTTCTTATGATTAAGACTCATATTATAAAACGTGTGAGTAATATATTATCGTTAATATATTGAATTTTCAATCAATTAAAGTTATATTAGATTGTTGCTGTTGTTACTTATATGACGCTTGGACAAGCCAAGCTCGCTATGCCGTTGGGTATGCGGATTTACGTCTGTGGGATGCGTCTTTCTTTAACCAGAGCACCACAAATGTGAAAGTTTAACTTTACTCTAAACTTCTCCAATAGATGGCACCACTAGAGGATCCACTCCCACAATTTTATTTTGATCTGAAGATTGTTTTTATACTAATTGTGAAATTTGCGCTTTGATGCTTATTTGCACATATATAAAAGTTTTATAAATATTAGAGAAAATAGCAAAGCTTTTCAGCTGACAAGAAAATATATAATTTTCTTGTAATGTTTATTAATAAAAAGCTACAAGAAAATGATACATTTATTATAATAATATTCTTTAAATAATATTCTTTTGTCTTTAAAGGAATGTATTATATTTTGTAGCTTTTTATTAATAAAATTTTTGCTTTTAAAGTAAAAATATTTTGTACATTGGTTTTTTAACTATAGTGTAAGTGAAATTTTCTTCAAAAACTGTTAACAGGTTTGCTTCAAATTCATTAAGTATTAAATTAACTTCCTAAACATCCTTTCAATTAAAGTAATATTAAATACAACAATAATGAAGAAATGTTAACATTTCATATACTTTTTAACTTAAGTGACTCATAGATATAGATACTCATTAGGTATATCCAATTAAATTTAGTATCTTTCTTAAATAGATAAAAAGAAAACATAAATTTGTTCACTAGGAACTTTCTACTTTACTATCAACAGTTCTGAAAAATAAAAGATATTTAAATTAAAACAATTTCAGTTACATTATTATTAAATAAATGTAAATAAGTTAAGTTTAAAGTGTATCTTCCTTACTTCGGTTTTAAAAAGTTGATTTCCTCTATCTTCTGGAGATAAACCTCTTTTGGGCCGTACAAGCAAATACAGCATCGTCAATCCTGGGCAGCATCTTAGAAGTTTCTCTACTAGAACCTATATTATAAATCAGTATTAAATTTTTATCTCATGTGAAGACACATAATAATAATTTTTTATACTTATTTAAGTTTAAGACTTAGAATTATTTTGCATAGTAATTAAATGTATTATTCTTTAAACTGATCGCAGTGAATGCTAAAACTTGATCTACTTTTTCTAATTGCAGCTGATCATTTTTTATGTTTTGATATTAGAAATTGAACAATTTAACGAACTTTGCATACAAATGATATTTTCCATTACTTCAAAGAATTGATTATTTCAAGGAATACCAACGGGATCCAGATGGATCTCTTGGGGATCTATAATATTCCAAGGTCTATTAGGAGTAGATGATAAATTTTTCTGTATGAAAATTTAATTTCTTAATAATTTCATATGATAATAATATCAATTTTAATGAATGTAAATACAGATATGTATAGGATAGTGTAACTCATGCATCTAAAGCTGATGTTAAGACGCTGTTACATGTATGTGTCGAATGGCACTCCCTGCTTTATCGATTATTTTTAACTAATTTTGCACCCAATACCAAAATGTTATCAAAAACCCTCAGCCCCAAGCATCGTATTAAATTTTTAAAAAATTATAATTACATATGAATCAGTAAAATGTTTTAGTAATTTATATATTAAGTTACATTGCCCCTTGTGATTTATTCGTTGCTAAGTGATTTCAGACTCAATATTAGAAAAAAACTGACAATGCATTAAGGGCGACCACTACTTTAATTAAATTTCGTGAAAGTACAATCAGTATTTTTGAAACTTTTCTTATATTTATGAAATTAAAAATGAAATTAGTACCAAAACGATGAAATATAAACTTAATAACATTTTTTGTTTACATTCTTAATCGACTAGTTAGCTTTAAAAGTTTACCGTCAAATTATTTAATCATAATTAAGTTGCAGGACATATATTGTAACAAAAAATGTAAAGAGGTCGATAGGGAAAATCATTTTTAAAAGGGGTTGACGCGGGGAAAAGGTTTGGAATATCTATTCTAGATCTTCCCAACTCAGGGAAGTATACTGGTGCAGTGCCAAACTCTATTCTATATATACAGTGATCCTTGTTCTATTAATGCTTTGATGAAGGCAGTTCTTCAAATTAAATCACCAGTATTTTACCTGTAAATTGACCATTATATTTATTTAAATTTATCAAGATTTTCATTTGAATTTTACGGGTTTCAAAATGATGTATGTTTTCTGTAGCCACTAAAATTATTTCGTAAGAAGATCTTTTACATTTAAGAACAAGCCGGTCGATGGCTGAGTGTTTAGCATTCCTGACTTCTAAGCTGTTGGTCCCAGGTTCGAATCATGGGAACGGCATGGATATTCCTTCTTCTCTCCATATGTTTCCTTTTACTTTCTTCTGAGATTATGAATGAATGTGACCCATTCTATAAAAGAGTTTGTGTTTAAGTGACAGGGATAATGCTACTTGCCTCCTTCATTTGTTTCACAGGTGCTTACCGAGTAACGATATAAGAGTAGCAGTTTTCTGCCTTATGGTGGCGAAGGGTAAGCCACCAAAAATATTTATGTATCACTTCTTTTCTTATTATATATTAAAAAGAGTTAAGATTACACACATAGATATATTATTATTAATTTATTCTCATAGAATCAACAAAATATGGTGTCAAAATTTTTTTTTAAATTTATGTCTTCAAAATTATGTTTCGAATTACGTGTTTTGACTATGAGCATAAAAAAAAATTAGTAAAGAATTATTTAAAGATTAAGAGAATGCCCCAATATGTATAAAATACATTACTAAACCATAAAATTAACTTCAAGAGAGTTAGTTAAATAACATGAAACGCTTTCAGTTGAAAAAATTTAACTTATTAGTTTACGACAGTAAATGCGTTGCCGGTGTATGACCTTAATGATGAAACACCTAACTTGTGTGAATAGCTACTTGACTTTTCCTCTTAACTCGTTTTATTTTCTTACATCTTTGTCTTTCATTATATGTTTGACAAGGTCACGGTGTAGTTTTCTTCACTTGATATGTCATGGAATCGATTCAGTATGCTCAATGATTTGAAAAATTTATTTTAATCTTATTTTCGTATTAACAATTCTGTCAATGACCAAGGATTTTCAAAAACTTAAATGTATTACTTTTCATGCTTGATGATATTTACCTTTAAGAAAATGGGAAGGAAAATTTTTGGTAATTGATTGATTACACTGTAATTTGATTGTAAAAGTAGCATAAAAGGTTAATTTTTGGGATTAATGTATTTATAACTTTAAGCAATATTTTTTATCGTCATTTATTTATTCAACGAAGAATAATTTTACTCTGCATTTAGACAGTATTGTATTAGTTTTTGGAAATAAATGCGAATGAAAAGATCATTACTAAACATTTTTGTCGGTGCTTTGTTACAAATTACAGAAGTACAGTTTCAAGGTGCTATACATTTGTTATATATAAACGAAAGAAAAAGCAATTTTAACTAATTAAAGTTTTGTTGAATATCTACAATAAAAAAAATATATATATATATATATATATATATATATATATATATATATATATATATATATATATATATATATATATATATATATATATATATATATATATTTAAAGAGCAAAATGAAAATTTGATGAAATGATAAATGAAAGTAAAATTTAAAAAAATCCCCGAATAAAAAATATTTTAAGATAAAAAAAAACTGTTCCTTCTTTAATAACTTAGTTTTTAAAAAGTATTAGATTGTACTATATTTTTACAAATAAATATTAATTACATTTTCAAATGTATGTTTTAAATATATATTTTTCACTAGCAAATTGTAAGAGATAAATTAAAAGTATCCAACATTATATAAACATTCAAAATAAAAAATTAAATATTATGCATTTTGGTACTTAAAAGTCATTTTATTTTGAAAATATTATTTTTCTTGTGAATACATATTTTACTAAACTCATTTTTTCTATTGTACATGAGCCATAACTAAAATTGGAAAAACTAAATAAATGTAAAAATTTAAGTTTTAAATAATCTTTTTAACTGAATTTCACAATTTTATTTTCATATGGAACGATCAAATATTTTTGCATTTACTGCCATTATATTTAATAATAATGATTGAAAATTTGTAGACAATATTGAAATAACATCTTAAATTTATTTATTTTTGATAAATAACAGGAAAAATTTATTGATAATATTCCCAAATCACTGTAATGCTGTATTTGATATAGTATAAACATTAGAAACGCAATTTTAAAAATTAAATACATTCATTTTAAAATCAAGTATGTTGACCAAATATTCTTACCTTTCAATAAAGAAAAATTCTTTACTTTCAGTATGATAAATCACATATTTTATTAATAAGAACGCTTTCAACTTACCTTTACTCAAATTTTTACGTATGCCAAAACATTAAGTTATAGAATAAAATACTTTTTTATTCTTGATTTTATGAATAAAAAATTCAATAATTTCTTAAAAAAACAGAACAGATATACTTACCGTTTTGTAATATTGAGAATCAATAAATTGAGCACGCATTACTGTAAATAATTTAAAAAATAGGTACTGGCCTAAGAAAAATAAACATAAGAGTGAATTTCCTTTTGTATATGTGCTCATTATTTTAGTACATATTATTATCCTATAACACAACCTCTAAAATTGCATAACTTTTTACGAATATCATTCATTAAGAGTTGATCACAAGCTTTTCATTGAAACTGATCATTTAAGTAAGAAAATGATTACATCAATTTATCACGTTTTAAATTTTTTCCTTTGTGCAAAGCCATAAGATACTCAAAACTGGCAAAACATTGCTTCAAAGAAGGCGCGAGTGTACCTCAAGGCAGTATCTTCCAACATTCCTTATGCTATAATTAGTTCGTTCAACTTACTGTGATAATTTTCTCTCAAATGTAACTGTTGTACTTTATATTTCAGACTTTTTGTAATGAAAATTTATATCATAACAATAAATATACAGAGACACATTAATATCTTCATGTAAAAATAGAGAATATATAACTGTTAGTCTACTTTAAGTGAAACTTGGGAATGTCGCTTGAGCAAGTTTGATGTCTACATTTATAAAAAAAATTCATCAAAAGTCTCCTCAAGTGAATTATTAGATTTCCTTGTGACTCACAGTTCCTATATGATCAAAAAAAATTTTTTTCTTGTGGAAATTCTATCATTTAGCACGAAATATTGGTTACGGAATTAAGCAATATTCTGCATTGTAAACTTCACACGATTGAAGAAGTATGTATAAAAATTTGCACACTATTTGTATATATATATATATATATATATATATATATATATATATATATATATATATATAATGGGGTATTTTGGGGTATTTAATGCCATTTAACATGTAGAAAAGAAAAGCAGTTTCGTATCAGAGAATAATAGGAGAAGTTTCGAGACCTCAGAAAATGTATCACGTGAATTATTAATTTGTAAGAAATGTTGCAGATTTTACAAAGGCTTTTTAAATAATTTACTAAGATGCTACCTTTTAAAAATATTAAATTACCATTAAAGCAAATTTACTAAAAGTTTTATCGAGGACAAACAAATGTAATGGGCTTAAATTAAAATTTGTTTTGAATTAGCATATTTTATTAATAAATTTTGAAATTTATCCATGCTTAATTCATTACAAATTAAAGTACCATTATCAATTTAAAAAATTATCAATTTTTCATTATATTTCATTTACTATGAGAAAGATATAGCTTCTTGCGTCTGAAAAAGCTTAGAATATTAAATGAAATAAAAAAAACAATGTTAAAATACTTTTTATTATGATGTTAATAAAAATAATAGAATCTATTTAAATTGAAAAATCAACAATTTAAATCGAAAATCGATTTAATACTCCAGATACTCACTTTCCCTACTAATCCAGTTCCCCCTGTGATAAAAATAGACCGACCGAAAAAGAAGCTCTGTATTTCAGACAAATCAGATAATGTATCTGATTCCATATTATTTGTTTTCATCTACAGCTGTATCGAATTTATAAATTTTGTCAGTTCCTAAAAGAAGAAAACATTATCTGTTGTATACAACAATTTTCATATAAACAGAATGTATTAAACAAAATGTAAAATTCAAACAGCTGATTGGAAATGGGAAAAGAATTTCCATAAAAATAATCATACTGAATAAAAATAATAATATCGAAGAAAAAACACTCACCTATTTAATAATAAAGTGCTTAAGGATTTAAAATTGTGTTAATCGAATCAAACACACGAATGTAGTAGAAAAAGAAAATTACTCTTAAAAATGTTGTATCATTTAGAATTTAACATAGTTTTGAGTTTTTCCTATTTAATTAAAAATTAATATGCAGATATATATAATTACTAATGCAGATATATATATATATAATTACTGTAAATTCAATATAAATATTTAAAAGCTGCACTTTTTCAGCAATTTTAATTAATAATATTAGTAACAGCATTCATTAAAAATGTTTAATAATGCAATACTTTTAATGAACAATGTAGCAAATAAAAATTATATAGTAATTTTTTAGTGTGGTTTTTTACAATAATAAGACATTAATTTTAATTTATTAATTATTAGGGAAAATTTATTCACTGCATCCAAAAAATGATTCAGTTGTTAATAGGAAAATAGACATAGTTTTATACTTAATAAATTTAAAAGGAATCGGAAAGCAAATCTGTTTCAACTTTATATTTCAAGAAAATAAGTAAGTCTTTTATTCTGATATTATTCATTTTATCAAATCCTAATATTTTTATAACTACTTATTACAACGACATCCCCATTACAAAATAACATGATCATTGGAGATAGAATCGCATTACAATTCTATTTTGAAAGATTAATTCAATTTAGTTTGATTTTAAAGTTTCTAATGAATGCTTGATGACGAATACCATTTAAAATCGATACCATTTAATCTCGGACATGTAACTTAGATTTCCAAACAATTAACTCTCAATGTAAAATTTATGTTTTTGAAATGTTAAATTTTTAATTAAATACTACTTAGTTAAATAATGCAATATTAAACGAAAAAGTGATCATGATTAATATTTAAATACAACTGTTTGTTCTTTCTAGTAAACGATATGAAATTCTGAATTTACAAGTTTAGAATTTTACAAAATTATACTTCATATAAATGTGCTAATAATAGTTTCATATAATACAAATATACATATTAAATAAAATATATACAAATGTTACAATTAATAGCCTATTTCGTTACTTTACGATACAATTACACATAGATTATAGAATATAGTTCATAATTTTATGAAATGGAAAGATACACATTAAATTTTATAATAACAATAATAATAATAATATATGTTTTAACTGCAACAGATTACAACACTTTAAACACGATTTTATAAATAATTTTATTTATTAAACACAATATAGTTCCACGTGTAAAGAGTTAACTTTCAAAGTTAAAACGCAATTTTGATTCGGTATTATGCACTGTACTCAACAATACACTAAGGAACGAATACAGCGATATCATTTGATTTTTTTTTTTTTGCCAGCGTTCTGCATTTTAAATCTGTTCTTATTAAATATATAACTTAGCGAAATATTTACGTGGAAAGACTCATGATATTTTAGTTAAATTTAAGTGTGAAGTATGCTTCATCATAAATCAAATTGATTCTACAACGATTATCTTTGTTTATTTGAAAACTTATCATTATCTAGTATTATTAATTTAAAGACAAAAAGTTTCATATTTCCTGTTCATTATACACTGATGACTGTATTATAAACTATTAATATGCAAAAGAGAGCTAAATTGTATAAAATGAATATCGAATAAAGTTTTTCCAAATATAATTGTTATTCTTCCAGTGTATTCCCAATAAGTAAATAGCTTATCATGTATTTTAATCACAAGTTATATATATATATATATATATATATATATATATATATATATATATATATATATATATATATATATATATATATATATGTTTGCTAAGCGACGCTATTTGTATACATATACTTTATAAAAAAATAAGTAAATGATGTTATTTACTCGCTCTAGTAAAAGAAATCAAAAATTTTCCCACTATTGTTTAAAATGTTTTCAAAGTAAAGTGTTATCTTCATTGTATTTTTATGTACGACGAAGGAAAATAAGAATATCACATATCAGCAAATCTAGATAATTTCTTCAGAACTCGATCGAATCATTTTAAAAATAACAATTGAGTCTATCATCGATAAGAATCTAGTTCTGAGTTCATAGAACCTCTTATTGTTTTCAGTGCTTCATTGCACTTTATTTTTTAATAAATTCTTATGAATATAATGTTAGGTTTCGAATTTAAAGTACTCTTTTAGCAAAAGAAAACTAGCATTCTATAAAAGTATTTTAAATCAACAGAAGTATTGAATTTTTAAACTAAAATAAAAGAATCTTAGAAAAAATAAAATGGTATATCAACACAATATTTCTTGCCCAAATTTTAAATAAAAATTAGAAAAACATATTATAATTTTAAGTATTATATCTCCGCAAAGAATACATTGCTTTACGAATAAGAATGAAATGTATCTATGTTAAATTTATCAAATATGTTAGAGACCTTTTTTCGTATTGAATCAAAACGGAAAAAAGGAAGAGTTTCTTTCACTGTAATTTTGAATACGTGTTGTTCAAAAAAAAAAATTAATGGGAATGATTCGTGACCCTATCCTATGAACATTAAAGAATATATTTTAATTTTCTGAAACTGGCGTGGTAAAATATTTTACAGAAGAAAATGTCAACACAAGCATTATCCTCATACATTGAAAATTATACATCTATTCTCTGTATTGCAACTTATATCGCAGACAACAATTAATAGATACACCTAGTGCAATAGAGCATACATACAAGTACAAATTCACTCTAATTTCTTTAGTTTGTTTCTTCATATGCAATGGTTGCATAAGTAATATAATTAAATTTTAAAGTCTGAATTATTTTATTAGCGGAAATATAAAAAATACCAATCTTTTAGAATCTAAAAAAAAATTTAGAATTTTAGATTTTCTTAAAAATACAATCAAAACGCTCTAATTATCCAATCCATTCAAAAAAAAATGAAAATATATGAGTAGCTGAAATGTGTAGTTAAAAATGTTATACAAAAAATATTGTTAGTTAAAATTATATGAATCTATAAAATTAAGATTTCTATATAAAAGAAATTATAATTGAATAAATTATTTATATAATACTCACTTAACTTGTGAAAGAAACCCCTTTGAGAAACAGTCAGTGTTATAATAGTCTTGAGCCCTTTACTCTGATTCAATTTATACTATTTTCACATCTTATTTCCCAATCTTCAACTAAGCAACCACATTTAAGATATGATAGGAACAAGAATTCCTGAGTCATCCATTAGCCGAATGTTTAATTTCATGTCCTTTAAACTTTTAAGGACATTATAATGACTCTTTTTTATAACTGGCAAGCTTATTTATGAACTTCTGTAAATTCTACATAATGTATTTGTTTTGAGATAAAAATTGTAATTAGGCATGTATTTTCAATAATTTTCTTCTAAATTTGTACTGTACAAAAATATTTTAATGATTTTTCGTATAAAAGTTTTTGAAGTATTCTAAGTGTTGATTATTTTAGAATAACATATTATGTATTTCTTAACTGTTCAGAAATGAAAACAGAATCTAAAAACCAGCTATATTTCAAATGGTGTCATTTTTATCATCATGGATACTTGTTCAAGTAAAGTTTAAATTAATTTGAATATTCGATATCAATATTTAATTGATCACTTTATTGAACTCTCATCATGTTAAAAGCATTCTTATATAACTGAATTTATTTTAAAAACTAAATAATTAATGTAAGTAGATAAATATAAGAAAGAAAACCAAATCAACTTGAATGAATAATGACCTACCATGTTAAATTAAAATTTGTTATTTAACGATGTTTCAATAAGCATTTGAAATGAACTGATTTATTTAAAAACAATAAATTATAAAATACATATATTACAGAATTTAAAAAAGTTATTGCTGATAATCATGTGTGTGATAATTTTTCAGATAATACTGTATTTATTAAAATATCAAACTACCAGTCATAAAATTAAAATAAATATAGTTGAATTTCTCGCCCCATGTTAGATTTCATACTTAAACAGTATAATAATACATGATATTGTATTTTGCATACATGGAATTTTTTTAACAAAAAAGTTCTACTTATTCATTAACAAACACCAGATTTCCATTTAATAAAAATGCAACCATTCAGCTACATTTTATTAATTCAAAATTAACTTCAGCACCTTTTTTTAATAATTTTATTTATTATAAGAAAAATTTTCAAGAATTAATGAAATAACATTCAATATTTTACCAAAAGAATTTCTATAAAATTACGAACGGAAAACAATTACCACCACAATCAACCTAAAATAAATCTTAGTAAATAATTAATTTTCGAGGGTTTGATGAAATTTAATCATTTAATAATGAAACTGTGCAAGTAATTTAATTTTACTTTAATTCTCATTAAACAGAAAAATTATGGTATAAATTTTATTAATAAAACTGGAATACTATTATCTAGACATTTTACAAAAAGTTATAATTGATGTGTGGAAACCAACTTCATTCCATTATAAAAAGAAATAACTATTTAGAAATAATTATTCATAGAAAAATATTAATAATATGAAGTGTTTTTCTGCTTGCACAATTGTTAAATATTTCAGAAAAAATAAAGGTGATAAAATAGAACTTTCTAATATTCTCCGATAATAAAGTGCAATATATATTATATATATATATATATATATATATATATATATATATATATATATATATATATATATATATATATATATATATATATATATATATATATATATATATATATATATATATATATATATATATATATATATATATATATATGTGTGTGTGTGTATGCATACATTTTTACTTCTCATTTTCAGCGTATTATGAATGAATGCAGGTGAATTATTTTCCAATAATATTCATTCTTTATTATGTCTCAAACATGTATTAAGAAGTAAATTTACCTTTAGTACATATATTGATGTAATACATGATTAAAAGTCACAATCGAGATTATGTTATATTATCGAGGAAATAATTTGTTTAACGAATCGGAGAATATATTTAAAAAATTATATTCTTATGAGAAACACTTACAACACAAAATACCTTTACACTCATTCCTTTTTTCCAGTTTTCTTTCTTTTTTTTAGGTTAAAATTTTAACTGATATTGATAGTTCTTATTAATTTATATGTTAAAAGCTTTTCAATGCTTTAGAAAAAAATTAAATTGCATTTCCCCTCAAATTATTAAGATAATTTAAACATGACTCTTTACAATCTGTTATTAAAAATACAAATTATATATATATATATATATATATATATATATATATATATATATATATATATATATATATATATATATATATATATATATCTTCTTTATAGACAATTAAGGAACTTATTCTAAAGCCAAAAACTTTTCACATTTATTATATGTTAAGAAAATTATAATTTAACCGTTAAAATATCAACTACTTGGAATGATGGCTTAAGTTTGCTTACCTCTCGTAATCACAGGACAAGAACGATATTCTCATCTGCTATCGCCCAGAAATTTTTTCCGAAACTCAGGTGAAAAAAGGATTTCAAGAGACTCCAAAAGAGAAATGATGTCACATGACATCACAAATGAGGAAAGGGTATAGTAATTATGAATTTTTTTTTCATTGTTAGAAGTCGCGCATTGCACTCATTTCGAGCTTTGTTCTATTCAAATGGTGATTTTTAGATCTCTCTATTATTTTCCTCTTAAGATCAATTGTTTAACCGCAAAATTATTCCTCAACTTTCGGAAAGGATTTCAAGTTAAGTAGAGTTTCTTCGTCAAATGGGAAACTTCACGGAAGATGGAATACGTCCATTGTGCACCATGAATGTATTTTGGACTCGATGGATATACGTTGAAACAAAACATATTTGTTACGTATTCGCCCACCTGTTTCCTTTATTCAGTTATGCGTAAGGCAAAATAATATAATGACTTCCCTTTTTAACTAGTCTTTAAGTCATTGTTGGGAAGGTCTTCATGTATTTTAAGGGAAGAATTATGCATTACATATTAGATAGTGTCACAGGAAGAGCGATCACTTTTAAATGTGATATTTACAAGGTCAGTTTAATGCCCTCTTAGTCAAGCCTCGTACGTCGTCATTGAGATTTCAAGCTTAAAAATTCCTCCATTGTATTCATGATAATTAGTTTTGTTATTCGGGATTGATATAGTATTTTCGATAAATTTTTGACGACAAAAATTCTCCTAATACATGCATGGTTATTGTGCATTGTGCTCAGTTTCAAAAAAAATGGGAGAAAATAATAAGTAAATGGTAATTCTAACTATTATCTTCATATTTAAATTCCGTCAAAAACATGGGAAGGAAAAATAATGTGAATAATTAACTGACAAATTACTTAAAAGAAAGTTTTATTCAAGAATTTTGAAGTAAAAATACATAAAACTGAAATAAATGAAATAAAAACAATATATTATTTATATGTATGTTTTCTAAATTTGACTTTCAAGTATGCTAATTTTTTTACAAAGATTTTTAAAATTATTATATTTCTATATTAATACACATTTTAGTTTTATAAATGCTTTTTAATTGAATATTTACAACTGCAACTTCCTTTGAGAAACAATGATTTTTCATCGATTATCAATTAATTTGAACATCTGTAGTTAAAATTTAAGGATAAAGATTAAAATTACGGTGATTTCAAGAAAATTGTAGAAATACTGTATTTTAAATTATAAAATCGGTATGTTAATTGGTTTTTTAAATTA
This sequence comes from Latrodectus hesperus, assembly GCA_037975125.1. Classification (NCBI taxonomy): domain Eukaryota; kingdom Metazoa; phylum Arthropoda; class Arachnida; order Araneae; family Theridiidae; genus Latrodectus; species Latrodectus hesperus. The sequence continues at coordinate 25,875,900 of CM075854.1, forward strand.
TAAATAATCAATTTCGGTTGTATTAAAGAAAAAATTAAATAAACTCCTTATTTATAATTCTTGATTACAAAAAATATGAAATATGCTTCTTATACAATTAATTAGTACAGTTTAACATACGCAAAATATTTCAATTAAAATAAATGATTTCTTATGTATGAAATTTCTTGTGAATTTTGAGAAAATTTTTGCTTATTTATTTTGGACTTAATAAAATATATCATCGTTTTAATCTTTTTGTTCCAAGGAAGTTTATTGCGAATTTTGTAAATAATTTGTAATTATTAATATTATTAGGAAGCTTATATTAATAATTATTGATGCCACTAGATTCTTGTGCTTACATTTATATTAATCGTGTTAGAATATGAAAGAAGGTACTTTATTTCTAAGTGTTACTTTATTTCTAAGAGAAATTATCACAAAATTTGTACCATAAAATTACGTTTAATCTGTTAGAGCACGAGATTAAAACGTAAATCCAGAAGTAAGATGTACCCATCCTAAGATTTATATTTTAAATTCTGAAAAATTAGCTTATTTTTCAAAGATACATTCGTACAATTTCACCAATAAACAATACATATAAAAAAGAAATACAGTAGTTTTTTGGTCTAACTTATAGCATCAAAATAGAAATGACAGATAAACGAACAATGCAAACAAAATTATTTTTGTAAGAGTGCGCGCGTGTTCGCAACCATAAAACATAAAAACAGTAAACAGGAAATGAGCCCAGTATTTCAAGTTACTCTCTCAATGTCGGCAAATGTGCCTTAAAAATACTAAAGGAAATCCATTTCAATCTTTACAATTATATTGAAAAATAAAATATTACTGAATATTTGATTTTAACTAATTTTAATGTTTAAGATATAGTATTCAAGAAGAACCAATAGAATTTGTAACACTTAGATTATATATAAATGTTCAATTTCCTGTTACTAAAACCACACTGAATTCAAATGACTTATAAAAATATTAATTATAATTTCAAATAAATTTCTAAGCTTTAAAAATTGCAAGATCTAAAAAATAAAATTTTAGTTTTCTGTATTTAAATTAAGATTTCATTGGATGATTTAATCAAGGAAATAAACGAATAAAAGTATCTTTCTTTTTTTGTCCATTCTTATTAAAAATTCAAAGAATAAATACTTTAATTTTAAAAAAAAATGCCGCCTAACGTCATTCAAAATTTGAGCTGAAATAAATAAGTTCTCGTGAAAGATCTGGAAAAAAATAGCGAGTGAACAAAAGTTGGATTCTGATTCTAAGGACAATATATTGATCATTGTTATAGTAAAAGTAGGAATTGTACATGCTTAAGGAAAAGTATATGAACTTTTAATTACTATATAATATATCGTAATGACATAAATGCATGTTAATCGTCCATTTATTATGTAGTAAATGGAGGTTAGCATTCATCGTAACGACATATGAATGGATATTAATGTTATATATTTGTTATGGCACTAATGTTCTTACTAACTGTTCAGTTGAAATTAGCAGATGTCTTAAACAGATTCCGTTTCTCGAGCAAATTAAAATGTACCCAAATTAAAAAAAATTTCAAAAGTAATGACATTCATTTTAGAAAAAATATTTTCCAAATTCAGAATGTTTCACCAATTCAAACTCAGAAAGATATCAATCACTTAATGCAGGCCAAAGTGTGGCACATATGATGCTAATTAATGGCGCTTCAATCATTTCTGAGTGGGGCATTATTGTGCCGAGCTTTGAAGCATAGTTTTTGCGTGAGAAGACTTGTATGTAACTTCCATTTATTTGTTCGTTTTCAATATTTTTCTTTGCTTTTTTCACTCATTATAATACAAAATAAAACACGTAAAAAACACAAAACAATCATGTATTTAATAAATAGATGATGAATGAATTAGCATTTATATCAAATCCATCAAGAAAACAGATTTGCATTGTTCATGAAAATATTTTTTCACACAATAAAATACAATTTTAATAAACGTTATAAAACACAGCATTAGACTTAAATCTTTAGAAAAAAGAAATTTGTTCTTGGATCTAAGTTGCGAAAAGAATATACGACTAAGAAAAAGGAATAAATTTGAAGAAAAATATATTTGCGAAAGTAAGTTGTAAAACTAATAATGACAGGAACAATTTATGAAATTGTTTTAGCACTGGGGAAAAGAAAATGAAACCTTTTCATTTTTTTTTAATGGAGAAGAAACTTTACCCTTATATCCAATTATTGAGTGACATTCTGATAATAAAAATAGTGTAAAGAAATAAAATTGCTATATCATGAAAGACTGTTGTTTATGCCGTTTTGTAGTTTTTATTTTTTACTCATGTTGGGTTTATGGAGAGGTAGAAGTATGGCGCCTTAGAGAGGGTTGCCAGAATTTGGGGATTAAAATGAAAGAAAATGTAAAAAGTAGCTGCTGTGGGCACAAGAGCTCATGAAAAAGACTCCTACTCTCTCATTATTTTGTAGTTTTGTTATGTCTTGTTAAATAAATTTGTTATTGGATTGTTGAAGAAGGTTTGGTTTGTTTCATTTTTCTATAGAAATGTAGAAGCACAAACTTAAGGTTTTAAATAGATGTAAGAAACATACATATACAACTGTTACGAGACATCGAAAAATTATCTCTGGATGTATTTCAGCTGTTGGCCTTTTCTATTCTTGTATTTTATTGCACAAGTTTTGGGTTGAGTTTGAAAAGTGGAAGCAAATTTTAGAAATTGAAAATTTGCTTCTAATTTTTCAGAACACGAAAATGAATTCCCCGATGAAAGCGGCCTATTATTTCAAAATTATGGTTGATTCGACATTTTTAGTTAATATTATTATCCATCTCAATTCGCTAATTTAAAAACTAAAAGCAATAATACATTAATTTCTTGCTTAGTAAATAGAGCCAACTCATTTGAAATGTAATTAAAACTGTTTATATGGTAACATACAAATAGAATTAATTGATCAAAATAAATTCATTCTTAAAAAATAAAATTTGACGAGTTTTTTTCTGATCAAACGGTTTCTGATATAAATGCCATATTAACTCTCTCATAGAGCGAGAAAAAATTTACAAAAACTACATAGGTCATTTTGAAAGTACATAAGAATGTGAACAAACCTTTGAACCATAGAAATTAATTCGCAACAAAATAAGGTGTGAATAATTGATACAAATTTGAAGAGCTCTATGCAAAAATTTAATCAAACAGTGTAAAACACTAGTGAAATTGAAATATGTACAAATGTTTTATTAATGGTTAGTAAGATTTATGCGCTACAAGAAATAATGTATTACATACTCTAATGAAATCATTTAAAAAAGCTAATTATATGTGTACATTTGCAAGCAAACTTCTATTGACAAGTATAAAAGTGCAGAATTGTTTGGATCGAAATTCTGTTCGGACCCGAGATCGAATAAGAATAAATTTTCATTTTAGAATGTTTGTATATATTAATATGTTATAAAGGAATTGTACATTTTTATTTGCAATTTTTTTAATAATTATATTCTATATTAATAAATATTTATCTATTTTAAGCCTAAATTTTTATTTAATATACGATGTAAAACTGATTTTATATACAAAATCAAGTGATCTTTAGAGAAAAAGAACTTATAAATTATGTGTTCATAACAATTTTTTCTTTCATTCTAAGCAATATGAATTTCCTAACTTGGGTTTACTTGAAAGGAAAGTTATTATAATCTGTCACTTATCATGCCATGAACTGAGAATTATAGATGAACCAGTCTAGAGTGTCATAATTTTGCTTTTTATTCTACATAGAGCGTAAAAAGTTTGGCTCATTCAGACCTAATTAGGATAATTTTGATGGTATAATGTTTAGGTATTCAATATATTAATACATTTTTTTTATCAAATCCTGCTGTTTGAATATATTATAGTTTAATAAATACGATTTATGGAAAATACATTTTTATGCAGTTATTCTCTGAAAAGAAACACATCTCATGATGTTATCGATATCTTTCTGAAAATTCTTGACGTTCTGTAGGGTTTTTTTAATATAAGTTCTAATATAGAGTGGATTACTAAACTATAAAAGAAAAATATACCAATATTTGCATATACACAGTAAAATATTATGCAGTTCAAACATCTAGATGTTCTTCAGGAAATATTAAATTTATTCACTTTTATATTGCAATATATTTCCACTAAATATTAACCCATTTTCTGAAAGTACCATTAAATTTGAGTAAGAATTCTACATTTCAGAAAAAAATCATTTAAATAGTTTCGTAATTTGTAGAATAAAAAATTAAAAATATTGCATGCATCTGCGATTATTATAAAAATGCAGATAAAAAATTGAGCAAAATTTTAGTATTAGGTCTATACAATGGATTACACTCACAAGTTATTTTGAGCCTCTTATGCTAAAGGAAGAGTATAATAATATTTTTGTTTAATGTATATAGTAAACCTTCTCAAAACCCTCGTGGCTAAACCTTCGTAGAGAAATTTAAACATGTTCATTATTTTTCTAAAGTTCCAAAAGAATTCATCCAGAAATTAGATAAAAGGGTTAAATGCGAAAGTATTCGAGTACTTTCCTCCTGATAGTGAATATTTGCGAACTGATTGCCACTATCGAAATGCTTCTATCAAAATTGGCCTTACAAATATTTTGACTGGTAAATCTTAGTTATTAAAGTTTTTATTTTTGAATTCATTTGTCTTATTATGAGTAATCATATTTATTTAGAAACTAAGTGAGATTTTGAAATGCAATTTAAAAAGTGAAGAACATTAAAACATTATTACTTTTCAAATTGTAATTATTCTTCTTCGCATGTCTGTTGAGTAATGCTTATGAGTTTCGCAAATATAGTGATTACTAGATGCATTTCTTCGATTCTCACGTACACATCTTTCGAAATTCAACTGCTACTTACATTTCAATAAATACAAAGAGTTTTACCAGAGTAAAATGAGGAAGTCACACGAGGAAGTCATAAATGGAAAAACATATTCCACATTAAGGAAAACTAACATGTTTTGAAACAGAAAAAAGATATGTTCGCTAATTTACAACAACATACAGGACGTCAAATTATTACACACTCATTTAATGGCAAAGAAACCAACAAATTTTACTGTTTTGAAATTTAATCATTAAATGCACAAGAATTTAAGATTATTTGTTATAAATTTCAAAATTATTATTAAAAGATATTAGAAAAATACTGAATTTGCTTATATAATAATGACAAATGAGGGAAAATAGTATATGCATGATAAAAATATAATCTCCACCCAAGTACTTAAACAAATTACGAAAAATCAACAAGGTAAATAACTAATTAGTTTTTGCTGTTATTCATTCATGTATTTATTCACTTGATATTTGGAATGTTCTGCTTGATTTGTAAATGTTCAGGTGTTAGTTCTAAGAAACAAATATTTACAAAATGTTTTGCTCGAAAGACTATATATATATATATATATATATATATATATATATATATATATATATATATATATATATATATATATATATATATATATATATATATATATATATATATATATATATATATAACATTATCCAGAAAATACACATAAGAGTATATTGTTGCATATATATTCAAACAAAAATTAAAATATCGATTCGAGAAATAAGCGAGAATTCGATTTCAATAAAATTCACACACATTAATTCATTTTATGAAAAAATTTCGAGATGAAATATATACTGTCTAAATATTTAAGCTGATCAAAATGTTTTGGAAGTTCAGATACAAACACACATACTGAATAAATGAGATTAAAAAAATTCAAATTTCACACTGAAGATTATATAAAATGTCAACAGATCGTCTAAAATTTCTCTAAAAAAGTAAGGATTGTAGGTTACTTCACATTTGCTTTTTCAAATTAACTATAACGATATTCGAAACGACTCACTGAGGAAATAATACGTCAAAAATAGAATAATACAACAATGTGTTTCGGTTCAGTAAGAATTTGAAACAAAAGAATTGAATAGAAAAAATTTGGAATAGAACATTAGAGGAAATTCTAAACTTAGACTAGTAACAAAGTCCCCATAATTAATATTTAGGATTCGTGATATATTCGGAACGGATAAAATGAATAAAAATAGTAATTAAAGAAAACTAATAAATAATTTGACTCAACAAAATAATGTATATTTTGTAAAGTTAAATTCATATTACATACATTGGCTAATGAAATAGAAACTCAAGATTAATATTTTATTGAACCACCTTCTACACGGAAAAGAACTCTTATTTGTTTGGTCGTCAAGTCTCCATATTTCTGGAGTTCATATGCCAGAGAATACTGCTATTTGCTATGCAGTATTTTAGATTTTGTAAAGTAAATGTAGGAGACAGTGCTTTCGGATGAGGCTTTTCATCGTATCCCACACATTTTCTATGGGGTTAAGATCCGGGCACTGCACTGACCAGGAAAGTTATTGGAAGTCAACCTGATGTTTAGCTAACCAATTTTAAGCACATCTTGTACGATGTATAGTTGAATTATCTTCATTGAATTATCCCACGCTATCATAATTACAATGCAACATTGCAAGTTTCACTTGATCTTCCAGTATACCTAGGTATCTCATAGTTGTTTGTTTATCTTCGAAGAACATCATGGCAGCACTTTTATGTCAGTAAAACATTCCTTTTATCATGATATTCCCAGCAGATCTTTAGAGTGTGCAAATAAAGCGAGACGCACTCATGATTTCGTGGGGTTCTTGCCAAATTCGACGACTTCCATTAATGCAAAACAAAATGTAGTATGATTCATCCTATCACATTACCCCTTTCCAATCCTCGGATGTTTAGTACAAAAGAATATTAGCATTTAAAGCAGAGATACTGGTTTTTTCATAGTTACGCAAATATGCATTATTATCTTTTGCAATCACCTGTTCATGATGCTGTTCTGATCTCTGCAGAAATTTGGGAAGATATTTTTGTCATTTGAAGTTCAGTAGAGTCCCTGTTCTACGAACAATTCGTCGGAAACAATGCCGATCACGCTTTTGGAAAACTGTGATCAAACTACAGTTATGTCTTCTAGACAAGGATAGTGGATCTTTATTCCAACTTTTGAAAATTTTTTATGTTTCTACTTCTGAAAACCCAATGAGATTTTTTGTTAAAAAATCTAGGCTCCTGCTAAAAGGGCACTAATAAGCCATTTTTCAAATAGTGAGAGATTTGGCTCAAGGCGGTCTCAACGCTCTTCAGATCATAAGGTCCCGGGTTCGATCTCAGCCATTGTTGAACAACGGGAGATGAATGTTGCACTTCTTCCCTCAATATTGCATATCTGTTTGGGGTTTGGGAGTTATCTGGTTTTCCTTCCTTGCAACACATGAATATGGTCCACTACCTATGAAAAATCTTCTCAAAAGTCAATACACGGTGTATATTAAAATGTGTTACAACGCCTTAAGGCCGTCTTAAGGCAGGTTCTTTAGTAAAGAAATTAAAGACAGATAATAGACGTTAGATTGCATCATTCACGTTTCCAGAGAAATGGATCTCACCACCATTTCATTAACTTCATCATGCAATGAAATAGAGGTGAAACGAACAATATTCCACAAATAATTATATATATATATATATATATATATATATATATATATATATATATATATATATATATATATATATATATATATATATATATATATATATATATATATATATATATATATTAATAATTCACATGTTTTTAATTTAATAACATATTAATCACACCATTAATATATTTCATAAAAAATATTTACTTCTGCAAGCCAATATCTGATCTATTAACTTAGTTATAAGTAATTAAACCCTTAACTGTGACATATATTTCAGAAAAATGGATCGAAAATGAAAAAAATTTTGAATGTTTAATTTTATTCTTTATATTATTATAAGAGTTAGAAAATATTTTGTTATTACAAAAATAAAGTTTTAAATACAATAACTACTATGTTTAAATTTTTACATACACATAAACATTGATTACACACACGTTATTCATATTGAGCAAATTAAACAAAATTTTGAAGCTAAATATAACTAGTATAATATAAAAACACAATATGATTTTCAATACATAAATTATACAAATCTTTTACAGTATGGTATATCCCAAAACAAGGTACTGCTCAAAAGCCTATATATTGCACTTTTTACAACAAACTCTTGTCTCACACATGCCTTATTCTCTTCCCTTGTTCATCGGTTTTACGATAGCATATAAAACACTGCCTGGTTGGAGTAGATTTTTTTCCCCATTGATGGAATGTGTTCTGGAAAGTGTCGACTTGTGAGACGCAGTAAGCTTTCACTAAGACGCCCTGGTGGTGGTAGTTGAACATTTGGTTTATTTAGTTCAACAATTGATTTTCTGAAGTTCATATTTTTCGCACCTCCTGCTGAAGTATGCAAAATAAAGGAGTTATTTATATAACGCCTGGTGTAGGAGATGGAAAAATATTTTCTAGTAATATTTTTTACCTCCTTTTCTAGCAACCGGGAGGTCTAAGATGTTGATCAACTTTAACATCACCTCCCATAGTGTTGTTGTAGTCATGGACTACCTTCAGAACCAAAGTAGGAATTGCTAAAAAACTAGGACCACTTGTGTCATTTATTAGGGGAAAATAGGGAATTAAGTATTCTAAAAAGTAGAAACGAACTCAGCTAGGACTTCACAAAATAGAAACGTTAATTTTTCTTCTGTTCACATCTGGCATCACAAATACTGCACGCAGTAATTGCCCGAACTGAATTTGGGTGACACTGGCAAGGGGTTAATTAAATTTTCTTACATTCATGAACCAAGCTGGTGATTGAATAGTTAAATGCCTAACCTCTTCAATTCAACAATTTACATTTGCTGTTGGTGTCATTTTTTATGGTGAACTTCGAAAAACGTGTTGTTCCTTTACTTCTGAAGGCCTATGTTTTAAACTGCACAATATAAGTCTATTTACATGATGATTAACACGTTGTACGCAATTATATCTATTCCTTCACAACGGAAATGACGGTTTCTGTGGTGTTAGAAAGACAAATACTGAACATTTGAGGGAAAAAAGAAAAAAAAAGCTGATATGTTTCAATGGTGTATTATCCTGCAATGTCTTTGAATCGAAATTCCATCGAAGATATTGACTCTTTCGGGAGACTATTCAACATATCATCTGTTGTTTGGAAATGATTTTTCAGTTTTGATTTGTGCTGTAACATGTATGAATCGCAGTAATTAAGCTTTTCATTTACAAACTACATATATAAATATTTTTTATATTTATTTTTAAACAAATTTTTATATACTTAATTAAATCTTTATATACTTTATATTCCTTGTCTTGATAATTTTAACTTATTCCATATTTTCAAGTATTTTAAATTCTGTTTGAAATAATGAGTTAATGTGGGACTTTTCTGCCCACTGTTAAATTGAAAAATTTATGGACAAATTATTTTTTCGAAACTAATGAATAGTCAAATAATCTCAAATTCATATAAAATATTCTCCTTTTAAGATTCAATTATTTACAGTGATTTTCTTCGTTATAAAAGTGACAGGAAAGACATTATTAACTCTCATCTCTAATTTATGGCAGTGAGGAAAATAATTTAATACGTTAGACTAATTCTATACAAAAAAGAAAAAATATAAAGAATCCGTAAAAATTATATTATTATTTTTTATATTTCTGAGAAAATCTATCTGAGAGCATATATTTTATAAATTAAAAATTAATTTTTTATAGTGACCTGTGGAGTATTAAATCTAATAGTAAAACTCTTAGCATTTCTGTGCCTGAAATTATCGAAAATTAAATTAACTAAAAATGCCACGAGAAATTTTGTTAGAATTTCAATAAAAAAATTTCAAAAAAAGAGAGTAACATAAGAGCAAAAAAGTTACTAAGACAAACCATCAAACAAAGTTACTATTTTGTTTGATTGAATTTGGAATTTTCATAAATATTTTTATCATACACTCTAAAAAACCAAACGTAAAAGGAAATTCATTTATATTAAAAACATGAAATTTATTGTAAAATTAATTATTGTACATTTCATTGTAGAAGCGAAAGTAACACAAATGTTTTTCTACTCCTTATATATTAATTTAGACTTTTACTGTAAAACAATTTTGTCTTTCAGACTATAATAGAATCGCATTATAACTCAGTAAGTAGTGAAAATATATTCCACGTGGAGTTGATTTCATTTTAGCATATTTTTGAGCATGTGATCCAGGAAAGATAAAATCACACATATCGATGTAGTTTCTGTAAATTAATGTCTTTAATATTTTTCTGAATTGAAGTCTTAAAAAACCCACAAATATTAGAGAGTAAAAATGTGATAGACTTTCTAAATATTACACACGGTTATGTAGCATGATAATTTAGTAGTGTTTTTATCGTGAAATATATTCTTATATAACCTTAATCCTTATTTCTAGACTTTTCATTCAAAATTTGAGGGTAGCATAGACGGAATATTAAATTTTAATATGATTCTACTTACATAAAAAATTCAATAAAATCTATCTGCAAGATTAACTAGTTGTTACTCAGAAATCAAGTCACGCGTGTCATCCATAACTTGGTTTTTGTATACAAGGTCTTGTTTGATTTGTTACTTTACGTTACTTTTTTGTTAAAGGCTGAAAATGACTGGGATAAACGTGATTATAAAATAGCCATTAAAAACACCCAAATCAGAGGCGGAAGTTAAATCCTCGAATTTTTAAACCAAAATAATGTTGTTGTGTGCCAGGTAGACTGGCAACATGGTGTGCGCTGCTCCACATTTTGGTGTGGAGTCCGACTTCCTCAGTACACACATGCCATAGATAGCCGTTTATAGGGTAGGCAACCATTCACACCTCATTCATACAAGGAAAGGACAAAGACAGGATAGATAGAGAAAAAGTACATCAATTCCTGAACCGAGATTCGAACCCAGGACCTCCTTTTCCGCAGTTAGGCACGCTGACCACTAGACAAGTTTGGCGGCAACCAGAATAATAATTTTATGAAGTGTTGAAACATCTAAAAAAAAATCTGCGGAATCGTAGCATTTATTTTAAAATGGTGAAGAAAATTTCCTAATATTTTTTTTTTTCATATTTAATAGAGGGGAGAAAAATTGTGAAAATCAAATAATAACAGCCATTTTCTGAATTCTGAAAATTGTAACAATGTTTTGATCGTTTGTTGATTCCCATGTTGCTCTCTAATCCTTAAAATACAGACTTTCTTGGACTGCAACTCTAGGCTTTAGTCCTTAGCATAAAAATAGATGTGACGAGACTAAGAAAAGAATTTTTTAAAAAAATATTATCATTAAAGTTTCATTGGTTTAAATTACTGAATTCTAAGGACTAAGAGATTGTGGGAATCAACATTTCAATAATTGCACTATAAAATATATATGTATATAAAAACTTGTTTGTTAGTACATACTTTTAATTTAAAATCAGCTAAGAAATTTGTAAAAATACATGATTCAAGTAATTTTTGATGCAATGAAGGATTCTTTACATTTAATTGCACTTGATTTCGGATACTTTAAAAATTTTAGTAAACAAAATCAAGAAAAATATTACATAAAAGGTTACCAGTGTCATTAATGATAAAAAAAATTTGCAGTATATTTGAAAAGTTTTTTACATTTGAAAAGATAAGCCTATATTTGAAAAATGTTTTTTTTTTCCATTTATTTTGGAAATTTCTCCTATTCATTGCAAACATTTGTGTAGCAAACTTAAATTACTAATCCTCATAATTTAAAATTTTAAAACGTCAAATGAAACGCGTGCGCGAGTCCTTATGGAAATTATATACTTCATTTTTCAAAAAACACTTCTATTCTTGAATTTTTTAATGCTCTTTAATATCATAATCTGTTCTGTCGGTCAAACACTTTTCACGCAGAATAAGTATTTTCACAACGTGTAGAATTAACTTATTAAATTTTAGTTTTGTTTTAGAAAATTCATCGAGATGTGATATTTATTTTCTCAAAAATAGCTTAATACTTTAGCGTCCCTAAGTCCGATGTTTAAAGCGCAATTATAAAGTCTCTAACAATTATATATAGTTATATGAATGATCTAACTACATTTAAAAATCCTTATTCAAGATTAAAACGATTTCAACATGTCACGTGAAATAAAAGAAAGTTTCTGGTACAATTTTTTTAAGGAGAAAATTGTGTAAAAATTAGTAACCTAAAAAGATTTAGGAAATATTTTTAACTGTGCATAGGAATATATATATATATATATATATATATATATATATATATATATATATATATATATATATATATATATATATATATATATATATATATATATATATATATATTTGATTTGATTCTACATTTTATCTCCCCCTAACGGTTTCATTCATAGAAATAATCTATAAGGTTTATTAGATTCATCAACGAGGACCAGTTTACATTTATTTACGTGTGAAATTGATTATTGGTTCCTAAAATACTTTATGTATACTAGAGTGGGAGTGATTGAGCACCAGCATACTTTGCTGTACTTAATCGTAAGATGGGTTCTACCAATTAGATGGAAAGTGCCGGTGGGGTGAGTCTTCCTAATTTAGAACTAGAAATCAAGCAGGATACTCTCCAGTACTTGGTTTGCCACTCCCAGAGATATCGCTTCACTTAGAGGAACATTGCGATCAGGATCTATTTAACGTGTCTGGGCAACCTTTAGCGAACATGAAAGGATCTTCTGAAAAGGTGAGATTCGAACTCATTATCTCTGATAATGAGAACGACACCCAATCCAATCAAGCCACCGAAGCCACAACGCTACAATGTGTAACAGGAAATAATGACTGAAATACAATTATTTACACATTTTTAATGCAATTTTTAAATTCATTTCTGAATTAATTTTACGCACACATCTGCATGTAGCAAAAAATATATAAAATTAATTTTGTTTAATGTTCTTTATGTTGTACAGAAAATTCTAACTTCTTATAGATTTTATAAAGTAGATATTTAAGGAAAAACATACAAAAAAAAATTGCGGACATTTATTTCAAATGCCATATATTGTTAAGAAAATATATTTCTCAGAAACCAATATGTTTACAGAAATTTTTGCTGCACTTTTTAAAAGATCTTCGAGACCTAAAACTTAATTTTATCTATGTGCGCTAAAGACGGAGAATTCAAGAATAATCTATTAAAATATTTAACTGAAAATATCAGAATACATTCATGAGAAAGTCAAGCTTTCAAATAATGCTTACATAAAATTCATTTTTATGCTAATGAAATTCACAAATAATAACCAAAAGCAGTTCTAAAACACTTACCCGAAATCTTGATTTTTCTTCGATGATTATTTATTATTGTTTTAACATTACAAAGTGTTCCCATTTACTAATACAAACCACAAAATTTTCATTTATAAAGGGAAGAAAACATTAAGAGACAGAAGATCATTTTCTTCCAAACTAAATTAGTCTTAAACTATATGCCTAGTTTCTTCAAGGTGAAAGTCGAAATTTATGCCAAGGAAGTCTTCTCGTCAGTGGGGTGTCTTATCATGAACTTTTATTTATTTAACGCATTAATTAACAAGAGGTCAAAGCTGTTTCCAGCACACGTGGCGAAATTTACTTATGTTTAAGGAAGATGTCAAGTTTAAAGGGAATGATAATTTTTGTGAAATTAGATATTCAAAGAGGAAAGTACTTTCAAACTGAAATGAAATAGGTTTTCTTCTTTTATATTGTTTTTAAAATTAAAATCTATTTCAGACTTTAAATATTCATAAAAAAATCCTATTCGTGTAAAAAAAAGGTATTTTAATTTTTTTGTGAAAATTTATCATATTAACAAAATTAAAATGTTTCGTCAAGTATTCTTAATTAAAGAAATTATGAATTAATTAATTTAAGAGTTAAATGAAGAACGATATCATTGGGGTAAAAAATAAGATAAATTATTGAAATTAAAATAAATTTATTTAAAAAATACTGTATTTATGAGCATTTTTATATTCATAAATGCATAGTTCCTTAGTTTTATTCACTTCAGCCTTTTTTCAATGATCTCAAAATTTCCAATTTTTCTATACTTTTCTTCTCCTATTTTTTTGCATTAAATATCCAACAAATATCCTTCTAAAGTGACTTTCATTTTTATTTCTCCAAAAATATCAATGCCGCATTGACAGTTAAATGCTTAACTCTCTGACTATAAGTTCAACAACTCACTCGTTCGACACCCATATCAGACCATACCTTGGGCTTATAGTGGTTCGGAATAAACTTTAAACAGAAGGTCCCGGTCTAAGTAGCCCTCGTAAGCAAAAAATGGTTGTTGAATGACAAATAAATTCATATCGGACATGCAAATTTATACTGAACACTATCGACAATAAAATGTGAGTCAAATTAATCCTCGTGTGCACGAATGACTATAAGGTGACAAATCAAACCATTCAGCTAGTGTACATATATATATACACTAGCTGAATATATATATATATATATATATATATATATATATATATATATATATATATATATATATATATATATATATATATATAAATATATAAATATATATATATATATATATATATATATATATATATATATATATATATATATATATATATATATATATATAGATATATAAATATATATATATATATATATATATATATATATATATATATATATATATATATATATATATATATATATACAGAGAGAGGGACAGAATTGGATCTCTAACATTATCAGTATTCATACTTTCTCATCATTATTTTATTAATAACCGGTGATACAGTATTATTGATTCGAAATTAAATTTTCAAAGAAAAATTATTGGTTATTTTGAGAAATTTAGATTGTTAAAATTTGAGATCACTGAAAAGAAAATGGTTTCCAAGAAAGGTGGTAAAAATTTAAAGACCGATATATAATATTGATAGAAAAATTAGATTCAATTATGAAATGACTGTATTTACATGTATATCATTTGCTCCATCAGAAAATTTTTCACTAATTCCAAATCTTATTTTAAAATGTTAATGTAGCTATGAGCTCACTCATTCCGGTTCTGATTAAGTCCAAGTTTAAATTTTTATCTATACATATCAAATCATTCTATATCCTTGTAAAAAAGTCTTATATACGTTTTCTATTTGGAATAAACTATTTTTGTAAAAATTAGAACATATTAGGCTGATTTCATTGAGAAATTTTTTAACACAAGGCAATAACTTTTCATGCATTTTTAAAGGGAAAAACCAGTATCAAAAAGATACTCGTTTTCCATCATTAAAAATTGAATCTATTCGATTAAAAATATAAAATAAGACAATAATTAATTTTATAAAATTAATTTTATATAACATAGATTTCTAAGCATACAGTAGGATAACTGAGAATATTATTTGTATTCTTAATTTAAAATTTAAATTCTTTAATGACGGTTTTTCATTAGTTGTGGATTAACCAAAAACTTACCCAAAAATTATATTTTCATATTACTAATTAAGATAAACAAGAAATGCAGACTCCCATTATAAAAAATTTTTTTATTTAAAACATTTTACTAATTTAGAAAAATTCTTTTAAAAACTCCATATTATGACATTTATGACTAGATCTCCCACTATAAATTGCTTATATTTTACTTCATCTTGGCGAATCTTTTTTAGTTTGAAACTCTGAAGGATATATTCACTAATTCATACACATTGTATTTTTTGAGCAACTATCATGCTCAAGAAATAAATGACTTTTTGTGAAATTGATTTTCACTATTCAATCAGTCACTGTTCGACAATGGTAGCTCAATCTTCGAACTTCCGCTTTTTGCATGCACGGCTGTCGTGGTGATTTTCTGAGTTTTCTCCCTTGCGCCAAGGAGTACAGTTTATTACCTAAGATATGCTCCCCCAGAAGGCCAAGATAATGTGATTAATGAATGCTGAAGAATTGAGTTACATCTGTTGTTGATTGTCTTGCTTCGCGGTGCTTGTGTAATATACCATCCTTCACTTATTTGGACCCATAGTAACACACATTTGGAATGAAAATAAATCGTTTTAAGAACCATTTTTCCGGGCTTATATGCAACTTTTGTAGCCATGCATAGTATTGGTTTAATTAAAATTACAAATATTTTTGTACATATTACGATATATAACACCATAATATATAATATTTGCATACTCCCACCTGTTTCTTTAATGAACTGCAGTCTCCTATTCAATTTAGCTTATAAAATTAATCTTTATTTCTAAGTGCTGTTAGGCACTGAGAAATGTATTTTGTTGCTTGTTCTTTCTACTGCAAAGAGCAATTTTTGCTCATTTAATAAAAGCTCTTCAGATAGTAATAATCTAATTTTAAATTTTAAAAGTGAGCGCATATTGAATTGTAGAATAAAATTATTGAAAATATATGAATCTTTAATGAAAAATTATAATTAAGTGTTCATCTAAGGCTTCACATCCAAATCAGAGTTATTCATAAATCCAAATAATGCCTGTCTACAAGACTATCTATATGGACAGGGAAATGTTTCTTATCAAAAACTGTTAATTTAATTATTATACTTCCCACTTTACACATACTGGACTATTTCGACTGGAATTAACTACTTATTCTAAATTATAACAAACATTCAACCCCAAATTTGGAGTCGAACCCGCGTACTATTAAACTGAAGCTCAAAGTACTGAATGTGTTTCTTAAAATGACATCATTTTAATATATATATTTCTGGAATATTTTTTATTATAAGTTTATATAGCTTGTGAAGAATTTTGCTACTTGGTCATAAATGTTTTTCACAAAAGTGAATTAAATTTGCTTTCCCATAATAACATATTAATTATCTAAATTACTTAAAACAGTTAAAGTGTCAAAACTATTTGAAAATTAGATATTATTGAATATAGTACAGTCATATTAAATCCTTATTAAATAAATGCTGAAATATATATATATATATATATATATATATATATATATATATATATATATATATATATATATATATATATATATATATTTTATAATGACCATAAATTCTTTACATATTTTATTTAAATGCTTTATATATTATTATTGTTGGACCCGTCCTACTAACTAATGAATTTAAGTGGAATGTAATTTAATAAATACATTTATTCAAACAACAAAACATTAAAAAGGAATAACGGAAGACCGACGGTAGGCCCGTCTGTCGCCTTCCAATGTTACAGCTACTCTCTTACACTTGGATGAGTAGGAGCGCCATCTATATTATAACAGAGGTCTTAACAATTATAATAAACCAAAATATTTAATAAGGAATACAATCAAATAAACGTTTTACTTAAAAAATGAAATATACTTTCGTTAGATAATTAGATATATTTCCCTACTTAATAAAATACATAAAAATTGATGAATAAATTTACTTCTCAGTTTCCTAGAAATACTTAATATCGTATGATTTTGCTACAGAATTTTGATAGCTTTAAAATATAACGATGTTGTGAATAAAAACATCAATGCAATAATGTTGTACACACAAAATATATATTTTTATATCGTTTGATATTATAATAAGCAAAGTTTCCAACTATTTATATATATATATATATATATATATATATATATATATATATATATATATATATATATATATATATATATATATATATATATATTGTTGGGAAAAAATATATATACAGAAATATTAAATTTTTCTAGTTTTAACTAGCAATTTATAGAAATGTTTTTTGACATGAAACAGACTTTTTAGTGCTCATCATTTTAGTATTTAAAGGGGAGCTTTAATAATTTAAAGTACAATCAACACATAAAACTAATTTACCTTTAATACATTATAAATTTCAGAAATATTTTCGATTACTTTACTTTTAAAGAGTAAATGAATTTATGGTACTGTGAGGCGTTCAAACAAAGTGGCTTTTTATACTGAAATTCATCGCGGTTCTCTTTACATTTCGCTAAAATAGCACTTACCTTCCGACTCCTTAGACGACTTTTCGGATCTGTCAATGACTATCTAATGAGGAAGAATGCGAGCTTAAAACGCGCAAATATATAGCTTAAGGAAAATTGTACTGATATTATATTCCTTAATAAGTAATACGAAAGCGCCCATACCAATTATTATTTTAAAGCTAAAGCTAACTCGTGCGTTCAACGAACTTAAGTAAGGCATGACTCTCTCTCAACACGGAAAAAATAACAATGACAATATCCAAAAACATGGGAAGATGTATTTTATAAGTAAAATATATGCGAGGAAAGTCTTCACTTGGTACCATTTTCTTGTTCCTGTTGAGAGTTTCAAGGTGAAGGCGAGGTCTCTCCCCCAATTTGAGGTTCATTAGAAAAAAGAAGAAACTTGTTTCCTCTATCTTATTTCTCGTAAACATGCCCCATTTTTGCAGTGATTGAAAACACATGCCGAGAAAAAAATTTTTTTTCACTTACAAATAGCAAATAGTTATTTTGTCCTCTAAAGAATGATTTTTTTCCAAGTAATTTCGCTTTCCTTGACCAGCTAATTTATTTGATAGACTATTATATTTTGATTATCAAAATCAAAATAAAAATGCTTTAACGAGTTTCTTTTGTTAAATCAGTTAGAGTGTCACGACAACATTAATGAGATATTTATAACTTTTGTTTCTAGAGAATTGAAAATTTCTTTTCTTAAAATATTTTTATTATGTTTTTTCTATGAGGTATTTCCTTATTTATTTATGCAAGTGAGATTTTAAAAGAAAAGACCTTTCCCCGGGTTAAAACCCCAAATAGTTTTATAACATCATTTTAGAACCATTCTTATCAATAACTTACTTAGCCAGCTTTCGAAATTTTGATAATGAAAACACTTTTTTTGAGAAATCTAAGTAACAATTTTCCTGCATTTAATGATACAAAATTAATTATTTAAAAATTATCATTTTAATAACTTAAAATTTTAATAATTATTTTCGTTTTATAGAAAATTTAAAGAAAATTTAAATATTCATTATATTACTTATTATCTTACTACTTATACTGAATTGCATACTATTTATATTACTCTAAATATTCGACAACATAATCCGTTGTAAAAAAATATAGTAAAGTCGACTGTGTAAGAAAATTATTTTACTAAAGATGCTATATGAGATACAATTAACTGTAAAAAAAGTCATCACCCCACAATATAACGCATACTCTTAACTTTTTCTTCTACTAGATGATTCAATTTTACATTTCATCAATCAAACTCTTTCAGTACATTTTATTAATTTTAATTTTCAGAGAAATATAATGTGAATATTATGTAATTTTACAATAATTAAGTATAAATAAAAATATATTAATTTACATTTTAAATTTTTTTCTCATATTCTTGAGGATCCAAGCATTCAAGTTTTAAAGCTTCTGTTTTAAACTGTAACTTTCCTATAAAAGACTAGACTTCAGATTTAATAAATTCAATAACATAGTTTTTACTAGAGTTAAATATTTTTAATCTCATGACAAACTAATTCTTGGATGATTAAAGTAGTTATTGCAGAGCAAAACATAATGTCACATTTTAACTATTGCTTTTAAGATTTATAAAAGTGAATAATATTTTTTCAGAACACACATTTTTCAAAAAATGTATTTTAATAAAAATATTTTTTTCTTTTAAACATTTTTGTTGCGTATAGAAATTTCAGTCACTATCTTCAAAAATGTGCTTGATGTAAAAAAATGAGTTATATATTTATTAAACCTATATTTTAGAGTTTGTTATAAATAAAAGTGATAGGGTGGTATTTTTATCTAGAATTCAAAGTAAAAGGCTTTAATTTTATAGAAATATCTTTAGAATTTTTGCTTCAAATCTCATATTTAGAATAATTTTCACCTTTCCTATTTTTCACAATTTTATACTTTTTATTAGAATTTAATTATATATTTTTTCTTTAATATGTTTACTAAATATTGCTCTTGAAAAAAAAACTTTTCCCATGTTCAGTGTTTTAAATATCGTTAATCATTGAAAGAATCCTGTGTAATTACAAAAAGTTATTTATTTTATATAGCGCATTCTCTATTAATTTCCTGTGGTATAAATTTACATCAAATTTTAGTTCAATGTGTTTATAATAACAATATACTCTTAATTATAATTTATTACATTACCAACTCATGAAAAACTGATTGGTTGAGGTTTATTTCAAAACATTTACGCAACTAAGCGGAAAATATTAAAATAACATCTTTTCACATAACAACTTAATATTCAAATTTTAAATATTTACAATGCTTAATAATTTTTGTCCCTGGTTTAGGAAACTTCATTTGAAGCAATTCCAAACTGCATTTTAATCTCTTTCATATTTCTTGCCACTCATACTCGATAAAAGTTTGGATTTCCATTCTATTCGTGCATCTTGGTTTGAATCCTTAAGAAAGGTATGTAAAGATGCTTATTAATAGTTCTCTTATTTCATTCCTGTCTGAAGAATTACTACATGTCTAAAGAATAATTTACAGAGAGTTTCATTTTAAATCTTTTCCAACTGCTCATTTTTGAATTATTATGCAATTAATGCAAGAGTTTATCACATGTAATATTAATTGTATTTAAATACATTAATTCTTTGCAACAGTTTTTCATTTATTATATTCATTACTTTACATAGAAAACAAATCCAGGAGGAGAGACGTGTGTCACCTTTTCAAAAGAAGCTTCCTTCGACTTAGTAGAGACGTTCCGAATGTTTCCAGTCTGGAAACCCTAGCCTAATAGGAAAGAACGTAACAGTTAATTTAAATAGTGTGTGATTTATATAATCCTAATATTTTCATGATAACATATTTGAAACGTAAAATCACCACAAAAATTAAAAAGAAAACATTTTAGAAAAAAGAAAAAAGCATTCCAAACTTAAGACATAAGTAATACAATTTGCAATCTATGACTGAAGTGCAAAACAAAATAAATAGGCAATATCAATAGACAAGTCACAAATCGAATGAGTTTAACAATTCGATCAAGGTCAACGAAACAGTGGAAAATACTCGAAGAGGTTTTCATATCTATATTTTATAAAGTTATCAGTTTTCTTCATTCATTCTCATTGGTTCTGTTTGCAGTATAAATAAAATAACTGAGGCAAAAAATAATAAGTGCGGGACTTCCCCGTTTTCCAGAAAATGTTTGAAGCATTCATCATCATTTTACCTGAAGTAAAGAAATAATTTTAGAAATCAGAATTATGCAATCCAAATTATTCTCTCATATATCTGATGAAATATTTTAAACTTTTAACTAAAATATTGAATTAAATTTTAATCTGAGCAGTGCTTTGAAGCTGTAATTTCATCTGAAATTTCTAATAATTAAAATGAATCACTTAATATATTAATTATTAGTTTCATGCTTTTCGTCTTGTCTGTTAGATTTTTCCAAAATATCGTAATTGATTTATTAATAACTTGATTAATTTGTAATACAACTAAACATATAAATTCATAACCAAAGCTGTGAAAATAATGCGCAATTTTAAAGCATTGTAAAAAAATGTACTATATGAATTCCTATTTTTATTTTCAAATCTTTTACAATTTACTACTATTTGTCAGTATAGCTATTAATAATCACAATAGCTCTTTTTATTTCCTGAAAGCCTTATTTTTATTAATTATTTCATTTAAAGATATTCGTAAATATTTCTTGATATTATAAGGAGCATATTTAGAATTAATGTAAATGATTTCACATAGCTTTCCCACATTTTAGATTTTAACTTTGATAGGTTCTAAAAGAATTCAATGACTTAATTTGTTTTGCACTTTTTCATTGAATCGCAGAGGTTTTAATTCGACGAAAATCTGAAGAAGGAGAGAGTATAAAATTTTCATTAGTGAGTGAAAATGTTATGAAATCTGACAAAGCCTAAAGAAGGCTTCTGGATTGGAAAGAAATATAATATTTTAATTAAAAATGTAGAAAATGCAAAACAAAGGATAAATTTAAACATGTATGTGGAAAAGGAAAGATCATCCTCATTTTGAAATATGAGCACTTATAAAAGTTATTTGTCATGACAAACGATGCGACATGCTCATTGCGTTATTACAATAATTGCGTTTATGAAATCAGGTGGATAAAAAGCATTTTTAAAATTATTAAAATTATGTAAAAATCATTTTTGTATCAAGGCACTTTAGAAGTTCTACAAGGTTACTTCAACATCAAACACTTGATTACAGCAATATCAGACATACTTACTGAATTTAAAGATCAGAAAGCATGTTGATGAATGTGTTTGCAAAATTATTCCGATACCAAAGTGATTTCAATTTATCATCGTCCGTATCCAAGATTAGATAAACAATTAGATCGAAAATATATTTTGTATGTAGTTTAAAACTAACTGCGCCTCTTAGCACAATAGTCCAAGTACATAACATTCTAATAACGAGAGCTTTAATTTAAAGTTTTTGAATTATCAGAGAATCATTAAAGAGTTCTTGATTCACAAAGAAAGCACAACAGTAAAAAATGTAAGCATATATGAGGTTGATAGCTTATTGTTGAAGGCTTACTTATTCATTTAAATCTATTCCTTTTCCAATCAAGTCATTAATGGCAAATAAATTGCATCAATTATATAAAATGGAAACAAAAGAAATATTTATATTTAAATATTTGTCCTACACATTCAATATTTTTATCATAAGTAAATACAAGTGATTGTAAACATAAGGAAATAAAAGTAATAATAGTAATTTTCTATAAAAATTTATTACTGAAAATAGATAAAATTTTATCGTACTTCCTTTTTCCTGCTTATAAATTCTTTTTATTTATTTGATTTTTTCCCCCTCTTTTTTATGTTTCCAGCTGCCCGTTTCTTTTGATCATAGACGCTGAATACAACTAACAGAGTTTGCAAAACTACCATCTAAAGACAAAGTTAGCACCTAAGTATTCTCATTTCCAAACTTCTGTACCACACGAATGTAAACAAAGGTCAATCCTATAAAATTCTTTTAATTATTGTAGGATTAAGTCACAGTTCTCTTATCTGCAATCGAAATTAAAGCTATACTAATCATAATCTTGAAATTTAAGTTGAAAAGCGTGAAGTTGATTAATTGGCCAGTTTTGCAGTGACTTACATTTAATAATAAAATAAGAATCTAATAAAACTTTCATTTTTTAAAATGGCATCAGACTTTTCAGATTATTAGGAATAACTATTTAGGAACGTAACCTGCACTAAATGTTTTGGTAAAATCCACAAGATTGTGGGGAAAACCAATTCTAATCTAAGCCTTAGTTTAATATTTTTAATTCTAGATTTCTCTTACAAGAAGCTTACTCCCAGGTAAATACTGTTTTTATACAGCTATTGATAGCATTATTTCAAAAATAAAGGGTGAAATTTAATATTATGTTCTACTGCAGAGCTTCTATTGTAAGCTTTCACATTATTTGCAATTTCACCTACTTTGCAATATTTAATAAATGAATCGATCTTTTATTAAAATACTTTAGCAGTCCAGCAACTTCATTTAATTCATCTTGCATGAATTTCCACTTAAAATCTCATTATTTTGTATGCATTTCCAGCTTAGAAACCTTTTTTTCTTTTGTAAAAATATTTTAATCTAGGTAAGAATAAACTTAATCTTTTAAAAAAAATTATTAACTGTGTACTTAAAGCCTTATAATATTTATTGTATTTAAAACTGTAGGTACCAGCCAAATTTGCCCTCAAGTGCTAAAATAACCGTAGACAAATTATTGAACTATAAGTCATAATAAAGCTAAAAGTAGTTCACTAATGAAATATATTTTCATGGGTGTTTTTGACCTGTTAATAGCTCTGCCATACTGCCTAAACTTTAAGCTAAATGATTTATCAATAGTTTTAGATTTTAAAATTGTTTTTGGTTTTCTAGAGTAATAAGATATTGCGAACTGATCGATTGTTAAATTTTTGTTCTTAAGTTGAAAATAATTCTTATTGAGAAACAATTTATTAAATTAAGCTTCAAAAAATAACGTTAAAATTTAATCCTACTATATATCAAAAAGAGTGGAAAATTTCAGTTAATTAAAACTACTATCCAACTTATTAGATTAAAATTTCAGTTTTTTAGATATGCAAGTACTGCTTTAAACTGGGGAAACTTGTATGTTTGCTGTAAAATTTAAAGCTTAACTTGAATGTTTAAATTTAAAATTTGTTAGACTAAATTGAAGTTTTTTAAAACTGAGAGAATTCAAGTTTAAGGTTTTTCATTATGGATTTAATTTTACAAGTTAAATACATTTTGTGACTTGCAAAATCATAGCTATGTAATGTTCAACTCAGTAGCATTCGGTCTCAGTTGATGACAGTAAAATACACAATATATTTATGACTTAGACAAATACTAGATTCATGGAATTAAAACAGTAAGATTCTTTGGAAATTTTTGCCCATTATTGTGAAACTACAAATATTTATAACCTCTATGGTAGAGGTAGTATGAAAAAAAAAATCATACTTCCTTTACTCTTCTGAATCTAACATAATGAGTACTCCAGATTTAAAGATGTATATTTCGTGTATATAAATGGATGTAAAACAAGGAACTCTAACAATATTTTCTAATGAAGATAATACATATTTGACAAATATAATAGGTATAACTACTTTTCCAATCATTACTTAGTTTCTTCCAGTTTATATTTAGGACTAATGAAGCTGATTTCTGGGTAAATGTTGCCGTATTAGCTCCAAGAGTTCGTCTTAACATTTCGCTTAACAAAGAACATAAAAATTTTTAGCAAGTTCCTCCTCATTTTGCATTCAACTTAGAAAGTAGTTTAAATTCATTCATGCAGCCTCATTCTAACTTTAAATTAGATTAATTTAAATACGAAGTGATATTTGGTTGAAAACTCAGAATGAATGAGTTCCTCTCAGAATGAGTTGAAGTTTTTCATGTTAACAAGCTTGAACTACATTTTAATGAAGATATCATTTTTCAGAAAATTCGTATAATTCTTTCTTATTAAACACTGCTTTTGAAAGTAAATAACATCCAAACTTGAGAAACAAAGTACTTTTCTTAAGCTTATAATTACAAAATTATGTTGAACAAACTTAATCATAATTTCCCCAAACAATATTATAACTCCTGAAAGTCATTGAAGCAATTTAAGTCCGTTACATATATATCTCACTGTTGGACAAAAAATTGAAACTGCATTACTTCGTTATATCCTTATGTTAAGCAACAACGGTAAATAGTGGTTTCTCAAACTTTTGTCTAGAAATATCGAATAATTGGACTACAGATAAAAGCTAAAATGTTTTAAACATTTAGTGAAACTGATAGCATATCTAAGCTAATAGTATTTTCAAATATAAAAGAATGTAATGAAATATTTAGTATATTTTTCATCTAGAATAATCGTTCCTATTTTATTGAAGTTTTCTCAAAAGCTAATCTATACAAAAGAAAACGAACGTCGCTAACTGCCCCTTAAATATCTTGCTCTGATTAAAATCATTCTTAATCTACGTTATAGTTTTCGTTAATAACATTTATATTCAGAAATAAGTTTACATAAGTGCGTCAAAACTTAACGCCAAGGCAACTTATGATTTTGTTACTTTGATTTTTGCTATGGGAACATTCCCTCAAAATTGAGGCAAAATTTTATTATTACTGAATGACTACCTTTCTGGCTATCAATTTAACTTTTCGGGGTTTCTACTCGCAATCGGTGTAGAGCCAAGTGGTTAGTGGTCTGTCCTTCTGTTCGACAGTTTTTGGGTTCGAATAACGCCTCAGTCTTGGTTTGTAGTGGTTCGGAGTCGACTTCAAACTGTAGGTCATGATCTAATTATAGCTCTCGTGTGAAAGAGAAAAATACCTATTGACATCAAACCACTCGGGTGTAGATACTTATAGTAATTTGCAATCAACTAAGTCGTTGGTTAATGTCGAATTAGCATACGCGCATGCATAAAGTGATTCTTATCGAGCAGGTTTGTTCGGTAGTAAATAGAACTAAACAGTGGAGTATAAAATTTTATATAACAATTTATATATACTTGTTTGATACATTACCCAATTTTTTTAATTTTGAGAGCAACTTAAATTTCTCTAGAGAAATTCGAATGTACTACACTCAAGAGATAACTTAGTTTTATCTTCTACATGATGGCTTGCTGTATACCTTCGGGTGGGCCAGCACTACATCAGTTAGTTTTCTACATGAATTCTTCCCTTTTCATTTTTCTTTGATCAGTACATTTTCTTTTAATAAAAGTTGTGTTTAGTGTTATGTAATAACTTATTTTAATGTATTTATATCTATAATTCTAGATTCATTTTTATATCCTGGATTTTGAATTTATGTTCAATGAAAATGTAAAAAATACTGCGATTTGATTTTAAAAATAACCTAGTATTATTTTCAATTACATTTACCAAAATAAAAGTACATTAGCTAAATTTTTCTTTAAACTTCAAAAATATACCTAATCGTAAATACAAAAGTTTTTTAATTTACTTTCACATTAAAATTTACGTGGTTATTTTATTCATGGTTATTTTAATTACAACATTATAATTTAATCTAACCCACACCTTTAAATAATTTATAATTGTAAAAACCAATTCATATGACTGCAAATGAAATTTGTTTATGCAAATTAAAAATTCAAAAATCTTTATTATGAACTTGTAATATTCCAAACAAAGGTGATTGTGTTTTACAATTTAATTCTAATTTTACGAATATTTTGACGATACTGTTATTAACTAGCAATTTCCGCTTCAATTTTCTTGAAAATGTGAATTGCAATTGATTTACGTTTTGTGGAAATTTATTAGTTTTATACTTTTAAAAATAGTACGAAATAATAAGTTAACAAAAAATTTTATTTTTTAAAATTTCAATTATTCAAAATCATCTCTTACAATTTTCTGGAATGCTGCTGTATTCTTGCTTAATGCTTTTTACGGCTTATAAATATGTAGCTCATTTACAATAGCAAATTATTCATTACTCATGTTATGTCATTCTGATCGTCCTATTCACTTACAAGCTTTTTAATTATTTCCTAGTATTGCTTTTTCCGGGTTTCAGGTCATTGATCTAGACTTGTTGGAAGACTGCTTTCAAAATATTTAATTTTTTCTAAATTAGAATATAGTGTGCCGACTGGAAGTTAAACTTAACTTTTCTATTGCACTTGGTATATTTCGAAATTATAATGCTCAAAATAGCTCCTCGCACACTCACAGCGTTGTAATAATAAATAAAACTTGCCAAATTTTAATTCAGTTTTAACTTTATGATTGGTTTAGTAAATAACTGCTTGGTAAAAGTTAAGGTTCGCACCTGAAAATTTTGCTTAGATTTTAAGGATTTGAATGCATAAAAAGTAATCCTTATTTTCATAATCTCTTCTAAACAATCATGTTAAATCCAATAGCATGGTCTTAAGGTAATTTATACCCTAGTGTGAATGCTGGAAGAAATGATTAATCTCATCAATCAATAGCAATAAGTTAAAAGGTGATCTTTACATTTCAATTTATAAGGCACAAGCTGTTTCAGGAATGATTTGTAATAAACATATCTATCAACAAGCAATACCGGCGAGTCTTTTCTTGAGTATGTATGCTAAGCGTATGTCTATACTCGTGAAACTAAACGTTGCTATTTTTAGAATGTTAGACAATTTTTTTTTCAGTAAATGCATATTTTTGAAAAAGTGTATTTATCTGTTACACAGTATAATTGTGCTCCGAGGATAGCTTAACTGACAAAAGTTTTGTTCCTTTCTACTTTAACAGCATATTTGAAAAATAGTATTCATCCCAATATTCTCGATTAGGTATTATCCTATGAGTTACTCAAACACTTAATTTTGCCAAAGATTGCTAAATTTTCGGCACTGCTTATACGATCTGAATATCTTGTCAATAAAATCAAACCAGTCTCATTCAATATCAAGAGATACCGTAAAAACTCTTAAGCACTTTTCTCGAGCTGGTAACTGAAGAACCACTCTCCCAAATAGGTAACTCTCAGGTCTTCTGTTCAACTTGCGAATTCGATATTTATCTCGAGAATAGTTATTTGTAATGATTTTCAAGATCTGAGAATAGAACGAACCATCGTGGGTGGTATGATTAGGGATCTGAAATTTTTTCCATTGAAAGTGTTTTTAACTCTTTTCTCCTGGCAGAGAAACTAGGATATGATCTGGAATATTTTACTGAAAGAGCATGAGAGTAAATTTAATGTTTCGCTTTTCTTAATAAGTGTAATTAATACAGCTAAGAATGTTAAATGTCCACAAAATATTGGCTTAAGAATGATCAGCTAAGCAGGCCAAAATCCTACACTGAAATTTCTTGGTAAAATTCTAGTATCTACTCATTGTAGTTAAGTGTTCAGCAAAATGTGATGCAAGAAAGTTAAAGCAGAGCCAATGATTCATATCAAGATTTCTCTATTTTAATGTTATGAACAAGAGGTAAAATATTTTGTTTTCAATGTGACATTGCCAATCTCATAAGTGAGTTTTCATAGAATCGTTAGAAACTATACTGGATTGAATATCCTGTATAGTCTATAATCCTATTTTTAAGGTTGAAAAACAAGATTTTTAAGATAAAAAAGGAGGGGTACTCGTACAACTGCCTATTCTCAGTACTGGAAGTGTAAAGAGCATTATCTTGCAAACTAGAAGTTCCGAAGCAAATGATGTCTCACAAGATGCCTTTTTATTTTAGTCTTAACACTTTAATATCATTATTCAATTTAATGCCATTATACAAAAACACTTTAATGCCATTACAATTATTTTCATTAAATATGGAATGAGTATTCCAGTCTTTGGAATAAAGGAATATTCATATCAAAATTGTAATCTGATAGATCTAACAAATCCTCAAAATTATCATCCGATTGCCCACACAAGTTGCTTCATAAAAACTTGAGCATATGGTTAGTGCAGATTTACTTATGAATTTGAAGATAGCCAGTACACACACATCATCACCTTATTAAAATAGATTTCAAAATAGAACCATTAAGGAAATTTTTATATATAAATGCCTTTCTTTGAGATAACATAATTCACTGTTCATTTTTTATATGGAAAATGTCAATGATAATGCATAACGCTATGAAATTAGCATTTTGTATAATTTTTGGGGACTTTAACAAAAGCTTAAAGACCTAATTAAGATAGGTATTGTTCGTAAAAGGTCACTTTTAATTGATTTTTCAGGGAGGAGTTTAAATGTGACTATGTTTGACAATTTAATCAGTAGCATTATTGTGTTGAAACAATCTGTCAAATTGTAAACAGCAGTGAACAATCTAATAGTATAATAAAATCTGCAGACTTCATCGTAATACAAAAGTTATTGTCTTAGTTTCAGCTGAAAAACTTAACCTTGCCTTGATCCGAGGTTAAATAAATGACATAACTTTTGAATCATAATAAGGCTTCATGGGGTAGTTTTCAACGAACATTGTGGTGGTAAAGTTTACTTTAGATTTGGAAAAGTTATAAGAGACTGGCTTAAAATTTTCAAGGTGCTCTAATAAGTATTAGAGTATTGATTAAAAGGCATTCCTTCATGATGTATCAATCTTTATATTTTGAAATACCTCTGCTTATGGATAAAAAGACAATCTATTGTATGCAATTTTGGCAAATCAGTCAGTTTTGGATATCTTTATCATTTTGAACTCTATCCATAGCCTTTGTGTTCTGTAATTAACGACCTCTTGAACCGAGGGCTGAAAATACAGCCGAATAATCAGTTTTCTAGCCTTCGTTTTAACACTTGTTGATTCGAATCCTACTTGAGTATAAGTATTTTAGCCCTTGTGTGTAAAAAGTTATCATTAGGAAACAAACTAACCGAATCCTTTATTCTGAATAGTTGTCTTCCAGTGATCGTTATCAGTATTCTTCCTATATCCCTGTATTTACAGATGGATTAAAATAATTTTTTAAAGTCAATTGCTATATTTGAGAAAATGCTATTTACAACTACATTCTTTAGAAATCTTCCTCTAATTGCACGGTTTTGAAGTCATCTTTATATCCAACGTGCTCTAGAATTAATACGATCCACCTATCGTAAATATACCTTGTGATAAGGCGAATGCGTTGTAATTTAAACATTTTGATAATTGCGATAATTGTACCGCCGAACTGGCAACCCTATGGTTGCACTCTCGGCTTCAGTTCATGGGTTCGAATACAAACTTGGGTTTAGATGTTAGAAGTTCGAAATCCACTTGATACTGTTACCAGTGTAATTAGCCCTCGTGTTCAAAAAATAACCGTAGATCGGCAAACATAATTGTTTCGGAAATCCTAGATATTTTCTAAATCTATTAAAATAGAAAGGAACTGTTTTTCTTGGGTTCCAAGTCGTGTCTATTACTGACAATAAGTGTGCAGACAATGCTGCTAAAAATGCAACTAAATTTTTACACGAAATATCAACTCTTTATTCTGATAGTAAATTATCAAAAAGATTTTTCTTCCACTTTCAAAGGGCATAAGATTCGAAAGCAGAACAAATTGCATAATATCCTTTTGCATTCTTCCATTATATGTATTTGATAATTGAACAACAAAGCAAGTTTCTCACTTTCTTCCGTTCCCGGTTATTTTCATGAATTTAAAACCTACATACCGTTGCATCAAAGATACTAGTTTTTATACAATTGTCCGAGAGTACAACAATTTGATATTTGCCATGCATCATATTTTAAATTCTGTCCTAATTTTAATATTCTCAGCTTTGTTTTTCTTAACAGCAGAGCTTTTTAAGTTTAAATGGTTTAGGTTGGTTAAAAATTCCTCAAACATAGCATTTTAAATATAATAGGTTTTTAAAAATATATATTTTAATATTACAGTATAGCTAGTGTTTTGACCTTCATTTGAATAGTTCATTGCATTGATTCCCAGCTTTAGATGTTTGTATTAGTTCGGAAATCCGATTTCAACTTAATGACCCGAAAAAACTCTTCCTCTTGTGCTAAAAGTAATTGAGCATTACGACTTGCACCAAATATAAATATGGTTAGGCTTTCTATGAGCATATTTTAAATAACATATATTTTAAATTGTACAAATTGTCTTCCAAACTTGATTTTGAGGGGGGGTGGTAATTTCTGGACTTATCATGATAAAATGAAACTAACTCCAACTAGAGATCAAAAACAACGGTAATTGAGCGATATACAAACACAGTACAGAAAGAGAAGCAATTTGCTTATTAACTTAACCCACTTAAACTGATAAAAAATTATATTGAAAGAGACTCAGTACAAACTTCTGATCTATAATTTCAAATTATGAACATTCCTTCCGTGTTATGCACGAATTTTGTTATTACACTAGGTCTTGTGGACTGCTTTTTCTGACCGAAGCTGTTAAATACAGCCTGTTTACAACATATCATTATTTTAAAATATGGTTAAATGATTAGGCTTATACTTGAGCTGGCATTTACTTCACACAACACTACTAGAAAAATACTTAAAGCTCAAAGCCAGTCAGTATTTATTTGGCGAGTTTAAGTATGAAACATTTCAAAAAGATGCCTTTATCTATAAGGATACGTTTCTTAATGTATACATAAATTATTCTTTGTCTATACTGATTATTTTTATATTAATGGTATAACACTATTAATGGTGAATTGTAAAGAAGATATATAACGTAAAACAACGAATAATGATGGAAGAGAAACAATTTATATATTTGTAAATTTTAGCATAATATACTAATCATACAATTCCCTGATTAACCATGCAAATTGGTATAGATATTTGGTGAAGAGAATGCCGCATTTAATGTTTACTGTCATTTGACAGTGTTTCAGAATTACGAGGCGGTTGGCTGTTTAGCGGTGGTTGGCAGAAATAAAATAGGTAATAGGAACCCGGTGAGTTTCGAACTGAAGATGGGACGTAATGTTAGTCTCAAATTTTGTTAAACAATTTATGACTTCTAGCTCTTAATCCAGCTAAGAGCAATGCAAATACAAGTGTTAATTGTTGAAGTTATTAATAAATGAACTTTTATTTGTCCTGTGGTACAGTTATAATTCAAAGCGAACTGCCACATGTAATTTACCATCTATTTTGTATTTGATGTCTCAAATATTGTCTCCGATACCGATTTTGGACTTCAGATGCTTAGGAAATCGTAGCATGAAAAAAATGAGGTACATATTTTCAAAATATTTGGGGAGAATTTTTTGTTATTACCTGTCGATTAACAAGCTTACCGTAGCTTGGGAGATTCAAAGCAATAGTGCTGGGCTAGATTGAAAAATTATTTGTAACTTGCATGCTTAATGTTGTAATTCCAATCTAATTTTTGGAGGGAAATTCTTTTAAAAATATTGTTTGTATTTATTTTTTGCTCCTCATGATAGGTTGTATTTATTTTTTGCTTTGTCTTGTGCAAAATCTTTCATTTTAGTCATTAATGCTTGTCACCGAAAATTGAACTTAAACTTATAATTTCTGTATAAGATGAACATTAAGTTATTGGGCTGAGATTTCTGCATTGTAAAAACATTCCAGTGCAATAAAATGGGGTTTTCTTTAAATGAAAATCCAAGTTTTTGAATTTAATAAATAGCAATACATTTCCCTTATAGGAATTGTTTACAATTATATTTTATAATAGTATCATAATATCACTGATGTATAAAAATAGTAATTTAATGTGTGCTTCTTGGTTTAAAGTTTTAAAAGTTAAAATATTTCTTTAGGCTTTGTCAGATGGTCAGAGTTAATCTGTTAGATGTACTAGGTTTCTCAGTAATATTTTCACTATGCTAAAGCTGTTTCTCAATTTACTTTAAATATATTAATGATACATAAATAAATAAAAATCTGGAAAATTAAAGATTGAAATAGCACTTATTAACACTAGTTTGTTAATAATTAGAAAAGTTTTTATAAAATAAACACATTTATATAGATACAATTTTTGTATTTAAATTAGAGTTCACTTCTAATATACAAGTATTTTATTTGGAGATTTTAAATTTTATTATTTTTATTGTACTTAGATTTGTTACAAAGAATTTACTGTCAATTTGGTTATGATATTTTTAGATCTTTCATTTAAATAACTTTCATTAAAATTTAAAATCGGTTTATGCTCAGTTTCGCAAATAAAAGTGTTTCTAATTGTTTTCTACTTACTTAATTATCTTTAAATGTGTACATACACAGCGGTATAGACATGTCCTGAACTGTACTTAAAGGTTAATAGACTTTGAGTACTCGCCTATTATCGAATGCCAGATAATTTTTAACCATTGTTAGGTGACTAGGTCATACCTAGGCTTGTATCCTCCCCTCCAACCGTCTGATCTGTCAACTCCTCCAACCAACTGATTAATGTGGATATGTCCCTAACTCACAGAACTCCAGTAACCCAATGAGGGAGAATGTATTGGCACTTTCCCAATCACTCCCCCTGGTAAATGATGCATCACTTTGCTGATTTTAATGAGAAGCTGTGTGAAGCCACTGAGCTATTTGAGATCTTTAAATGTGTTCTGAGGAACAATATAAAATTATTTGGTGTCAATATAGTGATATTTATGTCAACTTTCCCAATTGTACCCAACTTTAAACTTCAGGTCCTGGTCTAATTAGCCCTCTTGTGTAAAAAATAACTGAGCAATAAACCAAACTAGATTATACCCAAGTATAATTAATTTATTAATGTTAATATAATAGAAAAGGACAAACTTTATCTAATTTTCCATTTATAAATATAATTTAACAGAAAGTTTGTCATAATTATTATAATATTTAAAAAGCTAAAGAAATTCTATTTTTAACCTGTATTATATAGCTCTAAGAAATATCATTTGTCTAATTAATGGGATGTCAAGATCAACATACCTAGTTAAATTTCAACAGTAAATATCAGTAGCTTGTATATAATGTTGCTATACTTTCTTGTGTTACTATAATGAACTTGTAGCATTTAAATATCAAATCTATAAAGGGCATTAATCTAACAAAATTTATATACTTTAATAATAAATTTTTAATGTCTCTATTGGCTATAATAGGGAAAATTTTACTGTGTGCACAAAATGGAATATGTTAACAATTTAAAATGTTGTATTTGTGGTATAGATTTATCTTTAATTTTGAAATTAAAACATCTATTAAAGATTGATTCTGAAGTGTTGATAAATATAAATTTGAGATTAGAAAATCGTGTAAAAGTGAGATTTATTGAATATAAAATAAAGGATATATTGATATTTTAAAGATTTCATGGATTTTCTATTCTTATTAGTAGGTTGGTTGGGCTTTATGGTGCAAGATCCAAAATTGGACATGTTGCACCAGTTCTTATTTCTAGGAAATCATTTTATTAATCATTTATTTTTTCTTGTCAATAATATATTTGAAATCTTATAAATATTCAAGACTTTTTATTTAAATATCTTGTATTAAATTTCTGTTATTTTATTTGATTGTGTAAAAAAATAGAAATTCTTTAAAGGGAGATTAGTTTTATTCTGGCATTAGTTTAATGAAAATTCAAAAATTATTTAAAATTTCAGTAAAAAGATGTAAATTTAAAAATTAGTTCAGTAATATGAAAGGCTGAGTTGCAGTTGCCCGTCTTGAGAATCAAGCCTGTTCCTTGGAAGTGCGAAGCTTTACCAATAAGCCATTATGTTTCAAGAATAAAAATAGCAGTTAAATATCAAATTTTTAATGTGTTTAAATTTATTTGTAGCTAATAATTTGTCTCTAATTTTTACCTTCAATTTATTTAGATTGGTAATTTAAACTGTTCATTTATATATAATATAAGTAATACCAAACATGGTAAACTTATGCGTTATATTAACATATATAAAAACTTGGCGGCAAGCGGTTTGTAAAAATGAAGAATCTAGATTATTATGTTATAACTTTAAGTCAATCCATTCGATTGAAATATTTTCAACAGTTTAACTACAATAAAGATTGTATAAAATTATACTAAAATTATTTTGTGACTCAAATTGTTTTATTTCTAAGTTTATTTTCAAAAAACTCTTTAGAATAAGCTAACTTTAAAAAACTAAGTTATTAATCAGATAAATTGATATAATTTTCATAGCTTAGTTTTGTGGACAGTTGTAGTTTTAGCTTAAAATCAATGTAAGACTGCATTGAACAGTAAATTTTTCTCTAAATTTTTTACTTTCAGTCAGGATTCAGATTTAATTTTTAAGTATTTTGAAAGAATTCGCACACACACACTATGCCTGGATGAAAAGGCAGTTTTCATTAATAAAATTGACAATCTTTTAATCCGAAAAGGAAATAAAAGCAATTGAATCTTAATTTCATAAAGTTATCAAAACTTGGTTCCATTTGTATAAGTTTGTTTTTGATGAATAATAGTTGTAATTTTTAATACTTTGATTAATCAAATAATTTTCTGGTAAACTCCCCATATCATCTATAATTTTAGTTTTAGATAGGGAACTATTAATTATTTTATTGACTAATTAACATCAAAATTATATATGAAACAAATTCAAGGTAAAAGAAAATCAGATTCACACAGTTCTAATCTTTATTTCTTCTAATAAATACTTCACAGGTATTCCTGGAAACAAAAACTAAATTGTTAATCTTGATCCATCAGCTATAAAGTAAATAATTTTGCTACCAGAAATATAAGTTTTATTAGCGTTTGAATTTCCTTATTGTATCATTATTTTAAGAGAAGGAAATTACCATATAAAAACAGGAAGAATATTTTTTCTATGTAATCTATTTTACAGTAATTAAAGAGTGGTTTGTAAAAATGACTAGACTTTGATGGGTTATGCTCATATCTTGCAAACTAGATTTGGCCTGCACATCATAGATTATGCTTTCTTAAAAAAACTCATTTTACAGCTATGAAGTTTTATATAATTAAGAATAAAATCTGGTTTTTATTATAGAGTTAAATATTTGATACTTTAAGCTAAAATAAGAGCTAAAAGAAATATTTTAAGAAATATTAATATTTTTTAAAATATTTCTTTTAGCTCTTGAATTAAAGAAAAATATTAAAATAAAATATAACAAAACACTATTATATTAACATTTAAAGATGTCACCTTGGCAAATGTTTGTAGTGATTTAAAATTCATTTAATCTTTAAATTCTGTTTAAATTTGCTTATGTGTAAAAATGTCTGAAGTCTTAGAAAACCAACCAACCACTATTTTAAGGTTACTTTGAAATTTTGTTTATAAAACTGCAAAATGTATAATGTTTTGAAATTTAAATTTCGTTGTTTGACCTTGGAGTTCTGATCTAAGTTGAGAAGTTACTCTAACAGACTATATGTATGCATGCAACTAAAACTTGTAAAAAAAAAAAAAAATTGAATATCATAATTAGAAGTCAAAAAGTAGAATTCAGTGTTGTATAATTAAATAGGTTGTAAGTAAGGATTTAAGTAATTAATGTATCTGATCTTATTTAAATCAAAGCATTTACAATTTATAAATTATTGACTCTTATGTTAATGAAACAGGGTTTTATTTTTAGATATGATATATATATTATAGATATTGTTACTATATATATTTTTAACATAATGTTAATGTGTACTATTAAGCTGTAAAAGCTCTAATATAATTATACTAGCGCATCACTCTTGACATTGTGACAGCATGAGTGGTGTATGAACAAATGGCTTTCAGTTATTTTTTTAAACAGCTTTTTTATAAGAGAACCTGTTTATTGATGGACCAAAAATAAATTGGTCACGTCCATGCATTGTGAATGCTCAGATGGTTCTTTCTACTGTTGGTCTAGACGGCTATCAAGTCTGTCATGTTTGAACAATTATTTTTCTATTAGTATATTTAACACTTAAAAATGTTAACTTAGGAGAATAGTTCTCGATACTCACATGTGTCATTGCTATAAATTGGGATTTTTTAGAAATTGTAGACATTCTTTTTCGAGATTTTTGAAAATGTGTATTTTATAATATAATGCTTTGTGAAGTCCTTATTATTCTACTGCAGCATACCATCCAACAACTTCAGATGTTAAACTCTTCATAACTGATCCAGCTAAACTTATTCCTATACTTGCCATGTAGACTTTGACAATGAATCAATTCTTAAATTTATCCTAAGAAGGGTAAATTTATTTTTCAAAAACTTGTTAACTTATCTAATCTTTTGGTGGTATTAAAAAGCTTATGGGTTGATGGCGTAAGAGTAGTCTCTTGGTATACATTTTTATTTTAATTTCTTTCACTTTGTAATTATTTGGATTGATTTGTTTACTTCATTGCTTGATTAGTATTTTATAATTAAAATCAGATGTAATAAGCAAAGAATCTTATTTTTACATTTTTCATTAAAAATAACTTGAATATGAATTTGTTTTATGAATCTATATTGAATTGAATTATGTTATCAATATATATCTTTAAATACTTAATTGTGGTGTGCAATACTTAAAAGTATTATTTATATTGTGGTGAACAATATAAATAATACTTTTAAGCCTCACAAGATCGCAGTACAAGCTGGATTTTCTCCTGTGAGCTTTGTGGCTGCGCATGCGCGAAGGCAGTTTTTTCTGACTGGAGAGAAGTATAAATGCACTACGGGTTGTAAAAGTCGCGGCGGAAGTCATTGTTGTTGAAGTTGAAAATAAAATCTTTTTTTTCTATCTTAGTCCATCGTAATTTTGGAGGCTACATAAACACACCAAAATGGTGACCCGGACAAATTACTACATTTAGGACTTTTATGACCAGTTATTTTCCAGTTCGGAACTTATTTTCACTTTTTCAACATCAGCGAGTGACGAGCCTACACCTTTTGGATTATTCGAGAGCACACGCATGCAATTTGGCCTCTGCAATGCTGCAGCAACCTTTCTAAGGTTCATTGACGAGGTCACTCGGGATCTGCCGTTTGTCTTTGCATTCGTGGATGACATCTTAGTGGCATCAAAATCACCTGAAGATCACACCGAACACCTTAAAACATTATTTGGTAGATTATAGATTTATGGTCTCAGCTTAAAATCCTCTAAATGTATATTTTGTAAATCGTCAGTAAACTTTCTAGGTTTCAAAGTATCTGAAGCTGGTCTTGAACCCTTAACGGAAAAAGTAAATTGCATACTAAATTTTCCCCAACCAGAAACTTTAACTCAATTAAGGCGTTTTCTTGGTCTGTTAAATTTTTAGACGTTTTATTCCGAAAGCAGCTGATTTGGCAGATATCGTGGATGTAACACCAGTGCTGGTAAGTGCTTGCTCTGTTTCCTCAGACCATTCCCTTGAAAACTGCGTACTAGATGAAATTAAAAAACTAAGCTTGCGTGTAGACCAGATTTCTCGAGGCAAAAGTCGTAGTCATGAGCGTAATCACTCATTCAGGAAACGTAGCCGCTCAAATACAATAAATGCTGTTGGTATATTGCGCAACAGCAATGTTCACTCGGTAAAATCTGTATCAGGTGATAGTGTTTATCATAAGTTATTGCAAGAATTTGCTGAAATTACAAGACTGCCACGTCCAGATCAGGACATAAAACATTCAGTGATTCATTTTATTAACATGACTGGTCCGCCAGTAACGGCCAAAGCTCGTAGACTTGCACCTGACCGCTTGCGTATTGCTAAGGAGGAATTTCAAACCATGATTCAATTAGGACATATGCGCCCCCTCTAAAAGCAATTACGCATCACCATTGCTCATGGTCCCAAAAACCACTGAATGGAGACCGGTTGACTACCGAGCACTAAATTCTCAAACCATCAAGGATAATTATGGCGTGCCAAATATTTTGAATTTCACATCATTTACATGGCACAAAATTATTTTCACATATAGATCTAGTAAAAGCCTATCACCAGATTCCCATAAATCTGGCTGATATTCACAAAAGTGCAATAATAACACCATTTCTCTGCAATTGAAAAGAATGCCTTGTATTCTAACATCTACTGAACTAATCTGTGATGTGTCAACAGGCACACCAAGACCTTTCGTTCCAGAAAGTTTTTGCAGAATTGTGTTCGAACATTTTCATTCTCTGTCCCAATCGGGAATAACAGCCACAACACAACTGATAACTGCAAGATATGTGTGGCGTGCTATGAGGAAGCACCTCAAATCTTGGGTCAGGAGTTGCAATTCGTGCCAAAGATCTAAAATTAACCGACATAACAAAACTCCTCTTGGAACGTTCACAGTGCCAGATGCAAGGTTTGCACACATTCATGTCAACCTGGTGGGTCCTTGGCCTCCATCAGAAGGTAAAACCTAATATCTAACAATCATTGACAGATTCACCAGATGGCCTGAAGTGATACCTCTTCGGGACATCACTGCTGAAACCGTTTGTCGAGCCTTGTTCAGCAGTTGGATTTCACGGTTTGGATGTCCTTTTACGATAACTACTGATCAGGGACACCAATGCTCATACCAGATGGACTGAAACCTTGCCTCATGTCCTCTTGGAAATCAGATCAGCAGTCAAGCCTGAAATCGA
Organism: Latrodectus hesperus; assembly: GCA_037975125.1. Lineage (NCBI taxonomy): Eukaryota > Metazoa > Arthropoda > Arachnida > Araneae > Theridiidae > Latrodectus > Latrodectus hesperus. The sequence continues at coordinate 25,915,598 of CM075854.1, forward strand.
CTCTTCCAGTGCCGAACTGGTGTATGGTACTTCATTGAGATTACCGGCTGATCTGTGTACAGATACTCCATCACAACATCCTTCTGTAAACGACTTTGAGAACTGAGGACTAAGATGAACAGCATCAAACCATGTTCCACATCTGCACATACAAAATCCAGGATATTTGTACACCCAGAACTAAACTCCTGTAATCATGTGTTTCTTAGGGTGGATAAAGTGACACCACCACTTTCCCCAACTATATACTGGTTCTCACGAGGTTTTTCAAAGGGATCAGAAAACAATCACCATTGATATCAATGGTAAGAAACGTGTTTTTCTAGACAGAGTCAAACCAGCCTTCATTATGGCTGTGCCAAATTCTGACTCAATTGTATTAGTGTCACACCCAAAGGGGCAGTCCAGTGTAAGAAAATCTGGTCGGAGAGTTCAATTTCCTAAAAGACTCGTAACTGAAATAGACTAGCACATACATCTAACAAAAAATTTTTTCTAATGTTACCTATTGTTTGTACATTTATTTTTATGTTATCGTTGGTCCCTCACTGGGGGATACTATTGTGGTGAACAATATAAATAATACTTTTAAGCCTCAAAAGATGGCAGTACAAGCTGGATTTTCTCCTGTGAGCTTGGAGGCTGCGCATGCGCAAAGGCAGTTTTTTCAGACTGCGGAGAGAGAAGTATAAATGCCCTACGGATTGTAAAAGTTGCGGCTGTCGCGGCGGAAGTCGTTGTTGTTGAAAATAAAATCTTTTATTTCTATCTTAGTCCATCGTAATTTTGGAGGGTACATAAACACACCAAATATATCTTTAAATACTTAATTTTAAAATTATCATAAAAATAAAATTCTCCAAATTATAAGCATTTGGTATCAAAATTGCCTTTAACAGAGAAGAAAAGTTACTTAGTAGTTCTTTTTTTTTTTTAAAGTGGAAATATATATTTTATGCAGGGTGCAACAGAACAGACTAAGCAGTTTCTATCGATTGCCACTGGGCCTTTGGTGGGGGTAGGCAGTTGCACATGATCTGCCTTTGTTCAATCGGTGATCCAATTTCAGTAGCCAACATGGTCTGGACCGATGCACATCATGGTTTTGCCATTCGCACTTATTGTGAAATCAGATGATTTGCGATCACTACACAACAATTTTTTCGGTGTCAATTCAATATTCCATGCAACAATGCTGTTTCCTATGCAAATACAATTTGGTCCTGGGTTTGCATTTGGAGGAAATTGGTAGAGTAGATACACATAGCCAACACAGATCCATCAGAACGCCAGAAAATGTGCAGTGGGGGAACAGCAGTTCAACAATGGTCTCAACTTTCTGCTCAACGACATGCTGTTGCATTGGAGATTTCAGACCGCAGTTTGTGAAAAATTCTGCAATGTGATTTGAAGTTGTGCGACTACTATTTTTGGGAATATCTGAAGGAAAAGGTTTTCAAAAACCACCCTCACATCATACCAAAGTTGAAAGAGCGGATTGATGAAATGAATGCCATACCTCACGATATGTGTGCAAGAGCTGCTTGAAACTTCAGGTATCTACAATAATGTATTAATGCTAACAGCTGCCATCTTGATGAAATAATTTTCAAAATTAAATGAATGTAAAATGGTATATTGTACTAATTTAGAAAATTTGAAAGATTTTTTTCTCTATACATCCAGGTTTAGCAGTTTTAAATAGAATTAAAAATTAAACTGGTTTTGTCACACCCTGTATTAGATTGAATATTTTAGTCTTTTAAGTAAATTGCAGTAGATTACTGCAGTAGCACTAAAATCATCAATCTTTTTAACAACAGCAAAAGAATTAGAAGAATTAGGTGACTAATTCTTCACCATAACAAGCCCAGAAACTGCTTTTCATTTATCTTTACCTGGTCAGCACATGTGAACCAAATCAAGGAGGTTTATAATATTACCCCTGCCAAATTCATATATCATCTCAGATGAAAGGACAGATAAACAGAGAAAGAAACATCTATGCCTGAACCTGGACTTGATCCCGGGACCAATAGCCTATGAATCAGGAATGCTAAAGATCCAACCTTCAGTCGGCATACACAAATAATTTCTTCTATTTTTACAGGAGTTTTTCATGTGTTATAAGTGGCAGTAGACATAGCTCAGCATATTTATTATTAGTAATATAAAAATTTTAATAGTTATCACATCTAAGAAAATCTTATTTCTGATGGTATGGTATTTTAAATCATTACAACTGTTTGAAATGACTAAATTACTTACACCCAAAGAGTGGATAAATAAAACTAGCCATAAAATAATTCTTTGATAGTGAGAGGGGCTGCTAATATCTCCAGACCAAATTCAGCCATTATAAAGTTTTAAAAATTTTGTAAATATATTGAAATTGTGTATATACAGAGAATGCTTTTATAAAAATAATTGATTTTAAATACTTATTCTATTTGTCAACTAACTTAGTTTGTAATGTTTTTAGGTCATCAGCAAAGCTTTTAGTCTCACCTTTGTCTTAGATATTTATAATTGCTCAGAATCCATTTTAAAGTAAGTTTTTGTTGAGCTGGTGCTCCTGGGCAAAAAGTGACCATTGAGCAATATATTGAACTTGGGTATTGGTATATAATAAAGAAGACTTGTATTACATTAGGAAAAGTTCTTCAGGCATTTATGAAACAAGCTAATCTCTAAAATGGAATATTTCTTTTTATAGGAGTGTTGTGTTTTATAGTGGTAATCAATAGATCTGAAATCCAATATCAGCATTAGCATCATTAAAACTTATTTCTGATTTAAAGAAATTCCTAGATCTAAAGTAAGGATTTGGATGTAAGCTTTCAAATAGATACAATTTGAATCCTAAAAACAATTATCTTTTTAATATATTATGAAAATCTTAAAGTAATTCATTCATAGTTATAAATTTTTCTGAATCATAAGGAAAAAATAGTGCTTAGAGCACCAACAATAGATTTCTGCAATTTACGATGAAGATTTTTGGAATAAAATCAATTTGATTTTTGAATTTAACATTTGTTTAACTTTTAAAGCATCAGGTTTCAAAGTAATGTTTTTATTTCTTTGATATTTGCATTGTATACATAGTTAAGTAAACTGTCTATGCATAAAATCAGTTTTATAGATATGTACAACGGCACCAACAGTTGAGGATACACCTTGCTTTTACTTGATAAATCCAACTTTCAATCGAAATAACATATTAACTAGAAGAGCAAACGTAATTTTTTTCTTAGACATAAATGGTTTAACAGTAAAAATAAAGAAAAATCAATGATAAAATTCTAAAAGAAAAATTTTCAGAGGTATTTCAAATAAACATAAGCAGACTTCTACCTTAAAAAATTGAGGATACACCAATAAAATTTTTGTTTAACTACCACTAAATTTTTATTTTGCTTGCTACTATAACATAAGTTAGGGCAATGTTATCTTAAATTTTTCAACTGTTATTTTTGTATTTTGAAGTTGGTTTTATGAATTTAAAGTCGCAAATTTAAATGGAAAATGGCTCCTCAGAGAGGCCAGTATTGATGTAAGTAAATTTATATTAAGGTTATTTAAGAAAGGAAAAGCTTATCGTGTGTGAAATAGCTGACATTGTCAGTAGAAGCTATTCGTGTGTCCAGAATATCATTGGAAGATTTAAAAGCGATGGATTAATTGAAAATAAAAGTGGAAGGGGAAGGAAAAATATTCTCAGTGAAATACTCAAAAGGAAAATTTTGAAAGATATCAAGATTGGTCCTAAACTAAGTGCAGTCAAACTAGTTGTAGAAACTTCACGAATAATGGGCATAAGTGTAAGTGCTGAAACTGAGAAATGTGTGATTAGACATGTTGGATATAACAGTCGAGTAGCTTGAAAGAAACCAATTATAAGCTTACAAAATCAGAAAAAGCGTTTGGAGTCTGTAAAAACTCGTCAATTGAAGACAACTTTTGAAGGAAAGTTATATTTAGTGACGAAAATAAATTCAACATTTTTGGAAACAATGGTTGTCGGAGCGTTTGGAGAAAGCCAAACATTGCTTTGGATCTAAAAACTTTACGCCTTACAGTTAAACATGGTGGCTCTGTCTTGGTTTCGGGTTGCATGGCTTCAAATGGGGTAGGAAATTTAGTTTTTATAGATGGCATAATGGATCATAAGTTTTATATAGATATACTCCGCAACAATCTTAAAGAAAATGTAAAAAAAAAATTGGGTTTAGATGAAAATTTTATATTCCAGCATGACAACGACCCCAAACATATGGCATGTAATGTCAAAATGGGGTCTTTTTCATTGTAAACAGCAATTGTATGCACTACCATAGTCCCCTGACATCAATGTCATAGAGAATTGGTGGGCCACTTGAAATAGCGGTCCAAAAAACCCCGAATTAGGAAGAAAGCTCATTTAAAGCAATGTTACAAGAATGGGATAAAATATCTCCAGATACCACAAACAAATTGGTCGAATTGGTACAAAGTCGTTTAAAGGACATTATATATGCCAAAGAACATGCAACCAAATATTGACACTATCTTTATATGTGATATATCATAAATTTTATTGGTATAGCCTTAATTTTTTTAAAGTAGAAATCTGCTTATGTTTAAAATGCCTCTGAAAATTTCTTCTAGAATTTTGTCGTTGATTTTTCTTAATTTTTATTAATTAAACCTTTTATGTCTAAGAATAGAATTATGTTTGCACCTCTAGTTAATGTTTTATTTCAATTGAAAGTTGGAATTATCAAGTAAAAAAAATGCATCTTTGTTTGTGCCACTGTATAAATTTATATTTAAGAAACAACTCTTTACAATTCAGATTGTTTTGAATCTATATATTTCTTCAGTTATGTTTATGATATTAGTAAACATTAAAAAAAAATATTTGTAGTCACAGGAAATTGCTTTCTTTGTATAATTCTAAAATTATCCAATTTTTATTTGTAAATTAATGTTTTGTGAATTTTAATCTGTTATAGGAAGATAGTTTAAGAATAAAGTAACATATTTTCGCTATAAATATATAAAATGTAACTAAGATTCTTGTATTTTTCCTGTAAAATATATATTTAAATATATAAACTAAATGTAAAACATCCTTGAAAGTAACAAAAAATGAATTTGTCTTTTATTTTATAAACCTGGTTAATTATGCCAGTTAATATCCTTTTATCTAGTGAAGGGGGGCTTTTGATTTAAGAATTTATGGCTTTGATTCCTATTTCAGGAATAGATGTTCACAAATGTTTGGCATTAACTTTATCTTCTTGTCAAATTAGTAATTTTGTTATGCATTAATTAGCAAAAAATAACCATTCTTGGTTGAATGTAAAGCTGGTGAATTGTAGAGCTTGTATTTCACTAGATATAGTGAACTCTTAATCCATCCATAGTACTGTTCGTGGTTTTAATTTGCCAGTTAAGAATGTTCTTTCCAATTTGAAATGTGTCAAATTGGAAACCAACAAATTAGGTTGAACTGACAGCTGAATGGTCATTAACCTTTCGTTCTGCAGTTTGTAGATTCAAGTCTCACCTAAGCATAAGTATTTGAGTGTCTCAGTTTACTTTAAATTGTATGCCTTGACATAGCTAGCCTTCATGAGTAAAAAGCAAACCATCCTATTGAATTAATGTATTAAAGTAGCTTCTGTGTTAAATAGATGAATTGTTAACTTTTCTATAATTGATTTTTTTATAAGTATTTTTTTCACTATTGTTTTTATGTTAGATATTAAAACTTCTTGATTTTGCTAAGATGTGAGTTTTAAGTAATTAGTCTTTTTCTATGAAAATGAACTATTAACCTAGTGACATGCTTTTAAATTTATCTAGAAATTTTGATCATATTAAGTTATTGATTATCTTATTTTTATAAATCATAATGAAATGTTCTGTTATGTTTCTTTCATTAATAACTTTTTAATTGAAAATTAAACTTCCACTTATAATTTTGTGCTAAATATTTTTAAATTCCATTTCAATTCTGTGTTCCTAAAAATTTATTTACTGTTAAGATTAAATTAAAACTTCTTGTGACAAAATATTCAGAAACTTATAAATTAATACTTGAAGTAATAATCATTATTAAAATGTATTATATGTGCAAAATCATTTAAATTTTATTAATGAATTTATTTTTAGGAGTTATCAATTATGTGTGAGAGTGACTCACATCCACTTGGTATACAAACCTTGCTCACAGGAAAATGTGTCCTTATAACTGGAGTGACTGGATTTCTAGGCAAGGTATAATTTATTCCTTATTTGAAGATCTATGAAGTTGCTTTAGTGATTTATAATTTTAAGTTTAGAATTGTTCATTAAAGATAAATAATCTTATTCTCACTGTCAATAAATTGGAAAAGATTGCTGTTATCAGGTCCTGCTGAAAGATTGATCTTAAATAATTACTTTTACATTACAAATCAAACAGTATTAATTAGTTTACCATGACAGAATTATATATATATATATATATATATATATATATATATATATATATATATATATATTGTTACAAATTTTTAAATAATGATTATATTTGTCTTAAAATATCTCAGACAGATCAGAAATTCTCACATTTTGGGCAAAAATTGCGGTATTTAGACGTGTTGTAGTTTAAAAGCGGATTTCCTAATGATTTGGCGACTTGGCGACAGTTGGCGACATTCTTGGCGACTTGGCGACGGTTGGCGAGATTTTTGGCGACTTGGCGAGAAATCGATACTTCTGGAAACATCCATCACCTAAGCTCTAGGACCAATATTTTCCGAGATAGCCTAGAAGCTTCCAGAGCCTTGGCGAAATTAGTAGATTTCTCCGCCAAGTCAGGTATAAATACCGCAGCCCGACATGGAATAGTAGTAGAGTTTTGTGAAGACAGTCAGTGAGTGAAGACGATTAGTTGTGACTGCTAGTTGTTCTCTGTCTGAGGTATTTGAGACCTGTGATTGGAAGCTATTTCTTATTGTATCTGACGAATTGTAGCTGTATAATTGTGATTGTTACAGCGGGAATTTCGTTTATCTAGTGAAGTTTTTACGAATAAAAGTCTTGTGTTCATTAAGTGGTTGCTTTATTCAACTCTCAATCAACACGAACCCGTGGAGCTCGGTACAACTGGTGTCAGAAGTCGGGATTGAAGAGTTGATGCAGCGTGTCACAAGAAAAATGGATATGGATTTAATGAAAAGTCTTCTCGAAAAATTAGCGGAGCAGATGGCTGAGATGAAAGCTGGACAAGAAGATATGAAAACCGAGATGAAAGCTGGACAAGAAGAGATGAAATCTAGACAAGAAGAGATGAAAGCTAGACAAGAAGAGATGAAAGCTAGACAAGAAGAGATGAAAGCTGGACAAGAAGAGATTAAATCCGAGATGATGAAAGAGATAAAATCTGGACAGGAGGTGATGAAAGCTGGACAAGAAGAGATGAAAGCTAGACAAGAAGAGATTAACGCCGAGATGATGAAAGAGATAAAATCTGGACAGGATGAGCTTAAGAAGGACATTGTAAGTGTTAAAGAAGAATTCTCCAACATCATTCAGGAGAAGATGAATGCAATGGAGGATAAGGTAACTTCAGTAGAAACTAAAGTTCTAGAGATAGAAGAAAACGTGGAAGAAGCATTAGACAATATCAATAAGGAGATTGAAAGCTTGAAGAAGCAAATGTCAAACAGACATGAGGAACCCAACGTGGCATTTGTGCCATCCCTAGCCAATATTAAACTCTCAACATTTGATGGGAAATCATCCTGGCAAGTATACAAGACCCAGTTTATGATGGTAGCGGAAGCCAATGGATGGAATCCCCGAGCCCAAGCTTTTCACCTGGCGGCTTCTTTAAGAGGAGACGCGGCTGACATCCTCGAGACGCTTCCGGAGGAACAGAGGCACGATTTCCAAGCCTTATCGAGTGCGCTTGAGCTGCGGTTTGGAGATAAGTGCACCAAAGAATATAGCAGACTACAGTTAAAGTCCCGCTATCAAAAAGCGGGTGAAAGTCTGCAAGAATTGGCTGCCGATATTCAGCGACTTTCCCATCTAGCATTTTCGGACTGCCCAGCTGAGATACGTCAAGATTTGGCCCTCCATTACTTCATCGATAGTGTGCGGGATCCGGAGATACAGAAAACACTTAGACTTGCCGATGTCAAAGATATTGGATCTGCCCTAGTCTACGCACATAAGATAGAGGCTGCCCAGCAGGCCACGCGTAAAGACCAGCACTCAATCAGAGCCGTTTCTGCTATTGATACGAACTATGATCTAAGAAAGCAAATTGAAGATTTGCGGCGAAAATTACGTAGCTTAGAATTGAGTAAAGGTGGCAGAAACACGAAAATTCAGTGTTGGACTTGCGGTGGAGTCGGACACGTACGTAGATACTGTCCGAAAACAAAAGATGGTGGAATTCCTAAAATGGAAATACGTCAACGCAAAGAAACTCTTCATGGAAATACTGATGCATTATCAAGGAAACCGTGTAATGAAAGCTGCCGATATTGTTCTAGAGTAGAGAAGAACTATCAGCTGGTAAATCCTTCGGTACGCCAAGTTACTGTTTTACCTCCATCGAAACCAGACCCATGGAGTGATAAAGAACTTAGAGAAGCCCAAAAAGAAGACCCAGATATAAACCCAATTCTTAGAATTAAAAGAATCTTCCAGTATGAAACCAAGTTGGCAGGATATCTCCACCTACAGTCCTGCTACTAAGCAATATTGGGCTCTTTGGGACTCACTCCATATAAGAAATGGTGTCTTATACAGGAAATGGGAGTCCGATGATGGACGTAATTTCAAATGGCAGCTTGTTCTTCCAAAATCAAGAATTTCAGATGTTTTGAAAGAATTGCACAGTAGCTCAACTGGAGGCCACTTCGGAGTAATGAAAACTCTACAGAAAGTTCGAGAACGCTTCTATTGGAGCAAAACGAGACAAGATGTAGAGAAATGGTGCCAATCTTGTGATGACTGTGCGGCACGTAAAGGACCGAAGAAACGTAGCCGAGGAAGGTTGCAGCGGTACAACGTAGGAGCACCTTTTGAGCGGATAGCATTAGACATTTTGGGTCCTTTACCACGATCTTCAAATGGCAACAAATACATACTAGTTGTCATGGACTACTTTACTAAGTGGCCTGAAGCGTTTGCAATCCCCGATCAAGAGGCGACAACAGTAGCCGAAATTCTAGTGCAGCAATGGGTTTCCAGATTCGGCACACCCTTACAAATTCATTCTGATCAAGGAACAAATTTCACCTCTGTTGTGTTTAAAGGAATGTGTCAAATTCTCGGAATAGACAAGACGCAGACCACGCCACTACACCCACAATCGGACGGCATGGTAGAGAGGTTTAACAGAACCATCTTGAATAATCTCTCAGTTATGGTTTCCAGAAATCAGCAAGATTGGGATTTGAAGCTACCGCTGTTTCTGCTTGCATATCGCAGTGCTGTCCATGAGACTACCGGATATACTCCTTCACAGATGCTCTTTGGTCGCGAACTTCGTCTCCCTTGTGATCTTCAGTTTGGTCGTCCACCGGATACATCTTCATCGCCAGAGGAATACCTTCGAGACCTTCAGGCACGTCTTGAAGATGTCCATAACTTCGCTCGAGACCGAATCAACCTGACGACCGAAAGAATGAAGACAAGGTATGACACAAGAGCGACAGGACATGAATTTCAAGAAGGTGACAAAGTTTGGTTGTGGAACCCGATTCGACGTAAAGGACTTTCTCCAAAGTTGCAAGCCAACTGGGAAGGTCCCTACACAGTCCTAAAAAGACTGAACGACGTCGTGGTTCGTATAAGGAAATCATCTTCCTCAAAACCAAAGGTAGTACATTATGATAGATTAGCTCCTTATCGTAATGTAGAGTAAAAATTAGTAGACCATGGTCTCTGTGTAAATAGTATAGATAATTTTAATCTTTTCTATTTTCTTGTATTTTTAGTTGCTTGTGTATGTAATGTGCTCTGTATCATCTTAAAATGTAAATTCTCTTATATTAAATTTGGCCTCCTATCAGGGGATTGTACTGCCCGGGACGTGCAGTCCTTGAGAGGGGGCAATGTTACAAATTTTTAAATAATGATTATATTTGTCTTAAAATATCTCAGACAGATCAGAAATTCTCACATTTTGGGCAAAAATTGCGGTATTTAGACGTGTTGTAGTTTAAAAGCGGATTTCCTAATGATTTGGCGACTTGGCGACAGTTGGCGACATTCTTGGCGACTTGGCGACGGTTGGCGAGATTCTTGGCGACTTGGCGAGAAATCGATACTTCTGGAAACATCCATCACCTAAGCTCTAGGACCAATATTTTCCGAGATAGCCTAGAAGCTTCCAGAGCCTTGGCGAAATTAGTAGATTTCTCCGCCAAGTCAGGTATAAATACCGCAGCCCGACATGGAATAGTAGTAGAGTTTTTGTGAAGACAATCAGTGAGTGAAGACGATTAGTTGTGACTGCTAGTTGTTCTCTGTCTGAGGTATTTGAGACCTGTGATTAGAAGCTGTTTCTTATTGTATCTGACGAATTGTAGCTGTATAATTGTGATTGTTACAGCGGGAATTTCGTTTATCTAGTGAAGTTTTTACGAATAAAAGTCTTGTGTTCATTAAGTGGTTGCTTTATTCAACTCTCAATCAACACGAACCCGTGGAGCTCGGTACAATATATATATATACAATAAAGTTTATAACTTTTATTTGATTTATAATATTTTATTCCAGAAAAATATTGCATATATAATAAAACTTTATTTGAAAATATATTTAATTTGTGAATACTAAAAGTAAACTTAAATTCCTGTATTATATTACTCTGTAATAAAATTATCTTAAAGGAGAAAGTTTAAGTTTTATAAAAATTATATAGTAAACATTGTTAAAATATTTTTATATACTAAAGAAATTTACAACTTTTAAATCAAACTACATTTAAAATTCATAAAATATTTTTTAAATTGGATATGTATTTAACTGAAGTCCATGGAAATTTAATGTAATTTTATGAGTGAGATAATCTTGAGTTTCAATTAAATAATATTTTTCAAACTTCCTTTTATGTAAATTTTTTAAATTTCATATTCCTTGAAAAATGTAATGAAAGTTTAAATTTCTGCTAGAAAATGTTTATATTTTTTGTTTGTAACTTTAATAGCAAAATGCTTTACTTTTCAGAAATAATTTAACTATGAAAATAGTAATTTAATAAATTGTAAAGTCACTTCTTAGTATAATAAAAACAGCCACAAATTTTGCTGTAAAATTTGTCAAACGAATATCAATTGAATAAGTATTGCTTCTTTTTTGCAACCAGAAAAGGCCTTTGTGATTTATTAAATTAGAATTTTTATTAGCTTTGAAACAAACTTTCTAAAAGGAAACTTGATAGGAAAAACTTGAAATTGCTGCTAACACTTGTCACTTATATCACACTCAAAATGTGAGGTGTCGGTAATATAATTAGTAAAGATATAATAAGAAAGAATTTTTTATTTACTATATATATGTAAAGATATATTTTTTATTTATATATGCAGAGATATATTTTTATTTTATGTGATATAATAGATTTGCTGCCTAAGGAAAGTCAAATAATGTTTAGATGAACTAATAAAGACACTATCTTACATTTGGAATAGACAAAGTTGCTTAATGAAATCAAATTTATATATAACATCTGACAGTTTCTGTTAAAGAAACTGAAAAAGCTGCTCTGATAAGTTAACTGTAAAATATACAGGTGTTTTTTTATAGTTTCAGAAAGATAATAACAAAAAATAGTATTAATATATTAAAATGCAAGTCTGTTGTATGTAACTAGTATCTGGAAGTCTGGAATATGTATACATAATGGTTTGGATAGATTTTAAAGAAGTTTGAAAATAAACTTTCTATTTAGTAATGATCAAAAAAAAAAATCTTTAAAAATGCAAGTAATAAGTGCATTCATTATATTACAATTTTTTTTAAATATTATGTTTTTAACATCAATTATTCATTTTGAAGTTCATTATAAATTTACAGAAAGGAATAATATAAACAAATTTAAAAACTAAAAATATATTATATATAGTATTTAAGTAATGTGAAATTTTTTAAATATATATAAAATTTCTTCAATTGTAATTTTGTGTTCATGTAATGCTTTTGATAATTTTCTCATTTACATTAAATCTTTTATAGTTATTTACTTTTTATAAATATTTATCACTATCATTTGAAAATAGAACTGGTAACCAAATAGGTGAACAGTTTGTAAATTCTATTATGTTTCGTTTAAGGGTTTGTGAATCCATTTTAAATTGTAGATCCTATTCTCTAATTAGCCCTCATTTGCAAGAAGGGACTATTAAGTGACAGCTAAATCATTATTTGAAAGTATGATTGAAAAATATATGTACACAATAGATATGGATTTGCCCTAAACTATAATGTTTAATGTGTGTTTGTGTTGGAATATTCCTAAACTTCTAGAAGTTATTTGAGAATCTGTATAAAATCTGTGTGTATTATAATAGGTAAAAACTAAAAGTACATTTTGTCAAAATTTACTTTCTATTCAAAGACAAAAATATAATTGTATGTATATACACACATACAGAGCTGGTATTGGTCTTGTGTTAAGTTCTTTTCATTGGAGTGGAAGGTCCAGAGTTTGATCCCAGCCAGTTTTGAACAAAGGAGATTTCATGCAGAAAACAAAAAGCACTACCTCTCTTTTAGCATGCATTTTGTTAAATGATTACAAACTATATCTAAGAAGTGTTATAAGATAATATAGTACAATTTTCAATTGCTTACTGGTTTTAAAGTTAAAAAAAATTTAATCTTACTGAAATGTTTCAACTCTAAATTTCATTTTCAAATATTTTGTGTATCCTGTATTTTGCAGTAGTGTTGATATATTTTTATTGTAACAAATTGATTGGATAGAATATGTCAAATTTATAGGAGCAAATTCCTTGATTGTTTTTCTCTAATCTCAGAAACATGTTAAGTCAACTAGTTTCAACATAAAATATTTTAAATTATTTAATATTTATTTATTTTAATGCTTATGTAAAACTGAAAATGGATAACTGATACATATGATTTTGGTTCTAATGATTTTTAATGTTTCCAGCAATCAATTTTTTTATAGAAGTTGGTTTCCAACTGAAGGTTCTAAAATAACAATGAAATAAAATTGCAATTATCATTAAAATTGTGCCAAGACTTGCAAGGAGCTCAGTTACATTAAAAAATTGATATTAAATATAAATTAACAAAGATTAATTGTAGCTATTACAATATGTAAGAATATATATATAATTCATACTCTAGTCTTCAGGTTTGTAGAGCTATGCTTTAAGTGAATGTTATAATAATTTGGAATCACAACTTTAAACAGTAGGTCTTGATCAAATTAGAGCATATGCATATAAAAAATAACAATGGAGCAGTGAAACATTTCCTATTCAGATTAACTCCCCCTTTGTCATGTTATGATTCACAATCTACAGTGCCGAGCTGGCAGCTGAATGGTTAGTGGTCTTGCCTTCAGTTCAACATTTCGTGGGTTTGAATCCCATCTTGAGCATGGATGTTTGTAGTGGTTCGGAATGAACTTTAAACCGTAGGCCCTGGTCAAATTAGCCCTAGCATGCAAAAAAAAAGACTGTTGAGCAATAAACAAACCAATCACAATCTACAGTATTTATTGAAATTTGATTTCTCTCTTTAATGCAATATACCTCATGGTTAATTTTTATCAAATTGATGAGAATAGTTAATTATCACCTAAAATTTTTGAAGTATTTATCAAATTTGGAGCAGTGAATTTAAGACTTATATTTGTAAAATCCTAAGTATGAAAAACTTAAATTTACTTTTAAAATAAAGTTTAGGTCAATTTTATCTATCTTTATTAATTTATAGGTCCTAAATTTGTTCTGATTTTTCTATCTTATATTTAAATCAATATCATAATTATATATTGTAAAATATTTTATGTATACATGATATCTTAAATTTGTTTTTCTGAATATGTTAAACTATGTCTTAAGCTTTATTTAAAATTTAAAAAGTTTTGATTAGGTAAAAATTTGTAATAAATCTGAACTTTGTCTGGATAATTTCTCTTAAACCTGTTTAATAATTTAAATGTGATTGTTGTTCTTATGCTAATCTGATTTAAATCAAATGCAGCTTTATACAAATGTAGTGTAGTAAATATGAAATGAGTATTAACTGTTTTTTTAAATAATGGAGACAAGGCTAGTACACATTTAGGATTGATACCCTTATTAATCAAAGACGAGTGAACTTTATGAATGTTGAACATATTTTAAAGGAAAGATAATTTTTTAGTCTACATAATTTCTATAATTAAAGTTAAGAACTTTAAAGCATTGGATATAAATCTAGTTTGTACTGTAATAATACATATATAATTAGCTGACATGAAACTTGTGTAATGTTATGAAATATTTTGAAAGTTGAAAAAAAAAAAGATTTGATCAGCCATTTGTTTTTTTTTTTTATTGAAGTTTTCATACACTGATAAAAATTTGAAATAAAAGATCTTACAAAACATGTTTAGTTGTTTTAAGCAGTTCTTAGTTTGTATAATATGATGAAAGAGCATAAGACACTTAAAAATAAAAAACATTAAATCTTATTACAAAAATCCTTTAAAAATTTAACGATATTCAACTCTTTCACATTTAAATATATATTTACTTAGATTTAAACAAAATTATAGTACTTCTATTTTATGAAGTAATTGTTTTTAATTTATGTTCAATTATGGTGCTTTGATTAAAAAACAAAATTAATAGTTTGGCAGTTTGTTCTTGTATAATTTTCTGATTTTTATGTTTATCTAGTTTTAGAAGAAATCTTGAATAAAAAAAAATTTTATTTTTATCATTAACTTTGAAACTATAACTTGTGTTTTGGAAAAATTTAAATGTTAATAAGATTATAAATATCAACATTTTAAGTACATATAGTTTTTTAGAAGTAGAAAGTTATGCTATTGAATTTTATAATTTTTATGCATCTCTCTCCATAGTTTAAAATTATTACTGTTAATCTATCTTCAGCTATTTTCATGTCTAAATTGGGCACTTTTTTATAAATCTCTTCTGTAAATCTTTATTGTTAAATTCAAGAATTAGAATTGAAAATCTTACTTTTGACTCTTATGTTGAAAATTCTTTAAAATATCTCTTCTGTATTTAATTGTCGTAATTATTATTTTCTTTGAACAGGTTTTGCTTGAAAAATTGGTGCGTTCTTGTCATGGGATTTCTGAAATTCTGGTACTGATCAGACATAATGCAAAGAGTACATCTTCTGAGCGATTAACAAACCTGTTAGACAGTAATGTAAGTTTTCAATGGTATTTTTGAGTGAACAATATTTTATTGGACAAATTATTCTTATATTTCTGTAGTTTTGATTGTACAGTTATAAAATTGTAGATGTTTTAAATTTAACTTTTTCATAATTTATGAAATGAATATTTACTCTGAAAGAAACTTAATTGATTAATTATAAAATTTTAGTTATATACTATAATCTTCAGCATTCAAACTTAATAAGTTATGAAACTTGTTTTCACAAATATTTTAATTTAATAGTATTAAGCTATTAGTTTAATCATTTTCATGTCATTTTTATCACATCAATTTAACTTCATTTATATATTGGTAACTTTGTAATGCAAATCATGGAAACATTGATTTTCTAAAATTTCAAATTGGACATAATTTTTTTGATAGAAATCCTACAGTGAATTTTTTTTTTATCCTTGATTAACTTCAAAAGTTAATTTAAAGCTGAAATGTATGTTTAATATTTTATAGATGAATAAAATACTTATTTAATGAACAGTGTTATTTTATTTCTTGCTTTTGAAGTCATATACTAAAAGGCCAAAGTTTTAATTTAATGAATCTTATAACACTGTTTTTTTTTAAATAAGCAAGCTATAGGGTTGTTCGGAAAGTCATTTCGTTTTTCCCACCTGGATTAGCTTTTTGCTAGTAAAACTCAACTGCTTTATGAGTGTGAAATCATGCTACTAGCAGAAAGATGATAAAAGCTATTGGACTGTAATGGACAATATACAATGCAATACGATATTTATTCGTTATAAATTTTTTCATTTTCATGAAAAACGAAATTACTTTCAAAACAACCCAATATGAATATTTATAGATAGAAGTTTTAGTTACTTTGTATATAATTAACTTTGTGTGCATATAATTTTTCAAATATAAAAACTGATGCATTTTTGAAATACATTATTATTTAAAGAAATCTGACTTATTCTTAAAAAGACAATCTACATTAAATGAGTTCCACTCATTTAATTTTATTCATTAAATGTGTTCGATTGTTAAAGGGATAAAATTTAAATTGTGATGAATATACAATGTTTTCTAATATTATTTTGATAAAATTATGTTTTCTACTATATAGTGACTATTTTTAGAGTGATTTTGTAACATATGTTCCTTGTTAACCCTTAGTTTTTTTATATGAACTTTATAAATCTTTAATATTGCTACACTTTAAATATTTAACACTTTCATATTAGTAAATGAAAATGGGATCTGGGCGAAAAATATTTTTAGTTAAATTAGCTATGCTTGTTGTGATTGCAATTTTTTCTTTGCTTTTCAAGAGAGAAATATATTTAGATGTTTTTGTTTTAATCTTTTGATTTAAAAACTTGTTAAGGTTACTAAATACAAAAGAATATTCATAATGCTTACTAAATTACGTACAAAAAGTAACCCAAAGGTCATTAGTTACTAGTAATAAATTTTTCACTTTACCGCAAATAACAAAGGAAGAATGACATCTTGCCTTATATGATCACTAGTAATGCATCTGTGGAAGCTTGTATCTTAATTTGCATATGTATATTATATGATATCATCAGTATTGTATTTAATATTGTGGTAACTGATAATTTGCTTTATTGAATACTTTGTCTTAACTGTTGATAATTGTGCTCTAGTTGAAATAAAACTAGATTTGTTTTGTTATTTGTATTTTTCTAAGGAATTGTTAACTGCCTGAATTTATTTTGTCACTTATTTTAAATCTTATTTTAGAATTTTGAATACAAAATTTATTTATATTTGAAGTATCTAAATCTTTAAAATAGCCACTTAAAATTTAATTTCTATTTTATGCAAGTGGGTTGATAGATTAGAAATTCAAGATTTTCTGTCTATATACATAACTGTAGAATTTTAAAGTTAGCCTAAAGTTTAATATCAAAGAATATAGAGAACTAGATTTGTTTCAAAAATCAATATTTATTAAGACCCTTAATTAAAGCTAGTTAACAATTCAAGCAGAGTTTTAAAATGTCTAAGTTTTTGACAAAACTTAGAAAACCTTAATTTCATTGGATATAGTATAATAAATTGAAAAATATTGTATTTTTAAAACAATTTTTGAAAATTTTTTAAATATGCTATTTTGCGAAAAACTATAAAGGAATTTCTTCTGCAAATTTCCATTAATAACTTTAATATGTAAAGTGAGGAATTTATTTGCTTCTCCACGGTGTTTCAATATATTATACTTAAGGCAATTATTCCTGGTGCTTAAAATTTTAAATCATAATTGTATGACATATCACTGCCTATTTCTTAGCAAACCAATTGAACAATTAATCTTCTAGTAATCTTGTATGAGGATCAAGTGGTAAAATAATCATACCAATAAAAGGATATTAAATTCTGTAAAATAGACCTTCTAACTAAGCAACTTTCTGTTGAATTGGGTATTGAATTTATAACCTTCTGTATAAGAATTGGTTTCTTTATTAGGATACTGGAATTGTTCTTAAAACTCTTGTAGTCTTTGAGCTCTGGTTCAATTGAAGTTATTTTAGTTGTGATATGATCAGTAGAAATGGTAAATGATTATCCTTGGCTGTGGACAGTTTGAATCACTTCTGGTTCAATGAATCTAATTTAGACGATATATTATATTTACCTAGTTTTTTAGAATTTTTTAAACTAGGTCATGGTTGAAATAGCTTTTGTGTATGGAAAGTGATCATGATAATCCAGAGGCTTATAAAGGTGTATATTTAATGACTAAATTTTGCTTAGTATATATGCCTACATTTTTAAATATAAAAAAAATTTATATTGAGTTATTTACTTCTAAATGTTTTGATATGTTTTTCATACTTATTTTTTATTGTAATTTTCTGCATTAACTTATTTTAACTAAAGATGTTTGTATTAATCTCTTTCTGGTTTTTCTTAAATTAAGATTGAATAAAAGGTTCAAAGTGATATTTGCATCTTGAAACTGAAAAGTTTCTTGTATGACCTGAATATGTTTTAGTATTGCAAGATTAGTTTATGGGGAAGACTTCATTGGAACTTGTTAGTTAATATTAAATGAGTAATTCTGTAAAATATCTTAAGACAAACTTTTAGTTGTCAAAGCTTTTGTTAAAATAGGGTTTGACAGATATGTCATGAAAACTAAAAAGTGCCTTTGCTATTTGGATCTAAAATTTGCAGGGTGATTGTTTTCTTGTTATAAGTTTGAAAATTGAGATCATGATGTATGCCTTTAGGCTGTTTTGGAATAGCAACTAGTTTTCCATGTGAAGAAAACACAAAGAATTAATTTTCAAATGGGAATTTTGCTTTCAGTAAAATTATAACAATGCTGAAAACTGTCTTTGATGAAAATTCAGTTTGTCAGGAATAATTTATTGAAATCTAAAATGATTATATATATATATATATGACACAAACTCCTAATAGTTGACTGTTATTTCTCTTTCAATAGCTCTTAATGTTCTAAATATTAGTTAAAAGTGAAACTAAGTAAATTTGTAATAAATACTTGTATTTAATTTACAAAATAAAAGAAATTTAATTTGTATGATTGACAATGTTTATATTTTTTAATCTGTATGTGGATTGCAAATGAAGAATTCAAATATTTATAAATTTTGTTAACAATTTGTAAGTCTTGCTATCTCAGACAGATAGGAAATATTCAGGTTTTTGGCAAAAATTGTGCAATTTAGTTGTATTTTACATTAAAAATGGCATTTCTAGTGATTTGATGACTTGGCTACCTTTCGGCGAGATTCTTGGGACTTTGCAAGAAAAAGAAACTTCTAAAAATATCCAGTACTAAAATTGAATACCAAGCAAAACTCTAATATGTAGCAAGAAAGTGGGGAACCTTTGAGGAGATGAAATTAGATTTTTTACACGAAGTCGTTTATAAATACCAGCAATGAAAATTTCGTGAAGACTACGAGTCTTGGAATGCTAGTTTTGCACATAGAAACTGTTGTCTGTCTGAGGTATTAGTCTTCTGTGATTGGAAGCTGTTTCTTATTGTATTAGTTGAACTAGAGCTGTGTAATTGGGATTTCTGCAGCTGGTATTTCCTGTATCTTGTTGAACTTTCTACTAACAAGTCTTGTGTTTTTTTACGAGATTGAGAGAGTTTTATCGACTCTCAACCAACATGTTTTCCAAAGCACAGGACAATGGGTGTTGGAAGTGGGATTAAAGAACTAATGCAGCCAATCACCAGAAAAATGGATATAGATAAAATTGTCTTAAAAAGTTGGCTGAGCAAATGGTTAAAATGAAAGTTAGGCAAAAGGAAAAGCTGGACACTGGGAGAGGTTGAAATAAAGGTGATGGAGGAGTTAAAATCTCGACAAGAGCTTAAGAAGGATATTGTAATCATTAAAGAATTCTACAATGTCATTTTATATTAAGTGGACTTCTCTCCAAACCACAATTGAAGCACAATTATGAGGGCTTGGAAATCTTAAGTTTGCTCTTGTCGACGGTGTCTTCTATTGAGTCTGTCAGGTGGCTTGGAATTCCAGTCATAAGCTTCTGCTACCATGAAAAGCTTGGTTTTGTAAACTTGCCAGGATGTTTTCCCAATGATTATTGCGAGTTTAATTGTGGCTTGGATTGGCATAAATACCTTGTTTGTGTTCATGTCTGTTTGACATTTGCTTTTTCAGGCTTCCAAGCTATACATTAGATTGAAACTGGACAGGAGGAGCTTAAGGAGGATATTCTTAGTGTTACAGAATTCTCAAAGATCAGGAGAAGATAAATGCGCAATAGAAGATTAGTTTCAACTAAAGTGAACTTAAGTTTTGGAGATAAAGGAAAGTGTTGAAATATTAGTGGATATGAATGAAGTGATTGAAATCCTGAAGAAGCAACTTTCAAATAGACAAGGGAAACCCAACAAAGCATTTATGGCTTCTCTAGCCATGAATAACTCCTAACAACTGATGGGAAAACATCTTTTCCAGTATACAAAACAAAGTTTTCTATGGTAGCAAAAGTTATTGGCTGGAATTACTGAGCCACATAGTTTTTCATCTCATGTCTTTTAAAGAAGACACAACTGACATCCTTGATATATGTATGCTGATATATGCATATGCCATTAATTCAGCTTTAAGCAAACTTTTATTTTAAAATATTACTAACAAGATTGTGTGTGATCTTTTATGAACATCTGATTATATATTTGAATTAAAGATTTAGTTAGATATACTGTATTTGTTAAATAAAATACTTTAGTTTCAAGTAGTTTGTATAAAGTAGCTTTAAAATTTCTTTCTTGACAATAATTTGACTTAAAATCTATTTCTATGGTAGTACAATTAAGAATGATATATATTTAGAATTTTAATGTTTTAATTTTCTAAGATTTTGCTCTTAGTGTCATTTTACGATAACTTTAATACCTGTGAAATGAATAAGCATGTTTTTAGATTTAATGTCTTTGTAGGTTTTTGATCGTATCAAATTAGAAAATCCATGTGCTTTAGATAAAATAAGAGCAATAGATGGAGATGTGTCTTCTGAAAACTTGGCTTTAAGTGAAAAGGATTTGAAAAGAATTTATCTTGAAGTCAACTATGTTTTCCATTGTGCAGCTAGTGTTCGTTTTGAAAATGATCCAAAGTAAAGATTTTGTACAAATAGAACTTAAATGTTTTCTTTATATTTCACCAAAATATTTAAAGCACCAATTATCAAATTGGTAGCTATTAGAGAAAATGTATAGTTTATTGTTATAAAATATCTAGTTAAAGGACATTAACATCTTAATGTCTTTAAATTGAAATTTGTATAATGCCTTGTATAACTATAAATGTTTTTAGTATTCTGTTTTCTTAGCAACTGTAAGATGGAGTTGGAAAATAAGTTTTCCTTTATTGTGGTTAGAGTTGTGAAAGTCTAAAAGAAGAATCAGACATTAAAGATATAAATTTATTTTTCCACACATAAGTATCAAGGACATTAAATCATTTGTCATATGGCTTGATAAGCTTCAAAAAGCCTTCAAATAGAATTTGGGGCTTTGCATGCAGATGAAGCTTTGAATAGCTATGAGCAAAGACAGCTTAGCAGATGAACACTGATATACCCTATAGGTAGGGGTGCTGTTGCTATGCCTACAGGAAGCAAAGGCTATCCACTTGGTCTGGTATCGGTAGATATGGAGAGAAGATGCTTTTTAATTTGTGGTCAAAGGAGTGAAAGAGTAGTTATCTGCTATGAATGGGCATGTGTCAGGAGCAGAAATTCATAACTACCTTGTAGAATTTTATGAGCTTGGTGTGATGTCGTAACAACTGATGTGGAAATAGTGCTTCAAATTCAGTGATGGTCGTCAGTAAGTACAGGACATAATGGCTGTGTATTGTCCCGATTCTCTTCAGATAGAAATGCAATAAAGGTGGATGACTTGATTAAAGTGAATCTGCATATCACCATCGAGGAATAGTGAACCTTGAATTAGAAGTAAGCAAGCTCCTAATTTGTTTTACAACATTCTTCAATACAAGAAAATGTCTATGAAATAACTGACCTCACAACAAACGTGGAACAATGCATGACTGTTAACTTGGAACTTTCAATTTGTTTCCCTCAGGAGGTTTATTTTTAGTAAACAAGTGTCATCCTGTGGTATCCTAATGATCTGCCCTCTTCCTTTTAAACTCTCCACTTCTGCTTTTTTTTTCTCCTTTATTGTTGCCTCGCAAGAGGTTGAGGAATCCCTTTGATTAGCTATTACTACTCCTTTGCTATTAGCTTTTCTTGTGGACCAAATCGTCCACGTTTGCCATGTGTTGAGATCAGTGTTCTTGAAAAAGAATCCTTGTAATATGTTGGTCTCTAGGTGCTTCACTTTGGCCTCTGCTTCAGGTAAAGCCAACTGATGTGCTGAAGACCTCTGCTCTGTGGTCCTCAGCACATCAGTTGGCTTTATGATTCAAGCAATTGGTACATTTATTGGATAATTTGTTAGGAATTGAAACCACTTCTCACACACAGGGACGTATTGTGAGCCTATAGGGTCTGACTAGCACTGGTACAGTTGACTTCCATCCCCTTATAAAGCTCTGATGGATGGAGCCAATGTGTTCCGAATTTTTATTCATCCTGTATGGATAAACTTTCACCTCACTCCTATGGAAGCAACAAACACTGATATGATGAGTAAATACTAAAACTGTCATGGTTCTTGGAAAACATTAGAATTTTTTATAACATTTATATATCCTTTTTAGTTTTCATGAATTTGTTTTAATGCCTTTTACTATCCTGAGTCATTCATCTCAACATTCTTAATTAGTTCTTATTCAAGAATTTAAAACCAGGCACTTAATTTTATCAAAAGTTGCTTTGTTTTTGATGCAGCTTATCCCATCTGATCTTGTGCCAATAAAATCAAATCCTCAAGGCAGTGTTTTAAGCATTATCATTTTTAATTTTTTAGAAGTAACATCCTCAATAAATTACCATCTTCTGTTCATTGTAGTTTATATGTTGACAACTTACAAATTTCTTGTCAGTGATCAAACGTGAATTTGAAAGAAAATTGGAAATAGCTATAAATATCATTGCTTGGTGTGCACAAAATGGCTTTAGCATAACTCATAATAAGAGATGCTGTGTTCATTTCTGCTGTAAAATTAGTTTCCATCATGATCCTGAACTTCACATACATAGACAATACTCATTCTTATAGTCAATAAGAAAATTCTTTCTTGTGGTTTATGATAAAAGTTAACTTCTCTCTACGTGTTTTACATCTGGAAGAAGTTTGAGCGATTGCTTAACATCTTCAAGGTGCTTTCAAATACAGCTTTGTGTGCAGATCACGCATCACTCATTCGAATTTACTTGTCAATGGGAGATAAAATTACTGACTACAGCTGGGTTCCTTATGGACCAGCAAGATATTTCATCTTGTGTAGATTGGACGTGATTTGCCAGTTTGCTTTACGAGTATGCTGTCGTGCATTTCTCACATCACCCGTCCAGAGTCTATATGTAATCTGCTAAGATTTATCATTAAAAATGCAGTGGGTGCAGTTGTCTCTTTATTATTTAGAAATTATGTCCTCGTCTCATCATCCCTTACCTTCAATGATTCCTAATGCTGCTCTTTAGAGATTAAATGCTGGATGGTCGAGCATTGTATAATTAATCTTTCTTCATATGTATTAAATCTTTTGCTTTCTGACCTATGTGGTGTTTAGACGTAGTCAATTAACCTGTTCGCACATCCGCCTTATGATCTGTACATCATTGCAAATAACAAAAAGTCTAATCACTAATTTTTCAACAACTTCATGCATTTTATTCCTGTCAGTAGGATTAGTACACTCCTGTATTCACTGATGGATCCAAAACTGCAGGATATGTTAGCTGTGGAGTTTATTTTGATATTACTTCTTTCAGTTACGGCCTCCACGAATCCTGCTCTATCTTCATTGCTGAGGTTACTGCATTATTCCATGCACTTCAGCAGGTGAGTACTAGGAATTAATATACATTCTGTGTGTATTAACATACACAGTAAGAGTATTAGAAGCTTTGAGAAATAGAACTTTAATTATCGTGTGTCCAAGATTTTCAAATTGATTTTCTCACTGTTAATTGATTTGAGATAGTTTTGCTGGATACCAGGCCACATGGGAATAAATGGCAATGAGAAGGATGATGCTGTCAATAAATCTGCATCTACTTCCACTCTGCTTTCAGTTGCATCAATGTATGTGAGAAAAGGACTTAAATGTTGTATATATTCCCTTTGATAGTTATCTTGGAATATGCAAGCTAGTAACAAACTTTATTCCATATTCCCATATATCATTTCATTACCCATATTACCTCTGCAAAGCGCTGATATAAGACTGACTCTCCTTTGTATAGGTCTAGCACTTTTCAACCACATTTTTTTAAGGGAACAAAATCCATGCTGTGAAACGTGACATACACCATATATAGTGCATTATATTTTATTGTGTGTCCAGGTTTTGATCATTGCTCCTTTATATTTTTTAATAGTAATATATTATCCGTGAAGGCTAACCACCCCATCATAATCTCTTGCTATTTTTAAGAGCAAGAGGTTTTATTTGATTTTTAAAACTGCATATACAATTTACTTATAAAAATTTTATACATATCCCCTTTTATATAAATTTTAATATTCTTGCCCTTATTTTAAAATTTTACCTTTTAAATATTTTAATGGTGTTTAGGTTTGAAAAATGCCATCAAACTTGTGTGTGGTGTAACTTGTCCTACTTCGGACCTTACACCATTATTGCCATGAAGAGGGCAATGGCTTTCTATTTTGGATTGTGATGGGATGAAATGTGGGTCCACCATTTCAGGCCTGAATTGAAGATTGGCCTTCAATTCAGGATTCTATGGAGTAGAAATATTGATCACCTGTTCAAAAGTTCAGCCATACTGATAACCAAATATTTAGCATTCTTGCTTTCAGTTCAACAGTTCATGGGTTTGAATCTCACCTTGGGATTGGATGTTTGTAACGCTTCAGAATTCACTTTAAATTATATGCCCCAGTCTAAATAGCCTTGTCTGCAAAATGACAATTGAGCAACAAATCAGACTGAAAGAAGTTCAAAACTTAACAGGTAAAATGCTCTTCAGTTTTCTGGGACATCCAAGGAGGTTTGTTGCTAGACTTTTTAGAGGTTGGAACCATCAATGCTGCGCAATTGTCACCCTGTCGAAATTTAAAGGGGTGATTCGGAAAAAATGGTATTGCATTCTGATGTTGGATGACAATACAAGATCACGCCCAGCGATGGCAATGCAAAACCATATCGAAACTTTGGGGAGTTCCTATACTATACCCCATACAATTGATCTTAGACCATGTGACTTCCACCTGTTTCCAACTTTAAAGAATCTCAGAAAGTGCTTTAAGAAGCAATGCTGACATCAAACAAGTCATTAAATACTTCTTCTATATATGAATGTCCTTGGTACTTGTGTGGAAAAATAAAATTAATATCTCTATTTTAGCTTTCATACATAGCTCTGGCTGCAATCAACCTCATAGAAACCTATTTGTCTATTTAAGAACAGGTTTATTAAGTTTTATTTGATTTATATTTCAAATTTTTTGTAATTGTGTGTATATATGTATATATACTTTTAAGTGTATCATGTATAAACATTTTTGTTTTTAATGTTTTAATGTTGCTTGAGTTTCAGAAAAAATTATTTCTACACAAAATCTTAGTTTTGGCACTACTTGCCCTTTTTAGATCTTGTGCCATAAAACCCAACCAACCTGACTGCTATCTATCAAAACTAGCATTTATAGGAATATGAAAATTTTCAAAATAAAAATGTAAACCTTTTATTAAAAATGTTAAGGATACTCATATTGGAAGCAGGATTACTTTAAGTGTCCTATATCAAATTTTATCGTTGTTAGTACTTTGAGTCTCCATCTTGGGATCACTTGATAGTCATAGTTAATATGCATTTGTATTGTGAAATATTTTGTATTTGTAAGCTACAGAATTTATGATCAGTTCTGGTTATTAAGAATTCTTACTATGTTAAGTCATTTTTAAAATGTTTTCTATAAAAATAGAAAGTTTTGTGAGCATTTGTGTAACTGCTGACTGAATGGTCACTTCTCTGAGCTTCATGTTATTGGCTTCATTAATAATTTGGATGTGTGTGTGTACAGTTTGGAATCTTTTAAAACGGCTATTGATCAGATTTCTGCCATGTGTAAAAAAAGTTGTCAGACCAGGTTTTATGAATCAGCATAATTTACCTATCATGAATAATATAACTAGCATAATTTCTTTGGCCTGCATTTCTAGACTTCTCTCTGGCTTGGTTTGTCATGTTTACTTTGTTATGCATGTTGCTGAAATTTTGTGGAAGAAGCATCAAAAAATGAAAACTAGATAGTTAAGAACCCATATAGTTTTCTTTCTACAGAAAATTTTGGACAAATTTTTATGTAAGCAAATATTGTAAAATAGCCTGTACACTTCAGATTGCTTAAACTGTCTAACATCAAAATAACTGTCGTGCTTAAAATAGTGGTAGGATCAATGAGTTTTTCAGCTTACTGAGAATTTAGGTTTGTCTAATGTTTTTTATATTTACTTCCAGCTATAACTGGTCTTAAATTTTTTTATTTTATGTTCTATAATTATGTTGCAAAAGTTTCAATTATGTAAAAATGTTCTTTGCTTTTCAGCTTTTTAGAAGTGTATTAATACTTTTGAAGATAAAAAATTTTAGAATAGAGACAAGTACTTTTTTTTATGAACTTGAAAAGATTTTGGCATTTATATTTAAAGCTTTATGAATTGAAGGTTTGTATTCTATATTAATGAAATATCTTATTTCAGGAGCACTTTGAGAATTAACTTCCTAGGAGTAAAAAATATGCTGAATGTATGTAATAAAATAGCTAAACTAGAGGTAATACTTGAAAATTAGATTTTTAACTGACAGAAACTTATCTTTTTGTGTAGAGATTAGAATATATATAGAGCATTCTCTTGTGAATATTAAAAAACACACAATAATATATATTAATAAATAACTTTTTCTAATAATACTTAGTGCAAAAAACATGCACATTATCAAGAAATCTTGAAATTTTATTTGAAAATGTTTTAAGTTTGATTTTTTATTGTGGAAAATCTTTACTTATTTAATGTCTAACACATCTTATACCTTACTTTCTCTTTAATCATTGTTTTAAATTTTGTACAGTACTTTGCTTTTTAAGAATTTTTCAAGTTACAAATATTTTAAAATTTGTTATTGAAATTACTTAGACAGATTGAAATTGTTGAAAGATTTCAGACCCAAAGATGGCCGAGCTGGCAGCCGAATGGTTAGCGCTCTTGCCTTCGGTTCAACAGTTCGTGGGTTCGAATCCCACCTTGGGCATGGATGTTTGTAGTGGTTCGGAATCCACTTTAAGCCGTAAGTCCCGGTCTAATTAGCCCTCGTGTGCAAAAAATGACCGTTGAGCGACAAACAAACCAAACCAGACCCAAAGATGACAACTATTTTGACAAATCTCTTGTATATAAATATATTTTTTCTTACCTCCTTCATTTGTGTTCAGAATAATTGCAGTTTGCTATTGTAATGCATGGAAGGGAGCACATTAATAGCCTGTGTAATTTTTGTTACTTGTGTTCTTTGTTAGAAGTTTCTACAGCTATTTAATCTTAGTCATTGGTGTTGAAGAATCTGAATATTTTTGTCAAATATTGCTTTTTTTAAACAAAGGTCAGTTTTTTTAACTTAGCTTAGATTTGTAATTTAATAAATTAATCTTAATTGTAAATTTTTCAATGAAATGTTGTAACAAAATTTCTGTTTACTGTTTTATATCAACTATGAAATTGCTAGATTTGTTTTAATTTTTACAATTTTAATGATTCTTTAACAATTAAATGAGGTAAAAATAACAATTTATTTACAAAAATAAATTAGCATTTGTGATAAGTTACTGTAGATTAAATGTAATTTTTTAGATTTCTTAAATATTTAAGAGAATATTGGGTTTTGTATTAAATCTTTTATATAATGAAGCATCTTGGAATTTCAGAATTTAAAGTGGTCATATATATATATTACATGTTACATTTATGTATTGTGTAACTTTTTTGTGCAAAAATTTATTTTGTATATGTTCTTAGAGGTATTTACTGGAAAAGATTATAATTGCATATTAGAAAATAAAAAGAATTTCCATATAATTTGTATTTGAGAAATTAATAGCCATGATTAAAAAATGTATAAAAATTCAAAGGAATTGACATGCGAAAGATCTCAAGTCTAAAAGTACAAGAGAAATATAATTTTCTTACCTAGTATACATATGGGAATATTTATAAGGCATTAATACTTGGTTTTAATGTAATTACATATAAAATTAGACAAATTAGCATGTCATTAAATAAATCTCTCTAAAGATTGTTATACCTTTAGAAAATATTATACATTTAATCTTTAGCTGAAATTTATAAAGGTAGTACTTAATTGAGTACAGTGGTGGAGAAATAGAATTTAACAAAGATTAAAATAGTTAATTGCTTCATGTAAGTTGAATAGTATAAAATATGTTGCTATTGAATTTAGATTATCAATAAAAGAATTTGCCACTCACCCAGAGAAAGGAAAGAAATCAAATGTTATTGACATGCTTCCTTCTATTGCATTAATCTTCTTTAAGATGAGGACAATAGTATCTTTAATACCTGATTTTAAACAAAAAGGTACAAGATTATCATGTTGGTTGATACCAATATAGTAAACACTTGTAATAGGATGTATAATAACACATACAGAGATTTCTACTACTCTTTTAATAGCATCTCTGCATCAGTTGAAAAATACACTGCCAAATCACATGTGATTTCTTTGTAAGTCTTAACAATTTGTCAAGCTAGGTAAGAGGTTCCATGCATCCTCTAAATCATGCCTGCTATGGGTTCAGCATTGCTGTTTTTAACTATGGCTAATATTGTGGGTATAGTTCCAAATGTGCAAAAGAAATTATTAAAATCTTTTATTATAGAAAATATTAATCTTAGGTGGATAAAATATTCAAAGTAATCTCTAAATTATTCCTGCAATGTCTATAGAATATGTACAAACTATTTGTGTTACCTCCTAATGGAAGTGTCAATTTTTAAAGTTTCAAGTTATTGAAATGTTTTTATTCATTGTTGAAAAAACTTTACCTGAATTAACAATTAGATAAATGTAAATATCCTAGATTTTTGATTGGAATATATAATTTTTTCAATATTTCTAAATTGTATTTTATAAAATAGATTTATATGAAAGAACTAATTCAATTTGTTTGTTGAAGAAAAGATAAATTACTATTTAAAACTTGTTGCTGAATTGAGATGAGCATAAGAATATTGGTTATGTAATTCATATTAAAGCAAACTACTGTAAAATTTTGCTTATTACTGAAACTTGTAGAAAATATTCATCTAAATTTCTGCTGTTTTAAAATAACTTGTATGAAATGTCTGTATGGTGATCTGAGAAAATTGTAGAAAACTTTATATATTTGATAAACTCTTCTAAATGTGTTTAAAATTACTTTAAAGAAAAATTTAACTTAAGATAAAAAAAAGAAATTGTTTTACACTTTGACAACTTAATTTAGATAATTTTAGTCTGTGAACACCCTGACTTTGTCTTTAATAATTTTAAAAATTATTTTAGATTTATGTATCTGTCAACACCTGCTTGGCTATTTTTATGTTCAATGAATTCTTGAAAATGAAATGTCTGTATGGTGATCTAAAGGTTCTTTCAAAAGTTTCTAAAATTAAGAATATTTATAAAATTTTATGTCAAAATTTTAAATGTTTGAACGTGTTGATGAGAAACTATATCTGTAACCTTCGAAAGGCTATAAAGTTTATTTTGTAAAATGTTCTAACTGTTCAAGTTTATTGAAAGTTGTGTACTTGTTAGAAAGCCGAATTTATATACTTTAAATCACTTTGCTTTAAAAAATACTGCAGTTTTTATTCTAATTAAGAATACAGATAATGTGAAGTTAAATTAATTTTAACATTGTGCTTTGTTTAAATATAATATAGCATTTGATTTTTTTGATCTTGTATTGTTAATAATCTACTATTAAATGTAGATTTTGCTGTATATTATATTCTCGATATCAAAGTAATAGTTAACAAAAACCTATTTGGTAATAGTTTTTAAATATATCAGTAAAATCTATACATTTTCATTCAGTGATTTTGAAGACTACAAATGTGTTTAAATATAAATTGCATGATTATTTTTATGAAGTTAAAATTTTAATTGAGAGACTATTAGTAAAAATCTGCCTGAACAAAAACATTGTATATCCAATGTCTTATTCTTTTTTGCTGACTCACTTGTATCTCTTTCAATTTTTTTATTTCTTTCCTAGGCATTTGTTCATGTCTCTACTGCTTACAGTTTTTGTAATCAACCTTTCATTGATGAGAAGATATATTCTGAAAATATAAAAGTTAGAGATCTTGAAGACTCCTTACAGTAAGACTTTTTGCAATATATTTATGTAATTCAGAAATGATAATTTTAACAATTCGAACTCTTTTCTTTAATAATTTCTAATGTTATTAGCTATTTTTAAGTATGTAGTAATGGCAAAAAAAACAACTAATTAGTAGATACTTTCAAAGTGATATTTTAGTAACTTGTAATATTAAGAGTTTTAATTAAAAAATAGTTAAACTAGCAAAACTATTTTTCATGTTAATTATAATGGTGGCAGAAAATCGAACCTTTGCTTGTAGGCAAAAATCCTTTTCACAAGTTATTTCTTTTCAAAGAAATTACGGCCAGATCAGTTAAAATCTAAAAGAAAATTTACCATGATAATAACAATGTTATTAAGGAATTGAAAGCCATTTTGAGCTCTGTTGATTAACCCCAGTTCTGATTAATATATATGTAATATACTATTGATTATATATAAAAACAATTGAAATGCCTGAAATTTAGTAAGAATCCTTTTATTAATGTGAAATAAGACTAGCATGTAATAAAAGATTGAATTTGACTGGTATTCAAAACATTCAAGTACTGAATGTTTGACACTTTATTGTGAATGACCTAATTGCCTAAGGCTGTTAAGGATTTTAATATCTATTATGTGAATTATCTTCTATAAAGACTTTGTAGTGGTTCTTGTTCACGAATCAAAGGAAGAAACATTAGAAACTGCTAAATACTCACTTAGCCCTTATATGTAGAAAAATTACCTTTGAGCAACAAATCACAATCAAAAGCACCCAGCCTGACTAGTGCATGAAGTGGCAAATCTTCCATTGTTCAACAGGTGCATGTGTTGATCCTACAGGGCTCTGTCTTACAACTAGGCCATGGAGATTCCTTGTTGAGGAATATTTTACCTTTCTACTTCATTGATGTTGGCAAACTATAGGCAAAGATATAATATAAGTAGAAACATCAGCATTTGTATTTCACTTTATCCTCATGTTAAATCATGATTAGCCTTGCTGTTGCAAATTCTGTTTGAATAATAGATTATTAATTTCGCATGGATTAAGGTAAATGCTTCACACTGTTTTATTCATTGGTAGAGTTTATGTGGATTTGACAAGTTAATCTCTAGCAGGTAGCAAGTTTTTCTTCATAAGAAGTTTAGCTAATTAGATAATGGTTGATCCTGCCTTTCAGAACTGTTTTAATCGGCTGAAAATTACTATGTTATATCTCACACCATAATAGATCCACCTCAATACTCTATAATCTTACTTGTGGAAGACAATCACAATTGTACAAGTGTTCTCAAAACGTGGATTTGTCTTGTAGTAAGAAAAAATTCTTATTCTAACCTTGTAAATGTCTTCTATACATCAACCATTTATGGCTTTAGGACCACTATAGATTACAACTGACATGATGAATACTTGTTACAAATCACTTGGAGTTACTCTGTTATAAATTTTCTCTTCATCCACTATTTTTCTTTGCCAAAGTTGTTTTACCTCACTGTGTATATGATTTAAACACTAGTTCGCTCAGGGGGTATGCCTTCCTTAGGTAAATACAGATGTTGCAATCTCAAGCTGCCCTTTTCTTTCTGTTGTCTTTTTATTTCCCCTCTTTTTCTTATCAAGATAAATATTCTAGCTTGTTTTACCTTGCTATTCAATCAGTTCTACTTTGTTCTTTATTTCTTGTTTTCTTTGTTTCTGTTGGTTTTTCACCACATATGTTGGCCATGTATAGTATCCTGTTAGGGGCAAATTGATGTCCTAGAGTCCTTCTGTTCCCTTTGGCTCCGGTGTCTCTGTAGATGGGTGGCTGGATTGAGCCTGCTCTCAATCAGCTGGTGCTATATTAAGAATATTTTCTATATATATATATATATATATATATATATATATATATATATATATATATATGTAGTGTTGTAGGGCTAGTCTTGCTTTTTGGGTTGTGTGGAGATGTTGGGATGAGGATCTAGCTAACATGTAGTACTATATCCTGGTGATACTCCTAAGGTAAGTCCGAGACTTGGTTTTCACAAGAGCCGGTAACTGCCTTAATTTGTTGGGCTCTGTGATGGGCAGGGACCCACAGTGATGGATATTTTTCTTTCTCATGTGTTTAAAAATTCAGGCTGCGACGTGGGCCTTAATTAGACAGTTTGCTAACAAGTTTGATGACAAATCTGGAAATGTTTACCCAAAGTTCATGTTAATACAGAATAACGAGGGCATGCTTAAACAAATGTCACCTTTAAGAATTCTCAAAGAAATTGAAGTTGTTGCAGGGGAACCTAGTAATATAAAGTTTAGATTAGGAGATTTACTAATAGTTTATCTGCTCAACAATTGAAGTCTTATCTTTAAAAGCTTTTGGGAAAATCCCCATCATAGTCTTAAATCATAACTCAATGTTGTGGTGGTATTTCATAGAGAGACCTTTTATCTGTATCTGAAACTGAGATTCTGGAACTAAAAGAACAGAGTTTGCAGTGTTCATCGAATTACCATCCATCGTGGTAAAAAATTTCCCCCTTAAAAAACTTGATATTAACTTTTGACTGTCCCAGTCTCTTTCATTCAGTAAAATCAGGTTATCTGAACTGTCCTATCAAACCTGATGTGATACTTTAATTGTAATAGATTTGGGCGCTCCAAAATGTTCTGCTTGATGCTCAAGTCTGGAACATCAGGAATCTGATTGTAAATCTGAATTGTTTTATATAAACTATGAAGGAAATCATAGTGCATCTTATAAAACTTGCTCACTCTGGCAACATGAAAAAGAAATTCAAAAGATAAAAACAATGCAATAAATCTCATATCAAAAAGCTAAAAAACAGCTTCAAAATAACACAAATATCTTTAAGAAACCATTTGCCCATGTATCGAAAAAACAATATTAATTGCTGTATAAAATGACATTTTATCCATTACAACCATTAAACCAGAGATACAAAGCAAACTTGATATAAAACTGCTTTCTACAGAAAATTCTAATTTATAAAATCAGAAAAAACAAGCGACTGTTACCAGAAAAAAGCTTATGGTTAAAGATCAGTCAAGTGTAACTATTTTAAAGCTAACATTCCTGTAGGTAGCTATAGTGGCATGGATGCTGATGTCAACATCTTTGATATAATTAAAAAGAATATCACATTGTAAAAAGCCTTCATAATGGTTGTCCTCCTTTCCTGGAATTGCCCTGGTTTCTGCACATAGCTGACATTAAAAACACAAGATTCTCTATCTCCTTGTCTTGCCCTCCCAGAAATCAACTTAAAATCTCATACTGCTTTGAAAATACAAGTTTTCATGACTAATCAATGGACATATCAGATGCTGTATCTGATGTGGTATGTCCTTTTTTTTTTTTACTTTTATTAATTTATATATTTTTGCTTTGAATAACTACCTCCACACACTATTTCTCTTTCTTATTTTGCTACAACCTATGGGGATTTTGTTCCAGAAAACACCAACCAACCAAGCTACAACCTATAGCAATTAAAATACATGTTAATTTTCTAATTACTGTCTCTTTCATTTATTTATACCACCACAGTGTCATCTCCTAATACTTGTTACATCAACTTCCTATTCTTTATACTTAATAGGTGATTTTAATGGTGATAGTGCTCTATGGGTCTATGATAATACTAATTCTTGTGGTCAGCACATTGAACAGATTACTGATCACTGCCTCAGTTTTCTGAATAACGATGAAAAAAACTAGATTTCATGCCCTAACAAATGTTTCGTTTCCTCGATTTGACTGCTTGCTCTCCCGTTTTATTACCTCACTTGGATTGGCAGATTGTCATTTTGTTGAACTGGCTGTTATTACAGATAAAACGATCGCTAACACTGATATTAATGATAGTGTTATTAAAGTCACAAAGACTATTATGGAAGTTGCTAAAATAGCAATTCCAAAATATTACTCTTGTCCTCAAAAGTTGTGGAAACCCTGCTGGAATGAAACCTATGCATATTGTGAACAAAAAAATTTTTCTAGTATCTTTTGATGACACCCTACTATTAAGTCTTTTTTCCTCTTCAAAAAAGCAAAGGCTATTGCCCACAAAATTCGTGATCAAAGTCAAAGGGACTCTTGGATAAGCTATACATTATCCATCACTTATACTCCTAGTAAGCTTGTTTGGAACAAGGTCAAAGCAGATAATGGCTTGTACTAAGAGTTACTTTCCTTTAATGATCTTGGCTAATAGCACTATTTATTCTCCTGAGGATGTTAATAAAATTGGTAAAGCATTTTCTAGTGTATCTGACTCTTACACTCCTTTTTTCTGAGAATATAAGAGCTGTACTGAGTAGACCAATGTCAACTTAAATTATTTTGAACAGTTACCATACAACTGATTTCCAGATGTCTGAGCTGCAAA
Source organism: Latrodectus hesperus (assembly GCA_037975125.1). Classification (NCBI taxonomy): domain Eukaryota; kingdom Metazoa; phylum Arthropoda; class Arachnida; order Araneae; family Theridiidae; genus Latrodectus; species Latrodectus hesperus. The sequence goes on from CM075854.1 coordinate 25,950,464, forward strand.
AGCCTCTAACTAGGATCCATAATTTTAGCAGAGGTTCAGATGGGATTTATGAAATGCTCCACTATCTAAGACAAATTTCTCTTGCAAATATACTGCTCCTTTACAACAGAATCTGGGAGGAAAATGTTTTCCCTTCCATGTAGTAAGAAACTAGTCATTCCTATCTTAAAGCCAGGAAAAATCTTAAGGATCCTTTAATTTCTTCCTATAGCCTTAACAAGCTGCCTTTGTAAGTCAATGGAATACATAGTAAATGACAGTCTTGTGTTTTTACTTAGAAAATAATTGGTGTATACCTTAGCAGCAGAGTGGTTTGTCATGTCTACCCTTATTAACTTGAAAAACGACATTAAAACCGCTTTCATTCGTAGGAACCATCAGTATTTTTAGATATTGAGAAAACCTACGATTAAACCTGGCACTGTGGAATTCTTCAGATATTATATGGCTCTAATCTGTGGCAACCTACCACTTTTTATTCAAGACTTCCTACAAAAAATGTTTTAAAATGCTCATTGGGTCTATTTTGTCCAGACTGTTCAAACCGTGGACGTTCCTCTGGGAAGTGTACTTAGTGTGGCATTCTCTTTGTTTCCAAGGTTTTATCTGTTTTATCTTATGTTGAAACTATGCTTTATGTGGATGACTTAAACTTCCTGTGAAAGTTCAGATACACATTCAATTGAATGACAACTAAAGGTGGCTGTAAATCAGATTACTGACTGGTGTGATAAAAATGGCCATTCCATTTCACCAAGTAAGAACATCTGCATATATTTTTGTAGGAAATGAGGCCTTCACACTGATCCCAATATCAGTTTCTATGTTTCCGTGAGAGATATGAGATATGATACACTGGTGTAATTTTTGATAAGACTTTCTTCCCGCATATATTAAATTTGCACAAGAAATATGAAAAATCTTTAAATATACTAAAAGTTCTTTCTACACTTGGGGTGTTGATCAAATCACATTACAGAGTATACCAGTCTTTTACATTGTCCTGTATCAATTGACGGTGGGGCTTATCGTTCTACTTCAAAATCTGTCTTAAAATGGTTAGATCTTGATCAATGCACTGCACTTTGTATCTGCAGTGGAGCATTTTGCATCCCACTCGTCAACAGCCTCTGTTAACTGCAACTTACTTCCATTAAAACTAGTGTGCATTAAGCTTTCTCTCAAATACTATTTCAGTAATTTTTCTACTCTGAACTAATCACTAAAATCTGCTGACATTAACTCTACATTAAAGAGACTTTTAAATGCTTGTCCTTCTTGCACTCTTCCTTTTTTTTTCCAGGATTCAACCTTTTTTAGAAGAGGCTAATCTTCATTTAACCCCAGTTGAAATTGTTGACTACAACAGTATTCCCCTCTGGGCTTTTCCACAAATATGCTGTTTCAACAACTTTGCTGTGTTTTGTAAAGAACATACTGCTACCACTATTTTCAAGCAAATTTATGGCCTTCATAACAATGAATTACATTATTACTAGCCCATTTTTACTGATGGATAAACAGACTGGCTGTATCAGCTATGGTATAGCTTATGGCACTATCTATAGTTGTCTTCCTTCTGTTTATTCTATTTACATTGGTGTTGTCACCATTTTGAAAGCTCTTAATGTAATTAAGTACTCTCACTGCTGCAAATTCTGCATTTACACTGAAAGTATGAGCATTGTGAAGCAGCCAATACCAACGTTAATAAAATATTAACTTTTCTAAATGAAATGTCTCAGACATAAACTTAATGGAATAGCAACTGCAGACAGCTGTAAATCGGAACTAATTGGTGTGACAAAAATAGTGATTCCATCTCTCCAATTAAGAGCAGTTGCATCTATATTTGTAAGTAATGAAGCCTCCAACTTCATCCCATTGTCAAACTCCATGTTTTCACTCCTGTTAACAAAATACAATACATTGGGGTAAATTTTAACCAGAGACTTTAGTGAGGATTAACATATATGTGTTAAAAGAACTGGTAAATTAATATTAATTGCAGAATCAAATAAGTGTTGATATAATGATTTGGAGAAGCAAGTTTACTCAGTATTTATGAATTGAAAGCAAAAGCTTTTTAGAGATGGAAAGTCAGCATTTTCCAACAGCAATATTTTACATATATAAACAACCAAGAAATTAGAATCTGTTGAATGATTAAAGAAAAGTTTGAAAATTGGATGTGAAATTGCATTATTTTAAGAGTTTGAAAGTAAACAAAGAATTACTCCTTTTAAATTATTGCAGACAGTCATCCTTGTTACTTTATCTAATTGTTGCATTGTATTTATTTTGAATAAATATATTTATGTGAAAAGGTTGTTGTACCCACCTTGAAATACTCAATGCATTAATAGATAGAAATCTATTGATGTTTAAAAAGCCGAGCTGGCAGCCGAATGGTTAGCGCTCTTGCCTTCGGTTCAACAGTTCGTGTGTTCGAATCCCACCTTGGGCATGGATGTTTGTAGTGGTTCGGAATCCACTTTAAGCCATAAGTCCCGGTCTAATTAGCCCTCGTGTGCAAAAAATGACCGTTGAGCGACAAACAAACCAAACCATTGATGTTTAAAACTCTAGAATTATCCATTATTTTATACAATGTATAATCCAGTAATACAAAGAATATTGATTATTTAAATAAAAATTTTTCTCTTATAGCTCTAAATTCAGTAAAGGCTTTTGAAATAATAAATATATAATTTTAAAATAAAAAATTCTTATTAAATTTTGCAATTCTGTTTTGAAATGAAATTGTAAAATGTTGAATATGTATACTTGGTTAAGAACAATTTTAAAAAAATATTTAAGATGAATGTTGCTTTCTGGAAATGTTTAATTCCTGGAAAATTCCTTAAAAGTTCCTGGAATTAGATCCTTGGAAATTTCCTAGAACCCTATGTCTTGTTCTAGTAAGAACCCTATGTCTAGTTTTTTATTTCACCATCTTAATTATCTAAATTTTGTTTTATTCTTAGGAAATTTATATCTGTGTTTTCTGATATTTTATAATTGGCACTTTAATGATTTGATAGATTATTAACAATTTGTTCGGTGAAATATAACCTTTTGATTTCTTACTAGAAAAACACAAATACTTCTCTAGAAACAGCCTGGTTTTTTGTTCAACAAAAAAAAATTGGTGGTTTGACTTTCACTTTGGTTTGCTGTATTCAGTTGTACAGAAGTTACTTTGAACTGTAGGTCTGGAGCAAATTAGCCATTATGTAAAAGGCAATTGAGTGACAAACGACATATTTATCAGCCTGTCAAATCTGGAATGTTAGGGTTGCAGTTGTGCCATCTAATATCCATCTTAATTATTGCTTTTGACCAAAAGTCAGATTTACTTTTATATTAGAAGTACTTTTATATTAAAAATTAACAGTACTTTTTATGTTAAAAACTGAACTGGAATTTCTTATGCTTATGAAATGCATTCTTAAATATAACTTCCATGTTATTCAGTTTAGATAACCATTTGTACATTAACACAATATTTTCTTTTTATATTCTGACTCTTTCCTAAGCTGACTGAAAGTAAGGGGACATTAAATACATATGAATGAGAATGTAAATTTTGGAAAAGCTTCTGGAAATGCTTGAAAACTTTTGAAAATATTCATCTTGTGAATATTTAACATTTTTTTTAATTTCCTATATGGCAGGATTAAAATGTTTTTGAAAACCTAACTAAATAAAAGCACAATTATGAACATGACTAGCAAGATAAGGTTAATAGATTAACTGAAAACTTGTAGTTTACTAGACTGATTTGACCATGTAATTTACAGCTTTCAATTAAGTCTTAAAGCCATATACTAAAATCCATTGAATTTATTGCTTTGATTATTCATACCACTCTAAAGGTTAATGGTTTATTTAAAGTAATACTTTATATAAATGAACTGGTTGCCGTGAAACTTAGAAATGCAATCCATCCACATCTATGCCTTTTGATTTGCTTTTTAATATTGCTTAAGAAAAGTTCTTAAACAGAAGTTCAACTTTAAAAATAAAGTTGAATGTTGATAAAAGTAATTAAATAATACAGTATTCTAATTTGAAGTTTTCAGTAAAACGCAAATTTGTATAATAGGAAATATATAAAATGTTACTAAAATTACTTATTTTTCTAATATCTTTTATTATATCCTTTAAAAGGTCTATGAATTTTAATTACAGAGAACTTATAATTTTTTTAAGCTATTTGGTTAATTTAACTTGAGAAATTGCTGATTTATTTGGCAATGCTATAAATATTTAAACTTTAATCAATTATTAGTTTTAAAAATTGATGTACATTCTGTATACTTTGTACTGTAACATAAATGTGTAGATTTATCTAATGTAAATTTAGAGAAAAATGTTTTCCAATTAAAATAATTATGAAAGTATATTTAATAACTTGCATTTGTTAATAAGCAATTTTTTATAGTAGTTAAATTAGCAACTGATGGTCATTCACAAATTTATATAAATATTTTACAATTTTTTCTATATGAATACTTTATGAAAAAACTCTTAATAAATAGTGCTAAAGCTTTTTAAATAAAAAATTTTTTTGATATTACTTTCTTATTTGTATTTCTAAATGTTGAAGTGTAAATTTTTTATAAATTCCTTATTGTTTAAATGTGCTTTACTTTGTTTTGTATTATTTTTTTCTGAAAGAAGTGTTTTTTATCAGCCATGAAAAATTAGTGTTTTCATTTTTTATAACTTATTAACAACAAAATATAACACAATTGTTTCTAAACTGGTTCGTTTTTACTGTAAATGCAAGTTTCATTGATATGAAATTAGAATTGTAAATTTTCAAATTTAAATATTCGCAGATCTAGAAATTGAATTCTTCCAAATGATGAAATAATTTTGATAATGACAGATTAATTGAATTGAAATATCTTTGAAATATTCATTGACACAAAATATTTTTATATTTGTCTTTAGATTTAGGTAGGTAACGAGTAATTTTAGTAAAATGTAGAGATGTTTTAAATGTAACATTTAGTTTTGTTTGTCTAATACACCTGAAGTTATCAATGATAAAATGAATATAATTTAAAAGAATTCAACTTGAGTAGAAAGGTTTAAATTATTAAAAATCACTTATTGGGATTAATCTGAATCTGCTTTAATCTGTGTAAACATTGCCTTTAGAAGCATCCTTGAGGAAATTTTATATAAACTAAAAGAATTATTTAAATTGTGCCTTCAACTTTTAGTAGAAAAAGTAAATATTATTTTTGGGGGGAAGACTTAATAAGAACTTAATAATTAGGTAAAAATGTTACATGTAAAATATATGTACATTTAGTTTACCGAAAATAAAGACAAGATTTTTATTTCCTGCATATTTAATTTTATGAATATTTTTGAGATTTATACATTTGTTGTTGCAACATTAAAATAAGGAAAGATGAAATTAAACTTCTTAAAATTTTATTAATCAGAAGTCCTCAGCAATATTTATATAATGTTGCTAAGATGTGATCTGAACCATTAGAACATATTATTGAAACCTTGTTCTTTATACAATAAAATTTTGTTACAAAGAGTATCTTTTAAAAAACATTTGTGGCAAAATTTGACTGAAATATTAAAAGTGGTCAACTGTGGATAAATTTGCTGAATTTAAGATAAGCAGACTTTCATTCCAATTTCTGAATATGCGGCATGTTACCAATTGTAAGAGGAGTGATTTAATTTTGAAGTTGGGACACACACATAGTCTGAAATGTTAATACAATTGTATCTATTTGTATACTATGTGTATTTTAACTATGCAATGCTGAGCTGGCAGCCAAGTGGTTAGCGCTCTTGTCTTCGGTTCAACAGTTTGTGGCTTCGAATCCCACCTTGGGTGTGGATGTTTGTAGTGGTTCGGAAACATACTCTACATAAAAATGAATAGTGAATAACATAAACTACTGCTCACCTTTCATATTAAGATGCAATAGTGCATTTCTGGTAATTTAGATGCTGTATACAATCAGAACTATGAGTAGTTTCTGGATATTATAGATACTGTTTTCACTCAATTTATTTTGTATAGCTCCTAGACATCTGTATTTGTGGCAAAGCAAGTCTATTATTAAAGTTTTGACATATAAGCTACTCATTTATCAAACTTCTGTACATCTTAGGTTATTGGAAAACTTATAGTGGACTGAAAATATGGCCATTCCTATTTTTATTGGGAATGTGCTTCAAATAAAGCTGTTAAGTTAATAGTTTTCCAGGCTGTGGCTCAACCTGTATTATACCTCTACAGTGGAATTTATCAAATTAACCTCAAGCTATTATCTAGCTCAGTATTCCTCTACTTAATACTTTTTTCAGATGGCATATGTGATCATTAACTTATGTTGTTGATCAACTCAAGCAACTTTATTTCTTCAACTTCAATTACACTGTGAAGATATAGTGCCATTGTAGCTTAACATTTCTATGTTTGAGATATGTACTTCAGCTAATACATTGTCATGTAAAGCAGTATATCACACACTGGGCATTTCATTTCTAATCAAATATGTTGATTTAATCATTGAGAAGCTAATGTAAATTTTCAATAATTTTTTTAGGATTAAATTAATGTTTTCATGCAGAAATTCAGACTGTAGTTTTTTGTTTGCATGAGATTCTTTTCAAACTACAACATTACAATCGTTTTAATTCGTATCTTATTTATATTACTGATAAATTTAGGAAAATATCATTTTCTCTTTTCTGGTAGTTCTTGTATTGTCTCATTAACTAAAAATGTTTATTGATGTGGAACAGTATTTTCCTATTAAATTTCTTGTTTGATCACATTTGAAAACATACATGCTTTTAACTCTGGCTCATTTATAATTTTTATAAACTTTTATAAAAATTGTATTTCCTTATTTTGAACTTTATTTTTAAATGCATTCCTTTCAAAATCAGTTATTTTTTTATTTTTCCACTTTTGATAATTTAGTCTAACATATAATTGTAGTTATATCTGTTAAAATTACTTAACACAATATGAATCTATTTTATAACTATGCAATAAAACATCGTCTAAATCAATTACATTATTGGTTCAATTTCTATGTTATGACTGAATGTAGTGGTTTAAAATCCACTCTAAACTATGAATCCCAGTGTAATCAGCTTTTATGTGCAAAAATTACTGTTGAGCAACAAACCTCCAACTTAGGTCTTGTTAAAAATGTTTCATTTGTGTTGCTACTATCTCAAATATCCAACAGTGCATATAAATTAAGGATTTAGCTATGTCATTTTTTCATTAAGTAACAAAGCATCAACCAAGAACTAATTTTAAGAATAAATTTTTTGAGATGAGAGCAATACACAATGTTTTATTTCTGTTAAAAACATTCTTAAAATTTGGTTTGATTTAATAACTGCAATAAATTTGCAGCATTGGCAATGTTATCTTCTGTACGTTGAGCTTTTCTCTAGCAACTGAAAACATGCAATACCTTTTTACAAAAGCTTTTATTCACTATTAAGCTGCATTTATGTTTAAAAAATGTCAAATGATTCATAATTGAATTTTTATCTGGGATTTAGCTTTAACAATTACATCCAATAATGATAGTGAATTTTAGTGTTTTGTGGAAAGATATTAAATGTAATATTTAATATAAAAACTTCAATGTGAAATTCAGTTTGTTTCAATTTTAGAAAATTTTAACTTTACTAATCTATTTTAGCAAGTTTTCCGATGAAAATCTAATTTTCCAGTTAAAAATAACTTTAAATTTACTCAATCATGATTTTATCATCCATGAGAAAGTTGCATAAAAGTTTGTCAATAAATTCAGATCCATGTATAATTGCTTATTTATGTAACTCTTTAATTATAACAAATATTAATTTAAAGGTATGTTAAGTTTGGAAAATGTGACTAGTTGAGAGCTTTTATTAAATTTAAAATTGCTATAGCACAAATATATGTAATTACCTTTCTGAATTATTTCCCATCTTGGAAATCTGTTCTGTTATTATGTGTTTGTAGCTATTGTGACTCAATGACAGTTTTCATTGCTAAAGTTATGAAGTTTCAGCCTCGTAAATTGATAACATTGACTTAGCCTTTTAGCTCTTAAGCAAACAAAAATTAGCACCAAACTTGTGTGACTCTACACAGGAGTGGTCTTGTCAGATTGGCAGCCTGATTTGCTTGAAGGATACTTTCTAAAAATCTATGCTATATTATATAATTTTTATCACCTATAAGACATATCAAAAGTAGTTTATTCAATTATTTGCTGTTAACTATATTGGCTCCTGTTATTACTGTTGCCAGTTGATTATTCATTCATCATTATGCAAATTTAACATTTTACAGGTGGATGAATGATGAGCAACTGAAAGAGTTTTGTAAAAGAATATCTGCATCTCGTCCATCCTTGTATCATTATTCTAAGGCCATGGCAGAAATATACCTTTCAGAAAATTGTGGCAAGTTGCCTATTATTATAGTACGGCCTTCAATCATCACAGCTGCAGCAGAAGAACCTTTTCCAGTATGTATATTGCTCTTTGTGTACATTGTTATCTTAAGTATTTTTAAATTTACATTCTTAAGTTTTATGTATTTCCTGTAACTGTCATTAAGATGTTAACATTTGAACTTTTGAAATTGAGGTTCATCTTGTATGTTTTCGCCCTTTGCTCCATAAAACCGAACCAACTTGTGATATTATGTTGTGCAAAATACAGAAACAGCTAGTATAATCGAACATTATTGTATGTAGTTCCAATACTTTGTGCCTTGATCCTTGAACCAAGGGCTTGACAAGGAAGTAAATGATATGCATTATATTATAGGCTCTTTTTCGAATATAAATTCTCAATGATTTAAAAAATCTAAAACTATAGAGATGTGTTGTTTCTCTCATTTATAAGCTTAAAATTTTAGGATTTTTAAACAAAAATTAAAGAAATTAGCTCTGAAAGTGAGTCAGGTGTGGCATTCAACATAAGCTGTACTGTAACTAATCTCACTTTACATACATGCACCAAATATTAACTTTTATTTTGCCTAAATATCAGTTTCAAAGAAATATTTGTTTTAAAGATTAAGAAATTATGTAGTTACTTATCATACTACCTATTTTATAGTTATTTAGATATTGTGTAGTTACTGAGATATGCAAGATTATCAGATATTTGTATTTATGCATTAATTTGTATTTGTGTGCTTTAATCTCATGATTTACTTAATTTTAAATTGATGAGTGAATTACTCATTTAAAGGGAATATAATTTTTTTAAATGATGATTCAACTTGGTTGTACTATTGATTTTTGTTTCCTATTTGAATCTATTACAATTTTATTAGCCTAAGCATGGTGGTTATTAATGTTTTATTCAGTTGAATAGTTAATTGCTAATGTTATGTGATGAAAATAATTTAAACTTAACAATGTTTTTATACTTTAACAATTGGTCATTTTACTGTTTAGATCAGGGGTCATCTAGCTCTATAATTGTAAAATTTTAGCTAATTCCTTATGTCACTAAATTTTATTTCTTAAATACAAGTTGAATATCATAAAAGAAAAATAACTTTAAAATCAAATTCTCAGAATCTGGAAATTACTTCATTTACTGTTTTATTGTAAACATACAAAAAATTTTAGTTTTATTTTGTTAAATATATTAATTTTATTGTAATTCTTTTTCTCCCGTCACACAATTTTTAACTTTGTAAAAAGTTTGCTTAAATTGATCAGTGTTTTTAGATTTCTTGTTTCTTTGTATAAATCTTCTAGTTATATTCTTTCTGAATAACTTACAAATCTCATATTTTGCCGAACTACAGAAATACATTTTTAGAAAAAATTTTTAAACTTATATGGTGTTGAATATTTTCCTTTACTAAAAAAGGTTTTTCTTTTATGACAATCTAATGAATACATCTTTAAAGTTTGTCTCTATTTGGATTTTAAGACATTCATATTGCATTTAAAAGTGTAGTTCATGTGATGTGAAATATTATCAATATTTTAAACTTAGTGTAAAATTTTCCTATTCTGAATGCCAATTTAAATACTAGAGAAATCTTTCAAAATGAAGTCCTTTTAATTTTATCAAAAGCTGATTTAAAGCGATATTAAATTTATGTATTTTTCTAATGGTAGTAAACATGAGAAATGTTATTACAGTTCAAAACTTTATTCTGATAGTTTTTCATTAGCTTCTTCAAAATATTATGAATAAGGCTCTTCTATAACTTTTATCTGGTAATTTTTTTATTAAATGTTTAATGTAGATTCTGACAAAAACAAGTTCATGTGTCCCACTTAACTGAAAAGGGATTCACTTTATATTATCTCAAACATTTTATTGCTGTCACAAAATATGCTGTCTAGTACTGTTCTCAAAGCAATTTGGATTAAAACAGTTATGACTTGACATTTAACCTTAAAGATCTCTTTGTGATAATGTTTTGATTAAATAAATCCACTGATCATTTATTAGTTCTAAATACCAATTTCAAGAGAAATGCTTTCACTTCTGTTCATAAGGATGTGAAAAAGTTTAAAAACATTTCTTCTTGATGACCTATGTACTTTGTTATGTAACAGTATATCTATGTACTCACTGTCTATTATTTCAACTAAAAATTCTTTTAACTAGTGATTAAGAGCTTTAATAAAGTTGGTAATACCATAATTTTGTAAATATCTTCTGTTGTCTGTAAAAAGTGGTTACTTTATGAAGGATACTATGGTAAATAGGTATCTTGTTGATTTTTTCTTTCAGAACAGTAATAAACTAGTTTTCTTTATGACTGTCATATTTCTCACCTTGTTTGCAAATGATATTTTAAAAGGAATTTTTTTCTATGTAAGCAATTATAGTGTATATATTCTCCCCACATGTTTACTCTTTGTCAAAAATCCTAGAAGTTAATCTTTGGGACCTCTCAGTAGAGGAAATAAGTCATACCCAAATTAAAAGCTTTGTTATCTTTTATATTACAAAACTAGTCAGCTGTTATTGCTATAGAATTTTTTTAAATCTACAGCTTGCTGATGAAGTCTTAATTTAAATCTAAGCTTTGCTTGCACAGGTTTTATGATTTTATTTAAGGAGATGCTGCACTCATATTTTGGGCAGAAAATATGTACAACTAGTATTTAGGCTTTTTTAATATTCAGTCTTGAGATACCTTGATATTTTAACTGTGCTGTCTATAAATTGTAAATGCATAAAGATCTCTTGATAGGATGGCAGTATCAAATTCGTAAGATAAATAAAATTCTTATTAAATTTTGTAACTTTAAATATTCTCAGAATGGTGTACTTTTTAGGCAGTGATGCTAAATTCAACCAGTTTATTACCTCTGCTCTTGTTGAATCAGTAGCAAACACATGTTTCTACAAATTATGTTTATCTGATACTATAATTATATAATATGAAAAATAGTTGAAATTCCTTGGCAAACTGAGCCAGATGTGACTTGTTAACATTCTGGCCCTTGGTTTTTGTATTTCACAGTATTAATTTCCACTATTTTATTTATAGTTTTTATAGATCAGAATCCACTTTAAAATTGTATGTCCTGATTTAATTATCCTTCATGTGGAAAAAATTAGATTGACAAACCAAACTGGCTAGAGGAAAATTTCTTTTACAGTATTGTCTGTAAATCTAAAGAGTTTTAGTAAAGAAAAATTAAGAAATATATATAATCTTAGTATCTATTTGTCCTTGATAAATTTCAGCATATGAATGTAGCTTTCTAATTCAATTTTAACATTATCTAGTCTTAAGCTTGAAATATTTCTATGTCATGACTTGCATATATAGATTCAAGGAGTTTAAGCCAATTTATCTTAGATTTTGATATATATCTACACCCAACAAGCTTTTTAAAATATGTCTAAAAACTGTTCCTTTTATTACTAAAGTTACATAAGGCTAAAAAAAAAAAACAGACTGCAATGCCTTGGTTAGGTATGTAAATATCTTTAAAATGTAAAATGATTAAATTAATGAAAGGCAAAGTAAATGAAATATAAAAAATTTCCTCTCATTAACACTCTTGATATGCTCTTATAACAAAATAATTTTACTTGTAACAATTTTTATTAAATCAAATTCTCTTAAAAAAAATTGCATAAAGCATTCACATTTGAGTTTAATTACTAAATCTTATTACACTGAAATTTTTGTAGTTGACCTCTATAAAAACTCAAAGGGGTCAGTTCTTGGTTTTAGATATTTAAACCTAATTAAATGGAAAGGAGTCAGTTTGGCATAGATTCTAGACTACTGAATCTTGCACACCCTATGAGTTAGTTCATAATGAACATATTGTTTAAGATAAATCTGACTCTCTAAAAATCATTCCACAAGTATTTGTATATACACATTTCTGAAAGAATTCTATTAACTATATAAAATAGTATTCCTTTTGATTTTATGAGATATGTATGATGTGAAGTTTTAATTTTTAGTTAATGTTGATTGTTAATTGATATTTTGGGAACTTGAAAGATTTCTTAATCTGATTCATAAAATGTTATATTATATAAAACTTTTATATTTTAGGGCTGGATTGATAACTATAATGGACCTAGTGGTTTTATAGCTCTGGTAATTTTTATTCTTTTATGTTGATCAGAAATAAGTATTGTATGTGTTTTTGTTTTTAACCATAAGTTTAAAATTTGTATTTTAATTATGAAAAACTGATGTTAAAATCATAATATTCTACTAATATGAAATAGTAAGATGTGAATGCATTTCTTCATCAGAACCTTCAAATTTATTTAGCCACATGGTTAAAATACAAATGTTATGAATCGGAGTAAAGTTGTCAGAACTGTTTCATGCTCAAAATTCAAAAAAATTTCTACAGTTTACATCTTAAAGTTTATAATTAATTCGAATTAAGTAATATATAGCTTTCATTTGTAAAATAATGTATGTAAACAAAAAAACTAAGAACTTCATTATTTTACCAGTTTAAAGATGTTTTATTACATAATTTTAATATACTTTTGTGAAACTTTGTAAAAACTAGAGTAATCGCGATTTTTATTTTAATATTTTTTCAGTGATATTTTTAGTAATTCAATATTTGTATTTTAATTTGCTTTCAGTTTAACAGTTCATAGATTCGATTCTTCTAGAGTTTTACTATTTGTGTTCTGGTTTCTTCTTCAAACTGTTAGTCTAATTAGTCCTAGTTTGCCAAAACAGCTCATAGAGTGACAGGTCTAATCCATATATCTTTGGAAAACAATAAATGGTCTTTATAGTTAAAGAAATATTAACATGGTGATCAATTGCAAAGCATTGAACAATACTTGTCAAATAAGCTGTGTTCTCTCTGGAATGTAGTTTAAAAATAACAATAATTTGTTTTTGTTGCAATTCAGGTATTTGTATTGCTGACTATTAATCTTACTCCATAATTTGTAAAATATTTAAGAGTGTCAGAATTTACCTTTATATGTTTATTCAAATAGCACCATTTTCATTGAAGTTATCTGTCTAATGTTATTTCCCAAACGTATGGTCAGAGGATGATTGCAACTTCCATGTTCTGATATCTAAGTTCTGCAAAGATTCACAGCTATTTTCTTAATATCTTCTGAAGTGTATATTTAAAAATAAGTTTTTTATTTTTGTACTTTAAATATGTAACTTTTTGTATTGTATGTACTTTTTTTGTATCTAAATTTTCATATTAGATCTAAAAATTTCATTTTCACCCCTTTTCACAAATAAGGGAAATTTTGATTTAACAATTCTATTCGTCCAAATATGTTCATTTGATATATAATTTTTTATTAAGTGATGAAAATGCATGGTAAGCTAAAAATCTTTCTCATGAACAAAGTTTAATGACTAACTCATTTTTGCTAATTTTTAATTTATATTGTATAATTCTGGTTAATTTACAAATAATTTCCTCTCCACCTTAAGCAACTTGTTATAAAAAAGACCTTTATACATAAGCTACATTATATTTATACTAGATATTTTTGTATCATCTTTAAGCTTTTTGTCCGAACTGGCAGATGAATTTTTAAATCTTTTACTCTCTGTTCAAAAGTTCAACTCCTGCCTTTAACTTTTAGTGGTTTAAAAGCTACTGTAAACTATTCCTGATCTAAGTTGGGTACAAAATGACTTTTAATTGACAAATGAATCAGACCTACAGAAAGTTAATTTTTGCCTTAATTGTGTTTTATCAAGATATATTCACTGAGAGATGTTTTTAATCATGAATTACAGGTATGAGAAAGAATGACCCACCCTGAGAGACAAGAAATTTATACTAAATCAAGTAAATTATTTCACATTGAATGAACCTACCACTCATTAACTTTTTATCTGTTTTTTTAAATGCTGGGAACAGTTATATTGTAAACTATATCGTTTATTTAACTATGACTACGTTCTAAATTTGTGTGTGTTTGTAAATTAAAAGTTCATAAAAATAGCATCTACCTAAGCAAAGTATTTTAATCAATAAAAATGTAAGCTAGCAAGCTTTATATCAGGAAAGTTTTTTTCTCAATTTCAAACATTTTAACTTGATGTAACTGTATTGACAATATTTGAAGATTTTCTTATTAATGATATTTAAAAAACGATCCCAGAAAACTTTTCAGATTAAAGCCGAGCTGGCAGCCGAATGGTTAGCGCTCTTGCCTTCGGTTCAACAGCTCGTGGGTTCGAATCCCACCTTGGGCATGGATGTTTGTAGTGGTTCGGATTCCACTTTAAGCCGCGAGTCCCGGTCTAATTAGTCCTCGTGTGAAAAAAATGACCGTTGAGCGACAAACAAACCAAACCTTTTCAGATTAAATACTTGTTTAAATACTTTAATCAATGAAAGTGTAAAGTTAAATTTGATAACTTTCTCGTGGCTAGTTTATAATATCTAAGTGCATCAAACACATACCTACATTACACTTCAAATTAATCAAAGGGACTTTAATGTTTTACTCACAAATTAAAGTCATATTGAAATTTAGCCAAGAAAAGTTGCTTTAAATATTTTCATTGTTAAAAAAATGATACTTATTGTTTGCAAGTGAAACTGATTTGAATATTTACTTTTCCAGAGCAGCAAAGGCCTTTTGAAAACACTTCTGGTTAAGTCTGATATAAATGCAGATTGGGTGCCTGTAGATTTAGTTGCTAATACATTAATTGTGGCAGCTTATTATATTGCAACAGAAACGTAAAGTTATTTCTTTTTTATTTTATTGTTTTTTTAAATATTAGAAATGATTTTATAACAATATTTTGATTTTATGTATTCTGAAAAATATATTAAAGGCAAATTTTGTACCATTTGCTTAAAAATTTCAGGATGTATGTAAACACTTAATAAGTCTTAACAAAAGTTATACATAAATTTGAAAAATGTTGAAGAAAATACATAAAAAAAATTACTGGAAAAACGAGATGCTTGTTATAAGTCTAAGAATGGAAATAAATTTCATGAATTTATTAATCTCTAAGAGCATAATTATCTAAAATGTAATAAGACATCTACAAAGATGAAATTTAAATTAAATGATCTATTGACTTCAGGAATTAAGTCCTTGATCTTGAGGTAATTTTGCTTAATATGGTGAAGAGAAGTAGTACTGCTAGCACATGTTTGTCAGGAATTATCCCAAACGTGATTAGTATCCATATTTAGTTTAAACCGTCTACTCTGAGACATCCATGATTTCAACCCAAAGATTACCTGGAGTGATACCAGCTCCAATTGCTGTGTTATCTTGCATCAGTAGTTCACTTACTGAATTGTCATAAACACATAATAATCAGCTAATGAGTGGTACAATGGATATCCTAAATAGAAATATCCATTGTACCACTCATTAGCATATTAATCGAAATCCAGTTAAAGAACTTGCGCCTGTACGCTTATGAATTTTACATGGGTGTTTTATTAACATATGTTTTATGATTTCTCAGTATCAGACTTTATGGCTTTACAGGCTAAGCTTGAATCTTTTATAAATGTCATCAAGTAGATGTATGTGCATGACAACCTCAATTATTCTATTCTGTGAAATGATGAATAACAATATTGCTAGCCCTTTTGCATAACCGAATTTGATGGCTTCTAAATGCAGTTCATACATTAACTTTCTACATGCTGTATGATGGAGGGTCAGAGTTGAACTAGACTAGAAGTATTTGTTTACATGAATTTTTCATGTTTGTCTTTTCAGTTGACTTCCTGTAATTGATTAGAAATCTGCACCAGTTCATGTGCTTAAATACTGCTTCAGGTTTATATTTTTTAGTGGTTAAGAATCCACAGTGAGAGATTGTTTGTCTAATTGTACTTTGGTTTACCTCTCAGTCACATTTTTGCAAACTATCTGACTTGGATATTTATATGGGTTTAGAAGCTACTTCAAATATTAGTTGTCAATCTGATTAGCCCTCGTGTATGAAAAGTGATCATAGAATGACCAATTAGTTCAATACCTCAAAATGAATTAAGTTTATATTGAACTTCATGCATTCATAATTAAATAAGAAGCCATGTCTAAGTTTATAGTTGTCTTGGGAACTTATTTTTTATTAATATTTAAAGTTTCTGCATGCTATAATGGTTTTTTAAACTTAAAGGAATACACTCAGATAAACTTCTGTCAAATGAACTGAAAATACCATTATTTTTAAAGCATTAACAAATATATAAGAATGTGTGCAATTTAAAAAATTTTTTTTGGGCTAGGTGAAGGATATGTGAAATTTCTGACTGGGCAAACCATTCTACAGCATTAAACTGATGAAAGTTGGGCTTGGGGAATTTTTAATGCCTCTTAAATTTTAACTGAAAGATTTTATAAATTAGTTTTGTCTTTAATGTGCACATTGAGCTAGATTAAATGGGGAACACAGTATTATACACATGTAATTTTGGGAATCAGAAGTGAGTTACACCATAATCATTTTCTGAAATTATTTCCTAGCATAATACAGCATAATATTTACAATTTTTCGCCTTGAACAATGGCTAAAATATGGAAGATGATAAATTTATTATAAAGTAATTCATTGTTGCTAATTGAATATCCATTAAAATTTTTTGTAAACTGCTGTATTCAAGAAAACTAATCTAAGTTGGCATTAATTTTGAATATTTAAATAGATACTTTTCAAGATTAATCTTTTGAAAAAAACATTTATATAAATTTCTTAGTTTCCTTTTTTAAATTTTGGTTTAACAATAACAATTTGTATAAAGAAAGTAAATTTTATCAAAATTATAAATTTTTAAATAATTTTAATATTTGATTTTCTGTTTGTATTCTCAAGCAAACATTGTTTAATATTTTATATTCTTAAATTTGAATTTCAGGCAGCATTCATCAGTTGTCTCTAAGAAATTACAACGTCAATCCACCATTCCTGTGATTAATTGCGTTTGCCCTTCTTCTAACTGCATTACATGGTATTATGTAATAGAAACATGTATTCCTTTATTATATAAGTATCCAAGCTTGCAAATATATAGCCCTCCTGGTGGGGTTGTGACATCTAGTCCTGTCATTTATTCCATGTGTAAATATTTCTATCATTTCCTCCCTGCATCAATATTTGATATTTTAAGGCTTCTCATTTGGAAAAGAACTTGGTGAGTTAAAAGATCTTTGCTCTTAAGTATTGCTAATTTAAATTTTATTCAGCTAAAAACTATTATAAATCTATAATTATTTAATTTCACTTGTTAGTCTTATAAATGTTAGAAAAAATTTTCTAGTTATTTTATTCTAAGTATTCTTTTTCTAATAAGTAATTCTAAGTATCCTTTTTAAAAATTTTTACTCTTCAAAAATCTGTTCAACAGAGGGTAGAGAAATTTTTAAAAATCAAACTTATTTCATCTAATGAATTTTTTATTTTTATGAGATTTTAATTTTAATTCCATTATAATTGCAATATTATGTCAATCTGTAATCATACTTTTTATTCACTTATGAAATCTGTTTAAATATTTTCAAACATGCATAAATGATTATTTACCATCCGAATAATACATATTAGTTAAATTTTATGACAATTTTTCCACATAATTACTGTTAAAAACTTGGAGAGAAATTTTAGCTAAATTTCTAGTGATTTTTCTTTCAAAACAATTTTAGAGTGAAAGATATAAGAATAAAGACATTGTGTTAATGAAATGCATGTAAAAAATATTTCAGTATGATATGGTATTATTGAATTTTACTCATTGCATTTTATATATATCAAAGTTTCCTCTGTTTAAACTACAAAAAACTATTTGATATACTCCTATTTTTAAGTTTTCAATTTGATAAAAATTTAAGATGGTAGTTTTACTGAATTCATGTGTACATCTACTGGTGTGTAGATACATTAACTTTTAAATTGTGTAAATGTAGTTAGAAGTAATACTTCTAATTGCATAACAGACATGCAATAACAAAATATTGTCCAAACCAGCAATTTTGAAATTTCTCAGTGTTACGTTGGATAATGTGTGTGTGCATGCTAGGCAGTGACATTCACCTTAACTTTTAAAGGCTACTGATTTTTAATTGTATACCAACTTCATTTTTAATTAATCAAAATATATTTTGATTTGCCACCTAATCTATAAATAATTCTATCTAATTTTGAGTCGTAATAATTCATTGGTGGATTTAGATTTCTACCTTTGTTATGAATGTTTGAAGTAATATCAAGTGCTTTATCTATATTGAAAGTCTGCAGGTGCTAGAAACGACCATAAAACATACAATCCAGCAAGTGTTAACTGGCTTTTCATTTTGAAATCTTGTGCAGATTACTCTAGCATCCTATCCATGGTGCAACAAAAATGAGGCATTTGTATATGTATATGCTGTCTATTGCCAGGGAAAGCGAAATGCTGCTCACCACTTTCATATATATACCTAGGGCAGAAGGTGTTGCTTGTTTTAGAATTATTACAGGACATGACCATTTGCAGTCCCATCTGTATAAAATCAATATGGTCAATTCATCTATTTGTGTGCTTTGTAGCACCTCAACTATGACTGGGGAGTATCTCTTTAGTTGTCTCTTTCTGTTCATTACAGTGATGACTTTCTATCTCTTACCTTCTGGGGCTACTTCTATTGTACTGGACTGCAAGATGCCTCATGTCTGAAAAAATGATTCCTGGCATAATTTAATTAAAAAACTTTCGTGTAAATATCGCTAATTTATGCCATAGTATTTTATTAACATTTTGGTATTTAATTTGACTATGAGCTTAGATTGATTTATTATGAAATTATGTCTAACTAGTCTTAAACTTTTGTACAGAAAAGCAATCTAATGTTCATTCATACTTTGACCAACTAATCACTGATTAGGAAACCTTAGTCCATACATTTTTAGATGAAAAATGTGTAAAATTTTGAATTTCATTTCTCTTATTCTATGATAAAGTGACAGAAATGAATGTATGAAATTTTCTGAATTCTAAAAGCTATGCAAAATATGTACTGTTGAAAAGATTTTCACTTGTTTCTATTTTTAGGTTTGTCAACACTTACAAACGAATACACAAAGTCATGAGTCATCTACAACTTTATATGTTACAACATTTCTTTTTCTGCTCTACAAATATGAATCTGTTGCTTGAAATTGTGCCTTCAGAAGATAGAAAAGTATGATTCATTCATATGTACATCCTATTTTATGTTGATAATGTAATTAGTATTTCATTACTGTGGCTTTCAAATTAGAGAGTGCTTTTTTAATATGTATTCTATAGATCTATGTATAGAACAAATGTATCCTCATTTAAAGTTAAAGTGATAAGTTTTTAAGGGCCCTTGAAACTTGACTTTCACTTGAATTTTCACTTGACTTCTTGAAGATCATGAATTACTCCTGGAATTTTTACTTACCTTTATGCATTTATTTTTTGTTTGAAATATTTGAGTTTGTAAATTTTAAAATATTAGAATGAAATTGTCTGAAAATATAATTGAGTCTTAATTTTTAATGTTACTACTAGATGGCGACACGAATGATAGATTGTTTCTATTATAGTCAACAGTTATGAAAACACAGTTCCACCAATAACATCAGGATCCTGTTCAGTTAGGAACAAATGTTATATTTAGATTTATGTGTGTAAAGTGAAGAGAGTAGTTGTCAATAAGTTTGTCATGTGGTCCAAATCAGAAGGGTATTTTTCTTCTAAAATTTATTATTTTTCTATTTGTTTTCTTTATTGTATAAGATTCACTGCATGTTAATATTTAAAAATGTTTTGAGTAAAAATATACTTTTCATAAATTTCTTGGTAAAAATTGCATATGATTTCAGTGAATCAGGATGAATGCGTTTTATCATTTAAATATAGGCACGTCTGTGAAATATATACTTTATATGCTGGGTGGAAAGTGTCGATTTAATGATTAAGTCTTGAGAAACAATACAAAGATTGTCTTTTGCATGGTTCAAGAAAAAATGTTTAAATTTTGTAGAGTTTAAATCATAACAACCATCTGTAAGATTTCAAGATTGTACTGATGAGAACTTTGATCCTATTAAAAATGGATGAATTTTATTTTAACTTACTCTCAAATAGATGAAGTTATTTCAATTAGAAAAGTTGTTAATTTGCTTTTACTAATATTTCATTGTCAAAAATTTTAACGTGGGGTTCTCAATGAACAAAAAGTTGGTTTAAATTTTATACAAATTGTGGCTGAGTGTATCGATGATCACGTCTGAAATATTGGTGTCAATAATATAATTAGCCAAAATTTACTTAATTTTGCTTATGGTGCCAGGCAAAGATAAATTATATTTAGATGAATGCCAGTAACAGAGGGAAAGCAAAGAGTACTTTTTTGAAGAAATTGGCTTAGGGAAATTTTCTTCTTCTAAACACTTCTTTTTAAAGTTTATTTCTTATAAAATTTGTTGAAGCTGAGAACTGGTAAATTAACATTAATTGGGAAATCAAGCTCATGTGGCTGTAGTGCTTCAATGATGCAAGTTATTACTTAATGTTAATAATAAATGGAAAGCGAAAGTTTTAGTGTTGGTAAGATAGCATTTTTAAACAGCTACGTTTTGTATGTATAAATAACCTAGAAATTTGGAAAATAGTTAAGTCATCAAAGAAACAGAAGTCTAGAATACAAATATGAAATTGCATAGTTTGAAAGTAAACAAAATAAAAATTTTAGAATTTCTTTTATTAAATAATATTAGTAAAAAGTCATCCTGGAAAGGTTGTATAATTGAATTTATTTTGTTTTGACTAAATTTATTTGAAAAGAGACTGTTATACATATCTTATGAAATACTTAATAAATTTATAGATAGAAATCTAATAAAGACGTTTAAAAACTAAAATTAGCAATTTTTTTAAAATTTTTAATTCAGTTATATAAATAACATTGATTATGCAAAAAGTTATTCTGTTATAGCTTTAAATTCATAGAAATCTTTTGAAACAATCATTATATATAACTTAAAATATTCTCATTAATTTTTGTAATTGTTTATTTCTATTAACAAATATAATTAAAAATGGGGTATATATGTAATTACATGCATATTTGGTTAAGAACAATTTTTGAAATAAAAAAAATTACTTAACATGACTGTTGATACCTCCAGGGAATTTTTAATTTGACTCCTGAAAAACTCCTGGAATTTTGTTCTTGGAAATCTGTAAGAACTCTGAGGCTGTGCACTTGAGATTTGATTAAAATGTCACTCTTGGTAGATTTTATAAGCAGTTTACGTTTGACTAAATAAGTTATTAAAATTTAATTAAACTTGTCTTCCAGAAATATTTGTGTATTGTATTTTTAATATAAACCATATTTATTTCTTATAAACTTAAAATTTCATTAAATCCTGAAAAATTTCAGTTATTTAAATAGCTGCATTCAAAGCTAGAGAATACTGACTTATTAGTGTGTTAATAACCTCACTGGCATTCTATGAAAATTTTTGCAAGTGACTCTAAAAAATGTTTAAAACTTTAAGAGTTGTTACATTTGTAATGAACTTAGAATCCACTACAAACCATGAACAATGAAACTGAAATAGGAACATTTCTGGATCAAAGTATTGAATTAACTTTCACTGTTTCTGTTGCAATGAATTTTTATTTCTAATTTTATGTATAGAGTATTCCAGTAAATTTGTCAGAAAGTAGCATTTTCTTTCTTATAACTTAGTTGTGTTGCATTTTGAATACTGTTAAAGAAATTTTTCCCAGAATTTCTATTTTTATTCAGATACTGAAATTGCTCATGTATTAAGGTCTAATTGAAATTATCAGGGAATCCGCAATATTATAATTCATATTCACCTGTCTAATATATCAACTCTTGAACTTAAAAGGAATTGGTTTGTTTTTCTGTTGGAGCAAATGTATTTGAAACTACTGGTAGCGCACAATGGTGAAATGACTTTTTCATATACATTTTTACTTGTCCATTTAAATGAAAAATATTTTTTAAAAATAGAATTAGCATAAAGTGAATGACACTAATTTTAAAATTATATTTGCTAAAATTTTGTATTTGTAGTACAAGATAATATGTTAATTATTGTCAATAGAATTTGATATTCATAATTTTGGGGTTTAGAAAGGAATGTGCAATTGAAAGTTGACTCATTCCTGTGGCCTGGTGGGGTTAGGTTGCTGTTCTAATTATTGGAAGGTAATGAGTGCAATTATCAGCTTACCTGGTTTTTCAGGTTCACCCAAGGCGATTGGAGCATGTTGTGGTTGTAATGTCCTTTAGTTCACCTGAACATATCCTTGAGTGCCTAGGGCTCTCCAGGCAGGACTTGGTTGATGACCCTCTTCTGGTTTTGGATTATTGTAGAGTGTACAATATGTCATGGACCTGGTCTAGTGCTGCTGGCCTTAAGGGGCATGCAACATGTCCTTTAGTTGAAATGATACCTCTAAAGGTGGCTTGTCAAGTATTAGGAAGTGTTCTACTTGATTCCTGCTTCTAAAGTAAGAAGACTCCCACCCAGCTGCTTCCACTAACTGGTAGTCCAACTCTGGCCTAGGTACACAGAAGTATGATAGTGCAATTGTAAGGTGGTGCAACAAAATGAATGTATATCATACGCATGGTTTGCGCTGACATTTGTCTAAAACAATTCATTTGAATTATTTTAGCAGACAAGTGTTTTATCAATTTGTCATAGGGAATCTGTTACATCTGAAAAGTGACTATAAAGACTGATGTCAGTGCTGTTTGAATTTGAAAACGGTGCTTTAATATTCACACTTAGTGGTACTGATATAAGTTTATATTACATGCTGATCAAATGAGCCTCTTGATTTAATTTTTTATGCATAATTTTGAGATTTGAGTGTTTAGTTTCCAGTTTCATAACTTCAAGATTGGAAAGCTTTTTTAATCTTTTATACTTCATCTAGTTAATAAAAAAGTATCATAGAAGTGTGTGTGGAATGCTATAAGATTATTGATAATTTAATAGATTTTATTTGTATAATGTATATTTCTTTTCAATGAAATAAATCATCATACTAATTTTAATTAAATCCAATCATACCCTTATTTAGTGATTTTAACTAAAAGTTCTGTTCTTAATCGGAGGTTTTATCAATTTACGTACTATATTTAATCATAAGTATAAAATTGAAGCATTTTTATCCTATTTCTATTGCCTTTGTTATCAAAAACTCACATAACTTAGTTCTCTTAACAAATACTTCGGTTTGAAAATTCAGCATGTACCTATTGAAGCTTGTTATGTTCCTTTCTGTAGCATTTTTGTATATTAGCGCTTTTATGTTTTGTGAAATTATATTATGCACAATATTTATGATACAACTTTTTGCCAATTTATGAATAGCTAATTTTCAAAATTCCATTGTGTTGATGTGTGTAACATCCAGGATAGTTTCAGACTTCTGACTGTTAGTTTTTAATTCCAATAAATGAAGAATATTATACAAGTTGGTGCAGTTTTGTTTTTAACTATTGTATTATGAGATTGCTTTAATTCAATGTTTTTGTTGAAAAATGTAACTAGCTTTGCTGTTTTCAATTAGTAAAATATGATAACGTTTTTGTCTTTGCAGACTGAACTCTTAAAGTTAGATTGCTTATTTTATCTGAAAAATGAAATTTACTCTAACTGAACTTAGACATAATTCATTTGAATTAACTATTTTATCTTTACTGCATGGGTTATATTTTAATTTAAATTTTATTGTAATAAAGAGAGATTGTCATTTGAATTTTTAATCACTGAAATTTTCTTTGCCTTTCTGCGAGCGTCATTTTAGCTTACTTGTCCAGTAGTTTGAAAAAGTTCTTTAATTTTTAAATGAAGTTTATTTCTGATTTACAATAAGCTCTAAGTGATTTTGTTATATATTACTGGGTTTTACAAAAAATAGTTTTAAAGTCAGAAGAGTATTGAACAATTACTGTTTAATTTAGCTAATTAAACAATAGTTGTCTTATGGTTTTATAATAAAAATTTAAAGCCTTTCAAGTAATGGTGTATATAATTAACTTTGTGCCCCAAATATTAAGCTGATTACTGATTTATGTGCTTAAGGTTTTAAGTTAACAGCTTGTGTACAGGTGTTATGTTTGTAAAATTATTAGGTTAGTGTTATTATGTAAGTGGAATTAATGTGCACATTAGCTATTTGTTTTGAGTCTGTTTTTTAACTATTCAAATCTTAAATAAGTGTTTAATTCAGCTGTGTAAACTTTAAGTTTTCAGTATTTAGAGTTATTATATTGAAGATTTACTTATTATAACTGCTTTAATTGGCACAACTTATCTTTAATTGTAGATTTCCTCAAGTATGTTTGAAATTAAACTTTACATTTTATCTTTGCATTAACATTTTACTGAGATAAATGCTTAGAAGTTGGCAGTTATGTAATCAAATTTCTTATATTAATAAATGTCTTGTTCTCTAAATCAAACAAAATATTAAATACTAGTTCAACAGAACTAGTGAATAGCCTGAATCTTACTCTTAAAGATTTTCAATAACTTTATAATGTTCAATAACAAAAGATTATAAAATATGAAGTTTTTTTTAATTTGTGTTATTTGTCCCATATCAAATTTAAGTGTATTGATGAAACTGAGAACTTCAGAAATTTCAGTTTAATAGTTTTTCTTAAATTCTGGATCTAAGTTGTGGAATCACAAGAGTGAACTTCAAAGTTCTAAAATTGGAAGCTGTGTATTTTTAACATTTTCTTATGAACTCAAAACTATAGCTTGAATTTAAATGTCTTAAACTTGTTAATTTGCTGTTGAATTGAAAATAGTTGCTCTCATTTCTTCTATGTTTATATAATTGAATTTTTTTGTATTTTATTTACACAAGATGTGTCATACTATAATATTTGTAATTAAAAAGTCTGAAATTTTCAAACTACTTATATAAAGACAAGAGCATTTAATAAACATTCTGTATAAAGTTAGATTTAAGAAAATATTTGTCTTATGTTTTACTTGTATCATCCATTCCAATAAATATTTTTTAATTTTCTTTGCATCCTCAACTTATATTTGATTCAACTATATTTCAGATAACAAATATTTTTATTACTTTCATGAATCATAGGAAAAAGTACAAAACTTATAACTGTTTCAGATTGCTTGTTAGTACAAATAGTTTTTCTTAAGCTTACAACATGATGAATTTATAGCATTACCATGTGATAATATTGTTCACAGCTCTTGCTGTACATTTCATTCTAATTTTTGCATGTCAAGATTTTAATTTTTTCATTGCAGAAAACTATTCCTTATTTCTTATTTTATATACTTGACATTTCTTCTGTTTTAGTAATAAGCATGTTAATATTCTTGAAAGAGATTGTTTCTCCAAAATCTTGATATAATTACTTCCTACCTCTAACAAATAAAATTTACTGTATAACTTTTGAATAATTTGCTAGTTAACTTTCCTATTGTACTTTATTTTCACAAATATTGTATGACCTGACTGTACAAATTATTCTAATTTTAAGTAATTAAAAGTGTGTAATCTAATTATGATTCCTATTATTTCTAGATTTCTTAGGAATTTATAAATTAAAAATATTACACACATTGAACACATCTGTTGTCTTAGAATAAAAATTGTTCTAGAACTATTTCTTAGTTAGCTATGGTATAGTTAATGCTAACACTTTCTTACAAATATTAAAAGTAATGAAAAAAATAGTACCTCCTAGTATAGGACAAAATAATTGGGACACCTGTGAAAATGAAAGCTCTTATTTAACAAGGAGTTTGGCCTGAATGACAGTTTGCATTCAATTTTGGATTGACCAAGCTGGCGGCCGTATGGTTAAAACTCTTGTTTTTTTTTCAATTTCGTAATTTCAAACCCCATTTTAGGCATGAATGTTTGTAATGAGTCAGAATTTACTTTAAACCATAGGTCTTTATTTAATTAACTCTTGCATGCAAAAAAAAATGAATTTTGAATTACTAAACAAATCTGTGTGATTGACAAGGGTTTTGAACAAAGTTCATTGAAATTCGTACACATTGCTCATCTAGATTATCAGGTAGTGTGCATGAGAAAGGAAACTGGGCATGTAATTTGAAACCAGGCTGTCAGCATCAAATGCTTCTGCTGGTGTTCACCAGAAGAACACATACCTGGTGGTCTAGAATAATCTAAATGGGGATTCATCAAACCAGGTGACTTGTTTCCATTGCAGTTATGTCTAGTTTAGGTGTTCTTATCACCACTGTAGTCTCTTCATAGCATTCTGTGCTGAAACTAACAGTTTAACATTACTACTTTGCCATGAAAGTTTCATAGCATGCCGCTTTTGTTGAATAGTTTATATTGATTTAGGATGTTTAAGGTGGGTATTCATCCTGGACACCTGAGACAGTGTAGTCTTGCAATTTCAAGCGACTATCCTCAACTTTGTTTTGCTGCAGACAACTTATGCAGATTTGTGTTGGCTCTCATAGTCCTTCTCACAGTGGTCCTTAACACCTGCAAGGTTGGTTTCTCTGCACATGAACACTTCAATTATGTCCATTTTCAGGTTGGCTATAAGTGTGCTTTTCTAGGAACAGAATTTCTTATTCAACTCACACTGTCAAATGCTTGATTGAAGCCTTCCATTTCGACACCACTAGCTGGTACTAGCTTGTGACATAAGGCTGCTGTTTATTAGGCAGTCAAAATAATTGTTTTAAAATGGATGTTCCTATTTTGTCCTATACCTGTATCAACTGTTTCAAATGCTTAAATTGAAATTTGAATATTTAATTTTGAATACGAAATATATTCAATGTCAATTTATTTTAACAATGTTCAGTATTTATATTTTAAAAGTAAAGAATATTTTGACCTTATAGTTGATGTAGATTATTAATAATGGTTTCTGTGTTGAGTATGCTTAGAAATACATTCTTAAATATTTAAAAAATAGCTAATAGATGATTATAACTTTTATATTCTGTTTTTCAGATATTTTAACATATTTCTTTAAAAATTTCAAAAGTGATTATATATTTTTAATACATTATACCCTTTTTAGATTTTTCCTATTAATCAAAGCTGCCTAGATTGGGAAGAATATCTCGAGAACTATGTTCATGGTGTGAGAAAGTTTTATCTCAAAGAAAACGACAATACTTTGTCGAAGGCTCAATGTAAACTTGCCATGTGAGTCTTAAAATTTTTTAAATTTATGTATATATTATGTATTGAAGTTGAAAATAGCTTATGTATAAAGTGTTTCAATTGGTTCAATGTATTAGGGTTTTCAATTGAATATCATTGGTGTAGGTGCTAAAAACTGATTTATTGCCACTCCTTCCAATGCTATATTTTCTGTATCATTTTATTTATATTACGATTATTTTTATCAGTTCATAATATCTCAAACTAAGTCTAAGCTATATTAAACCATCATATGGCATCTCTTAATTTCTTTTGAAAAAATTTAAAAAAACGTTTTTATACTGACTACTGTGCACTATAAAACTGAATGTGAAAAAACTAATCCCTACTTAATAATGAATTTAATAAAATATTTAATATTTAATGAATTATTTCTTATGATTATTTATATTTACATATTACAGATTTTGTCTTCCATTTAAGCAAATCAAAGATATTGTTACCTTTTTACACACTAGATATGCTGAAGTTAATCAAATCTATAAAAATTTCATTCTTAAATTTCCAGTTATTAAAAGAAGTTAGGTAACTGTGTAAACAAATTACTGTTTGCATTGCTTTGGTTTCTTCATTTGCTTATTTTGAATACTGAAGATTTGCATTATTTATTCTAGGCTTCGTGAATGAAAGGTGAAGTCAACTTCTGAAGTCTTGTATTTATTTATAATGTGGCGATAATTTGAATGTGTGTACAATAAACTAATTCTTTAGCATTAACTATTCTAGTTACAACTAATGAAATAATCATTGTGTGGCTTAGTTCATAAGTTACTAGATAGTTTTAATTATCGCTAAAAAAGTGCTAATTTTTTTACACACTTTAAAGGAATAAAACAATTATATTAAACAGCAAACTCCTTTGTGTTTTAAAATTTCTTTTGATAACAAAATTATGGAAGGAATATACAATTTTTTTTCCCAGTTTTCAACTTGTTGAATTTCTTGGAAATTTATGATTTATACAAATCAAATTTTAATTTATAATTTTTGTAACTGCTGTTACCCAAAATAAACTTATAATGAATTTTTTTTAAAAAATTCAGTAAAATATTTAAATAGAAATTTCTTATTCTAATTTGGTTTTAATAGAAATTTTATGGTGCTTATGTATTTTCTACTTTTAAAAATATATAAATTATAGAATGTTTTCAATTATTTTCTAAATTTTTTGTAGTTTAAAGTTTCCAAACTTTATTTTGTTTGAAAGTTTAAATTTTGCATAACTAAGTGTACATAAGTGTGTACATTTGGTTATACATTAAATGGATGTAATTATAACAAATAATTACTGAAAAATTAAGTAAATTTCCTATTTTTCAATAAGGAGCTAATTCTGAACTACTGCTTGAATTAAAAAAAGCAATAAAGATAGCACCAACATTGTAAAGCAGAAGAGTATGTCTATTCATTACAAATTGCAACATTTTATTGATACTGCTAATAAAAAATGAGTATTGAGATTCTGTTGCTGATGGTATAAATATTCAGTATTTGTATTAGGATTTTGTCACTGATCTTAAAGTTATTAATATTTTACATTTGTAGTACAAGAAAACGTTTTATTGTCAATAGAATTTGATATTTATGATTTTGTGGTTTAGAATGGAATGTGCAATTAAAAGTTGACTCATTCCTGTGGCCTGGTGGGTTACGTTGATATTCTTGTCATCAGAAGGTTGAGTTTGGGTCCTGATTTAAACAAAGATCCGTCATGTTCACTAAAGGTGGCTGGGACATGTTAAATGGGTGTTGGTTGCAATGTCCTTCAAGTAAAATGATACTTCTGGTGGTAGCAGACCAAGTATTGGGCTTTCTGCTTGATTTGTGCTTCAAAATCATGAAGACTGCATCCAGCTACTTCTCTCTTATTGGTAGAGCCCAACTTAGCTTTATACAGAAAAGTATGCTGGTGAAACAAACAACTCATTCCTCTTATAATATAGACTTCAGAATTTTTGATGGAGAATATATACTATATTTTAGATGGTCTTGTGTGTAAAATATCTATAAACATGATTAAATTTAATTGGAATTTTACATATATGCAAAAACTATTTCATAATGAGCATTTGTATGCATAAAATTGTTTTAATATTCTAATTCATTTTGTAAACTTTGAACAAAAGTATATTTTGATTGTTAAACTTAAGTTTCTTTATGAAATATAACTAGACAATCTGTCAAAATTGTTCTATATATTAATTCCTGCCATTTAACAAAACTTTCATAACTATAGTATTTCTAATAAAATTTTAGTTTATCAGTACTTCTATTAAACTGAAATAAACGTTCTTAAAAATAAGATTCTTATATTTTTATGTAATGAGTCTATAAACAGTTGCAAATGTTCACAGATGTGCGACTTCTAATCAAGATTTAAGTTTGAAGATTCAAACTATATCACATTATAGTGTTTCATGGTATTGAAATGTGCTTTTTTACACTTTAGTCAGTCATGATCTCATATATTGCATAGCTGCCTATTAAATTTACTTCAGTAGAGTTATTGTACTAGAATGCTTTTTCCCTTCTATACCAAATTTTTTGCCATTTAATTCAACAGTTTGTTGATTTGAATCCAACTTTGGTGTCGTTATTTGCAGTGATTCAGAACCCACCTTAAGTCCTCTTGTGTTCAAAAAGTGATCATTAAATAAGAAACCAAATCTTATTCCTCTTCAACATGTTTATAGTTAATGTGGTGAATGTCTCTAAATAAGACATTTACTTTGTAGATTATCAATTAAAGTCCTATGGAACTGAACATTAATTATTCAATCAAATTAGGCTTTCTATATCTCATAGATTTATTGGTAGTACCAGCATGATTACTACATATTAGGCTACAACTTAATAGGTGGAATTCTATGTTTCTGTAAACATTGTAACATTAATACATCCCTAATCTGACTTAATTGCACTGTTAATTATTTCCAATGCTTCATAAATATTAAAAGATGTTTGGTATGTTAACAAGTGCTAAGTGAAGATAGCAAAATTGACAAAACTAAGTTTTCTTTTTTTTACATATGTAAAATTTCTAAACTTTAAATATATTGCTAATTTAATTTATAATTATAATTGTATATAATATTATAATTGTATAAATAAAATAATAATCTTGTAAAATAGTACAATTGTCATAGTTTAATGAATAACTTTTTGTTTACTTTTTCTAGATTAAGAGTATTTTATGCATGTGGTAAGGTAATACCTATAGGAGTTCTGCTAATGTTGTATCTGCGGCATGTGAAGAAAACAACACTTCTATCAACTTTGAAAACTTTACGTTTTCATTCGTTTACATGGAATTTCAAGGCTTAGTGCTGTTCCCATATCATTTTATGGATTTTATTACATCTGTTTTTGTTGATTTTGAAATGTTTCATATAATTATATCTTGTGTTTATAAATGTATTATAAATAAATTTTGTTTTGAAATATAATTAGACTGTAGATGATTGTTTCACTTATTCAAAGATACTTCAATTTCTAGTGTCACTAAGGAAATTTAAATATAGAGTATTATAGTTATAAAGATATAAAACTATTCAAAATGAGTTAAAATGATTCAAAATCTGGATTAATTCTAGTGTCGTATGGTTTACTGGTGCCAAGGTGTGGTTTACATTTTCATTTATGTTAAAATTTTTGATAGAATTTGCATCATAGCGTCACACCTAATTTCATAAAATGCTTACAAAAGGTAATGCATTTTTTGGAAATTTATATCAATAAATTTCAGATTCTCTTCATTTTTTCTGTTGAAACATTATTTGTTATTTACTAGGTAACTTTTTACTGAGATACTATTGTAATTATAAATGTTTTGGATGAACTGAAAACTTATTTCGAAATTGCCTTAAAAATTAGTCTCTGCAGATTAAGATTCTGCTTGTAGTTTTAACAATTTGTAATGCTTTTAGCAGTTTAGTGAATAATAAATTTTCATGAACAATGAATGCAGTTCGTTAATCGCAATTAAAATCTTCATGGAAGACTCTAATATATTTTACTAGAAAAATATACTGCTGGCATGTATGCTTTTTATAAAGTTAAATGTTTCTAGTACAGCTAGTGTAACATTAATATAACAGTGAATATCCATCTTGCATTATATAGGGGAATTGGCACTATCAGATCAAATTGATATCACATTTTATGATACTTAGCAGAAAAATTTGAAAATCTTTGAACTTCATATATTCCAATGATTTGTAACATTAAATCAAGCAAAAAGTTTTTAAGTTAGTAGTTAAATGATAATCAGCGAACTTGAGTTTTTGTGTTTTTAACACCTGTTTTAAATGATAAAATATGCTTGTCTTGTGCAATTCTACCCTGTGCAGGAACTTCTAAGTTTGCTGTATACAGTCTCAACCAATATTAAATTCAACTTTGACAGTTTAATCTTTCCTTTTTATTTTTGATAAACTTAAAATAAAACTGAGATTTTGGTCATTTTGAGAAATTTGTTATGCTAATTTTTATTAATAAACTTAAAAAGAAATCTAAGTTAAATATATTTTGAGAAATATCCTTAACACTGACAATCTCCATAAAAGTGAGGTTTCCAAAAACATTTTTAATTTATATGTTATAAAATTCATCTAATGAGTAGTGTATGGTACAATAAATTTAAAACTTTTATCCTGGTATTTGGTTTATACAAATTTTTCACGCACAGAAATGCTTTGACATTGCAATGAATGTTTTAATAATTTGCTAACTTTACTTAAAATTTCATGATTTTATTCAATCAGTATTTCATTCTATTTCTGAAGAAATTACTAGCATTAGGTTTATCTTGTGTTCATTGGCTGGGATTGAATCTCTAATACTAAGGTGGGACTATAATCATTTTTGCTGAAAATATGTTTTATGATATTTCATTAAT
Source organism: Latrodectus hesperus (assembly GCA_037975125.1). Lineage (NCBI taxonomy): Eukaryota > Metazoa > Arthropoda > Arachnida > Araneae > Theridiidae > Latrodectus > Latrodectus hesperus. Next base: position 25,983,086 of record CM075854.1, read on the forward strand.
CATCAATTTTGTACTTCATTTAACTTAGTTCTCTAGTAGTGGGATGAGTTAGGAAAGGTACAAAATTATTGATCTATTTTTAAAAATTATTGCAAATGAAATCAAATGGTTAAATTCTTTTATTTGTAAACTGAACATAATTTTTTTAAATTGTTTCATGTGTAATAAATTGTATATGAAACAAATGAAAAAAATTCCGTATACACTTCCTGGTGGCAACAATGAAATGACTTGTATCTATTGGCGAAATTAGTGGTGATGTCACTCTTTGCTACTTGCTTCCAAACAGCTAAGTTAGCTTTAACACAGAAATTACCATGGGTGGATGAGTAGGTTCTCATATTTACTCTTGTATAAGTAAATTAAAGCGTTTTGTAAAATAGTCATAAAAATCGAAAGATTGGAAACTGATTTATAATCATAATCTAAAAAGTTTATAAAAAATTTCTCTTGGATCTTTTATAAAAAGCACTGACATTGTGAACATATGTCCCCTACAGCTTAAAAATGATTGCGTTTTATTCCAGACTGTAAACAGTATAGCGAACGAGATGAGGTTTTGTTAGGTTTCCTAAGGGCCAAAGACTTAAAAAAAAGAAAAAACTGGATTAAAAATAGAAAGTAAATATCATAAGTTTTTTAGTAATCCTACTATATAGCTTAAACGAAATATATTCGAGTAAAACTGCAGTTTTTACTGAATTTTTAAATAATTACAATTTTATTTTTGAAGTAATTTATGAATGTCAGTAAGAAGCAATATTTAACTAATTTGGCTATATTCATGAATGACTTGGCCATGAATATGCCCCATTCTTCAAGAACATTGTGTGGTAATATATATTATATGTATGTATAATTGTGTAGCTATGTAAGATTGTATATAATGACATAATGGAAAAAAGTTAAATTTGTAATAAATATTATAAAGATTAATGAGTAATTTATGTGTAGTAATCAAGATTATTATAGTATGTGTGTGCTTATGTTATCCTTTTCATTATTTTAATTTTTATTTCTAAGTTACTGTAGCTTAAACTTTCTTTTGAATTAGTATTAAATCTGTTTGCTATTTGTTTTTGATAGAATTTTCTTTTGTCACTCCTTTATTTAGATGAATAAATGTTAACAAATCATTAATGAAAATGTATGTGCAAATGTAAATTTTTTATCTCATTTAGAAGACGAGACAAGGAATCTTGACCACATTCCTTAGTTTGTTTATGCCATTTTCATAATTTGAAATCAAATGGACATACAATATTTGCAAGAAATAAAGAAAAACTTTGTGTAAACCACTTAAAACGAAACAATAAAGTAATATATTTTTGTTATTTTTTAATGTTTCTAATATAAAAATTGTTGTTAGTTATTAATAACGTTTATAATTTTTTATGGTTATATAGTGAGCTACATTCAAGCACTCAAGTTACTTCAAGTGTCTCATCTGTAGCAGGTTTTAACACAAGTGAATATTATGAGTAGAAAATGGCAGTGGAACATTTGTGAAAAGAAAATGAAAAGCTAAATGTTACCTATTGGTTTCTTTCTAGTGAGAGAAAACTATGATTTGATATCGTATTACACAGGTTTAGTTGACAAAGAAGTATTTGAGTGGGTTTTATTACAATGCAATCAAGTGCCTTTTAACTATTATTATAACTGGCCTATTTAAACTGTATCAAAAGATCAGTAGTATTATACTTTATAATTTAAGCTTAGAACTTTATTGAAGTTTAAACTTAAGATTCCAAATTGAGTTAAGTATTTCAAATATTTTTAATGTGGATTCATGTTTTACATGAAATTTTATTTGAGGAATTGATGAAAGAAATACCTTCCCTGGTAAAAAATCAAATTTGTTTGCCAGCTTGTTTTTCGAACTATAAAAACTGCCGCATGGTGATTGATTGCACTGAAATATGTACAGTTACTCTTAAAAAACTAAGTCACCAATGCCTTTTTTATAGTTCATATAAACATTGCCATACAATGAAAAGCTTTGTGGATGGTGCACTGGATGGTGCTATAACATACTGCAGAAATTTTTATCCAGGTTCTACATTGGATAAAGAGAAGTATTTAGAAATTCAAATATATCAACTATTTTTATTATGCCAGCGAATTTATTAATTGCTGATAAGGGGTTTTTGGTAATTGATTTGATGCTAGATTGTGTATTAGTTAATATCTCCCTTTCCTGTCTTCAACTCAATTTACAGCTTGTGAAATTGAAGATACAACCAACATAGCAAGAGCTAGGATTCATGTAGAAAGAGCTATAAAACATAAAGGTTTTCAAAATTACATGATTAATTACAAATGTTTTAATTTGCTTCAAAAATTATACAAGTGTGTGTAGCACTTACATATCTGCAGACCTTTAATTAAAGAAGTTCAGCATTTAAATTGTGATTTAAATAATTATTTTAATAAAATTTGTAAATTTGTTGTTCTTTTTATACATATATTAACCAAATACTTGTTTTAATATTTTATAACATGATTGTGAACTGAACTATATAAACCAAAATTTTAAGCAGCAAGAGCGAACATTTTTATATGTATTTTCATTCTCAGTTTAAGATTCCAATTTGTTTGAAAAATGAAGATGGATAATGTTAGAAAAATTTATATTGTAAAGATATTTTGCTGCTTAATTTCTTCTAAATAAAAGACTATGTCTATGGGTAAGCCCTGAAGGTAAGGAAGGACAACTGACTCCAACACCTCGGAGATGCAGTACTGGCTGTTTAAAGTACGGAGAATGCGTACTAGAAGAGTACGATATTGATATCCAGTATCGCCCCATATCATAATACCCAGTGCAAGACCAGTGTGACGGTGCATAACGCAGCTGTTCAGCATCCTCTCTCCATGGTGTCTCCAGACTCGAATACGACCATCGTGGTGTTAGACAGAAGCTTGAATCGTCAGTAAAAACAATTTCATTCTATTCTGCCTTCCACATCCTTCTTTCGTCGCACCATTGGCGGCGGAGACGTCTGTTGTTCTGCGTCAAGGGTAGACGAAGCAATGGATGTCTTGCGGACAGACCACTCTGCTGTAAGCGGCGTCGAATGATACGCGCAGACACTGGATGATGCGTTACAGACTGAGTGTGCTGTGCTATGGTTCGTGATGTGGCTGAGTGATCCGCTACCACCCTGCGCACAATTTGCCTGTCATCACGTGAAATGGTGAACTGAGGTGGATGCGATCGAACACGTCGGTCCGTCGTACCCTCCTGCATCCAACTATCACATATCCGCATTACAGTTTGGTTTCGTCCAACATGACTACCGATAACCCTGAAAGATAATCCACAATCTCGGTAGGTCACTATCCTTCCTCTGTCGAATTCGAATACTTGATCAAAAAAATGATCGCTGTTTTCTACGAGCCATATAGATCGTTTTTTTAAAACACAAGATAAAGAGAATTGCCAAACTTGAAATCGTCGAAATCTCCAAGCGTTTAATAGCGCTTTGAAGTGGCACCATAGGTGCGCGTAATGTGCGCCTGCACTGAAATTCTAATCATTTGCAAATCTCACCACCGCTAATGCATGTTGTAAATTTCAAGTTATTTGCATGCTTTCTTCAGGGTGTTGCCGTTACGGTGGTCAGCAGTGTACATCTTTTCATTACGAAGCATGTTTTGCCTTAATCTGTAAGCTTACGATATAATTTAATAATAAAAACTTACCTGTAGGCTCTGTTCAAAATTATATCTTTATCATTGGCTAATTTTCAGACTATTTAATATAATATTAATATTCCTTTCATTCCTTCATTTAATGAATAGTTATGCTACAAATACTGAAGGCTCTGAATAAAAGGCAATTTTTTTATAAATGCTCTGTATGTTTATAGAACAAGAATTTGTTTTCAAAAATGTAATATATTTTTTATATTAATGAGAGATCAAACTTTAGTGTGTTGTTTTTTTGATGTAACCAAATGAATACCTTGAATTATGTGTTAATTTAATCGGGTTCTTATTAAAAGTTAGTATGTTACATAGGGCTGGGAAAGTAAAAGAGCTAACTCAAGTGTTCCGCGAAACCAATTCGGAAAATGCTCGTTGATGACGTCAGGCTCGATGAGAGAAGGAATTGCTCAGGGATTCTAAAGAAATAGTTATTATTTACTTTTAGTAATTCTATTACAATGGTTATAAGTCAGGCCTATCTCTAACACTCTCGTATACAGAAAAATCTACATTAGCCTCTTGCTCTTCGCCACCGCCTCCAGAAATGTCTTATATTTTCTGAAAGTGAGAAATCCTCTCTTGGCTCAAAATTCTCCAACATGAAGCTTCTGCTAAATACATCCTTCCCCTCTTATTGTCTTTAACTACATTAAAGTTAGCAGATTCATGAATCAGGACTGACTACGTTAGACTAGATTGCAGATTAGCAACAATTTTTAGCATTTTTTTAAACAAGTAAAAACTATCCAAATCCCTTACAAAAAATGAGCAATTTTATTAACCTTATTCATTAAACTTTCAAAAATCATTATCAATATTCAAATTATATAAGAAATGTATAAAATATTGTGAAAATAAAGTTATCTATTTTATTTTCCTTTATTTAATTTCTAGATATAACTTCAATAATAAGATTCAGGTTGATTTGAGTTTTTTTATCCTTTTTTTTTACTTTTATTTTTATTTTTTTATTGGACCTTATGAGAAGGCAAACATCTGAGTTTTATTTAAGGCCCTCATTTTTATGAACAATCTCAAAGTCAAAAAAAAATAAAGTTGTTCTAATTAAAAATGTTTGTTCCTATTGAAAAAAAATGGTCTTCATTTGTCAGCTTTGAAATAACTCTTCTTCCTTTATAAAATATTTCGTTACGAAATTTATTCCTTATATCTGGCTTATTGTTTCTAACAATTTTATAGAAAGTGTAATTTTAAGAACGCTTAAAAAGGATAGAAGAAGAGAAAAAAAAAGGTAGTTGACCAAAAGACAGTAGAAAAGGGAGTCTACCTCCTGAAGTTAAAATTTTTTTTTGATTGATGAGGCATCTCAGTATTGTGTTTCTTGATACGTTTCCAAGTAATTAATTAATTTTTAAAAGCATTATAATTTACCACATGAAGTATAACTTCTTGCACAAATAAAGTGATATCAACATTTGTATCTAAAGATATGAATTCATTTCTCAAGTTTATAGTTTGATATTTAATTTATCGCCTTGTAAATCAAACGAATTAAAAAAGCACAGTTTAGCCTCTTGATAAAATTAAAATATAGATGGAAAAATTAATCTCCACAGTAAAATTGCATGAACGTTACAAAATGAGCTAAAAATTTCATTTATTGAAGTGTCATAAAGTTTTGAGTCTATTTGCATTTCATCGCAACTCAATATCATTTTCAAATTGCCCAATTTCCTACACTTTTTTCATCAGAAACAAGAAATCTCAAAATTCCAGGAATATAGTTAAATTCAGAACCTTTTATTTTTGTTTGAATTTTTCTTTAATTTTAGTCTTTAAGCATATGAATAATATATTAGTCATTCTTATCGTCCTCAGTTTATTATCTTTTTGTTGCAATTTTATCGTTGTTTTTAATCTCTCTCTCTCTTTCCCTCTAGCGCGTTTTTCACTTAACTTTAAGTGTTGAATGATTCTTACAGTTGAACTGAAGCATTTTTGTTAATTTTTAGAGGATACTTCTATTTTCTTCACATAGCCTGTTTCTTTAATTTTTTATTTTCTAAAAGCTTATATTGCATTTTAGATAGAGAATACTATCATTATATTTGTTTGTTTTGTTAAAAAAATTTTTGTAATCTGTTTTCTTTTTTTTTCATTTGTCCATTTTCTCTTGAAGGATCACGAAATATATTTCATAATATGAAAGTTAGCACTTTGAATTTAAGGAATGCAGAAGTTTTTAATATTTCTCTCAATGGATAACCATGCCATCGTCACATTTTCAACATTTTTGCAGTCATTTTTTTTAAAAAAAAAATCATTTAATTTGATTTTTTTTTGGAAAATTGTAAAATTACTTTCTTTTTTTAGTTCAAAAATGAACAACATACGATGTTATATTTCACTTTCTTAAAAATTTATTTTAATTAAAACAAAATGTTGTAAAACATACTGAATGGAAAAAGAGTGACCATAGTCGATGGTCAGTGACGTCACCCTCCCTTTTTCGTAGTATGTGATACATAAAAGTGATGAGCTAGCTCTTTTTTATTCTAGCCCTATATACAACTAATATTATGTTGATACTTGTGTGAAAACCCGTCGACCAGAGGATAAAAATAACGCTAAACAACACGAACTTTAGACAGAAATAAAAAATTTATACCGAAAACTTTGTTGTTACTTTAATAATTCATTTATATTTCGTTAAGAAAGTGTTCAATTCTAATAGTTGTTTCTCTACTTTTACACCATAAAATGGCTGACATTTGAGGCGTACCAAAAACAGGACTGAATGCTATTGCTTTGGCTGCCAGTATAATGTTATTGCTTTTATGTTTTGTAATTAATTTTTTTATTAAAATAAGAATTTAGTGTTTATGTTTAATTTAGCAAATAAACTGTGCCACAAATGTCTTTAATAGCGTGTTCTTATAATCAATCATCGCACTTTTCTAATTTCCTTTCTTAGAAAATTGATTTGTTTTATCTCGCATTAAATATGCATTAAGAAATAATTGGGTGACAATTCCGCAACATTTGTGACAACTTACCTAGTCTACAGGACTGATAAGTACCATTAATTTAATATTTAAGATATTTTCATTTAGTGATTCTCAGTTGAAACTTACTGAGTAAATTAATCAAGTTTCAATTTAAAAGTGCATTTTAAATTGATGCACTACGCTTGTACTGTATATTTTAAGCATTTTAAAAATGACAGTAAGTACATATTTTTGGATTATTCATAAGCAAATTTCAAAGGAATAAAAAAAAATACACTGAACTCCAAAAGTTAAGGCACAACCGATTTATTGAGCCTAATTTGCAAATGAATGAATGTAGAAACACCAAATTTGGATGACATGTGCAGGAAATAGGTATGTATAGACTGCATCATATAAGTTTACATAAGAAAAAGACATAAGTGATTTACAACAAAAAAAAGCTAGTTTACTGCTGCTAAATTCATTCTAGAAAAATAATCTCAGTTTTATGTGATAAAATGTCATAAAAACAAATTAAAAAGGAGTTTCAATAAGTGAAATGCCCCTCCTTAGCGTGAATGCATTGGCATCAACTTTCCATGCTGTTGATTAAGATGTCAGATATCGAAAAGGGAAGCGAAGACCATACATGAAGTAAAGCTGTTTTCTAGCGTTCTTACAGACCTTAGAGGGTGACTTTAAAACAGCAGCTTGTTTACCAAGATAGTTCCATGGATGCTCTATGGAATTCAGGTCTAGAGATCAAGGTGGCTGTTTTATTCGCTCCAAACCAAGATTCTCAAGTTATTTCTCAACAACTATAGCTTGACGAGGTCATGTGTTATTATCCAGCAGAATGAAAACATTAACAGTTGCTCCGGTATATGGAAGGATATATGGATCAAAGATTTCTTCACTGTCTTTTACAACAGTCACAACTCATCCCTAAAACATGTCAATGTCAGGGCTGCTACAGAGTGAGATTCCTGCCAAACCATTATTACCCCACCGCGTTAACTGTGTCTTTCCACAGTGTTGGATTGATGGTATCGGGTGCTTCAAAAACTTTACAGAAGTCGATTTGTTCAGTTTTATTCTTGTAAACATTTGATAATTCTGGTTTGATAAGGACTTCCTTAGTTTTAAGATTGTGTCCGAGAATTCATTTTGAAGTTATCTTCCTACTTAAGAGTGGAGTTGATCGATATGGAGAAATCAATTCACAAAACATTTCATGTAGAGAACCGAGAGAAATCTCATACATTTCCACGTAGTTTTTAACATTTAAAAATATCAGCTTGACATTTGTTGATGGCTTTTCTGGAGCTAATTCTGTCTGATATCGTTTCTTTTGCTTTTGTGAAAGAAATATTGAAGCAGTGTCACTAACAAAAATTTCTGCTAAACCATGACTGCTATATATTTTTCTCAGATAGTGAATAGAAAAAAGCTTAGAGTTTCTGATGGCATATATTTCTGGAAATTTTAATACAGTGTTTACAATTATGAGAAAAAAATGTTCTACATAAGATCTAGTGAACTCTTCTAGTTCTATCCATGTGAACTCTTCTAGTTCTATGTTGGAGCTTCCCAACCGTGGATCGGGGCTTTTTGAGGATCATTTTTGTATCACAACAATCATTTTAACTTTTCATTAAATTTTCAGTATTAGAGTCTGTATTTTACCGATTACCGAACAAAAGTTTCTTTAAAGAGTTTTCCTTTTAAAGATACTTACATGAGTTAAATGTAATTATTGAAGATAACTGGTGTAAAATTCATTGAATTAATATACAATAACCTAACTAATATTTCGTCCTCATGTGTTATTTCCGGATCACTAATCATTCCATTTAAAAGATTTTCCTTTAGACAAGAAAGTTCCTTATTATGAAGTCTCTCTTTTGATGTCAGTTACTGTAATAGTATTTTTAGAAATGTGACATTCGACTCATGAGGGTTGTTGTTGCACCAGTATGCTTCCCTATACCTTGTCCTGAGTTGGGCTTTACCGGTTAGATAGAAGTAGTCGGGTGGAGTCTTCGTGATTTTGAAGCAGGGTGCAAGCAGAAGAATTCCCAATATTTCGCCTGCTACCCGCAGAGGTATCATTTCACTTGGTAGACTTTGCGACCACGTCAAGTTTTAACGTGCCCCAGCCGCCTTTAGCGAACACGATGGATCTTTTGTTGGCCGGGATTCAAATTCACAACCTTCCGATAATGAATAGGATGCCGTAACCAACTAGATCACCGCAGCCCACGATTCATGAGGATATTACTGTTTCTAGGTATAAGAATTCATCATTAACCATATGTATTTTACAATTTGATAATGAGAGGGGTTTTCTGGAAAATAATCAGCATTAGTGTGTTCTGTTGATTTTCGATGTGAAATTTTGTAATCGTAATTCGAAAGGAAATGATCATAGCGCAAATGTCTGATTGCAGACATTACTAGTACTTTCTTTTCTGGCTGTGGAAGAATCATTGGCTTATTATCAAGCATTAATGTAAAATTCCTCTCAAAAATATAATCATAGAATTTCTTACAACTCAATAAACGGCAGTTGCTTCTTTATCAAATTCACTGCATTTCATTCAGCAGCTGTAAATAATGTCGATACGAAAATAATTGGTTTTTCTGAACCATCAAGCATGTTGTGGGAAAGAACATCAGACAATCAATAACGGATTGCATCAGTTACTAATGTGATCAGTAAATTGAAATAAAACTTCATCACTGGAAATTTCGGTGTTGGCTTGAATCTATTCGTCTTCACGTCTAGTTGCTCAGTGAAATGGAATAGCTTTCCGAATAGTTTATTCAATAGATATAGCAATTCCGAGGTATTTTGCTTAAAATTTTTGAATAATACATAATTATAATCCTAAAAATGACCTAAGTCCATCAATATTTTAAGTCGAGGAGTTTTTACAATTGCTATTACCTTTTCATGAGTTTTACTGAGCTTTAAATTAATAACAGGTCTTTCAAAAAATTTACATTAGTTTATATGCAAATTATATTTGGGAAATAGATCCAACGCTATAACCAAATGCGGCATGCATTTGTGTTAGGTTTAACTTTGAAAAATTAAATAATTGAAATGTGCAACAACTCTATCAATATCCTTAGCAAATTTATCAATAAATGAATGAAATTCTTTCCGTGCAGATTTAATTCTTAAAAATAAACGTCTTACAAAACAAATTCCCACATGAGTTGAAATAGTTTGAATTTTTGAACTTTCATCATCTAAAAATATGTGTAAATAGGCTTCATAAATATCTAACATATAAAAATATAAACTCGCAACTTGTTAAGAATATCTTCCATTAGAGATATAAGATGCCTACTATTTTCTGAAGCTGTTTATTTACAGTTACTTTATAATAAGAAAAAAATTCAAAGACCTCCATTAGATTTCGGAACTATGATAAGAGGAGTACCCCATTTTGAATTCTCTACTTTTTTGATAATATCTTAGTTTTCTAATTTATCTAGCTTGCGATATACTTTTTTTTAATGAGTAAGGAATAGGAGGAGCTATATATATATACTTATTGGCTTCGATTCCGGCTATAAATGAACACGTTTAAATAGTTACCGTGTTTACTTCCGATACAAATACTTCTAAATATTGTAATTTTAGAAACAGAATTATTGGTGCTGTAGAAAGGTCATCAGAAGATTCATTAAATTTTTTTTTAATTTCATATCCAGTTTTAGCGTAAAATTGGTTCTTTGATTAAATTAACTAGAAATAATTTTTCCGTTTTTTAAGTTTAGTCACCAAAATCGACGTGTTTGAGGAAGCTGAATTTAATTTGATAACAATAACATTTTTATTTAAGAGTTTATTGATGCAGAGCTGAAACCGGTAGAGCTTCATTTTATTTTGTCTGTTATTTTTTCTTTTATTGTTGCCATATACGCACACATATGATAAATGTTTTCAAAGTTGTGAAATTACATAGATGTTGATCAGTTTTGTGTTTCTTTCGAAAGTATTTTATAGTAAAAAGTTATCTCCAGTTTCTTTAAAAATATAACCCTAGATTTTCACAGATTGTGACTTCGAAAATATGTCAGTGAATAACGAAAGCATTTTATACATATTACTCATTTATAATTTCAAGAGCATAGGTTCTTTTTAAATTTTTTTCTTTGATATAATTTTTTCACACACCTGAGACATTGCTCCTTTTTTGCTTTAGGTGTATTAACAAACTTCACTTGCTAGATTTTTATTTAAAAAAGTAAGAGAGGTGACGAGATAAAATTTTCTTGGATATAATTAATTCTAGCATTTTATGTTTCAAAAGTGGCAACAAGGCTTCAGTTATAAAGTTATAAAGCCACGTGATCATCTCTTCACCACTCTCACACTCTATTTCGCCGTGCAGGTGTTAGTTGGCATTTTTGAGTTCCATCTTTATATCGTCTAACATCGTAAAGAATCTGTATTAAAAGTGAGTATTATTTCTTCTAATTGCTGCTATATACTTTATATTTTATTAATAATTATTTCTTTTTTTATTTAATTAATTTTCCGAACTTATTTTATTTGATCAATAAGTGATGACGTTTCGTGTGCCGTGTGATGTTCGTGTGCCGAGCAATCAAAGTAACTGATTTTCTTAAAGCATTAAATTTGTGTTATAAATAAACAGATTTTAGTGATCGTTTCATAATTTAAATAATATGTCGTACAAAATTGCGACAATCGGCGATTTAATGATAAGATTTCGCCTACCTCATTACTTTTTACATTACCTCATTACTTACCGGTTGGAAAACTAAATCTGTTTTACTCGATTGATATAAATATATTTAGTTTTTAAATGTATGTGAAAAAATTACTTGTAAAAAAAAATTACCTAAACAGATGTTATCTGATCTTGCCGGAGATTGATAACAAATTGTCTTATGCTGAACTTATTTTTAACGTGCTTGATTAATAGTGCTAATGACTGAAAAATTCCTTAATCTGTTAATAATTATGTTAAGTACCGATGATCTTTCTACGCAATTCGAAACAATAAGTGGTTGTTTATGCAGTTCTTGACGACACCATTTTACCGGTGAGCAGTTTTGTTAAGATGTTCTTAATATTCAATTGTTATTATATAATTTTACTGAAACGTGTAAACTTTTGTATAAATGTGATTAGGTTTATTAATAATTTGTTTTTATTTTAGATCAATCATGCCTAAAGATAAAACTCATATAAATATCGTGGTCATTGGCCATGTAGATTCTGGAAAATCTACAACTACAGGACATTTGATTTACAAATGTGGAGGAATTGATAAGCGAACAATTGAAAAATTTGAAAAAGAAGCTCAAGAGGTAAATTTATGCTTAAAAAAAGTTATTTATGCAGGTGCAGGTTTTCTATCTTAATTTTTATTAAAATTTTATTGAGTTAATCAAACTTAAAAAGAAAACTTTGATTATTTATTCCTTATAGAAATATCATTTATTCGATCAAATTTAGGAATGAAAATTAATCTTGCTTTTATTTTTCCTTTAAAAACTTATTATTTATAAACTTTAAAAACTAGATAGAATAAAATTGAATGTACATAAATGGTTTTAAGTTGCTAAGTGTTCTGTTATTAATTGAATTAATATTTTAGAGGATAGAAAATTCTTTTCATCCATGTTTTAAAATAATTTTATTTGAATGATAAAATTTATGAAAGAAATTAGAATTTTTGGTTAAGAAAAAAGTTGTTCAATAGTTAGAATGTTTGCAAACACTAATATTAAGTACGAAAGTAAAATATTTTTAAAACTTGAGTTTTTTAATGTTACTGAGCTATCAGCTGTTTAAAAAAAGTAAAACAAATGAGTAGCAGTTAATATAGTTATTTTAAATTAAAATTTTAGTAATGGATTTTCTATTTTGAATTTCTAAACATTTTTCTATTAACATTTTATACCATGCAAGTGTATAGTGCTGAATATTTGATACTGTGAATTAGAAGATCTAAGAACAGTAGTTTTCTAGTTATTAATTACTTACCTTTACAAATAATTTTTTTATCTTGATAATACTTACCTATAAGAGTTAAAGTAATAAAAACTATTTTTTAGATGGGAAAAGGATCCTTTAAATATGCATGGGTATTGGATAAACTTAAAGCTGAGCGGGAACGTGGTATCACTATCGATATTACGCTCTGGAAATTTGAAACTTCAAAGTATTATGTTACTGTAATTGATGCCCCTGGACATAGAGATTTCATCAAAAACATGATTACTGGAACTTCTCAGGTAAGATGTCAATAACTTGAAATGTTTCGTATGTTTTTTCTAATGGTTATACTTTAATTTACTGTTAGATATCTAAATTGATTTACTTTCTTTTGTAAAGTGTAATTTTTAAAATCTAGACTACTAGTTTCTGTAATTTTGTTATTAAGACTCACAGTTTGAGAATTTTAGATTTTATTCTGGTTGAAAATTTTCATTTTTATCAGTACTAATATAGTAAGGCTAAACTGAGTATTACGGTCAGACCTCAGTTTTACCTGGTTTAGATATAGTGCCGGAATTTCAATACTGTCTTTTATATTCGTTTTGTATTTCGCTGTGAATATAGCGTAGGAATTTCAATCCTTACTTGGCGAAAAATAATCGCCAAACTTCGACTGTATTACTCAGTTTTACCTATAGTAATGCTAATAATGTGTATTCATCTAAGTATAATATTGCATTCCCTTTTTAAAATTTAAATTGTATTTTGGGAATGCTTGAAATGAAGTAAAGTTTGTGAAATGAGCAGTGGGATAAAACTGGATATCTACCTTGGCAAAATTAATGAAAAATTTTTTTGCCTAGTGATAGACAGAAGTGATGGAATTTGATTAGCAACCCAGAATGGGCACTAATCAGCAAAAGGGAATAGGGGTTTTCGCCTCCTCCCTTTTAATATTATTAGGGTATGCATAACTCCTTAAATTCCAAATTATTTTTCAAGGGCCCTTTCTCCTGGAATATTGACTTGACTCCTTGAAAATAGTTAATTACTCTTGGAATTTTTTCTTAATATAATGCATTTATATAATATAAATTTTTGAATTTTTTGTTTTAAAATTTTCAATAAAGTTAGAAAACTTCATTCAGTATTAGTTTTTAATATTGCCACTAGATGGCGGCTAAATTGATAATTAAGATTTTGTATTCTTAAATGTTGTATTTGCATTAGCTACAATAATAGCTAGTTCAGCTACAATAATTTCATGATAATTTGATTTAGTTGTATTAAGATTTATGTGAAGTGATGTTAACACCAAACAAAACAGTATAGTACACAATTAAGATGGGTTAATTGAATTGAAATAAATTTGTTTATTAATGAAATAAAGACAATTTATGCTTGGTGAAAAGTCTCTTTAATGACCAGTGCACTCTGGAAAAGCCATAGAAAGTGACTTGTGTGGATTAGAAAAAACACATGCCCATTGTCTGTTTTGCAAGAAAGTCTACTGTATTTTTAATCTGGGTAAAATGGCAATTAAATATCATATGAAAGGGAAAAGGTGTATATATTTATTAGAATAAGCTATATCTGCTAAATCTTATTTAAAAGATTTTTCATTTTTGCTGATCCTATTAGAGAATATAAACTCACAGCATCCTCTGAAATTGTAGACTCATTTGTTTCTTCAAAAGAAGTTTTAAAGGCTGAAATACTATGGGTTATTACAGTTTTAAACAGTGAATTCAGCTACAGTTATTGTAACAATATAAATTGCCTTTTTCAAAGCAATGTTTCCAGACAGTGCTATTGTAAAGCAATTCAGTTTTCCTGAAAAAAGGGTGATATTTAAGTTTTTGGAATTGCACCTTATTTTTCCAACTTATTGAAAGAAAAAACTAGGAATGTTTCTAATTATGTGCTTCTTTTTGATGAAAGCTTATATAATCATCTGCAGATAAAACAATTGAATTGCCATGTAAGATTTTGAGATAATGATACAGTTAGAACACCGTATCACTCGTCCGATTTTTTAGGTCATTCAACTGGAGATATTTAGTTTGAAAAAGTAAATGAGGAGTGCTTAGAATTTGGAACAAGTGGACTACTCCAGTTGTCAATGGATGAACCAAATGTAAACTGGTCTGTTTTTACTGAAATAGCTGTTTTTTAAGAGTGAACTTTATTCAAATATTGTAAATGTTGGAATCTGCAACTTACACTTTCTACACAACATTTACGGACAAGAATGTTTCTCATTTCTAGAAGTTGAGGTAATAGCAAGTGAAGTTTACAGACTATTTAAGGTCTCACCTGCTCTTAAGGATGACTTTGGTAGCCTTAGCCCAGGTGTAAAATTTCCTTTAAAGTTTTGTGCAAACTTCGTTGGGGTTAGAAAATATAAGTGTTTTCAATAGATTGCTTGAAATGTTACTGTATCTTAAAACATGTCATTTGTTCAAAACAAAAAATTTTGTAATCCTGGTACCAAAACTTTTGATATCGTGCAGAAGTGTACAAAAGATATTTTTTTGGTAAATGCAATTTTTTTTATTGCTTGGAAAATAGAACCTTTTCTGGCACTTTTTCAAACTGATAAACCAAAGTTTCTATTTATATTGTTGGAGATTTTCATGCATTGTTGAAAAGTTTGGTGCAAAAGTTTTTAAAAGTATCTTTGTTATCCGAATCTATTGGAAATGTCTAAAAACTCTGAAATTACTCATTGTTTTAAACAATGTATAATCCAGTATTATATAGAATGTTGATTATTGAAATAATGTCTAGTGAAGTACAAACCAATGAGAAAGACAGGATTGAAATTCTGGCACTATATCCAAAGCAAAATAAAATTTATGAATATAAAAGGGATATTTATATTCAGTGCTACATCCGAAGTGAAGTAAAAAATATAGGAAATTATGCTTTAAATTGAAGCGCTCTACAATTGATAAGAAAATCCAAAATGAAAATGGCAAGTGTTTCCCAGGATGTGCTGGGGCGTGACATTCTGATGCTGTATTTGGTGACATTTGGCAACTAATTTTTGGTTATTTTTTGGTGAGGAAAAAAATCACCAAATTTTACCAGGCCAGTCTATTTTTCCGGTTTGGCGAGCTGAGACCGTAATATCCAGTTTAGCCAAGCAGTCATTGCAATAAATTTCCACAATATGAATATTCAACAAATGATATTAAGTGATTCATAATTGTCTGTTCTCCCTCAAACTTTGAGCAAATATATTTTTTACATTTTCATTAAAAATTAAAATAAGTGCCTGAAATTGCTTAGCATAAAAACTAAAAATTACAATCAGGATTTTACCAAAGGATAACTTCGTACAAAATATTGATTTATATTTTGCTGCATTTTACAATGTGAAAGTGATACCAATTTATGTGTCTACATCTAATTTTTCTCTATATATTAAAAGAGGTTTCCTACTAATATGTAGTTCTGTTTTTCTGAACCTTAAAAATTATTTAATCTCTCTCTAGTACTCTTTAGGTGAGTGTTCAGAAATTTAATCTCAGTTAAAATCTCAAGATTCTTAAATTATTTCAATTTTGGTCGTTTTCACTTGATCTAGGGTCTTTAAATAAACAATTTCAAACCTGCTCTGAATGACATTAATTTTATGAAACAGCCATGATTCTCAGATTCTGGCTGTCATTAATTTTTTTTACTGACTGTCCTTCTGAGCCATTCATCTCAACATTCTCAACTAAACAATGATTTACTTTAGTACTTGGACTTAATTAAACATTACTTTGTTTTCAGTGTAGCTTATTCCAAATTTATTTCAAAATTGACAGTTGTGTTTAGGAAATGCTCCGTTAAGTACATATTGTTTTCATTCATTTTCACTATGTATTGTTGAGCATCGCAAACAGTTTCTAGAATTTTTTGTGTGTGATATATAAATGTTCATTACACTTAAAATATTATGAGATGTATGTACTCATACATACCTTATTCATCAGGTCAAATTTGCAGTGAAACAGTATTTTTGTTGACCAGTTTGATTTTAATCTTTATGGTGTATATTTGATTAATATTAAAAAATGATTCCAGTATGGACTTTTTTCCTGTCTAATTTTAGATTTGAATATTTGTAATCATAAGATGGATGTGCTATATATATAGTTTATGAGTAAGAGCAATGAGGAAAGATTTTTTCAGTCTTTTGTTTTTAAACAAACTTGATTTAATGGTTTTTTTATATTTTTTAAGAAAATTTTCAAATTGCCTTTTTTGTTTTTGTTAATGATCAGTGTTGGGAAGGCAGTTCATATGTATCCTTTATTCTAGCACTTGTAGAAATTCAAATGATTGTTATTAAGAATAAAACTTAAAAAATACATGAATTAATTTTCTAAGATAAGATTAGGGATAACTCTTTGTTTAAACAAAAATTACCTGCTGAATCCTACTCAATACTTTTAAATTATTTGTTTAGAGTTTAATTGTATACTGCTGTTTTTTAGTTATGATTATTACCTGAGTAAGTGCAAGCAATGATTATATAAGTATTTTTGGGGACTTGTGAATTAACTCTTAGATGCTGAATGTAAATTCTGAATTTCTATTACTGAAAATGTTAGTTCATCTTGTTTAAAATACTCTTTTTGTTTTAATTGGCTTTATTTTTTGCACTGTCCTCTAAACTCTTAATATTAGTAATTTATAATTTTCTGATTTTCATGTTAATCAGGATTTGAGCATTTATCTTTTCTAAGATGCTCATAATGATTACTTTCTTTGTATCATTTTTGGTTGCTACTGAAATAACCGTAAAAAGTTTGACACTGCAAATTAAAAATATTGATATTAAATACAATAAAAACAAATTGCCTAAATCACCCAAACTTTTGAGGATTCAAAAGAATTAATAGAAATGCACTATTTAACATAAATTTTTTGGAAATGGTAGTATTATGTATCAGTTCTTTATTAAGTGTATGCAAGCTTAATAAAGTTAACAGATTTTGTCCTTATAAGAATAATTTACTGTTAATCTTATTAGGACTTTAGATATAGTTATATTTGGTTATCACTAATGTTAAGACTCTGGGGATAGTGATTGAAAATTTAAATGTATTCTTGCTGCTCTTTGAAATTCCATTTTCCATGAAATAATCCTGATTAATTAAATATTTGAAATTTACTTTTTTATATTTAAACTTGTGTATTTGACATCTAGAAATTAATACTTAAATAACTCGTGTATTGATTATATTCATGTTTGACTATTTGTAAGCATTTTGCGTGTATTAATGTATTATAGATATGCTGCAAATATTTTAAATGAATCAGAATCCTTTCTGCTGTAAATTGAAGTGTTAATAATCTTGTTGTTTCTTTAGGCTGATTGTGCTGTATTGATTGTTGCTGCTGGAACTGGAGAGTTTGAAGCTGGTATCTCCAAAAATGGACAAACTAGAGAACATGCTTTATTAGCTTATACACTTGGTGTCAAACAAATGATTGTTGGTGTTAATAAAATGGACACTACTGAACCACCATTTAGTGAGGTAAGATCTTTTTCATATGCAAAAATAAAATTCAAGCAATCATAATTCATGCCATGATATATTTTAGAAGTAGTTAAAAAACCACTCCAGACCTGTTTCTGTTATCATCGATCTCTGCCACTATTGCAAATGCAATGTAATTGAAGATCCTGGTTCTGGCCACTGTCAGGTTATTGCTTTGTGGTGTTCAGAGAAATGAGAATGCCCACTTTCTGGCCAAGAAAAGAGCTGTCGTTTTTCAAACGTTGCAACGTGTTCTCCCATGCAGTTCCATCCAGTCAGTTGTAAGAAAGCTTTTAGAACAGACTTTTTCCAGGAACTCACTTCTATTAATAAAAGTTAACCATGGATTAATCAAATTCATGCAGTAGCCGAATGGCTGAGAAAAAAATATATTGCAATGTTTTCCCTCATTTCTGGTCATGAATGTCTTCAAAAGCACCTGTTCCACATTAATGTCATCATTCTCACTCTGCCCCTTGTGTAACCTGAGGGAGGATATGAATTTCCTGCACCTGCAAAAGTACCTTGCTCTTCGATACATTTCCATCTGAGAGTGTTATTGGGTGGCCAGACCTGCCATTAGTTTATAGATTTATGGAAATGGCCTATTAAATGTTTTGCCCTGTTTTTTATTCAGTTGTCTTGTAACTCTGCCATTGGAAATAAAAAATCTAATGCTTTATTAGATTTTCAACATGAATTGGATATGTAAGATGTCTAAATATGTGAAGTTTTCTCATAAAGATTACCACTCTACTTAACTTCATGAATGAGAGCACTTTGTTTTTTTATAAGTTATTTGTTAGGTTCCTGTTAGATGCTTCATATTTATTTCTTGTTAATCACTGTTTGTGCCAAGCAAAAGTGATCCTATTTTAAGTTTTTAACTATGCCTTTTGGAGAGCACCTTTGTGGCATAAGCCCTTTTTATTTCAGAACCCAAATTCTGAAAACAATCAATAAATCTGTTTAATGAGCCATTGTTGTTCAATGATTATTTTGCTCACTAGGGAACCAGTCTAAAAACAATGTATCTACATAGTGTGTGTTTGAAATATTCAAATATGTTGATTACCATGATCTTATGATATTATTTGTAATGCATAGAATTATATAATACTTGTGGTGCTTAACATTTTACTTCTTAAATAAAATTAAAATTTATATGCCATTTTGATTAATAAGTAACATTTTATAATTGTAGTCTCGATTTGAAGAAATCAAGAAAGAAGTGTCAACTTACATTAAGAAAATTGGATATAATCCAGCAACTGTTCCATTTGTCCCTATATCTGGATGGAATGGAGATAACATGTTAGAAGCTAGTACTAATATGCCATGGTACAAAGGGTGGAGTATTGAAAGAAAGAGTGGTAAATCAGAAGGAAAGACCTTACTTCAAGCATTAGATGTCATGGAACCTCCATCTAGACCACTTGATAAACCTCTTCGTTTGCCTCTTCAAGATGTTTACAAAATTGGAGGTAAGTTTTGTCGCTATTATTCTCTTGCTTATGCATTATATTATATAAAGGCTTTTCTGACAAGTTTATTTACTTATTAGGAATTGGAACAGTGCCTGTTGGACGAGTTGAAACAGGAGTAATTAAACCTGGTATGGTTGTAACATTTGCACCTTGCAACCTTACTACTGAGGTGAAATCTGTTGAGATGCATCACGAAGCCTTAGCTGAAGCAGTTCCAGGTGATAATGTTGGCTTCAACGTGAAGAACGTGTCTGTTAAAGAATTGAGAAGAGGCTATGTATGTGGGGATAGTAAAGCTAATCCTCCAAAAGCCACTGAGGAGTTTACTGCTCAAGTTATTGTTTTGAATCATCCAGGGCAAATAAGTAATGGTTACACCCCAGTTCTTGACTGTCATACAGCTCATATTGCTTGCAAGTTCAGCAAAATTAAAGAAAAATGTGATCGAAGAAGTGGAAAAAAATTAGAAGGTAAAATATCTTTAATGCATTTTAATTGTATAATATTCAAACATTGTTATAAAACTTGATAGTAGAGCTTTAATGAAAAAAATATTGAAAAAGTCTTATATATATATATTCAATGAAACAGTGAATTTAATATTTATGTTTTAACTGTGCTGTTGAGTATAAATTCCCTTCAAACTAAACTAACATGACACAAAAAATTTCCAACAAAATGGTACTAGTATGTTACTGATAATAGGGTTAGTATAAATCCTATAGAATAAAATTTTTTAAGGAAACTCCTTAACCTTTATGTTGACTCTTTGAAAATTGTGAATTATTTGTGGAAATTTTTCAAAAAACCCAATTGAGTATTAACTCTTATCAATGGATGGTGGCATGATCAATGTTAATGTATTCATAGTTTGTCTAAAGTAAAGATCCAATTCTGCCACAATACTTTCATGGTAATCTAGTTTAATCAGGACTGAGTAGTCTGGTGTTACATGAATCACTAACGAGAGATTGGGATGTTGCACAATCACATGGACGATTTCTTTTTCTACAGATCTTTTCATATTGCATAAAATTCACTGAATATTAGTATTTAAAAAATATTGTTATGTTCGTGTTTATATATATATGTATTTGTTGAAAGTTGCACATAATTTCTTTGAATCTGGATGCTTGTTTATCAATGAAATGAATTATTTAATGTGCCTGATGAAAAGTCTTCCCTGACCAGTGGACTCCGGTGTGGTGATATAAATGTATATTTATTAATTTCCTGTATTTGTATATATCAATAAGAAAATATGGATGTGAAATTCTATGGTTCTAAGAGTTTGAAGGTGAACAGAATAAAAATTTATGTAATTGCATTTGTTTTGAATAAGTATAATACATTTATATTTTAAGTGGTTGTACACATCTTGAAATATTCAAATTAATATATATGAATCTATTGAAAAATATTCTCATTAGCTATTGCAATTTATTTCTATTTACAAATATAATTGAAAAATGTTGCTGGTACAGAATTATATGCATTAAGAACAATAATACTAGAAATACTTGATTCTACTCCTTTAAACATTTATATGATCTAATCATAACTGCGTCCGTATGAGATTTTAAATGCTTGTTCTACAGATTGAAGCGTTACTTTTCGTTTCATTCATTCTGATGATTTTTAATTGCATTTAAAGGTGAATAGTAAATCTCTTTGGTAGTTTATTTGATCCATTTTGATATATTCATTGAGTGAGTTTTAGACTATCCTTTTTAAGAAGGATGTTATCTCATGATTTGAGGTAAAGTTATTTATCCATGATCTTCAACAGAGAAATCTGCTTCTTCAAAAGTTTACTTCAGAACTTGATTTTTGTTTCTGGTGTGATTTGTTCATTGGAATTATTAGATTAAATGATTGAGAATATGTAAAAGACTGAAAGAAGATATCAAACATGAAGAAACAAAATCAAGGCACTTTTAAAAAAAAGTAAAAGTGAAATGCTTTCTATATTTTTTTAAAAAAAATTAAAAATAAGTTAAGAAGTAATGATTGCGTTACAGATTTTTCCTTGGTAAAGTGAAATTAAGAATATTTTTTGTGTAATGAACACTAAAGATTTTTTTATTAGTTAAATAAATTACTACAAAGCTAAAGACTTATCCATATATTTTACAAACATTAACTATTACAAAACAAAGAAGATACTTCTAATAAAAGAAAATTTAAAAAAAAATTTAACTGTAAGAATAGTCTTAAATTTATTTTTAACCACTCTCTATAAACATGTACTAATAGATAATCTTTTATTAGAAGTATCTTTTTGTTTTGTATTAGTTAATGTTTGTAAAATATGTGGATAGTCTTTAGCTTTGTAGTAATTTATTTAGTATGTATGTTTTGAGCAGGGTCAGGATTTTATAACTGTGAATTGCTTTAATTTAAGTTAATGTTGTAGTTGAGCAACTCTTACCAATGATTGTAATGTCAATCTTTGATGTGAAGTTGAAAATATTTTAGAGCATCTCCAAAATTTAAAACTAGCTTGGTTTGAGGTTAGAAAATTGTTGTAATGAAGCTGTGAGTAAAATTTTCAGATAGAGAAAAGGGGCATTGAAACCACTGATTCTAGTCCATGGGTCAGCTTAATCAACAACTTTAAGCATAAGTATCATAGGATACTTTAGCAATGAGTGAATATAGGCTAGAGTTGTCTTCTGAAATTGTCTTAACTGCAATGTGTTGCTCATATGTGATTGAGCACATTGTTTTGAAGTGCCAGTTGTCCATATATTTTTCTATTTTAACTTGTAGAATGGCCTCCTGGCTCCCTTGAGTAGTGGAAGTTTAATTTCGCTTACCTTGTATATATACGTCAGTTCTTAATCAGCTAATACTTATTTTTTTATTTTACAAGCTTTCTGTTTTTAGAATTCTTTTACTGCCTCTTATGAGTTCATAAAAACTAGTAAAGTCTTATGACATGCCTAATAAACCATTTTTATTTCAGATGAGCCTAAATTCATTAAATCTGGTGATGCTGCCATCATTGACCTTGTTCCAAGCAAGCCAATGTGTGTTGAAACCTTTACAGACTTCCCTCCTCTTGGTAGGTTTGCTGTTCGTGATATGAGGCAAACTGTTGCTGTTGGCGTTATTAAGTCTGTGAAGCCAAAAGATCTATCTGGTGGAAAAGTCACCAAGGCAGCTGAAAAAGCTCAAAAGAAAAAATAGTGAAATTATTGTTTTTCACAATCTTGGGAATATAATATGCATTCATTGTATGTTTCAATAAATGCCAATTTCTTTGGTATCTTTTTGCAATAAAGATTTGTTGCAGAGTTTTTCACTATGCTTTGTCTTATTGTTTTAAAAAAATGTAGAGGAAATTTACTGGGTAGGAGCTCCTAATAAATTTCTTAAAAGTTACAAAAATGTTCTTCAGTTTATAAAATTCTGTGGACTAAATTATTAGATGTATAAGAAAAAAAGTATTTAAAACAAAGATTTTTTAAAATATACAATATTTGTCAACTCAAATTTACAGTATAATCGAAATATTTTAGCTAGTTTGGACTGAAATTTGAGTTAAGAAAATTTATTGAGAATTTTTTTAATTAAAACCTAATAATTGCTTTCATTTAAAATGTAAAAATAACTTAGATATCGCCACAAGTTTGACCTGAAATTTAACTGGTCTTCAAGGCCAGGTTTTTGCGAATCAGTTGTCGCTGCATATTTTGTGTGAAAATACTTCCAGATTTTTATTTGCAAGTTCTAATCAGTAGTTTTTTTCAGACTAAAGAAGGGTAAAAAATCATGGGTAACATGTATTAATGATTGGTTTGTCTAGAAAGATGAGAAGGAGTCTTGTGAGCAAATAAAATATTTCTTTAAAATATTGGTTTAATATTTTTTATCAGTTGCGACTAAGATTTATTTACAATTAATTACTTAAGGGTCTGGATGAAAAGTCCAGTCTTGAAAAAATAGTATTTTAATATTAAACCAATGAAAAAAAAAATGACCCAAGTTACTACATTAGTATTATCACATTTTAATAGTAATATTTCTTCACATTAAAAATTTGTTTAGCAGCATACGTCCTTGGTTCTATCAGGGAGGGAGAGAGTTTTCATAGTTTTGGAAATAAGGGCTAATCAGAATAATTACATTACTTATATAACTTCCATAACCCCTAAGGCCTTAAGTTGCATCTTTATGTTGGTACATCTGTATATCCTTTGAAGGTACCTTTCAGAATTGTGGATGTGTGCTATTCCGACGATATTGGAAGTATCCCGTGTTTTCGATGTCAAAACTTGAAAAGCTCAAATATCGTAGTTTTTTAAAAAAAAATTACCAAGCTTTTCTCTAGAAGAGATTTGTCGGAATTATACTGTACCTCAAATAATTTTTAACGTTTCATTACCAATGTCAACAAGAAATTACAGTATTAAAAGCTAGTTTATAGTTCAAAGTATGTAATGTTAGACTGCGTATATAAAACTATATTTTCCTTTGAGATTTTTCGTCTCGGCAATTTTTTAAAATTGGCGCCCCCATTTAGTGGGCTCTTTATACAATTCATACTGACACTAAAGTCACCCGAGCACCGAGCTTTACTTAAAAAGCTTGCAAATGAAATCGGTCGGTATCAATAACATTTTTAAAAAATTGTTATTGATACCGACCGATTTCATTTTTAAAAATTAAAGTACTCCTAGAAATGTACATTTTTAATGTCCAAGAACATTTTTAAAAAATTAAAGTACTCCTAGAAATGTGTGTATTGCATTCTGCACAATTAAAAGTAAAATAAATCCCAAGCTGTTAACCAAACGAATGGCGACCTTCGTTTGGTCTTTTGTTTCAGTTCGATTCTCAACTTGGTTTTAGCTGTTTTATTGGTGGTTCGGAATCCACCATAAACTACATGGGTCCTGTTCATATAAATCCTTTGCAAAAATTGTTCGGTGCGTCAACTAAAGAACCAACTATCACTGGTAAACATGTCACATGATTTCAATATCTATGATAACTGAAAGGTATTCATTCGGCCAAGCAGAGTTTTACGAATACGGTTGTTCAGTGTCTGCTTTGGTTTTCTCTATCTCGGGTGTGGATGCTTGTTTCTCACATTGGACTGAAAATTCTTCATTGAAACAACTTAAGATCTCTAGTGTCTGCGAAATAACTTAAAAGGATAAAATCGCCATCCATTTTAGAAATGCAGTACTAAAGAGCTGTAGAGTGAAAATTCATTTGCTTGGTGCTATTGATAAATCTAAAATTTTAAATTTGATGGACAATTTAATACTCGAGTGAGATTGTCATAGAAAGCAATTTATGTAACGCGCAATACAGAGGTTTTATAAATACGGATATTGAATTTTAAACGGGTTACTTTGTGTTTTGAGTTAAATCACTGGCTATTTGTCCAGAAGTTCATGAATTCAATTTCTACTTTTGTCATAGATGTTTTTAGTGGTTTGAGGGGAATACACTTTATTCCCGTCCCTTGTACGCAAAGCCAAATTGAAGAACGCCATATTAGCTAACATTGAATCTAACTTCTAAGATTTCAGACTGCAAATAAATTAACCGAACAACCAATCATATAAGATGACCAACTTATTGTCATGTTAAACAGAAAAAGAATAGGTTCTCTATAGTCTCTGGGAAATAACCTGTTGCTTGTGTGTTGTTAATCAAATTCTATTTCTTTCATGTAAAAGTAGTTTACTAGGCCAAAAACATTTATTGCCAAATGCTAGAATTTGATTATGTGTTATAATATTATATCTTGCTTCCCACATTCTTTGTAGAATAATGACTAAAGGAAATATGGTACTAAAAAGATGCATAGTATCTCGCAAGTAAAATGAAATATGTTTTTGAAAGTATCAGGAACTCTAAAATAAGTTACTTTTTATTTGCTGAAAAACTCCACTTTTATAAGAATGAGATATGATTTCTGATTTAAAATTAGAGCATCATTCATTGTAAACAAGATTTTGCATATTTTTTTCATTATTTAAATTTCAATACGTAGTTTAAAAAAAATTTGCTCTGCAAATTAACTAAATATTACTTGTAATATTAAATCAGTAAATGAAGTGTATTTAAGTTATCTAAATTATCATTTTTTTTAAATACATAAATTCCTAAATAAAGCGAGTCGAGTGATTGGCGCTCTGCTGCAACACTTTGTGCGTTCGATTCTCACTTCGGGCTTACATGTCTGTAGTAGTTCAAATCTACTTTGAACTATAATTCTCAGTCTAGTTAGATCTTCTGTACAAAAAAATTACCGTTGAGCGACAAACCAACCTAAATGGAGTAAAATCAGAGTTATACGAATCAATTTAATGGTTAGTGATGTCTTTTGAATTTTACTCAGTAAGTGAACTTACAGAAGAATACAGGGTGTCCAGAAAAGGACTCCCTGATTTCAAATTTAAATATCTCGAAAACAAAGAACGATAGAGGAATGCAGTAAACAGTATGTTTATAAAGAAAACTGTAAGAATTTTATACAGCAGTTTGAAATAATGGTTACAAAAGCTGCAAATAGATGGCGCTGTAATCGCCACACGTAATGCCTAGTATAAATAGTGATCCGAAGCCCGGAGCGATCAATTTCACTATTGAAGCGTGAAAGGAGGTTAGTGTACCAAAGGAAGAGATTAAAACCATGTACTCCATTGAACAAATCGTTTTTCTGATGCTAGAGTACCACAGGTTAAAAGAGTCCTACGGCAACAAGGCGCAGTTTTCAAGCACGATTTAATGTTCCAAAAGGACCCGATGCGAAAACCATTCGTACACTCTTCGCCAAATTTCAGCGTAACTGATGATCTAGAGGGAAATGTTGGCCGCAAGCAAACTGCAGTTTCGCCTGAAAATGTCGTCACAGTTTCTGCAATTATTCAGCAAAATCCAATGTCATCCGTCCGTAGAAATTGCATCTGAGACTGGTTTGAAGTGTTTCAGCACGCAGAAAATACTGAGAAAGAGCCTACACATGTTTCCATTCAAAATTCAAACTTACCCGTTCGAGCTGTGCAACAAAAGGTTGACTTTGCTAATCAGATGCTCACAATGATTGATAGTGAAGGATTTGATGTTGGCTGCATCTGGTTTACAGATGAAGCACACTTCCACCTGAATGGATTCGTGAATAAACAGAACTGGCGATTTTGGGGTTCCGAAAATCCATATTGGTGTGAAGCGAAACCCCTGTATTCCTAAGTTACTGTGTCGGTTGCAGTATGCAGCATAGACATTATTGGCCCTTTTTTTTCATTCGAGAAACGGTTAATAATGAACGTTACGTTGCAATTTTGGAACAATTTATCGCCACACAGCAAGCGTTAGAGGATCGACCACGTACTGAATGGTTTATGCAAGATGGAACCTGACCACA
The DNA here is from genome assembly GCA_037975125.1 of Latrodectus hesperus. Lineage (NCBI taxonomy): Eukaryota > Metazoa > Arthropoda > Arachnida > Araneae > Theridiidae > Latrodectus > Latrodectus hesperus. Next base: position 26,010,154 of record CM075854.1, read on the forward strand.
TCGTACCGAACAAGTGTTTCGCTTTCTTGATGAATACTTCGGGAATCGAGTCATTGCTTTGGAATATCCCAAATTTACTGGTGCAGGCATAGATTGGCCTCCATATTCGCCGGATTTGACTCTCTGTGATTAATTTTCGTTGGGCACATTGAAAGACATGTCTACCCGAAGCATCCCGCCACGCTGGACGAGCTTGAATCTGCCATTTGTGTGGCATGTGAATCCATTTCTGTTGAGACACTACGAAATGTGATGGCAAATTTCATTCTTCATTTGCGCCACCTCTTTAGTGCTAATGGTGAATATTTTGAAAACATTGTAATGTGATTTTTTGCAAAGAATGTTTTCATACGATTATTTCATTTATGTATGCTGATATAAGCTGTACAGCGTACAGCGCCATCTGTTAGCAACTTTTGTAACTATTTCACTTTACTATTTCAATATACTTTTGTAACTATTTCAAACTGATGTATAAAATTCTTACAGCTTTCACAATAAACATACCGTTTACTGCATTCCTCTATCGATCTTTGTTTTCGAGATATTTAATTTTGAAATCAGGGAGTCCTTTTCTGGACGCCCTGTAGAAGTTTTGTTGCGAAAAAACATCAACATAGTGATGAAAAATCAGCTTGAAAAGCAAAATACTAATAGTTATCATTATATCTCTCTATATAAGACTATTCCAGGTATTTTATTATAGAGAAAAAGTCTGCCTTAACAAATTTGATGTACGCGACATTGGACTTAGAAATTTGAACGATTACGCATCTTGTCTCTTCTCATTTATAATAGAAATTTCAAAATTATATTCACTAATTTCAAGCATTTTTACATGATTATATAATTTAAAAAAAAAATGAAACTTATCTAATTAGACTTCATACTACACACACACACACACACACACACACACACACACACACACACACACACACACACACACACACACACACACACACACACACACACACACACACACACACACACACACACACACACACACACACACACACACACACACACACACACACACACACACACACAGATATATATATATATAAGAGACACTAATTGGATAACGATAGCTTATAACGATGAATACGTTGCTATTACAGCTATTCTAACAATCTTTTTATTTTTCATTCCGTTTTGCCCACTGATTGACGCTTCCATTCTGATTCTATCATCTGCTGTTGCTAACCTTGACCGCATTAATGATGTTTGGCACTAATGACAATTTCAGTGTCGTCTTATCATTGCAACGATGTGACTCATGTCGAATGATTTTACAGTTTGTCCAACCAATCTCTTTCAATTGGAAAATACTACCTCTTTTAAAATCCAATTTATTCTTTTAATGAGCATAAATAGTTCAATTAGGTATTTTTGCAGTTCACGCCAAATATTCGCATTTAAAATGCAGCAGAAAATTTAGACATCAAATGGAAAATCGGTCCTTATGCTAAGTATTTATTTATGATCGGCTGGAGCTACCGCTATTGATACCTTAGATACCAAACTTCATTCATTTTCATATACAATCATATTACCTTTGTAGGTGCTTATTATAACTAACACACACATACACACACACACACAAACACACACACACACACACACACACACACACACACATACACACACACACACACACACACACACACATACAATAGTATGCAAAATTTAAAGAATGGATGCTTTTTTTTTTTTTTTGCCATAACTCCAAAAGAAATCCTCTGAGTGTCATGAAATTCAAAAATGAGAGCCAGCGTTTTGTTTTTAACGATAACTAAAATGAATTCGCGCAAAAATGCATACAACATAGTATCATAAAAGGCTATATTTATCTCACAATATCGTTATACGATTGTTTATCCAAGAGGAAGAACAAGTAAATGTTCCTTAATATGTCATGCCCTCTCCTTACTGCAACTGTTACTTCGCATCATCTCTCCATATTCAGCACTGATTGTCAAATAGTTCTTGAAATAAAAGTGCCCATTGCTCAATCAACATCTATTTTAGTTGTTGGGTGTTTCTCGTTCCACAAGGCATCTTCCCAAAGTATTCCACATATGTTCTAAGGCAGGGGTCTCCAAACTTTCCAGCCTTAGGCCCATACTGCTTACTACAATAAGCTCCTATGGCCAACACCATTTTAATTTTTATGCCATTATATAATTATAATATCTGCAATTTATAATTTCTAGACTAGTCGCGCTGAGTACGCTCTCTGAGCGAGCATACGCTTGCTAAATTAACTGGTTCAATTATTATTGTGTGTATTGATACGACCGTGATACTTGACAGCCTCTAGTGGTCAAAAGCGGAAATAGGTAGGTAATATATTTTATTGTTAATAGATGGTGCTAGTAGTAATTTCAAAAGCGCAATAAACATTCGTGAATAACCTCATTGGTTCAAGAAGGTTCTGGTGTATTCCATTCATTTCAAGATTGCAGTATTTGGAATATAAAAATCTATCTGGTGAGACCGCGACTCAGTCTACCTAGGGAAGCCGAACTGTGTCTGTTGTGAAGTAAAGAAGTGAGTACCCTTGTTTAAAAGACCAGTCCGACCAAGGCCAATATGTAACTGTATTTTGATTTAACTTGTAATTTTTTTGTGTAACTTACTTGTATGGGGAAAAAATAGTGAGAATGCAGAACACATTCAAATATTTATGAAACTTTCAATATATTTCGTGATTGAGTCCAATAATAAGGTGCTATGTTTGATTTCAATGAAAGCATAATTGTTTTCAAAGAATAAACGTCATTATGAAACGAAACATTTTCAAAATATACAGGAAGTTGGCGGATAGAAAAATTTGAAGCTTTGAAATTTTTAATGTGTGTTTATTTTCGAAGTGGTTTAATGCGAATTTAAAAAGGGAGAAAGAGCGGGAAAAGTGACTTTGGTATAAAAATGGCTTTTTTTAAAATTTAATTTTATTTCGGCATATAATTTCATTTTTTAAAATCTTTATTTCATAATTTAATTCGCATAATCTAAGATTGTAGTATCATACAATTTTTATTATTGCGCTAATCATCAACCATATTTTGCAGTGAAGAAATAATTCTAAATAAAAAAATATTTTGCAAGCAAAAATTCCTTACTTATTATTTAAAAATAATAACAGTCACTATCTTGTCCTTTAAAAGCAGATCGTATAAAATTATCAAGAATTATTTGTTCTAATATGAATCTTAAAATATTGCATGACATAAAAAAGGCTGTACCTAGAAATCATGAGTAGAAAGCCATGAAAATCGGTAAAAAAAAGAGGTAATGTAACTATAAATGTTGTTTATTAGAATGATTACACAGTATGCTCAGTAAATTTTTGAACCCTACCTGTGGACAATACATTCTGCAACACATGTAAACAAGGACTCAAACCAAGGTTGTGCATTGAAAGATGGCTGTCTATACTTTCTCTTTCAATTATTTGTCACAGTTCCTCTTCTGACATGGTGGTGGCAACCTGTGCAAACGATCACTAATCACAAACGATATTCGATTAGTACGATATTTGGGAAGATGTGACCAGGGAAACATCAAAATATTTTGTGAAAAGTCTAGTGTTATTCTTTTGATGAATGGCATTCAACATCTCCTAAGGAAAGGTTATACAGGTGGGTATCACAAATCACACCGGTCAATTATTTTTCATAATTAATTTATTTATACACAAGATTTGGAAGTTGAAGATTGCTGCTCGTTACATGTGATTTTTCTTCAAGTCACAAAAAACACTGCCTAAAAATTATTTTGCTATTAGAGACTTCAAAATTGCAAGCCTAAAGAAAAGGATAGTGTTACCGGATGGAGCACATCCTAGATATGTATAGTTGAATTATCTTATTGCTTATAATGCGAACTAATAGCAGTCTGAAATACGTAGCCGAGTTAGAGTTAAAGCATGGTGACATATTTTCGCATGGTTTAGCTCTCCACAGTGGCACCTGAATTTAATCGGTCAGGCTGGTCAGGCTTTTTGTCAGGCTGGTATACAGTGGCTATTATTGTTTAAGCAAAATCGGTATTCAAGTGAAAGCATTTCATTATTTATTTAGAAGTTCACGTGGTTCTATCTCGACACCATTGCAAATAGAGGCATTTGTACTTTTGAACCTATGATGACCTTCTTAACGAAAGTCATGAAAGAGCCTGAGATACCAATCGGCAAAAAATTGTTATGCTCTATATAGAGACATAAAGAGGATCGCAAAATGTTGATGGAAATGCTTGTGCAAGGTCACCAGTATACATTTGTGGAGTATTTCTTTCTTCCAACCATTTTTGCAACAATCTCTGTACTGTGGACTAGTGTAAGCCCTATGCCCTGCAGTTCTGTGCACCAAACAACCTATTCTTCGCCGTTTGATCATCATATTTTTGGTGAACTCGTCTGCTTATTGGAAATATTCCGAACTTCGGTATTCGGGCATTTTCAGTATTGAATGTTTCCACTGAGAAGATAAACAATATACAAGATTATTCTCATTGATGGGACAACACAACTATTGTTAATTCTTTAGATTACTTCCCGAATATATCTGGATTATCACCTGTCCCTACACTTTGAGTCATTTGTATAATTATCTGAAACTGAGGATGCCGTGCAATTTACATATTTTTCTGACTATGCGTTCATCGCGTTGTATTTACACTGTCTCATAGTGTATATATATTTAATAACTTTCCTCATTCATACTTGAGACGAAGAAGAAAAATTTATTGCAATGTTTAGTTTGTCCTCATACATTAATTTGATTTTCCTCAAGAGCTGTTTCGGCTGGGATCTATAACTGAAGTTAACTCCAAACCATTACAAACATCCGTACGCGATATAGGAATCAAACCCTTGAACTGAAGGTCAGAAGCAGCTGGCTTGGTTATTGTTTCATCAAATTATGAATGTATATTAATTTATAATGAAAAAAAATTTTAGTGGATCACTAATTCTATTTTCAGAAATTTTTTTTTCATACAGAGTTATTTTGGAGAACAATTGCAATGAGGCTTAGTTAGTCAAAGTGTAGTTTGTAAAACATACTTATCATTTCGTGGTTTTATCTTTGTTAATAAACTCGTATATACATTTAATAACAAACTCGTATTTATATTTTGTTTACTCATTAAATTACCAAGCAAGTATTAGTAGTTCGGCAAAAGTAATAATTTATTTTGTATGTAAACATTTCTAAATATAGTATAAAAAAAATCATTATCGAGCCCTATCAAAATTATATGTAAAAAAATCATTATAGTTTGCACACATATAGGAGACAGAGTTATTTTTTGTGTTTTTAACGGATTTATTGAGCTAGACAGGAAAATAGTTTCTCCATTGTAAAATAAAGAAGTAGATATATTTTTAAATACACATATAGTCACTAAGAAATTGAGCACAATAGGTTTATTACCCTTGTTCACGACAGATTTAGAAGAAAAAAATAATGTTTATACATTATCAGAAGTTTCCTGCTTGAGAGTAATTTATTGATTACTTAATTGCAAATTTATTTGTCTCCAAAGTTTCGATGTGTACTTATGTTAATGTGTGATGTGAAAATGTCTAATCCACGCGTTGTAGACATTGTCCATCGTAGAAATATTGATTGATTATTCGATTGTTATTGTTCTTGGAAAATCTTTATTCAGCCAAAACGGACATCGTATTTTACCATTTTTATATAGATGAGTGAATAAAATATTTGTGAGATTATTCTACTGGATTTTTACCTTGCAATGTGTATAAGTTCATATTAAAAATTAAAAACAATTGTGCATAACATCTTTATTTACACATTATGTTGAACGTGCATGAAAATGTATACATATAGTTTCACAGTTTACATATAACCCATTTAGTGGGTAGCATCAAATAAATAAAGATTTTTTTCACAAATTAACACATTTATGCTTGTCAGCTAAATAACAAAAATATCATCTATAATACCTGAAATTTGGAAAATCCACTTGCAAATTATAACCATAATACGAAATTAAAAAACATGGAAATTACATAACATATTTGGAGTTAAATATTTTAAATTATAAAACTTTTTTATCTATAAAGTTTTCAATTTCTTAACAAATTTAAAACTAAATATGTCAATAAAATATGAACTTTTTCATTATTTTTGTAGAATCAATGTAATGTTAAAGTTTCATTTTTTAAAATTGTTAATAAAAGTTACAATATATATTAGAAATAAAATGTATACCGGGAGTTCAGAAAAGTCGCAAAATGCTGTGTATTGTTGAAATCGTTCATAAAAATACGTCTAATTAAAAGATTTTTATATTGCATAAATTTTTGAATGGTTAGTTTATTATCAAAAATTACGTTAATAAGAAGTATAAAATTTTATTTTATAGGGTTTCTGATTATTTGCAGTGTTGTTAAGTGCAATTTTTTCTTGGAGAATAAAAATATAATGTGTATTTATGTTCCAAGAAATAACTTTCTTGTATGAGTTGAAACAACTTTTATGAATTCATAACACATATAGTATAAACTAAAATTAAGAAAGAACTATTATATCCATAAAACTAATAAAAATATGAGACAGAAATTTATGACATAGGGTACATCTCAATATTAAAAAATTTTTAATATCATTTTTTATGAGGCTTTTGTACAGAAAGAATTAAAATTATTGAAAGTCATTTTTTGTGTCATATGCTATATATATTTTAAGAACTGTTAATATGTTTAATTAAGTAAATGTGAATATGATGAAAGTTAATAAAATTATAAAACTGCTTCCAGTTTTATTATAACTAGTATGTATTAATGTTGTTACACAGCTTATTTTGGCATCTAGAAAAGTAGTTTTCATATGTAATTGCGGTAATCAGTATCGATTTTGTAGATTTTAAAATTGTATTTTCGCAAGTCCTTAAATCAGACAATATAGGAGTCTAATTTTTAAAAGAATAAAATGTAAATTTTGAATAACTTGTAACATTATATATAACTATTCATTAAAATCGGTGTGAAAATTTGGAACAGTAATGACCTGGTCGACATTAATGGCATAAGCCAAGTTACTTTTTAATGTTAAAAACAAACATGCTATTTTTAAACATCACGATAGAGATCATGTAAAATATCAGATTTTGCATTCTTTATAACAATTTACATAATTTGAAGCATTTTCTAATTAGAAGTATTCTTAAGAAAAATTGATTGCGACTTTTCTGGATACCTTGTATAAATGACAATTTAACTATTGTCATATATTGATGTAGTTTTTAGTTAACAATGAAAATTTACCAAATACAAATTTAATAGAAGCTGCAAAAAATATTACAACGGGCAATCCTTAGAAAAAAATTGTGAAAGAAATTTTAATGATTTTAGGAGAGCTGCAGTTTCAATCGCAATATTTAAAAGAAAGACCTTAGCTGTAAAAACAAATTTGTTTATTTAAACTATTATCAGAAATAAAATTTTAAATTTTATTTCCGTTGGGAATATCTGATAATCGTTAGTGGTGAAGTTATCAAATGAATTTCAATGTCTTAAAAAGCCTATGCAGATTCATATCAATGATGAAGTTAGAGTAACGTAGCTATTACATATTGTATGTGACAATCACATTGTTTCTTCCTAATTACTTTTAATCAAAATGAAAGGAAGAAATGTGTGTAATAATTCTGATCAAATAATATTCCAATTATTTTTAATTTATAATTGATAATAATCCTGAAATTAAATATATAATTGATTATTTTTAATTTATAATTGAGAATATCCTGAAATTAAAAAAATTATAATCAAGAATAATCCTAAAATAAACTAACATGTTCAGTTTTCATCGACTGGTCTGGTTGACAAATCTCACAGACAGCATTTGCTTATGCTCACGTGACCACTGAATAGCGTTTGCTTCTTAAAATAGTAATTTGACACAGAAAGTCATTGATTTGTAAAAAATATTCATTTTGTAAAACAGAGGCAAATGGGTTAATATAATCAAAGTGTTCCTCATTACAGTAGAAATATTTCAAATTACCAAAAAACATTTAATACAGTACTACGGATTTAGAAAATAGTGTTTTTTCTATTGAACTCAAAATAGGTGATGATGATAATGCTGAAAAATTCCATAAATGTTGTCAGGTGAAACATATTAGAATTCTTCGAAAAAAGGATTTTTCTACTTTCCTGTTGTATCAGTAAATTTTCGATACCTTTGATGGAACGAAATTTGAATAGGTATGGATTATATGTGTGTGTGTGTTGCTGTTTTACCTTTGATTTACTAAATGAGAAACATTTCTCTTGCAACAAGTTTTGAACTTCTTATGCAGACTCCAACTTCATTTGATGTGACGCATGATTGAACTAATATGGCGATGACACTATCACATTTCTGACCTTTAAAAAATCTCATTTCTTTGGTAGCCTACCTCCTACATTAACTTTTGTATTCACACTGCAGTCACTGTAATTTTTTCATGCATTAAAATTCACATTCTGGGTGTAAATAATAAAAAAATATTTTTGTTTTGTTTTCTTATCTTTTAAATATCAAATATTCCTTTGTTGGAGTCTTCTGTTTTACTCTCTTCTATTTCTTCATTTTCATTGAAAACATGGCCACTAAAACATTAATTCACTTATGTTTATTATGTTACACTGCGATTATCATTTAAAATTTGCAATTCGTTTTTTGATTGAAATTTAATTTTAATAAAAAATTTTTTCTTGAATCTAGTCAAAATAGGTCTACTTTATTGAAATTATAGTTATTTCTACAATTACACACACATACTTAATTTTTAAGTGCTTAAACATATATTTTTATCAGCTAAGTTATCCTGTTAATTTCTGAAATAGTTTATTTGAAACTTTAGCCCTCAAAAAATTAATATTCTTCTGGGAATTACTTATTAGTTCCAACTCATATTATTTAATATAGATGATACATTTACTAATTAACATTTCTCATAAACCATGTACACTTAATAATATTAACACTTAATATTCATTAGAGAAACATCACAAACAATTGAAATTGACTACTCTAGGCAAAAACAAAAAAAAGTACAGATTTCACATCTGAACATGTGCTTTACGAGACAAATGATTAATACCGATGAAATTTAATTTGTATATAGTCGAAAATAAAAGTTGACTTCAAAAATTTATATTTCTTACATGTTCACGTAATAGCACCGTAAATCATGGGTTAGTGGGGCATGAGAAACTACCTACTGTAAATTTTATTCAAAACTGGATTACATTGAACACAGAAGATCTGTCGTGATTTATTCACTACTAACAATCTTAATACATTGTTTTACACACATAAGTTATTCCAGTACACATATCTACGAGTTTGAGTTTAAAAAATGTGGTTAAATAAATTCTGGGGAAATTATTTTGATTGAAAACTGCATATTGTGATACAGTTTGCTGTTAGTATATCACAAATTAAAAAATTATTTGTTGTAATTATTCATTGTGCAGAAAATAAATAATTTGCCAAAAGCAGCAACAACATAAAAAATAATAATGTGTAATGGCAATATATATTAGCAATAAGAATAATATGCTAGAACCTTTTTTTATTTTTTTTATATAACATTTTTTGTTTTTCATAAAGATCATTTCAAATTTCCTATTTGGATGCATTTCAATACTTTCTGGTATTTGTAAATAAATTTTTTTGTGCTTTCTTCTTAAAAAAATTAATATGAATGCAGTGAGAGCGTTCAGCGAAACATTTTATTTTTTTCTCTGTTTTTGTATATAAGAGTTAATTCTTTGATTTCGGCCAGCAAATGGAGAATTAATAACTGATGGATGGATTGAATTATTTTCACTCTAAATAAAAGTATTTCGCAGAGAATAAATTCTCTAATGTATAGTGTTCTAGTAATATTTTTTTGTAACGAAGAACCTCAAAAACTTGTGCATACGAGTGCCATTTCTGAAAGGTTTATATGGTCTTGAAATCCAAATACATACATTTTAATATGACATGCAAATTGAAAAAAAATATTAAATGAAAATTTCTGTTAAACATATATATCTAAGCACAAAAAAAGCATAAAAAAGAAAATTTTAAAAAATGATTTTTCTATTATTAGTAAACAAATGTAAGAAGATAGAAATAGCTTTTGACAAAACTATTAGCTTTTTAGGAGGGGAAAAAATGAGTGTTTTGATTTTATAAAAAAGCCATATAAATCTATCGTGCATCGCATACCAATACAAATGAGTCAGATTATTTAACAATAAATAAATAAAATAAAAATTGAAAAACAATCTAGTAGGTGGTTTTATGTAAAATTTTTGTAAACCAGGAATACAAAATAATCACACTGACAACTTAAAAACTAAATCAAAAGTATACTATTTGCAGTAAAAGAAATAGCTTTAAAAGAATGAAATTACAATTTCCAATAATTTTAGTTTTTCAAATTATAATCAAAAAGTGTTTTTAAGATCTATAATGATCAAAAGCTTGAATTTCGTAATTAAAATTTTATGAATCATGTGCTGTTAAAAATGTATATTGTGTTATTGATCCAAAAAGATTGGGAACATCAAAGACAGATTAAACTTTCATAATGCAGGGGATAAGTATACATTTCAAAGTTTCTCTACCGAGGCTTATTTAAAAAATGCATAAACCTTTTTCCAATTATATTTAATAATTTCAATTAAAGGTTAAGTTAAATATCTCATTCTCATTTATTTCTATTAAGGACCCTTATATATATATATATATATATATATATATATATATATATATATATATATATATATATATATATATATATATATATATATATATATATATATATATATATATATATATATATATATATAATTCTAATTAAAAGGATGCCAAAATATCGAAAGACAGTTTGGTCCTAGAAGCGTGCAGTATCTTTTTTCGTTTGATTGCATGATTGAATTTTCATTAAATTTAATACTAATAATAATTATGCATATGTTAACTAATTTCTGGTAATTTTATGACAAAAACTATCTAATATTGTAATTCGTTAGATATTATAATTATGTATAACTAATATTACTTTTGCGTTTGTTCTACTTGTCTTTAGCTTGATAAATTAATGGAACTTATTATCAAAAATTTATTAATGAGCTTAGATTATCAAGCAAATAGAAATATAATTATTTCGTTTTAATTTGTATTTTATTTTTGCATTTATATTTTGCCGAAAATTGACACTTCAATAAAATACGTATTCTCTAAGTTGACAGAAACAGCAGTCTTGTTGTTCTTACCTTTTAGACATTTTACGTGGTAACATTTGAAGTTTATAAATTAGTGCTTATATAAATTATTTTAATTTTATAAATTATTAGCAAAGTTTTTTTATATAGCATTGGGTACTTTAAAATCTACTTATTGATCATAAATAAAATTATGTTCCAAGTACAAAGTTTAGACATTTTGTATCTTTCTTTTTTAAAAAAAAGCTGTCGTAACAATTACATCAGAATATATAATGTTATTTTAAAAAGTTAATCTCTTTTAGTTTTCTTATTTACATTTTTAACTGCATTAGCAATCAATAATCGGGTTTTGTTCTAAGGAAAATGAGCCTGCATGATTATATGGTATCATTAAGATGTAAAAAATAAAATATCTGGAAACGTGATGAATCATTTCTTAAACACTCTCGGTAGATGAATCCTTGTTACCACATTGATAATAAGGAAATAGGGTTATAGGAAGTCTTCCTCTTTTGTATAATTCCAGGATCCTTCTTCTCTTGAAAAGAGAACATTTTAACAAGAAGTCACTCGATCTCCTGTATCTGCAAAACAAAAATAAAGAAGTTTTATGTACTACTATATATATATATATATATATATATATATATATATATATATATATATATATATATATATATATATATATATATATATGTGTGTGTGTGTATACATACACACACACACACTCCTGTTTAATAATAAAACAAATATGTAAGCAAATGACCAAAAGTTATTTTTAATTTTAAGCAATGAATAAGTTTATGAGCTTACGACACACGGTATATTTGTGATTATAAGCCGATATATATATATATATATATATATATATATATATATATATATATATATATATATATATATATATATATATATATATATGTATATATATATATGAGCTAAAAGTGCATTTTTGTTAAGGTACTTAACTAAAATTCATGCATAAACTGAAATATTAAATAATCCTGGGACATTCACATCTGTAACCTTGAAGGCAAAAATGCCTTCTGGCTGAAAACCGGGCGGGATATTTTCCGCTTAAATCGTATGAAGCGAAACATCGAGGATGGTGGTTTCAACTCTAGTAGTTTTGTCTAAGGTTGCTACATTATTATTTTTTATTTATTTACTGTTTTCTATATAAACTGCTATATATTTAACTAATTTTGTTTATCTTGCCATTTTAATTTTTGAAATATAAAGAGGATAAATTCTTATTAGACGAATTTCAAACTGCTAGCGATCGTTTTTATGCAGAATGTGAACGACAGCATTGTTGCTCAACGTTTCTCCGAAAACGAAAAACAAGTTTGAGAATAGAGAAAAGAAAAAAGAAAAAAAAATCTTGAATCAGCCGAGATGCAAAAATAAAAAAAAACAGCACTTTGTCTGAGGACTAATTTCATGCTCTAAAAGAAAATGTCACCGCGTAAATTGAAGATTCACAAAAAAAAAAAAAGGGTTTAATTATAAACCACATATTTCTTCAAATATAGATTATATATTTGGCTATATTTAACAACTTATCGCTTATACTTTGTTTATAGAAAAAAAATAGCTTTTTGCTGAAATTATTTGATTTGCTTATAAAATCCATAATTTATTTTTGGGAAAAGTTCTATAAATTCTCCTCTTATATATGGAAATATATAATACACACAGTGCTTACATTAAAAATGTAGTTTTATCCTGTATTTCATAGCTGCAAAAAAACTTTTTAAAGTAAATATTATTTTCGTACAAAAAGTCAAGGTCATTTCTTTAAAATTGTGTTTTAAAGCCTTATTTTAATTTGCGTTTCAAAATAAATCTCACCTATATACGAAAATAATACATAAATTGTATAACCGGCTTCTGCATCTCATTCTGATTTATATTTACCATCTCATTTGTTAATTATTAATTTCCGGCCATTTTAATCATTAGATCTTAGCTACTTTGAATTAGACAGGGAAAACTAAATGCGAATATTTTTTTATATCTCGGTAACATGTAATAAATGTTGAGGTGTTATGGTGCCTTAAATAAATTGTAATGAACAACAAAAAATAAAAAGGGTGCAATTTTTAATAGAGAAATTGTTTTGTTTCACAATACTTATATATACGCGCCTGAAATCTTGATACATTACGTATGGAAAAATGCAATGACACTTGGATAGTCCTCACTTATTGCCTAATTTGATTTGATTTATCTACATTTACTTTTTGCACATGAAAGTTAATTCGACTGGAGCTTATGGCTTAGAGTGGATTCTGAATCATAACATATATTTATGCCTAAAGTGGAAATATAATCTATAAACTGTTGAATTGAAAACTATATTTCTAATCATTTAGCTACCTTCTTGTTACAGACTGTGGGATGAAATCTTATAAAAAATTAGTGGTAATAATTCCTAGATATATTCGGAAAAAGTACAATAACAAGTAAGAATATGACTTGAAATTCAAACCTCTGAGCTATCGGATGGGTAAGCGAAATGAAATATTGCCAGGAATTATTAGAAATAAATATTGATAAATAGATCCTAAATATTTCGTACGCTATTTTTTTATTATTATTAATCAAAATAAATCGTATATTCTAGGTAATTCATTTAAGTGTTGTTGTGTACAAGTAATTAATAAATAGTTTAATTTCGCTTATTGAAAAAAAAATAATTCATAAGATTTCCCTACTGGCGGCGCCTTATTTTATGAAAAATATTGGTCCCCATATAAAAACTGTATAAGTTTTCATACAATATCAGAGGATTTATTGTATTTCAGGAGACATTGAATTCTTCAGCTAACTAAAATATATTAGTTAAAATATTTTTTTATTTAACAAAACTAAATTTTTAGGCTTTTTGTAGCACGTAGTGTCCTGTAACTCAACCATTTAGCTGGTTATCATTTAAAAAGCTACTGTTCATCCATAAATTTATAAGGAATGTGTATACATATTTTGATTGTGAATTTAGAGTACTATTCATACTATGGTTGTTTTTAATATCTTTCACAGATCAAATATATGCGCAAGAATTTGCTCATTAAAAAATTGCAAAATCAATTTCAAAGATCCTTTTAATTTTGATAATGCTCTAGTGAGCTTCAATCATCTACATGGGGATAGTTGTGTTCCTATTGGAAATCACTCTGATTTAAGTATATCATAAAAAACAATTTTTAACTACTGTGATATTTGTATTCTTATGATCATGGGAATAAAATTTGCGACATGTATAGACTGATGGAAAATAAATGACTGATTGATTGACCGGAGTAATGTATTAAATGAAATATTGCTATTTAAAAATAAAGGCTTTTTATTATTATCATCCTTTTTTAACCAGTTGAATTCAATCCAATCTGATTGTTATAAAGAAAAATAAATTATTTTCTAATACATTTGCTTGACTGCATAGCTTGTAAAGTACAATAAAAGTAATTTATTTTTATTGATACAGTATTTCAGAAAAATTTCTTTATTAGACTTAAATTTATTTTTCATTAAGATTCTCTGAGTGTTATTGATTTTGCTATAGAAAAAGTTGCAGACTTTAATTTAAAGTGGTACGAACTTATTTCTTTGAATTTTATTTGCTTTGAGAAGGCCTCAAGCAGTTTATCTTTGTTTATTTAAGTTTTTCGGAATTTGGGAATTCCAGTAAGATTAAATTATTCTTAGTTTCTCAAGTGCGTGCATGATGATCCATGACAGACTTAAATGGTGGTACACCCTTCACAGACTGTGAATATCGCTTGCCAAAAAATACATTTAATTCTGTATTAGACTAGATGCTGCACCTCTAGCTATACAATTAGCTTCAGAAGTTGGAATTTCAAATTTCACAGTGTTTTTATGTCCTACAGCAGGATATGCTTCTATTCCTAAGAGGCCTTCACACTTAAAATCTGAACTAATAAATGCTATTTCCAACAAGAACGATATTGAAGAAGTTTGTCATGCAAGATCCGGCAAACTAATTATCACTACAACTGATTATAAAGCCGTAACAGAAGTTTGTAGAATTAAAACAGTATTAAATCCCCAAATACAAATTGAACAGTACACTACAAAATTTATCTTCCCGTTCATATCAGTGATTCTATAACTATTATTCAACTGCTTCGATCACAAATGCTTCAATCTATTCAAAGGCGTTTGCCAATACAGTTAATTTAGGTCCCTGAATATTCAGGGATGGCAGGCAATGAAATCGCTGACTCATTGGCGAAAGCAGCAACTATGAGTCAATATGCTGTACGATCCATTTCTCCTGAAGACCTGGAACTACACATCAGAAAACTTTTCTTTAAGAAAAGACTCAATCAATGGGAAAATTGCAAATATTCTGAAGCGTGCACTCATCTCACATCTATTCACAATAATCATAGGCTGTTAACGAAATCCCGACTAAAAGACGTATGGCTAGCTAGAGCTAGAACAAGATCTTTCCCTACCAATTCGGTTCTATTTAAATTTAATCTCTGGCATACGAATCCCTGTCATTGCGGTGAATCTGAAACCATAGGTCATATTTTCCTAGATTGTCTTTTATACGAACATTTGAGGAACCAATTACAGAAAAAATTAGGAATAAGAGCAATATAACTCTCTTGGATATTTGAATTATATTCAAATCGGGAACATAAAATTCTTGCTTCCTGTGAATTTCTACGACTATCTAAAATATTTTAATCTTGATGACTAAAAAGTGAAATTTTGTAACGTTTAAAATCCTTGAACTGTCCTCTATCACAAATTTGTTAAGCCAAATTATCTTCTTATGTCAAGACATGCTTTCTAAGTGTTCACCAATTAATTAAGAAACATCAACTTTTCTTATATAATGTTAGTCAATTCAATATAAATCATCTAAAGACATCTTTTTCAATGTCAGCTATAAGCATTTTAGTATAGAGCTCCAAAAGTGTCCGCCACAACCTACCTACTTTTATTTTTCATTATAAGCTATTGTTAATTTAAATTCTCAATAGCTGAATTAAGGGAAAATTATTGGATAAACAACTTTTACTTTAGAACTTAACACCCTTTATTTATGTAGCTGTTACTATAGCACTTATGTAAAAATATCTATGACTTTTAGTTCTATTAATATGAAATAATTTAGTTAATTTTCTGGTGGTAGCAGATATGTTATTTGTTTGAATGGAGAAATTTTTAGATGAATGAATGCGTACGTATTCTCAGTCAATTCAGCAAATGATTTTTGTTGTCAGTAGATGAATTTTTAAAACCAAAGAATATTTCCCTACGATCAGATTTTTTTCCAAATAGATATTTTAAGATAGTTTCAATAATTCATCCATTATCCAACTATCATCATATTCTTAAATGGTTTATCAAATGATAAATAATCTTTGAATACATAGTTCTCACACTGGAAAGAAATGCATGAGAGAATCCTGATATCTCACAAGGTTTCTAATGTCTCATTTCAGTTTCGTTGAAATATGAAGTCAGTATGACAATAATAATATACAAGTTATAATAGAAAGTTTGAGAAAAATGAGTAGTTAACTGATATATAAATAACAGGAAATATTAATTTGCTCGAATTACTTCTGAAATCGTAAGAAAGCTCCTTCGTATTTGCGAAATTGATGAACATTATTTCTTATCTTATTATTTCTTTCGGGGGTATTGTTGCTCTTTGAAATATCTTATTTCGAAGAAAGAATTAACATTTCTATCACGCAATAGAATTAAAAATTTTACCAAACGCAATTAGTTTTAAATAAAATATCCCTATTTATTTTCCTGAAAAAGAAAAATGAAGCAATACAACCACTACAGTCTTGAATATATTTTAAAACTTTCATGTTAATAATAAAGGGTATCTTATTAATGAGAAGATTTATTATTCAAGCATAAAAACTGAAGTAAATATAAAATTTGTTAGCTGTTTAATTCATCACTTTTTATATTGCAAAAAAACAGTCACAAAACAGATAAATGAACAGCAATCCCACTAAAGAGCTTAAAGAAATAAAAAACATCTTGCATTAACTAAATATTGTTATCGTCATATTCTAATATAAGTATACTCTCACAGTTTAAAAATAAAAATAATTCAAGAATAAATAAGATAATAATAACATTATTTATTCATCAACAGTTGATGATACATTTTTGGACAAAGTTGACTAAATAATTTTTTAATTTGTTAAAATATAACGGAGACAGATTGTTTGTATTATATTGAATAAATTCAATTTTTTAAAAACTGCAAGAAAGAAATTAGTGGCATGATTTAAACGCATTTATTTTAAGATCATATGATGAACTGAAATAGAATCAGTATATAAAAAGTATCATTTCAAATTATTATAATATAAATTGTAATAAATTGACTACGACAATTGCTATATTTCCAAAATGTCTTCGACATCTTTCATATTTCTGAGATTTCCATTCAATATTGAATTTTCTATATTGAGCTTTCAATATTAAACTTTTTATATTGAAAAAAATCTAACTTTCTGTAGAAAATGTTGCTTTATTTTTTCGATAAATATTTTTGTCTTTGTCACAATTTACTCAATAAGCTTCTCATTTCATATCACTAAGACAGTAATACGTGAAAGAAAGTTAATCCGACTGTCTGTCTTTTCTTTCTTTAGAAACTCTTTTCTCTCTTCAAAATATGCTTCTTAAAATTTTTATACTGATATATTTTTTTATAATTTTGCATCCAGAATATTTTGAAATTTGAGGTTAGCAAATGTAACTACGTCTTTTTAAAGGAATTTATTTTTAAACCATCAGACTCTAGTAATATTTTCATTAGAAAAAAGCTAAGGATCTTGAGGTATTTTTATGAAACTGATATATTTTTACATTTATTTTTCTAGATCAATTGAAATCATGTTCATAATTCAATTAGAATTAGAACAACAACAACAACAGCAGAATTGCTTAAAGCTTCATCAATTGGCGAACACAATGCATTTTAATAAATACATAGTTTTATTGAAAAGAACAAATAAATATATATATGGTAGTAGGTTACAAAAATATATTTTTTAACATTATTTATATTAATTTTTTTAATGAAAAAGACAGGAACGTTTTTTGATATTACAATTTTACCTAGAATGTTCTAAAATTTTGATTTAGTATAACGTCGTCGAATTATGACTGACTTTTCCCATAAATTAAATGATTAAAACTAGTTTAGAGTAAAAACATTAAATTCTCTTCGTTTTACAGTAACAGCTGTTTTTTTGAGTTTCCTAGGCTGAAGCCCTTTATACTTTGGATAATAGACATTTAGTTGGCTTTTACGGTCATTATTTTGTAACAAAAAATTAAAAATCATTGAAAAATATTAATTAAATAATTAGTAAACGTTTAATTTATTATGCAACAATATAAAAAAGAGAAAATAAAAAAAGTATTATATCGACTCAAAAAATCATATATTTGAAGTTCATATATAAATATAAAATACAAAATACATAAAGAAAAAAAAAAGACAGAAATTTTTTAGTGTTTTATCACGTTTCAATTATTAAATATGATTTTCTATATTTTTTATTGCTGTTACTCCTGCTGTTAATGGATCATTTTTTTTTAATTTTAACAAATGAAATACATGATGAATACAAAGGTAATAATAATGCTAAAAGAACTTCAATAATTAAGATTATAAATTATTAGAAAATTTTTTTATGTCTAAATAAGGAGTTTTAAATCGTGATTTTAGAAGGATGTTTTGTGCAATAGCATGGAAATAATCTTAGGTGAAATCAATTGTTTTACGTCAGTTACATTATAATATGAAGGGTCTGGCAACTTTTCCCATCCTTTCTGGTGAGAATAACTTGAACAAAGTTTGTGATAATTTTAAAAGAAAAGTTAGTGACTTCATTTAAATAATACTCAAAGAATGTATAGAAAATAATTTAGAAATGTTGGATTTTTGATAAAATCTTGCAAAAAGGCAAATTTCGTATTTAATAATATATTAATGATAACAGAAGGAAAAACAAAAAAGTAACTAGAATTCTAAGTAGGGATAGAAAAATTTTTCAATTTAACTTTTTTATAAATACAAAGATAAATTGAACTAAATTATTCATTTTATAGCAGATGAAAAGTCTTGCTTTCGGTATTCTTTCGCGATCGCATTCTTGTCTGAAAGAAGAAAACTAATTTGCGTGGATAAGAAGAACATTAAATAACTGACAACTGCAACTGGTTTTCTGAGAAACGCTGTTATACAAAAAGATGCCCTGAAGGAGCATCGTGGCCAGATAATACCTGAACCTAGATGAATCCACTTCCGCAACTAATAAACAAAGGAAAGAACGATGACTCTTTAATAATGGCTGCGTTATTCCAAGGACAGAAAAAATATTAAGCAAAATTTGATCAAAATTATGTTTTTTTGAAAAGAACAAGAAAAAAACTTTCAATATATATATTAATCGCAAAACAAAACTTTCAATAAAACTTTCAATATATATACATATATATATATATTAATCGCGTATGAGAACGTACGCACACACATATTATGGATCTAATAATTAGATAAACATTTTTTTCGAAACTTAATAATGGAAATTTTAGTTTGAAATTATTTTTACATAATACACATTTAATTTAGTTACGCATTTTATATCTCTGAAAAAGTAATCTTGTATCATCTAATGTGAGAGACTTTTTTATATTACAAAGATGATTGAAGCCCATTTTAATTCATGGAAATATTTTACTATGATTTTACAATGCTAATAGCAGTCAGTGTAATCTCTGAAAAGCATAATAAAGGATATATTTCCCTGAATTTTTACTAATTTGATGTTAGGATCTCATAAGAAATAATTAATATTTATTAATGAATGACACTTAATATTTCAAAATTTCTGATAATTCTAGGAGCCAGCAACGTATTTTAGCATTATAAGATTGGAAAAAGGAAAGCTACTATGGAATACATAGAGAAATATTGTCTATTCCTATAGAGTTTGAGCTAAAATATTTAATTTACTCTCCTGATGTGAATATTGAAAAATGGACCCAAACTGATAAATTTGCATCTAATGAATTTTAATTGATTTAGGTTGATTTTTATACATTAATCACTTAGTTGTAAGTAAACTCCATTATATGTATATAATATTGTTCGAGTTTTAGAAAGAAATATCTCCCATATTTATAAAGGAAAAGAAATAGAAATTCCTTTCTTTTATAAATGTGGCCCTTATAAACATTTCTTTTATAAATATCACTCTTTTTATATGAAATGTTTTTTCAAAACGATGATATTTTAATACTATGAAGCACATTATAACTTGCTTAGCTTCCTTATTAATGAATTTAATTGAGACTGTTAAAAAATGTATTCTTCTGTTTCTTTTCCATTCCATTTACACATATTTTCCATTCCATCCATTTTATCCATTACATCCATTTTCCATTCCATTTCCATTCCATTTAACATTTCCATTTAACACAGTTTTTAAGTTATACTTTAACATAGAATTTCAATATTCAATGAGTATTTAACCGTTACATATATAGATAGATATATGCATACATATGTATATATATCAAAATAATTAAAATAAATTAAAATAATTTTTTCAAAAAGTAATTTACTAAATACGTTTTTGAAAATACGAGAAAAAGCCCTTGTTTTGTTTTTTAATTTTTATTTTCTTTCTAAGAGAGGTTAATGTGTTGATCTTTTATTGTCTTAAGCAATTAAATAAATACTGAAATACTAACTCTTTATTTGCTATTTAATAGATTTTATTTATTTCTAAATACCAGCAAAGTTAAATTTTACCTAGATTTATTACTTTGCGGACAGTTCATGAGAGTAGAAAATTTAAACTGTGTGTTGGAAAAAATATATTGTGTGACCACAATGTCTGAAAAATTTTAGTAAACTCTGATAAACATTTAAAACATAAAATTAATTGTTGTATAAATCATAATGAGCCTAAGATTTAAATTATTACATTACTCTCATTCTGAAAATAATATTTTATATATTATTCAAAATTAATATTTCATTTTTGTAAATGTAGTACATAAATATTTTGTTTTCTAAATTAAGGGAAGAGAAGCATTGCATTTACTTCAGTTTCTTTTAGAGTAAAAAATGGCATTTTATATCATCCGTTGCTTAAAAAGGTAATATTATAATATCCGTTGAATATGAAAATGTTGGGAAATATTTTTGTCAGGGATAAAATTATGGAAAATTTGGATCTTCATAACTATGGAGGTGAAGGAAGTAGGTTTTAAAATACTTTTCTGTTGTTGAAAACGTCTCAATTCTTTTTTATAGCACAGCAATATACTGTTAAAAAAGAGTCAGTAATAAAGTATAGAAGAAATATATATACTACGATGATCCTTTATAATTGACCAGTCTTTTGCATGTTTATCTTACAAAGTAATGTTTCCATGAAAGATTCAGGATTTTCTTTGTTTTATTATTTTCGGTGGTGCTGTACCAAATGTTTTTTACTTCTATAGAAAGTAATTTTAAAAAGTGGTTATATAGCATTTTTTTCTTTTTGTGTAAACCAGGTTAAAATTAAAAGTCTGGTGGATGCTAGCAGGAATGTACCGATTAATATCTAATAGTTAGACATTTGACGGGCCAACAAAACTATAGCATTTATTTTGCAAAATATTTGTGTAAAATATTTTATGAGTTAAAAGCATTTAAATATCACAACAATTTTTTTTTGAAGAATAGAGAAATCTCTCTTGCTCTCTACATAAAATTGACAACTTATATTTAAATATTTGGGTTCCTTTCTTAATTGTTAAAAATATAACCACATTTATTACTCGCCAGTACTTTATACTCTAGATCTTGTTTGTTTAATCAAAATTCACTAAATGAAATCTTGGTTACTCCGAGGTGATTGATTGACCACGAGTCATAAAATCACAATATGAAATACAAAATGAATATCACTTTGCATTGTAAAAATAATGTGTTTTCATTTGAAAGTTTGGGAAAATTCTCACTCTTAAAATAATTTAGTTTCTTCATTTTACTCGTTTCGTCTTATTTTAAATTATTCAAAAGTTATTGATAATATAGATGATTGATTGTTGCAGCATTTTTTAAAATTTGTAAATACAAGTCAAACAAAGAAATTTTTCAATATGACATGAAACAATGTGGCTGTGAAATAAATAAATTAATATACACTAATAAATAAAGGCTTACTGATTCATAGTTAAAGTAAAAATTTTTTTCTTACTGAGACTCCAAATTGAGAAATTTAATTAAATCTACCCTTTTTAAAATAGATTTCCTTTATGAACTTCATATCTAACACTAGATGGCAGCACATTCAATATTAATTTCGATCCTGCCTCAGTTTTTCATTTTTTAAATGATTTTTGGATTCAATATTGAACATATTTTATTTAAATGATTTTTTTATGAAAATTTGAAATATTTCTTTAGAAAATATGATTATCATTTAAAAATTTTTGCGTCGGTTTTAGTATGAAAAAGGGTTAATAGATTAGTGTTTAAAAGTACCGTTATAAGTATATTTTATATAAATTTAGCGACATTCTATTTTTTCAACATTGTTTCAAGATTTTACATCACTTTTTTGTTTAAATTTCTGCTGAAAGAACTTATATAATACTCAATGTGCTTTTATCACTATAATACATTTAAAGCATTTGATAACAATGAGAATACATTTAATTGTAATGAGAAAATTTACCCAATATATTTATGCAGTCTTTTATTCAAAGAAATTATTTCACTTGAATAATGCTGGGCCATACACATCAAAAAAACATCATTAAGAAAATATAGCTTTTTGCCGTCTATTATTTATTATAATCAGGGCAAAATATATTTTTTTAATTGTTAAATACTTATTATTCACTGCTTGACTCTTAAATAAATATATCGGTGCTCTGGAAATATAACAAGTCATTGAAGTTTTCTCATCAACACTGATAACTATCATAATACATTGCATTGGCTTGACTGCAGGATCATAGAGATTATTTATTTGCATAAAAATAAAGCAAAAACTAAAATAAATATTGGAGGAGTTTTTTTTTGATAAAATTTCTACGTGGTTAACAATAGAGCAAATATTTAAAAAAAACTGTAAAAGACAATGAACAAATTAATTTGCAATATTTACAATCACACAGTATTTTTTACTTTCCAATTATTATTTTCTGCACTTTCTCCCTAGCAAGCAAACCATCTTCAAAACTGAAAATTAACCTGTATAGTGCAGCCATCTGATGGTTAAATAAAGAAGTGTAAAATGGTCTGACAAATATATTTTCTAATATATGGTATTTTATTGTGAGTTTTCATTATTTTTCAAAACGGATTGTTTCTCAGAATTCAGGTACTACCCCCAAAAAATAATCTATTTTTAAAGTTTTAGTTGAATACAATTTTTAAAGTTTTAGTTGAATTCCATTATCTCTCATCCAAAATAATTCTCTCTTTTTATATATTCTTTTTCCTATTAAAATCTTTTTTACTTAATATTATGGTTATATTAAAATCCTGTTTTGAAGTTTAAATAATATGAAAGTAATTTATATAACTAGTTTATTTATTTATTTTTAAAATTTCCTTTAATGTTAAAAATTATCGGTGCATGTATTGCTAAATATAAAAGTTATTTTATTTTCTGAATTTATTTTACTCTTGATTTAGAAATATATTTAGTGCGCGACTATTTAAAATAGAATTCACATTTATATATCTGTGTGTGGATATTTGTTTTAATTAGGAACATCGGACCCTCATACACCGATTGTTCCAGATAATAATCGATACAGCCTAGCTTATCGTCATTTTTTAGTTTAACGTTATTAATTGAATAAAAATTATTATTTATCTAATAAGATAATTTTTCATAGAGAAAATGTATAAAAATTTAAAAGAATTAATTTTTAAAAATATTTCTGTGAAGGAATTATGCGTTGTGCATTTTTCTGAAAATAAATGCGTTGTAATTTTTAAATTAAAAGATTGCTCTGATGATTTTATTTTAATGATGCAATGAGAAAAAACTGGGAGTGAGAGACAAACATTTATGTTTCGCAAGTTTTGGCAATTGTTTCCTTATTGAAAGGAAACTTTGGGGAAAAGGGTGTAGTTAATCAGATATTGAAGTCATAATTATATTTACTTAATTGAGGCTTAAATAATCCTGTATATTATCATACAGCTCCTATCGTAATTCACTGTTGCTTAGAAACAGAACTGAATTCAGATTGGAACACCACGGATTCAATCAAATACGCTTTTGAAGAAGAATGTTGATTTTAGATTTTTTGTATGCATTTTTATCGGAATGGATGCTTTGTAATTTTTTAAGAACCATATTTTAAAGAGACAATGCTGAACTGAGCTAAACTAGGCAGCCGTATTTCCAAGAGGCAAATCCTAAACTGCCTTAGTCAGGGAACCACATTTCAGAGACAAGTACTGAATTGTAATTAGCATGGAAACCATATTTTAAAGAGATAAGTGAAGAACTGCATTAAGAATGGGAATCATTTCAAAGAGACATGCTGATTAGCACCAAGCATGGGAACCATACTTCCAAGAAAAAAATCGTAAGCTTCACTAAGCAAAGGGAACCATATTTTAAAGAGACAATGCTGAACTGAGCGAAGCAAGGGAGCCGTAATTGAAAGAAACAAATCCTGAACTGTCTTAGCCAGGGAACCACATTTCAGAGACAAATACTGAACTGCACTAAGCATGGAAACCATATTTTAAAGAGATAAGTGTTGAACTGCATCAAGAATGGGAATCATTTTGAAGAGACGTGCTGAACAGCACCAAGCGTGGGAACCCTATCTGCAAGAGAAAAATCTTAAGCTTGACTAAGCAAAGGGAGCCATATTTTAAAGAGACAATACAATTTCACTCAGCAAGGAGGACACAGGGATGACTGTGACAAATAGATACGATTTCATGACCAGCCTGTATACTGCATTAAATTCTATTGATAATCAACACTGATTACAGGCCAATCCTAGTGTGGATACTCTTTTTATGAATGAGATCAACGATTTATTTACAATGCTACTCATGAGCGATTAAAATGGGTATTAACTTAAAATATATCCCTGAGGCTGGTAGCATAAATTTTTGTTTTACAATTAATTAATTAACGAATTTCGTTTATCAATATCAATAAATTAAAAATAGGAAAACAAAAATCATTTAAATGCAAATTAAAAAATAATTAAAAAAATATGCAAACATGAATGCATTAAGATTAATGTGTTTATGAGTAAAGAAGTTCGATCTATGTCAATAATATAATTAACTTGAAAAGAAATATTACTATTAAAAGAAATATTTAATGCTAAAATTTATTTTTTTTATCAAATTTCCAAAATAGTTATTTAAGCCAAAAATAAGCTTTTTTCGTCAAAAAGCTATCTTTATGCACGCATAAAATTACTTATAAAATAGTATATGAAAATAACAAAAAAAAAAAAAAATTTTTTTTACTTTTTACTATAATAAAAGATAAAATTGATGTATACTTTTTTAATTTAAACATAATTTAAATGTATTATTTCTAAGAATTTAATTAATTAAACTTGCGTAATTAAGTAAAAAGACTCTTAATGTAATTAATAAAAATTTGAATGAATAAATTCCGTAAAATTTTTTTAACGAGATCAAAATGTGAACTTTTATGATATATTTTATTTTAATATAAATCATTAACAATGAAATCCACATTTTACTACAATTTGAGGAAGTTTAAAACACATAACATTTTGCCTTTGTAAAGATTGATGACTTGTTTAGCAAAATTAACACATTTTTAATTCTTTCACAATAAGATCCCTTATTTTCTCAGAATTACTTAGTTTTTGAACAAAATTAAAAAGATTTTAGTCATTAAAATGTTTTAATTTCTTTGTTTTCTAATTTTTAATTTTCTAAACGAATAATATACATCTTTAAGAGTTTTTGTATACATTAAAATGTAATTGAGTTATGTACTTTATCTAATTTTCTATATATATATATATATATAACTTTTATCGACGAAAGTTCTTTGCTTTTAAAATAGATTCATATTAATATTTTTCAAAAATATATACTGTGGAAGTACAATATATTACTAGCTTCTAGTAAAAGCTTTTCAAATGAAAAGTTATGATGGAAAAACGTGAGAAAAAGTAAATAGTTCAATCATATTCACTATCGTAAGAATCAATCATAAAAAGTATTCCAAATATGTGACAATTTAATGTCTTCAAATCTCTCGATTCAGAGGAAATAATATTGAGACAAGAACTCGAGAATTTTATTGAAGACCTATTCGATTTCACAATATTGAATAAGATAGGAAAGGATTTAAAATATCCCTTTCTTTCCACTTTTAGGAATTTAACTGAAAGAACATGTTATAAGATAAAAAAAATCTTCGAAACTGTTGGAAAATATAGACACCTATGAATATATGCTTAAAGTTATAAATCTTTGGAAAAGTCGATAATTTATAGAAGAAGGAGTGTGAAGAACCATTTGCAATGCGGGATACTTCTTCGAGAACTTCCGAAACGGAGATTAGTTTTGATGGTTCAGCAAAGATAAAAAGAATGCTAAAATGCTCAAATATCTTTTTTGAAAGTTTTTTTGACTGTTAGCAGATTTTGACTTTAAAGATATAGAGTAACTGATGACAAATAGCTTTAGAAAATAAACTTATAGTTTTCTATAATTTGCAACAATAATTTGTGAAACTGCTTCTCCATAAAAAGCATTTCTTTCAGTATACATTCTGAGAATAATATAGAAATTCAGTATAAGTTTCGGATTAACAGAAATAAGTATGTTGTAATAATGTACACGTGTGTTGTAATAATATGAAGTACACACATTGATCTATTTATAATACAATAAAGTGTGCTCTGACATTTTTAAGAAAAATAATGTGTTTTAAAGAAAGTGATTAGAAGCTTATTTTCTTATAAATGTTATGAAATAAATATATCAAGAGATTTTTTTTTTAAATTTATATACGTATAGGAAAAAATCATTGTTTTCAGATCAATAAGGAAAAAAAATTACCACTTAAATAATTGAAATAAATATAGGTTGTGTCGTGTATGATAGTATGTGAAAAGCGTTTGCCATAAACTTGGCTGATAAAATCAAAATGTAAAAATAAAAACAAGTCCACTTTTTTAATATAGTCCTTAATTGAATTGAAGAATATGCAATGCTAAATAGTTATGGTATGCAAGGGCATTTTTTATTGACTTAGTAGGACGACAATTATAATGAAGATATGTGGAAGAACAAAATAAAATTAAAGTAAAAAGTAGATCAGGCTGACAATTTTTCGAAAATGTTTCCTGTTTTTAACGCATAGGTAACTTTTATGCATACTATAAAAATTATCTTTGACTGATTTTGCAAGCTATATTTAATTTAGGTTAGATAATTGTTTCCGACTGCATATTTCTGTCAACCAAAATTACTAAATACAGACAACTGCTCAGTAAATTTACGGTCATCCGAGTTAGAATCATATTTTTCTCACGACTCTCATCACAAGTAAGGGAGCTTTCCGCTACATTAGGTATCAAATCCTTTATCTTCTAGATTCGAAAACGATACATTTATCTGACAGCTATGACTGACTCATTAGCTAGATATATGGAAATTTTTATTGAAAATAATTTTCCATATTGATATTTCTTAAAAAATGTTTTATATATAAGTAA
This sequence comes from Latrodectus hesperus, assembly GCA_037975125.1. Classification (NCBI taxonomy): domain Eukaryota; kingdom Metazoa; phylum Arthropoda; class Arachnida; order Araneae; family Theridiidae; genus Latrodectus; species Latrodectus hesperus. The sequence goes on from CM075854.1 coordinate 26,038,193, forward strand.
AATATAATTAATTTTTTTAGTTCGTATAAGAAAGAGAATATATTAAATATTGCGTGTATTTTTTCAATTTAAAAAATAGAATAAGCAAGTGAAATTGAATTATGAATAGATTCTCATCTTATTATATTGCTGAAAATAGACCATTTAAGTGACTTAATCTAATCTAAATTTCTAACCCCTTTCTTGTTCCACGGCAAAAGGATATTCCTTCAAAGGATAAATAAAATTAATCACCCATTTATGAATGCCATAAGATATTGCTAATCAGTATAACGTAAGTTATGGAAGCTACGCTGAGTTCAAAATTAAGAAAAGTTTCAGATTTTGTCAATCATCTTTTGAGCTACTGAGCAAGTTTTAATGAAACTTGGTTTAAATAATATATGTATAGGTTGATATGGTGAAAAAAGAAAGAAATCACTCAATATTAAATAGTTATAATACAGACGTAAAATCGTGGTGTGCAATCAATGCAGTTAAAAAGTATAGAATATTTATTACCGAATGAAAAGTTCAGTTAATAAGGGGTATGATCCTCTCATACAGATGTACAAGGACTATACCGTAATTTAATATTCAAAATAAAATATTTTATGAGTTACAATGGCAACTGATCCTGATCATTTAATAATACTGCTGCTTTCACATTTTGTATGATTCTCGGAAATGGTTGCGAGTTACAGTTGCTTTTCCTACAGCATTCCATATGTACTCTATATAAGAGAATGACATCTAGAAATTTTGTTGGTCAATATATTCAACGAATATCTTCTTTTTCTAGAAAATTGTTAATTTAATGTCCTCTATGTGCTCTCTCGCCATCATTTATTAAAATGTAATCAGTAGTCATCAGTAATTTTTGTTCGGTCACATAATATTGAGTTCAAATGGTATCCGAGTGACTGACTCTCTGGCATTTAGATTTTGAATTATCTCCTGACTGCAACCTGAATGCTTGTGATGATTTAGAATCCCCTTTAAACAAATGGTCTGGCAGAATTAGTTTTCTTTTGCAAACAGCGATATTAGAAAGACCTGTAAAACGTAAATTTACTGTTCAAATTTTTCGATTTGGAATCATAGCATTCCTTGATTTCAAATTTTATTTTACTTAACATTTTTAAGTGATTTCAAAATAAATAATATATAAACAATTACATTTGTCTTAAACGCTGAGTACATGCATTCTATTATCGTTTTAAAATAGTTAATGTGTAAATAATCGTCTTTTATTTGGTACTCACCAGATTTAACTGATCCAGCACGAGTACTGAATACGCTAACCATTGTACCAGATCTTTCACTGGTTTGGGTTCCAAAGAGCCATCTTTTGTTCTTTTTGCATCCCACTACAGCCAGAAATCCTTGCCTGTATTTCTTATGCATGAAACAATAGGTGAGAGGATTGCAGCATGATGAAATGTAAGCCATTAGGTGGATAACAGCCATTCCCACGTAGCCCAGAGATGAGTATACTGCCTTTGAATCAAACAGAGCCCAAGTGTTGACGACATAGAGTGGTGTCCAGCAGACAAAGAACTCGACGACAACTACGAAAAGCATTCTTACAATTCTTGTTTTGGCGGCTGCTTGGCTTTTATCGTAGGTTCCACCCCTTATTGTGATGCCTCTGTTAACTCTGGATCTCCGCTTGGAGATTTTCGAACGAATGCCTCTTCGCATGCTCAGTCCATTACTCGTTGATGGTTTCATTGGATCCAAGTATTGTCTTTCGGTATTGGCATGAGAGCTTGTTTCTGAAAAATGCAAATGATATGTACATTGATTAAATTTTAAAACATAAAAGTTGTGCTAATGATTAATTGATCCATTTTCACCGTAGATATGATTGAAAATCGATTAAATATGTCAATAAATAATTACAAGGTAAAATATGTTTTTTGCGTTCATGTATCATTTAAAAAGTATTCATGTTTATCATTTAAAAAAATCGATTAAAAATCTTAGTTTTAAAATTTTACACAGTACATATGAATTAATATAATTAATTCCAGGTTATTTTTAACTGAAATAATTGTATTTATTTTCCAAAATATTACCTTATACAACTCCTTCAATTATGAGAAAAAAGTAATATTGATTTAAAAATACCTTATAATCTATTTAAAATTTTATTTTGCAAGTTGATGTATGCAACATATTTCTCATGTAAAAATGCTTTATCTTTAAAAAAGCAATAGCGTTATAAAATTAGCAGAATTTAAGTTCAATGTAATCATCGTTAGCTTATTCCTTCATTTGAATTAACATTGGCATAGATTTTGATAATAATTTACACTTGACACAGTTTTTGTTTTCTTTTTTGCATCATAATTTATATGATAGACTTTATAATATTTTTTTTATAATTTATAATATTCATATTATAGACTTTATAATTTATAGGTTTTATATATTCAATTTTGGTTATATACAATTTATTTTTCACTGCATAAGTGAGAGAAGACAATCCTAAAACATTAGTAAAAGAAATGAATTAACATAGCTATTGTTTAGTTTTAATTCTAGACTATTCTAAATTATCAAACGAATAAAATAGTAAAAATTAAGAGAATAATTTATATTTTCTGATTTACCAGATCAACATTAAAAATAATAGTACGAAATAAAACGGAAAATAAATTTGTAACATTTTATGCAAATGAAGTTTTAGAAAAATTTATAAATATACAGTTAATACTACTAAGTTCAATTAATGATATAAGTCTTGGTAACTTTTTGTTGCTCATTCAAAAAGTTAAACACAGTCTAATATTTAAAATACTTTCGTATCTCTTCATTTTTCTCAATCTAATATTTTAAATGCTAATGCATAGGAACATATACACATCGTGAAATCAGTCTCATAATCCTTTTAATTCATACTGAATTAAAAGGAAAGATGAAAAAAATAGTGATCCATATTTTTTACGAAATATTTCAATGGGAACGTCGGAAAAAGAACAAATAAGATGGTGCACATATTTTTTCTCTACTTCAAGGGTCTTAAGCCCATTGATGGAAATTAAAAAAAATATTGGAAAGAAGCCTCCGTTCTTTACTCCAGCAGAGTTACAAAATGCTATGCATCGTGATATAGGCAACTTAATAGTGATTTTATATCATTGTTATAGTTGTGGTTTAAATTAATTACTTATATTATAATCGAAATTCTGAAATGAAACAGTCTATGTTTTAAGTTAGAAACCAACAAATCTGATGTAAGTTTTATTTATCCCGTGTAATCATTTTTAATTCAACCCTGATGAAAATTCGGCAGAAAATAGAATATATATTTTATTTATATAAATTAACTTATACAATTTTTAATGAATTTACTAAAATAGTTTTATATTTTAATATTTTTTATATGAATGAAAAAATCTAAGATTTATTATAAAAGTTTCCTTTTGGATATTTCATTGACCTTAAAATAACAATAAATTACTAAATTCTGAAACTTCATTACACTTCCTCAATGGAGGAAATTTTACCTATGTTTTTTAACTATTATGAATGTTACTTAAGAATGTTAATTCAGTTTTTCTAATTATTTTGAATTTATGCCTATATAAATATCTTCTTTGTAAGACGTTGAAGAACTAAAGACTAAAATGTGAACTATTAAAAAAATTATTATACTGAGTAATTAGTATAATAAAATTTTTGTACGTAAAGAAATTAATGTCGTAGATAATTTTTTTAAAAGTCTATTAAGTAGTTGGAATTTAATACGCTAAAGGAAAGTAGGATAAAAACATTTTTGCGATTTTCTCTTAGCGTAGTATGGTAATTCCTTTATAAGTGGGTTGACTATGTAACAAAACAATTACATGCGTTAATTGAATCACCGAAAGTTATAGTTTTTTTTATAACAGATTTATTTTGAGGTTTTCCGAATTATTACATTCCTATTTTAGTTCCTATTATATTATTCGATTTTTGCTAACGGAAGCATAATCTAGTAACTAAATACAAAGAAAGATTTTGCCACTTTGTAATGAATTATCTTTAACTGTAATTTTATTGTAAACCTTAACATTATTTATAAAAATGTTTTGATAAAAATCTAAAGTTTTAATTTATAAATTTTTTATCCCTGATGCTTTCTGTTGTGCTGTTTATTTATTTCTATTTAGACTTTTTTCAGCGAATCCATGGAATAGTAAAAAATTATTTTTCACATTTTCATTGTAAGTATTTTAGTAATAATTACGTAATATATTTCATATTTGATCACACAATTTCACACTTTGTTTTTCTAAAAAATTCTTCTCGAGTTTTATGAAGATTTTGGAAATTTTACGAAAAGTTTTATTAGAATATGTATACTTAAAGAAAAAAATTTTTTTCAGTTGCAATAGAAGGAAAATTTTTTCTTGAATTTTCTAGAAAACGTATCATTAAAAAATTTAGTGCAATAGTTTTTTTCTCGTAATAAAGTACACTGACTTAAAGAAAAAAATTTTCTGATTGCGTGAATTTTATTTAAAACTGTAAGCATTATCAAATTTTGCAAGAAATTTTTTTTTCTGTATATAAAATCCAAAAAGTTCTATGTCGATTAATAAAACGGCCTTTACTCACAAAGAAATGAAAATTTCGCTGAATCCTTCGAAAAATTTAATATTATACCTTACAGTATTTCTTATATACATATATATATATATATATATATATATATATATATATATATATATATATATATATATATATATATATATATATATATATATATATATATGTAATATATATATATATATATATATATATATATATATATATATATATATATATATATATATATATATATATATATATATATATATGTATATATATATATATATATATATATATATATATATATATATATATATATATATATATATATATATATATATATATATATATATATATATATATATATATATATATATTACTAACAAAATTCTTTATCTGTATATCTTTACTTTAATTTTTGAAAATAATATCTTTATGCTCCTTTCTTTTAATACGAACACTCTTCGGGGGAATTCCTCGAAGATCTTTAGATATTTGTTCATTGTTCATATCAGAAAAGAGTGTTTAATTTGCATTGCTCACCATCTCCCTCCTGATGAAAACGTGGTTCCTGTGATTTTATCCTATACTTTGTATCGTATATTCTCAGTGATTTTCAAATTTTGTCTTACTAGTTTTATTGTTTTTCACGTTTTATTTAATATATATACATTGAGATAATATATCTACATAATGTGCTGCTCATTGTTTTGAAAGGTGATTGAATGTGATGCAGACTTCAATGTTATATTTTACCATTGGAAGTTTTCTCATTCAAAATATATTATGAATAAATTCTAACGCCTAAAGCTATTATACATTTAATCAACACTTAAAGAGCTACCTTAAGAACTAAACTTAATCTTGCACATATTATACTGAATATAGTATGTAAAAATATTAAAAATCCATTTCTTTTGTGACATTCTTTCTAAAAGCACATATGAAACAGGAAAAAAGGAAAGTATATAATCGAAAAAAACTAATATTCTCCAACCACTTTGATTAATGCAACGGATGAGATTAACTCAGAAATCCATTACTAGATAGGATTTTATTCTGGAAATGATGTAGTTGATATCGATTTCTAACTTCTTCCCATAGAAACTTCTTAAACATAAAACGTTCTTATAACATTAGAGTGAGAGTAAGGATTCTATAGTACGGTGAGAAGCTTTAACGAATAAGTCCAATATTGCTGTTGTCATGAATTTCGACGAAATTATAATGATAAAAGTGCTTAATATTATATATTTTTAATTTTTTAGTTTATTCCCCCCACACACCAAGTATAAATATAAAGATATCATGCTTTTTTTCATGCTTTAAACTGTTATTTTTAATATAATGGGCGAAATTTCACCATTTATGAAGATTTTCATCTCTTACTGCTAATCCTGAAGATCAAGACTAGAAGATTTCAATAAAGACAATTAAAAAAATTTACATAAGTACATAGATATAGCCACTTTTTAAGAGCCAAAATTATTTGTCTAAAAATATTAAATAGAAAATATGACCAAGAAAATAGCGAATTTTGTTTGATTAAGTAAAAGTAGTTAATGATAGAAATATATTAATCGATTTTGTTACACCATTTGATGCTTTCTTATACGTAAATTTTAAATGCGTCTATAATTTTCAAATTTGTCACATTTGTCATAAAAATTAATTTTTAATAAAAGTGTTATTAAAAAGCATTTTTAATATCCTTATCATACTTAAGAATTCCATATATTATAACAGCACAAAAACATTTAAGAATATTCTCAAGCAAACATTCCTATATAAATATAGAGAATTGGACTTTTCTGATATTAAAATAAAAGAAACCATGTATTTCTATTGGTAAGCATTTTTGGTTAACATTAATTAAAGTGGAGGATTCCCGCTTTTGATACTTGGTTGAAAACGCTTGATTAGTAAGTTTTGAAAGAAAAATATTTGTTAAAATATGTACACAATAATAAACAATATGTGTAAAGTAAAACCAGGAAATACACAAATACCTGGAATTCGGACAGCATAATATACTGGAGTTAACAGTTGTGACATTTTTAGTAAAAAGGGCATGAAATGTCATATAATCATATATATGAACTATGAATGACATTGAGCATTTTTAAAAATCTAGGAGAGATAGCAAAAAAGTTAAAAATACAAAATTGTAGAATGTCATTGATTTAATATAGTTTTATATTTGAGATGCAATAAAATGTTCATTTATGAATTTTATTACAAAACATCAGAAAGCTTGATACTTGTATGAGCTTGATACTTGTATTAATGCAACGGATGAGATTAACTCAGAAATCCATTACTAGATAGGATCCAATATCTGATCATACATAAATGTGACAGCAGAATCTAAACTTTCAAAGAAAATTTTTACTGTTAAATTTAAAGCTGTACTTTTATAATGGAAAAATAACAATACTCTAATAAATAACTTTGAATTCACAATTGTCGATCATGGTCGAATTATATTTTAAGATGTGAAAAAACATAAAAATGATCCGATGACATCAATATATCATTAAAAAGAAATATACATTGATGCGAAGAAGAGAATGTATAGAGTATATTTTCAAATGCAGCTATGAATAATTAATCCAAGGAAAATGAAGCGATATTTTTCCATGGACAATGGGAACTTTGAGGAATAAAGACAACAGCTGTTCCCCAAAGACTGCCATTCTGATTCAAATCATCTTAAGAAAGTTGTTCTTTAATCTAGAGAAGCATGGAGCTTTATTATTCGTGAGTTCAGGCAAGTTCAAATTTTAAAATAAGAATATGTTTCTAAGCGCTACTTTCATTTTTATACAATTTCAGTCATATTGAAGTATGAAGAAATTCAATTGAATGTAAAACTAATTTCAAGGGAATACCAAACTAAAACGCTTTTTGCAACACTAAATAAATGTTGTTTCTTGAGATTTTAAAAGATGCTATTATTTTTATACTTGCGACGAAATAACGTGTTGCTATCTCATGGCTTAAAAATATGTTACTATTTGTACACTTGTATCATGTAAATATCTAGATAAAATTCCTGGTAAATATTATTAACTTTGGGAAAAACTTTAAAATAATGAGATTTTCACCAACACAATTTATATTATTCAGTAGAGAAAAACATCTCATAGCATTAAGAAATTTGGCAATTTTTAATGGATCTTTCAATATATGGTATGTTATTTTTTCAATCGTTTCATAGAACATATATTCTAATATAGAATTTTAATGGGACAAATATATTTGAGACGTTTAGAAGACACAGTATACGCGTATTTCATTGAATAAGTATTCTTTCATATGTGTTATGAATTCCTTCAAATATTTTAGATTTCTACGCCATCAATTGATGTCACTGCGAAATTTTTTATCGAGCAATTTTTAAAATAGCTTCTTGTTACATATTCTTTCAGTAAATTCGCTCTACACTCGAAAAGTTATGCGTATAAAGTCTTATCTGTTATAATAAACTGGGGTCGGAGGTTGCGGTAGCCTGGCAGTGCGTCACTCTCTGCTAAAAAGAATCGGGTTCGATATTTGACTCCACTGAAAATGTCGTTTTGAAATGGAGTATGAAACGTTTGAAATGCTTAAAATTTCTTCGTTAATCTACTTAAAAGTTGGGAGTAGAGAGTCCCAGCTCAGAAGTTTTTTTCAGTGCCCGGTTACTAAGTTTTTCATCTTTCAGAACTTCAAAGGATGGAAGTGATAACACCTTTATATAGCGGGACATCCCGTGGACGTGCCATCCACATCTGTTCATTAACAACATCCAACCAAGCATCCCAACTTTTGTGGGACCAAATGGACAAGGGTGGCCAGATCTCACCCTAACTAACCAGCAAGCCTACAATCTTATTCAAAACTGGGCAGTTAGTGAAGAAACCACATGCTCCGATCATGCATACATCACCTTCGACTTCAGCAAAGCCACTACAACCATCTCCAATAAAAGATGCAAAACAATTAATAACCACAAAAAGTTCAAAACCCTTCTAAAAACCAAAATTCCTAATATCGCCCCTCTTCTTGCTTCCTGTACTACGACACCTGAACTAGATAATCTCACAAAATCTATTATAACAACTCTACAAACAACTGCAGATGAATGCTTCAAGATTAGGAATCCAAAACAAATCTCAACTTTAAAATGGTCGAACAACTCCCTCCTAATTCTCAAAAACAAAACCAAGGCCATTAGAAGACTCATCAAGTCAAGCACAGAAGACAAGGAAAGAAAACAACTTAGCATAAAATATAAACAAAACTTAGCAATTTATAAAAAAGAAATATTAAAAGCAAAAGCCAACAGTTGGAAATCGTTCTGCACCAACAATACCGAAACCTTCGGAATCCTCCAAAAAATCGCAACTGACAAGATCTTCCAACCAACCAAATATCAAGCTCTCAACAACATTCAACCGCAACTTAACAATCATTCAACAGTACTTCAAAATCTTCTCAAGACTGCATTCCCAGAAGACGATCCAACAATAGATACACCACTGCAAGCAAACACAAGAGCAGCGAGCATCTCCATCACTGGCAACAAGGACCCACCATTCACCCAATCAGAACTCCACCACACCATCAAAAATCTCAACAACAACAAGGCTCCAGGCATCGACAGTCTAGATAATTTAATTATGAAGTATTTCTACTCCTCAACACCCAACTTCCTCTTGGACTACCTCAATAAATGTCTAGATATGCGATACTTCCCTAAACACTTTAAAATCGCTAATGTTATCTTCTTCCTTAAAAAAAATAAAAACCCCTCCGACCCCACTTCCTATAGAGCAATTTGTCTCCTACCAGCATTAGGCAAGATCCTCGAGAGAATGCTTATAGACAGACTAAAGCACCATATCCAAACCAATCACATAATTCATCCAAACCAATTTGGATTTTCTACAAACAAATCCACAGAGCATGCAATCCAGAAGGCAATTACCACCAATATACCATAATAGAGAAAGCAACTTTTATACAGCACTTCTTAGCCTGGATATAAAACAAGCTTTTGACTCCCTCTGGTACCCACAATTTAAAATAATATTAACCAAAATAGAAGCCCCAAGCAACATCACCGAATCCATCCTCAATTTTCTAGAAGACCGGGAAGTTCTCACCACCTTCGACGGGGGCTCAGTATCACGAAAACAAACTCAAGGCTGCCCACAGGGCTACGTCAGCGGACCAATACTATGGAATCTGTACTTTAACTTCATACTAACACACAACTGGCCTCAGCACACAACAGCTATAGCGTTTGCAGATGATTCACTACTCATCGTCAGTGGCAACACAAAAGAAAAACTGAAGCAAAACTGCAATGAATCTCTGAACACCTTCTCCAACCTATGTGATTCGTTAAAATTAAAAATCTCCACCCCCAAGAGCAAAGCCATGATTATTGGGAAACTGAACAAATCCCTCAAGTCCAATCCCAAGCTCACACTCCAGGGAAAAAGCCTTTCCCACACAAAAGTACTAACCTTCCTGGGTCTACAAATAGACCACAAACTCAACTTTCTGGCGCATATCAGGTCGCTAAAAACAAAAGTGTTACCAACAGCCCAACGACTCCGCTCAATGATTGGCTGCAACTGGGGACTAAAAAGCAAATTTATTAAAATCATCTACAACACAATTATTGAAAAAATAATAACCTACGGCGCATCTGCATGGGCCCTTCCCCTTACAGCAAGGAAAATCGCCCAACTTTCAACAATTCAAAGGCACTTCACAATAATGATCACCAGAACCTTCAAAACTACCTCAACCGCAGCAGCAAATGTCCTGGCGGGCCTTCCACCACTACACCTAACCCTAGAAGCAATCGCATTGAAAACGCAAGTGCTACAACTCAATAAAAACATCTCCATCGAAAACAATTCCACCCTCATAGCCACCAACTATGAACCTCTCTTCAACAAAGACGACATGCATCCCGCTATCAGAAGCCACAAGCACAATATCCTCAATATCCCGACCGCACCATCCCAAAAACAACCAATCCCAACCAAATTTAATATCTACACCGATGGATCCCAGCTAAACAACAAAACAGGAGCAGCCTTCATAGTCTACGAAAATTCAGACCCAATTCACAAAAAACTCTTCAAACTGCATGAAGAAAACTCGGTATTCCAAGCAGAAGCCCTGGCCATAAAAGAATCCATTCAGTACTGCATCCACCAAAATATAAAAACGGTCACTATCTGGTCAGACAGCTTATCATCACTGCTGGCCATAAACAATCCAAACCATAAATCCCCAGTTATTAAAGCAACCCAAGAAATTCTTTTCAACAATCGCCACTGCCTCTTCCAACTCAGCTGGATAAAAGCCCACAATGGAGTCCTGGGAAACGAAACAGCAGACGCCGCGGCCAAAGAAGCAGCTTCACATCCAAACTTACAGTTAACCCACCTCAAGTGGTCAAGAGCCAAAGCTAAGCGTAAAATTTTCCAAAATCTCACCAAAAAATGGCAACAACTTTGGGATAATTCGACTACCGGCAAATATACACGGGAAATCATCCCCAAAGTAAACACCGACATCCTACACTCCAATCCATTCCTGAATGGTTTCCTCACCAACCATGCACCATGTCCCAGCTACTTCCACAGATTTGGCAAGGCAAGCTCCCCACTCTGCACATGCAATAAAACAGGAAATCTAACACACTACTTAACGGAATGCCCAATAACGGTAAACTATCATCTAAAAATCTCCACGAACCAAAGCACAACACAATTCATTAAATTCTGCCTAACAGATGCCTTCAGGAAACAACGTCTCATCCAGCTGATGACCCTCCTACAAAACAAAGGCTTGGATTGCTGTAAAGATCCACTTATCCGAACCCCAGTCGATGTCATCTCCGACTCGGACAGTGAAGAAGACCTTTAACCCAGCACAGCTGCCCAACTATCACAACGAAGCACACCTGCAGGCCTTTGTGCCCCACTAATGAATATCACTTGATTCAATAAGTGGCTGTGGCCACGGTTCTCCGCGGACGCCGGACACTCTGTGGACGGTGTCTGTTTCTTCAGATTGAGGTGGGAGCATACCTGATAACCTATTGGTATAGAGCAGGGCTTCCATCTCTCGTTGTCTGTCTGTCCTCGAAAGTAGGTGTGTCTTCACAGTCAAGACGCGGGAACCAAACATAACACCCATAAATTTGGCAGGTCAAATATTAGGGGAACTTCTCCTTATTAGTTTAGAGAGTTATGTTTATTGATAGAGGAATGTAACGTATATATTTTTCTAGGGATGTAATGTAAAATATTTTTCTGTTGTCATGTTGTGCTATGAAAACGAATTTAATAAAACTTATATAGCTAAATAGTTTTACATTACAGAGTAATAACAACATTACATTATTTTAAATTTCAATATCAAAATGGAAAATTCCGAAGAATCTTTTGTATATGTAAATGCATAATTATATAAAAACAACCTATTTTATAAAACAAGTGAAAGTGTTTTATATAGTAAATAAGATGAAGTACCGTAATAAGCAAAGATTGATTTGTGTATATTTATCAAAATAATTTTCTACTTCGGCTATGACTAATTTCCTTGTAGACATCTTTTTTTTTGTTCCTTCAGAAAAACGAATGGCACTGTGAGATAAAACTAAGTCACTTAAAAATATGATTTCATTGATTTTAAGGAATGTCTGGCGGAATGATTGCTTAAACTTTTGACAGTCTCGGGCATGATGGACAGTTTTTGAAAATGGGCACAAGACTTTTGATTTAATCCTCCATACACTTGATGAGTGATAGCATTATAAATTCAGTTCTCAGTTTCTAAATAAATGTCCTTTCTACATGATGTACTCTATTTTGTTATGACATCAAAGGTAAAAATTGTAAGACTTTTTAAAAGTTTTTTTCGAATTATTTTTCATTTATTCTTAGAAAATAACTTATTTGATTATCTACATTTTTATTTTACAAAAGAAAATGATTAGATATAAAAAAATATACATTACTTACCGTTTCTTAGACAGATATCTTATTGTGGATTCAATGATTTAACGAAATGAATCATTCGTCTTTATTTCTTAGATTCTTTTATAACAGGGGGTATTTTTCTTTGATCACATACACACAACGATACGTATGCGCACAATCAATCACGTACGCACATATACAATAACTGTATTAAAATATTTTGACATTATATTCATAAATACTTGCTGAGTTATAATTGCTGAATTAAAATGAGGTCATATATTCAATTAGAAGTTTGACTAATGTGAATTTAAGAACATTTATTTATGTAAACGCAGACATTTTAACATTTATCTTAAACTTCTATTTTAAGGAAAAATTTTACTAAGCAAAAATTAAGCATTCGAACAAATTTTTAACGGTATAATTTTACTGTTAACCAATTTGTTTGTAACCAGTTTAAACACGACTATTTTCATCAAAATTCCTCATTTTATTGTCAAATGAGATATCATTAACTTAATATCTACAGTCATTTTTAATTATAAATAGATAAGCTAATTTTTTAAGTGTCAAAGTATATATATATATATATATATATATATATATATATATATATATATATATATATATATATATATATATATATATATATATATATATATAAATTTGAAACAATAACTATATCAAGATTTTATTTGTGATTGAAAATACTCCAAAGAAATAGACTTTCTCTTTTTAATATTCTGCTGGAAAAAATATGATTCAAAAGTCACACAAATATCATTTATATCCGTATGGATTATCAAAATTCATTTCTCACATTATTCCAAACTATCTAAACTTGAATTTAAAATACATTTTGACCAAATAACTTATATAAAAACGTGTTTCTGACTTACTGATTTTTTGTACTGCATTTTATCCAATCAGTTTCTATGTTCTGTCCTCCAAATAAAGTCGTTTTTCCTATCAGTATTTGTAGTTGATGAGAAATTCACATTGTTCCAAACAGCATTCATAGTAGTCTTAAGTACGTTTCTTATTGTCTTACGCAGAATATTTAATTGGATTGCACAATATGAATTTGATTGCACGGATTAGGAAAATTCGGTTCATTACGAGCGATCAGCTTTGGTTACTTTTCTCAACTATTGAACCGTATTCCGATAGCCTATATAAGTAATTACTGTAAATTTGATGAGAGATTTAACAAAATGGCTTTAATTTCCCCATTTTCTGTTTTTTGTGTTCATGAAAATTATTTACTTTGGATATTTTAAATAAAAATCTATATTTCTTGTCTTTAAAAATTATTTATGTGTTTAAAATTATGTAAAATACATATTTAAAATTCTCAAAATATATGTTTTAAATAGTTTTTTGCTTGGCTCAATGGTAGTTTTAGGAGAATATTTTGCGGTGTATAAGGTCTCATATTCAAATCTTGCAATTATTGAACAAAGGGGTATAAATGTAATGTTTCTGCTCTTTTTATTCACGGCAGTAATGTTTGGTATTTCGTATTTTTTAAAATTTGCTTCCTTCTTTATCAAATTTGAAGTTGTAAATCGCACGGAAAATCGAATTTTCCTTTAGAAGGCAAAAAGTGGATCTTTTGATAGTTTTCATCGGTTATGTTATCCTTGCTATGGTGATAGATTAGTTTCTACATAATAACTATTACTCACTCTTTCCAAAAATTATCTAGGTAATCAAAGAAACATTATTAATGTTTAACGTTAGACTTATTAGTCTTTAATTTATATTTAGAAATTAGAATGGACTTTGAAAAAAAAAGCAATATATTAAGAAAACGTTTTAAAATTATGCAATTTTAAGTGAGCTCCTGACATGTAGTTAACTCAGTTTCTGTCTGACGTAAAATGCTGCCTATATAGCGGAAAGTTTAGTGGATTATTAACTAATATAATTTGTTGGTTCAAATCCTTTTTTTATTATATTTTTTTTTCAACGCACATTTTACATATCTGCTGTTAGTTGACGGGCAGTCCAATAAAGTGAATAAAGCATAAAAAGAATTATTATAAGCATTCGTATTGTTATATTCAAAATTTTTTAAAATAATGGGGCACCATCAATATCCCTCTTTTGGCAATTAACTGAAGCCTTGACATCAATAAGATGTAAATGCTTCTAAAAATAGCTATGCCCAGTAAGTAAACGAAAACATACAATTCCAACAGATCGAGGCAAGAAACTCCCCAGTTTCTTGCCTCGATCGACTCTACTACTTTTGTTGAGCAAGACACTCCACTTCTTATCTATAGCTGCATCACTATGCATGGAAGCTATATTATTCTTTTAACTCACAGTAAAAGATTCTTTTGATGTTACCCAAGGCAGAGCAGAGTCAGGTTGTAACATGAGCGATCCACTTTTGGCTATCATTCTGCTCGTTTCTAAAAATGTCACAATGGCTGAAAATCCACTGGAGGACAATGCTTTTCTTAGGCTTTTTAAGCTAAATTAATTTTATTGCACAGGAAAGTGAACTAGTGATTTTTCATTATATCTTGAATTTTTGTAGGTGACAAAATAGCAGTTTGAAAATCGATAAGAAGCACAATATTGGGTTCAGAGCAATATTTGAATTTATCAATCGCAAATGATATTGCCGCTATCTTACTGTCACAGTTGACACAATACTTCCCAACAGGATAACTATTACTGAAAGCACTTGAATGGGCTTCAATAACAGCGATTTTAGTAGCATCTTCTACTGAGCCATCTGTGTACAAGTGGAGCTATTTGTCAAGAGGATATCTTCAATGTATAAAAGAAAGAGCAGCACTTTTAAGTCACCCTGTATAGAAAATTACTTACCAACATTCCAAACAATATCCAGGAGGCTCTCTAACGTTACTTGGATCATAGGATCAAATCCTATGACAGGGAATTGAAAATTTCTTTGTATTGAACTTTTCACGATTGAGTTTAAATTTATATTCAATATTTGAACGTTAATTTATAATATTACGTTAATTTATAATTTTTTACTGTAAAGTTTTGAAAGGAAGCCTTTTATTTAGGTCTTTATAGTTTTTGATTTAATAAGTAATTTAATTATTAAGGGGATATATATTTTATAGTATATATCAAATTTAGCAAGCCCACTTAATTTGAAATCAACATGTGAAGACATTTAGTTTCCATACCAATATATTTTAAGTAGATATAAAATGATATCTTTAGAAGAATTATTTAGAAAAGTTCTTTTAAAATATGAGACATTTGAATATCAAAATAAGATTCATATTTCCAATTATTTTGTTAGCAATTAGAGTTAAATCAAATAACTACTCATACATGTTGCGTGTAAAACAAAATTGAAAAGTTCTTTTTATTCTTACATAATTATTTAAACATATTCATATTTAATACTGATTAAAAAAACACCGAGAATTCTATGAAAGAATTAATTGACTTTGATTTAAAACAATTGATCCTTAAGCTGTTTTTAAATGAAAATAAAAAATATCTAAAATACTATTAAGTATATAAAAAAATATTAAAAACATGATTTCCACAAGAAATAAGGATACAACTGAAAGAGCCTCTTCTTGATTTTTCGTTTTTTATATTTTTAAATATTACACATTCTTATTTATTTATTTAAATAACAGTAAAATATTAAATACCCGAGTTGATTTTATAATTGTAATCATACTGTGGAAAAAGTCTTATTTTAATCAATTTTTGTCAAGTGTCATTCTGAAGATAGTTTAATTGTATATTTAATAAAGCATGTATAGAAATGAGTAAATGGATTCTCTAGAATTTACTATTCTTAGTAGGTAATTAGATAACTTTTATTAAAAGGAAAATAATAATTAATTATATTTTTCTGATTTTAAGTACTTCAAACAATGCTTATATTTTTGTGGAATTTAAATATTTTAAATTTAAAAGGAATAGTTAATTTCACAATCTCTTTTTTAATTACAATAATATTTAATTTTGTAGGCAGTGAGAGCTTCAAAATTTATTTTTTAAACTAACTTGTTTTAACTAATATTATAGTGCAAATTGAAAAAAAAGCCCATTCATAAATAAATTTTTTAATATTTTGACTGATTCAATTTTTAATTGTATAATTACAATATATATATATATATATATATATATATATATATATATATATATATGCAACTGTGATAACAAATAAACTTAACATAACTTAAACTCTCTCCAAAAATATATTAAACTGTCAATTTAAACATATAATTATTTTAACTTGTAATTGCAAAATTTTATAAACTAGAATAGTTATGAAATATTTTTATGAAAACATTTTGAAAATTTAATAAGTTTTAAAATGTTTATCGAGAACTTAATTTTAAATTGTCACAGGAGGTATTTCCCCTATAAACAGGAATGTGAAAATGAAAATATCAGTTTTTGGAAACTAATTGTTTGTTCATTTTAAATTACTTATGAGCCGTAGTTAATTTTAAATAGTTAAGTTAAAATTAAAAAATAGTTAGGTAATAGATAAATAATATGAGAGTTGAAATTTATAGTCATATGAGTAAATTTGAGTTATTTTTAATAATAAACATTTCAGATTTATATTAATTGAAATTTTTATAAGAAATTATCATAAAAATTTTGAAACTTAAAAATCATATCATTTCAGTTTTAATTATTTAACTATATATTTCACGTATCAGTTTAAAACAATTACTCTCATATAATTTTTAATTGAAATAAAAATTTTTGTACTTGATTCTTACTGAATTCTAACTAGATCATAAATAGTGAATAAGAAGAATAATGCAATAAATTAGAAGAATAACGAATAAGAATGAAAAGGATAAGACAATAACAAAAAGTTGAACCCTTATATTACACAGTCGGAAATGAATTGGAGATATTTACTGTAAACATTTAAGAAAAGGAAGAAATATTAAGAGTAGAAATATAAAAGCATGCTAAGAGTAGAGAGATAATTTTAAGTTAATTTACAATGTTCTACTTTAATTTATGTTAATATTTATTGTCGCGAAAACATTCTTTAAAATTTTTGAATTTGTAAAAAAGAAAAATTAAAATTTTAGAATTACTCTTTCGCTTTATTATGCAATTTTATATACATTTAAAAAAGCAAATTTCAAAACCCTTACATTTAGTTTATAATGAGAGGAGCTATTAAAAATGAGACAGTAATAAATTTTAATTTTATTTGAAGTAATACACTTGATGTCATTCTTTACAATAATACTGTTCCTTCTCATGTTGTTCCACAATTTTCAAAAATTTTTGAATCATATAGATTTTTATTTTACATTCATCAATATATTTTATCATAGAAAACACGAATTTCTTATTTTCTTATATTATTTGAATGATAAAATTAAAATAAGCATCTGATATTTTTATTAGTTTGAAATAAATGTATTTGTTGAATTAAGGGAAATATACATACAAATTTGAAATCCTACTACTTTTTAAGTTGTTCTTTGTAAATGTTTATAAAATTATACCAATTTCATAATCTATTTTAATTAGAAAATTTAAAGTTGAGAAGATAAGCTATTAGTATATTAAAACTAATATGCTATTGCTGAAATAATATTAATGTATAATTATGTAATTAAAATTATACTTTTTGTTCAAGTTGACATGACCATAGAATTCATTAATTAAAAAATTGGATTTGCACAAAATTTTGTTCGTCTTTTCTAACAAATTACTGCATTCCTTTTGGTTTTACGTCAAAATTTAAAACGAATTTATGAAACATTTTATAGAAGATATACTGTTTCTAGAGTACTCATATAATTGACACTAACATGCTTAAGATTATCAGATCAAGTGATTTTTCTTACAAGCTTGGAATGCTAACATATATATATATATATATATATATATATATATATATATATATATATATATAATATATAATATATATAATATATATATATATATATATATATATATATATATATATATATATATATATATATATATATATATATATATATATATATATATATATATATATATATATATATATATATATATATATATATATATATATATATATATATATTATATATATATATATATATATAATATATATATATAATATATATATATATATATATATATATATATATATATATATATATATATATATATATATATGAGAAAGGGATGTAATACATTACATATTTCTATATTCATTTTGACTATAAATTAGAATAAAATTTGCTATCACACAGGAGAACATTCCTCATAATAAAAAATATATCTGTACCTAATATTCTTAAAATGAGTATGTTCAGATATCAAAGAATTCGTTAGTTCAATATTGGATTCCAGAGGATTTGACTATTTGTTAAAAATAATTTGTACATTATTAAAGTAGGTACTCAATCGATGATTTTCAAAAATTTTATAATGTATTATAATTAACACACATATTTCTTAAATTGATGGAATAATTTAATAATAAATATTTAGTTTCAAAATTGAGTATCTAATGCACTTTTAGGAAAGACATTTTTATGAAAATTTTAAAGGTTGTATCAAAAAAGTAACAAAGTTTTTTGTTAAAAAATTTATTTAATCTTGTTATTCACACGATTAGAGTAATTTAGTTTTTGGAAAAATAAAATTAAAAAGAACTATTATTAATAATGCTTTCTATATCCAAATTAAGAATTGGACATTAGCTGTAAAAAGTTTAGTTAACTCTGTTAAGAGGTATAAAGAGTACTGGATGTAACATAAATTGGCGTTCGTAATAAATAGTTTATAATGAAAGTTAGGAACTGGCTAAGTGTCACTGGACAGACTGGGCTGGAAAAGGCGTGCTGTAGAGACAGCTAAGACCTGTAATAGGTTGTTACGCTATTAAAAAATATTAATAAATAGTTTTAGAAACCAAAGTAAGAACCATAGCTAAATACGATTTTTTAAATGTTATTCGCAAGAAGGTGGATATTTTATTAGAATATTTAAGTAGATATATACGCTTGTGTGTGTATTGCCTCTCATGGGACAGCTTTCGAAAATGCTTCCAACAAAATAAAGCCCTACCGCTTTGAACGAAAGTGTCTCCGAAAAATTATTATTATTAGATCCTCATTCTGGAATTTAACTTTACCGAATGACATTTTGAAAATTTGTTTACTTTTAACTTATTGTTTTGTAACTCCAGTAATTATATATTTTTTAAAATTTGTCATTTTTATCGGTAACAAAACGATAAGTAACATTTAATGACAAAAATTTCATTAATTTGCAAGCAGTAATTAATTTAGAAAAAAAAGGTTCTAAGAAATAAAATAGAAACTGTTTTTATTAAATTATTACAAAAAAAAAAAACAAAAATAAAAAAATTACTTCATTTTGAAGGTAAAAATACTACAGAGGATACTTGAGTTGAGTTTACAAAACATTAAAAATAAATTATTAAGATTAAAAAAAATAAAGGCATTTATAAAATATTTTAACACAATTTCACGAACTTTTACTCATGATTGAATAATCTTTCTAATTTTTTGAAGTTAAAAAAAAATTGTACTTTTAATTTTCACAGAGTTGTGAACTTAGTATTCCATTTTCGCTCACAGATGGCAGTTTAGTAGTTTTGAATATTAAAAGTTCATTGCTTTTGACAGTTTTTGAAAGTATAAAACTGAAATAAGTTTGAAGAATTTCAAGTTTTTTTAAATTTCATTCTTATTTTTATCTTTATCAGTTACAATATGACGTACTAAGGAAGAGTTTTTAATTACCTATTATTGTTTACTGAGAGTTAAGAGTTTTGAATGATTCCTTATTAAATCACTTAGATATTTAAAGAATGAAAAATCCCATTATTTTAATAAAAATTTAGGAATTAAATTGTGATGCTTTTTTAAAAATAGTTGTGAAATTTTCTCAATGACTTATGAGGGAATGTTAAGAATTAATGACAAAATATAAGTTGCACATGATAAAAATTAGAGTTATTAGTTTCTTTATGTGAATATTTTTAGAAATATATGAAATTAATTTATTATAGTCATATATTCATCTGATGTAGACGAGAGAGTAATATATTCATAAGTAGATTTTAATTAAAAATATTTTATTGTCTTATATCTTATAAAAATATAAATAATAAAAAAATATAAATATAATCTTATAAAAATATAAATATTAATTAAAGAAGTACTACAAATATTAAACATCAAATAAAAAAATACTACAAATTATTAAAATAAAATATTTGACCACGAAATTTATTAAATAAAGAAATATAGAATACGAATTTGCTAAAATAAGTTATAAACGTGTTATTTAAAAGAATTAAATTTTTTTTAAAATCAAAATTAAAAATTCCAGTTTCAATAAACTAGAAAAAAATGCAAATGAGCTAGAATGGTGTATAAATAATTTTACAAATTTGAGTTACATGTACCACCAAAGTTAACTAAATACAAATTAAACCTTTCCAGAAGTTATAACATAATAGCGAAATAATTAAAAATATTATATCACTAATTTTAATGTGACAGTTAAGCAAAATATGGCTAATGAATTCGAGAAAAAATGATATAAATGTTTATCTTTTTGTTTCAAGAAACATACCCACACAATTTTCTACCTAAACATAACATGAAATTCTGAATCTTTAGGTAGCATGGTTTCCGGAGAAAAAGACGGTATCAGCGAAAGAGCCACTTAACTTAAATTGCGAGTTGTATATCTGTGAACCTTACAATGATTAAATAATATTCTATGTCTCATAAAAAGATGCACAGCATGAGTTACACAGAATGCACATAAAATAAAAACATAATTAAAAAGTAAACTTTAAATGAGAAAAGCTAAAAATATACCTACGTTCACGAATTACTTGTATTTACTCACAATATTAAAAAGTACATATATACTCACTCTACTCACACTGTTATATATAATTCCGAAAAAATGAGACATTAAAATGAATGAAAAATAAGAAAATTTACTTATAATTACAAAAATAAACAAATAAATCTGCAATAAGAGAAGCTTTCAAAATCAGATTATTTACAAACAGAACTATAAAAAAAACTATATAAGATAAAAATTAGAATCTAAACATTCTAAGTTTGTTTGTTCGTCAACATCTTTCATGTAGGGTTCTTTAATTGGAGATAGCACTTCAGAATAACAGAATTCTAATATAATTGATTGTCACAAATTTTTCTTTTAATTGTATTTCCAATTTATATTAATTTTAATGTAATTAATTTTAATTAAATTTAATGTATTTCCAATTTATTTTGCGCGCTATATAGTAGAATATTTTTGATTTTTTTTAGTGGAAGTAAATGTCGCATTAGTGAAAATTTTGTTCTTCTGCCAAACATTTTATTTTGAAAAAATTGTTCTTCTGCCAAACATTTTACATTGAAAAAAATTACCCTTAGTGATCAATATATTTTTAATAATAAAAAAAAATAATTTTTAATAATAAACATGTTTTTTATGAAATTTCTTTTAATTAAAGCAATTAATAACTATTTCTAAAAGTTTTTGTTTTAATCGTGAATAATTTATTAAAGAGACTTAATTTAATATTTACATGACTTATCTTTATTTCGGTAAAGCATTTATTTTTGGAAATGTTTTTTCAAAATTTTATTAAAGGAAAGTATGTAAGTGACGCTTTTTCAAAGTTATAATTGCATAGAGTTAAACGCAAATAATATCCAAACATAATAAAAAATGAAATTCAGTTTTGAACTTCCGTTACATTTGAAATGAACAATGGTCTGTCAAAACAAAAGAAGGCAATTTCTTAGACACGATCGGGGAAAAACAATTTATAAGCAGTGTTTGACTTGCTCCCTTAAATGGGGACAATAAAGTGTTAACCATTATATTATATTGGAGGTTATCATTTAGTCGTAATCATAGACGGATAGAAGGAAATAAAAGTGTATTCAAAGTTTTTAAAGAATATATTCTGCTGTCATCATTACAATCAATCTATAAACATACAAGAATTTATAAAATTAAAGATTAATATTTTGCGCTATAAATAATGTAATTTTAATATATGCAATAGAATATGTGAACACTGAATATATTCAATGCCTTACTTAATTATTATAAAGAAATGATTTTCTTTCACGGAAAAAGTACAAATAAATTGCATTAAGCAATATCTAAATATTTCCTAAAATTATTTTAATAAAAAGAAACATTTAAAATATAATTTGAAATTCAGATGCATGGTGCTGAAGAGATCTAATAGTTCTAATATGAGTGGAACTTTTATGAAGGATCTTTTTCAAGGAATTCCAAAGAAGTCTTTCCTCTAAAATCATATATTTTAGAGCCTGCATGCAGTATTTGCAACCTCTTTATTTAACTGTCCTCGTAATCTTCGGTACAATCTTAGGAAACAGATAATTTGAAAATAATAATGAATAACAACCATAAATTATTTATGTGTTTTTTTTAAAAATAAAGTATAAATAATAAAAGCTAAAATCTGTAAAATTCTAAGAAGATACACTAAACGTTTTCTGTATGTAAATTTAACTCACCTGATCGTCTTCCTTTCGAAAAATTGAATTTGGAACCAGTGCAGAGTTTGCGAGCAATACGAGAGTATACGATGATCATGATAAGCAAAGGAATCACCAAGAGAACAATATCCAAATATATGTTGAATCCTCTCTCAGAATCGACATCTGGCCAGACTTCACGACATTTAAACTTTCCTGAAAAAAGGATTAAATTATATTTTTTGTCTATAAATTCTTAAATAAAAACAAACTGAAAATGCTTGCATAATATTTTACATATCACTTAAAAAGTAAATTAAATACATTCTAATTTTAAGCAAACGGACATTTAATGTATTTTTTTAATTTTATGCATAGTATAAAGTTTTTTTGCTTCTATATAATGTCTGTTATTTAAGTAAATTAATTAAATAAGATTGTTCACACACACACAAATCGCATTTTAATAAACACTACCTGCCATTAAAATTGCTACACCAGGAAAAAATACAAATAACAAAATGATATTTATTTGATAAATATATCATACTATAGATAACAAGTGATTAAATTTTTAAGAAATCTGTATCTATAACAGCCTTTTTGGCAGCAATAATAACACTTATACGCTTGGATATCGAGTCAAACAGCGATTGGATTATATGAACAGATTCAGAAACGAATGCAGTCAAAATATAATGCCAACATTTATCGACCATAGTATATATATTGTGTCGTAGCAAGTCATTTGATCGGCATTTTGGCTAAATTTTTTCTATTGAAGACAAACCAAGTGAACGTGTTTTCCAGAGTAGCATCCGAATAAATTCTGTTTATATATCAATGAAAATCCATTCAATACCGGAGATTTGCAACAGCAAACATTATTGTGCAGAAAATAAGTGTTTTGAACAGATCAAGTATATATTAGAGCCATAGACTATAAAACAACCGAAATGTAACGGCCATTTTTTTCAGTCTTGTCAATGCGAACAAGAAGTGACTGAGACATGTATCAAATTATATCTCTAATGATAACTCTAGGTTATCTGCCAGTATGACGATGTCGAAATCACTTGGCGTCCTCCAAGATGCCGCCAAACACGGATCGGTTATCATGAAGTTGTAAACAGAGCCGGGATTCTTCTGAACTTTAGAGCAGTCGCATATAAACTGCTTCAAGTTTTGTCGTTTATTAGACTATTCATATAACACCTATCACTGATGCAGTGTCAAAGACAGCTGAAGTCATGTTGCCAAAAGCTGACAGCTGCTGGAGATGTCATCATACTGCTGTCTTACTCGAACTCCTTTCATGATCCAGGGCTTGTGATATAATAGTGCAATCTCCTAAAGCCATGATGGTAATAAGTGTTTCTTCTTGGCTGTTAATTACAATGATTTATGGTGGTTAATAAGGGTTTTTGAAATGCAGCAGAGGTTTCGAATGACTGTCTTGAACTCATACATTTCATTTTCTGCAGACAGTACTGGGATCTCGAAAGATGTGATAAGCAATATTGCGATACGGTAAACCGCAATCCCAGTAGGTAATTGTCAAAGCCAGAAATGTGATGGTTAAAATTTATCTTTCTTACATGTGACACATCACAAAAATTTTTCTCTATCCAACAAAGCTTAAGTGAAATTTATGATTTAAAAATTCTGCTGTGTAATTTCCTCATTTTAATACATTATAGTTGTTGTTATTTCGGTGTTGAATGTATTGAAAATGTAATCACATTCGCATATCACAGCATCTTCTTTTTCTCGTATAAATTTTAAATGTGTATCGTGTCACTTTTTTGGTTTCATAATTTTAATACATTCAAATCTATTTATAGTCTTATCAACATAGCCTTATCAATTTATTTAATTATAATGTATATTCGCAAGTATATTATAAATTAATTAAATTTTATTGTAACACAAATGAAAAAAACAGCATTTTAATGTAGATTTTACTACTATAATTTTAATATTTCTAGAAATTACGCATTATTAAAATTTAATAAAATGTGAATAGTATGGTTAAATATATTGGAAATATTACAAATCGGAAATTGATTTCTCCAGAAAAAAAAAGAATGTACGGATGATAAATTAAACAATTTTTTCAGTTATTTTTTGGTACTCAGTATCAATGTAGTAATTTTTTCCGCATTTTATTTTTACGCTATCAAATGAAGATTTTATATACACTTCATCTTACTTCTAATAATCTTATTATTTAGTGAATAGAAAACTTAATCAATCCCTGTCAAAAAGAGTAAAGGTTTCTAAAAATATATCTAAAACGATTTAATACTGCAAGTATATTTTCTAAAAATGTCACAAGTAACAGATTATTCCCATAACGAATAGTCTTATGCTGAATTGTTCCCAGTTGTTCTTTGATTTGAAGTTATTTTCAACATCCACACATCTTCAAAAGCCCGAAAAGCAGAAAACTTTCAGAGATTTGTACTTGGCATTTAAAAACTGATATCTGAAACCTCATTATCTTTTCTTTTATTTTTTGCGATATCAATGATATCGATATGAGATAAGCATTTTTTTAAATTTAAATCTTAAAAGACTTCATTTAAACTCCATTATGAAAGAGGGGATGTATTTAATTCAGTAAGTTAGTTTGAGAAGTACATTTGTCAAACATTTGTCTAAGTATAGTATCAGTGTCAAAATATAATGCCGCAGTGATAAATATTCTTTTTAATTCATTATTTAGAAAAAATACTATGCTCGAATTTGAAATTCATATTTTGAATGTTTTTTGATTTTATTAAATATTAGTCGTCGTACGAAATCATACTTCTTAAAGAGTAACCTCTTTTCTAGATTTTTATTTATTATATTTTTTAAAAAATAATTTTTTTCATCCAGATTATTTATTGCAAATGTCTGATTAATATTAAATATACTAAAATAAAACTATTTTCCAGAAGAAAAAAATTAGAAAACCCTTGTAAATATTAAAACAATTCCACATTTTTCTTATAAAATTTCTTTTTTCCCATATTTTTTATATAATGATGTCTTATAACAAAACTGATTTATTTTTTTGAAATGATTATTTAATGAGATTTTTCCTTATACAATTGTAATTAAATCATTTTTCAAAATGAAATTTTTTTTTCACTAAGTGTGAAGTATTGTTCGTTTTTTAAATAATAAATAATTTAATTTATTGATTAAAAAGTAAACATTTGGCTGACAGTATCATCTTTGAAACAGTGGTAATTTGAAGCCGAAAGTATGTTAGAATGGTTGCATACATATGCATAAAATTAATTTTATCAATAGGATGCGCGATTCATGCTTTATCCGGTATATTAAATATTCCTTGTTCTTATTTTAAAATTGTTCTGATTCAATTTGAATCATGAAATTTTTTAAACTGATATTGAATCTATTAAATGCGCGAAAAATATAATAAATGCGTGGATACATAATTAAAATAAAGAACAAAATTTATTATAAGAATAAATTTTTAAATATTTTTCTTGTCATAAATTAAAGAGGAAGAGCAAATTAATATGTAAAATAATACATACTCAACCGAACAATAAGGAATCCAAGACTAGATGATTTACATAATACTGAATTGCATGTTGTTTTTTTATTTAAATCTAGTGTCTGCAAATGTCTTGCGAATATTAAATAAGATACAAAATGCGGCTACATCATTAATTCTGTATAAAACTGTGATAATGTGTTGAAAAGATAGGAAATTATAAACTTTGAAAAGAATGTTACAATTAGTTGTCACAAAAGTAGCAAGTCTATCCACACAATTGCCATAAAATTATATAAACACACAAATATATACACAAATATATATACACAAAATTATATAAACACCCCTACCAACGTGTACAAATATTGTACACGTTGGTAGGGGTGCTCTGAAGCTTTAGTTATATAAGAATTACGAAATAACTTGAAATCATTCACAATGAGACTCAACAGGTATATAACAAAATTACATTTTACTTCAGTGTTTTACAGAAAAAATTGCATGACCTCAATATATATAAATGTTTAGCTGCATTATCCCAAATATAGTTCCATCCAACAAAGCTGGTAGATTCGTTTGGTGTCTCCGATATAACTGAGGATTACTGGAAAACTGCTGTATTGACTCCCGAGTCAACTAAACGTTCTTCTAGTTGGATGAGAAAGTTTGGTGGTTCGAAATTTTTAGAGTGCATGCGGTATTCAAATTGCTAAGTTCTGTAATGGTTTGAGTGCTTGTTTCTGTACTTGTTTGCATGATGTTCCTAGTGAAATGAACGTCTACATGAAAATTTTGGACAATGGAGTTCTTCCAAGAATCTAAAAATCATGCATAATTGAAGAACAGGCTGACATATCATATTGCCACCTTTTATCAAATACTTGACTCACGATATGTTCAAGGCCCAGACCTAAATCTTGTAGAATAGTTGTGGGACGAGTTAGAGTGACGCTTACGAATCAGAAATTACTTATGATATCTAAAACTGAACATTCTTACTTCAACATTCTTGCAGTAAGGATTGAAACCAATGCTTATAGATGTGCATCAAAACCTTGCTGAAAATATGTCCAGAAGAATTGCGATTGTAACTGTAACTAGCGAAGTAGTAAAATTAATGCCTCCATTGATGAAAATAGCGTTCCTTTTTAAAAACAAAATGATATTTAGGGAAAAATATATTTACAATATTGTGAAAGAGCACCAGCTATTTAGTACTAAGCGAAGTCTTGCGAACAGACTTCTGAAGGGAAGAGTAAGTACGAATTGCTTTGATTTGTTGGCAAGATTCAACTAAGTTGCACTAAGAAAACATGGAGATTAAAAGTTAATCTCCATGCTTTTTTATGTAGTAATGATAAATGTATTGAGAAACTAAACATTTCTAGATGCATTTGTCATTGCTTGCTGGGATCTTAAGCAACCAGTCGATCATGAGCAGTATGAATATTTTTTGAAAGATGAAATTATCTTTCCCTAACGCATTTCGAGATTTAACTGTACTGAAACTCACGCACAAACCACTACGCGTTATATGAGTTTCTGTTTTCATATATCTCTGCATAAAGGATAACTCGGTACTAAGTCTCTACTGGACTATAACTCTGTAACTGAATTTTTTTTGTAATTGCATTGTTTTCTAGAAAAGATAGTTAATTTTTGAATTTTGTGGTTAGGAGTGCTACATATTGTCTTGTGTTGCGTATAGTCACTTTCATTTGCGTCAACTTGTTTTCATTAATGACTCTCAGTATTACAAAAACAACGGAGTAAAATTAGGACTCAACTATCTGTGTTTTCTCTCTCTCTCTCTCTCTCTGTATATATATATATATATATATATATATATATATATATATATATATATATATATATATATATATATATATATATATATATATATATATATATATATATATATATACATACACACACATCCTTTGAATAAGAAGCCTTTTGAAACTTTCGTTTAAATGATTGATTGTCATAAAGTATGCAAATTGTTTTATGATATGGATTACACGTCGTTAGAAAGCTGGCCTAAGTAAAACACAGAGGAGTGAATTTTGCGATAAATGAAGTAAAATAGGAAAAAACAACAAATCATTTGAAAAAAAGCTTATTGTTGGTGAGCTTTTAGCAGTACTTTGATTTTGAAGGCAGCAAATCTTAATGGGTTCTCCAAAGCAATTGCATCAAAAGTTTTCAAAAATGGAATCAGAACTCATAGTTCTTGTCTAGAAGCCGTATTTGCGGTTCAAGAATAGTTTTCTGAAAGTGCGAGCGTCGTCTTCTCCAACGAATTATATGGCAGAACAGAGACTCAACTGTTCTGCAAATGAGAAGAATCGTGGACTTATACCCTTCCCATCAAATTTAAACTCGAACTATTTGCTGATTATTACAGAAGATAGGAATGCATAACCAGGTGCTTGTGGGAAAATCAGACATTTTTGCTCGAAATGAAAAAATTATTACCATTGGTGTCAAAAAGAAAGACACTGGACACCTGAGGACTGGAAACGGGTAATGTTGTTGCATGAATCACGCTACAGCTTATTTTGGAGTGATAGAAGACATCAAATATGGTGAAAACCCCACGAAGTCATGACTCGCACTGATGCGATTATTATGACATGGGGCATATTTTTGTGATTTGCATAAATGTTTCTGACAAGCTCTTTAATAGGCTGAAGTCTGTACACATAGAAGGGCATTTTAAAATTCATCATTGTTGATTTGGAACCAATTTTTTATAGTATTACTTGATAATATAGGTGTACTGTCTTATTGAGTTTTTCCAGTTTATTCCAACAAGAAATTCAGATTTCGGTAAAAGATGACTTTCTAAGACATTCTAATATGTTTGTGAATTTATTGTATCCAAAATGAACGCTATTGAACGCATACATAGTAAGCAAAGTGTTTCTAGGTTATTTCAGGCCCTCCATTTATTAAGCGTTCAAGAATATATATTTTTTGATCATGATAACAAGATTTCCTGCCCTCTTGTACATCCAAAAAAATTCCAATTTTTGCATAAAATATATTGGTTTCCTCAGATCATGACTTGCTGTTAAAATTTTGTTTATTTGCAGCATGGGTTCCCAAACTTTTTTTTCTCGTGGACCACTTTCAAAGTTTTACTATTTTCGGTAGACCCCCTGCTGCCGCATTTCTACTGTATACCCAAAATTCCTAAAAATATCACCCTAAATTGGGGGTGTTAAGAAGAAAAAAAAGTAGCACATTTTCTTGAGTCCCATTTAAAATAATACTCGTGGTTATACAAAATTATAAACATTTATTATTACAAACAATCGACAAAAAATCAACAATGAACTTTGCAATGTAAATCAACAATAAAAGATAGTCATACTTTTAATGAGACGACGCACGGATGGCACTTTGCAAGTCTCGACATGTGGTGTACACTCTTGAACTATTATCCATTGTTCTATTCAATTCTGTGTATGAACTGAATCTCGAATATTTCTGAGTGCCTGTCCTAGTGAATGAAGCTATTTGCCTACGTTGATGGGTAAATCCAAGCTAAAATTTTTGTTCTTTATTATGAAAACCAGGAAATTTTTCGTGGACCCCCACTTGCAACTTGTGAACCCCTGTTTTCTTTTCACATCTACGTGGAGTCCCGTGTGGTCTCCTATGTACCCCTGAGGGTCCACCTGGACCACTTTGGGAACCTATGATCTACAGCATTTGAGGTTCAGCAAATTTTGTTGCATAAATGTAACTCACAAATCTTCTAATTGTGTTATATATCAAATTTGAACAAACATTTAAATCTGCAATTTATAAATTTCTTTCAATTTTGAAAATTCTTTAACTGCAGTCTTTGACTTTTCTATTTTTATCACAATAGCACGGCTACTCGTTCTTGTTGAACAGAAAGCTTCAATCTATCCTCTTTCATGACAAATTTTTTAACTATTTTTACCTTCACAAGGAGATTTAAAATCTCCAAAGAAATGTATGAAGAATCTGACAATTAAAGAGTTTTGGCAATCTTAGTGTTTGCAGAAATATTTAAGCCTATATATGTACATTTATTTTTTAAAAAGTTAGTGGAGAGCTTAAAGATTTTATTTAGGTGAAATAATAACTTTGTATGAACCAATATATTTTTGATAATTAATTATTTATAAATCTTGCTTGTTTCGTTACTGCGTGGCATACATACATATATAGCGATATAAGTGAACCCCAGACCTTAGGTTAACCCCCTATCAATAAGCGCTTCGTAATTTTAAAATACATTCGGGTGACGAGGTCACACCTGAACTGG
Source organism: Latrodectus hesperus (assembly GCA_037975125.1). Taxonomy (NCBI): domain Eukaryota; kingdom Metazoa; phylum Arthropoda; class Arachnida; order Araneae; family Theridiidae; genus Latrodectus; species Latrodectus hesperus. The sequence goes on from CM075854.1 coordinate 26,069,087, forward strand.
TAATGGACTTTACTCATTAGTAATGTAATAATATGTATGTGTGTGCGAGTTTTCCCAACAACTATATGTAAAATAAACATAACTTTAGAAATGATTTGAAACAAATTTCTTGAATTTTTTTTTACTAAACGGGATCAAAAATGCTTAGAAGAGTATTCGTAGTAAAATACTATAAATGACGTCAACAGTAATTTAAAATCTATATAATTACAAAAGTATTGAGAAATTTATAAAATATCATAAACAATAGAAAAATTTTTAAAAATTGTTAGAAGCATGGAATATTTTAATGTTTTCTTGTTAGCATGAGAAAATCTTCCATCAAAATCAAGGAAAAAGTTTCCACGAGTCCAGGAAGACCCGTATTTAAAACCTCAGCTCAAGAGAAACGAATAATACTTTTTTAGTTACTTTTCATAAAGAGAAAAGCTTTCTTTTATTAAAGTGACAAAAAAAGGCTCTTATTGAATATGAGTCTCTTGGGGCGTCTGTGTCTGGAAACCTGATTTTACTGATAATGTTTGACATTCAAAACTATTTTTTCACAGGAAACAGAAGAGTTACAATGCTACACAATATTTCACTATGATCATGTTTATTTTTAGACAATTTTTCCTAATATTTATCCTTAATTTTAAAATTGTTTTTTGATTATTTTTTCATTTATGTATTTTCGAATACACATTAATTATTTGAAATAAATAATATTCCTGGAAATTTTTCAACAGAAAAATGAAGAATATTTATATTTCTATTAAAAAAAACTTATACAGAAATCTGAATATTTTTCACTTAATTAGAGAAACTATTCATCGCGAAAATAACGCAATCTGGTAAGTCACATGAAATATTTCCTCTTATTAATATTCTCTTTCGGAAATAATTTTACATTTCATTTCAAAATGTGATAAGATATATATATATATATATATATATATATATATATATATATATATATATATATATATATATATATATATATATATATATATATAGTGTGTGTGTGTGTCTGCAGTAAGTTTAAGTACATTTAAACATAATCATAACCTGCTTTGTCACTACTAAAGACGTTACTATTAAAGACATATGTGCAGACATATGTTAAGTTTAAATACATTGAAACTTAATCATCTTCTGCTTTGCTGTAATACGTTCTGATAGAATAGCTGAAGTGTATGTAAAAAGTAATTTAGAGCTCTTTTTATTTTAACAGAAATTTCATGTTATATGATGTGATATGATTAGCTAAATGTTAAAACATCATTTTCAGTCGCGTATTTACATCGAAAATGCACATATTTTAAATAATTTACTGAGATAGTTTTTTATTCAAAATTTAAAAACACACACAATTGTATACATATTTCTTCAAAGTGCATCAAAGTACGGGGAACGAAGTTAGAGTCAGTACAGGTAGCATAAATCTTATTATTACATCAATCACAGAGGGTATATACATGATGAATATTAAAGAGGATATACACATGCTTTTGAAGGAATACCTCAATAGCATATTAATTCGAGTTTTTAAAAACTGAAAAGCTAGGAAAGAATCAACAGAATTAAATTAATTTAACATGCAAAAGGCATGTATTGAAATAAGTAAATAATTTAAGTTTCAAAGCAAAAAACAATATTAAGTGTTTGACATCAGTAATTTGTAAATCATTCATGTGTTAAAATAAATGCTTCCATAGAATGCGCCACGATGACAAGCAAAATTTGAATGTCTACTTAGAGAAGAGCATTCCATATTCTTTGCATTCGTATCTAAAGTTTTTTTACAGAAGATTTTGAACGGAGATCACAAGAGAGGCACTGACCAACGGAGTCTTATACGTGCTCAACAGGTGACATTTCTGGCAAATAAGTAGGCCACGAAAGAAGCTGTATGTATAATGCTGAAAAGACGCCTTCAACATTCTTTGAAATATGAGAGCGGACATTATCCTGCTGAAAAGATAATTCCAAGGATGGCTTAAAAAAGAAATGGCTTGTATTGTACGCCCCGATTTAATTGATATACCAGTTGCTATTAAGATTGCTCCCAATTCGTAGCAGTTGAAAATTTCGAAGATACATAATCGTACCCGAGATCATAAGTAGTGTGTCTATAAAATTTCTTCCTCGTATTAACCTTCAGTTGTAAGATATTGCAAGAGATATAGGCATTTATTATTTTAGTTTTCCTTTGAATCCAAGTATCTGATAGGATAATTAATGAATACTAGTTGTGTATATGTCTAAAAATAGCATGTTTTTATATGACAAAGTTAGCAACAATTTTTCGAAGTTAAGTATATTAAAAAAATGATTGTAGGAATTAGAAGCTCCACTATATTTCTTTTCTTAAATTTTTAGATATCAGTTAATTTTATATTTTACGCTTATTATGAAGGATGCAATAGAATATTTATTAGTCAAGGAATTTTTTTATCTGTAATATTTATCCCATTTATTTTCTATGGACGCTTAAGGCATTAACAGAGTCATAAACTGTTTCTTAATTCATATTAAGAAATTTTGTTTTTGTTAATTTCAAATTGATGGAAGAAACTATAATGTGGAGCAAATTAGAATAACATAAGAATAAATATTGATTAATGTAAACATTTTTGATATATTTAGACAACTTTTCAGTTACTTTTAACATAGGCATATTACAAGCACAAATGTGTCAAATCTCATTAAATATTCTTTTACTTAGTGATTGCTCCCATCGTTTTTCTTCCAATAAAGTATATCAAATGTTATGAATTTTATTTGTTCGTTACTTATTTTATTTGAATTATTTGCATGTCTTCAAAGATTAGTTGGAAAATAAAAAAAAATATTGTTTAAGTAAAATTTTCCTATTTCTCTTTATTTCATTTTAAATTATGTTAACCAATGTTTTGCAGGGTGCTAATATAATCTAAAGCCTAATTTCAAGTTGTATATAGTTCAACCTTAAAATCTTCTAAATGATGAGAAATGAGGATTGATTTTTATACCATAAATTTCATTATACATTTATCTTAAATACTTATATATAAACCTTACAGAAAATTTATTGTTTTATATTTTCCACAAAAACTATATTATATTTCTACTAAAATTTTAAGCAGTTCTTGTATTTATACAAGATTTGTAAAGTGCTGTGGCTATTTTTCATCTCCGTTGTTATTCAGCTCATGAATGTTATTTCTCTATACGTGGAAACCATTTGTAACAATGAAAAATTCTATATACGTTAATAAGTTTTTGACCATACATAAAACCATATTTCTATATATTTATGGAATAATTTACTAATTGCTTAGCTTCAACTTAGCTTTTTATAATTATGTGTTTTGGTTCATTATTCATCTTTATTCCTCTATTTTATTAGTATATCATTTCCTTCGTATCTATTTTTATTTGTTATCCATTAGAGCTTCATCGTGCTATTTATTTCATTTTTCTAATTACTTAGTGAATGATGTTCCTGCATGTTATAATAATATATAATGCAGTTTTGCTATCAGTAATATGGGTTTCTTCTGATAAAAAGAGCAAATAATATATTTATTTGATTTTTCATTATATTGAAAAATAGAATGATAGCTACATATTTTTCGATTTATTAATTATTTTTATTTTATTAAAAACTTAATCTCTTATTTAAGAACTATTTACACAAATATTTTAGAGTAGTGCTCTACCATGTACTTATATTCTATATTCATAGTATCTTATATTCATAGTACTTAACCTAAAGCTGTGAAATAATTTGTATATGACTCTGTAAAATTTTCAGATTTTTACTTCGGAGTGATAATTTTTGTTTTTTTCTAAGGAATAAAATATTGAAACTTTTTTTATGGATTGGAACTACCACAATAAAATGGGGCAAATCTTTCTATATATTTAACCTTGCTGATTTTGGTTATGATATTTTGTATAATGAGAAATGACATCCAAGGTTGGATGTAGAAGAGAAATAACTTATACACTATTCTTTCAGTAAAATAAAATTTTTGAATACGTTATAACACTAAAAGTACTTTTTCATTTGTGTCCCTATCTTTCGATGATATTCTTTCAAAACTTTTTTGCAGTTTACAGCACTTTAGTATTTATTTCAGATATATTAGACAGGATGGAAAATATTCTTTATCTATGATGTTAAGAATACCATTTACAAACATTCACTATTTTTCTGATTATACAGCTTGGCGGCTGGCGTGCTGATTTTATTTAAATAAAAATCGATTTTTCTTTTACTGAGAATTTTTACTCCTGATACTAACTACTGGTATACCTTGAAACTCTCCAGAATTCCGGTGTTCTGAACTTCCACCTTTGGAATGATGTGTCATAATTTTCTATATTTTTCATAAACTTCATAATCACTACTAAGATAGTAATATTTATTCTTCGTAAAATGTCAACGAGTTTCATGAAAGGATTCACTGTGGCTCTTTTTAAGTAAAATAATATTCCTTGACAGTCTGACAAGAGAGAGAGAGAGAGAGGGAGAGAGAGGGAGAGAGAGAGAGTGTATGTCGCAAACGTGTTCCATATTCTCTTGTCATGTTTAAGTAATCAGTTTCAGAATTATAATAGGATGCTATATCAAAGAAGCAAATTTGATTTTCTTAAATTTTCAATAGCAGTTATTTATGAAGAATATGTAGCAGAACACTTGAGAGACTCAATATAAATCATACTTTTTATCACATTCACACGTTTTCCAACAAAATAATACAGCATTATATGCAGTGTTTATTATCTGCAATATGTGTGATTCTTTTCACCATTATAACCTCACTGATAAGCATTAATAGAATTCTTCCGTGAATTAAGTTTCATTTTACTTCACCATTCTATTTGTTCCTCATACGTTTTGAATTTATACGGCTCTTACGTTATATAAGGCTCATACGTTTCGAATTTAGATGACACTTTGTAATGGATGTCTAATAGCACGAGCCTGTAACAAGATTTCATGACATCTATTGCTTATTGGCCTTTGGAGAGATACTTTCAAAAATTACGGGCATTATTCATTCATCATTCATTCATCAAGAAAAACTTAGAAACCTCCCACTGTGTGTGTGTGTGTGAACTGCTTTTAATAAACACTACAAGCAAAAAACAGAAATGCCCTTACGCTATTCATTAGTTACCTACAATGGGTCGAAATTCTAGATTCCTACTCTGAGCAGCATGTTTTAAAGCATTCTTGCTTTAATGGATCACCTGAGAAGAGATGTGAACTTCTTATTTAAGCCTGCAATATCCATAAAGTGTCTTTTTAGAATATGAATGCTTTTTTTAGGTGTTTACTGTCTGCTTACTGTTCCTTTGATAGTATTTAAATGTCATGTCTCAAATATAAAATTACAATCTTCACCTTTAAATTTTTTATTATTCTAAATTCAAAAAATTAATATAAAGAAATTTAAAAATAGAAATCCTTGATTTAATCATTCAAAAATATTCTTATTTTTTACAATAGAATGACGTGTTATTTTTGATACGCAATATCTAAATGACGCGATACTTTACAAGAGATTTAATTGGAATTTTAAAACGTTGAAAATATTCTGTTTACTCCAAGCTGCTAAATGGTGACTACACGAGTAGTTAATTTTGGTGAAAATAAAGTTGTAATCAATTTAAAATTCCAGAATTCCTCATATCGCTCATTTTATCGAAATTCAATTATCTAGTTGAATTAATCAACAAAAAAATATCCTAAGCATATTTTTTTAAAAATATTTAGCATTAATTATTGTATGTGGTTCCAAACCATCTTGAAGCATTATTCAAGGCCACAGATTTGAGCACAACTGGTCATTTATGTAGAGTATAAACATTTTTTAAAGTAAAATTGTAAGAAAAATCAATGGAAACTTCATCTTCAAACAGAATAGGATAAAACTGATTCAAAAGATGAATTCATTGAAAGCGTCCATGTTTAAAGTACTCATTTCTGCTTTCATATATTAAGCACCTTTTATAATACTAATTTAGATATTTTAGTAATTTATAATTACCATTTCTTTATACATCTTGAAATTTTTTAACTTCATTTTCGTGTATGAAATAGAATGTAAGCATAAGATGTCATGTAAAACATTGTGTTTTTACTGTATTTGTTATTCTACACAATTTGAGTAATTTACAAATTTCTCTCGTTAAAAATAACGTTGAAATCGCCTTTGAGTTTTAATTTTAGAACAATTTTATTTCTTTGACCAAGATTCTCTTACTAATTAAAGTGTGTTTCATGCGTTCTTTATTTAGCTTCGTGTATTTTACGCTCTAAACCTTGATGAATATTACTCATTAAAGTAAGCTCATGGTTACTCTTTAAAGTAAAATAATTTGCTTCCCTCTATCAAAAGAATTAATACTTTCTCATAAACCATTCCAAATTCTTCCGTTTCGCTTTCTTCGAAAGACTTACATAAGTAGTGACTCTATTCGATATTTCAAACTTACCTTAAAGGCAAGACAAAGTTACGTTTGCAACAACAACTGGCCTAAAGGCTGCATATCAGTCGCTTAAATATCTTAGCAATAATCAGTTTTGAAGTAAATAACTAACTAATAACATCTTACTACTTTGATATCAGAGTTGAAATCTCTTTTCTATGTAGTTATTGTTTACCCATGAATCCCCAATAACTTTTATTTAGCCGTAATTAATATCTAACATTATGTATTCTTACGAATACATTAATGACTTTCAAATACCCACAGATGGTTCATTGATAAACTTGTTCTATTTACTTAATATAGCTTTATTTTGGTATAGTTTAATTAAATATGCAAAATAACTTTTACAGTTGTCTGAGAACAGAAGTTCTTTGAGATAAGTTGAATCACAATTTTGATGGCCAAAAATTGTATACGTAACCTCCTGTTTTTTTTGCCAATATTTTAGCTTTAATATCAAATAGTCACTCTAAATCTTTGATTTACATTACAGAAAAATTTATTTTAAGATAAAGGGAAGATTGTATTTTATTCTTCCAGGGAGCCTTTGCTACAACTTCGATACATTTTTACCCGAATACCTCCAAAGAATCCCGGAAGTCGTAATTATCTGTCAAAAATTAAATGCAAATTTTTTTTTATTTCGATAAATAGTAATGCATTATCAGTGTAATTTTTAAATTATATATACGTGAACAGGAAGGAATCTCTGACAGCTCAGGGTTCACTTCTTGTCAAAAAGTACTAGTTTAGAGAATCCAATATAATTCTCTAAACTAGTGCAACTATTTAGAGAACAAATATATTTTTATGCTAACTATCCCTTTTTATACACAGATAATTAATCTAGTTTTTATGATTTTTAATTAATATTTTAAGATAATTTTTACTTAAAATATTTCTTCTTATTCTTTGATAGTTCATGGAATGATACAGTACCTAAGACATGGTTAGTTATGTCCATGTAGCATTGAAGATACTGCTAGGAGTTACTAAAAAGATATCTTGAAAAAGTAGAACTTAAAATAAACGTATAAAAATTAAGAAAAAATATGACGAGTGTTCTTTTAGAGAAAAAAAAAGTTTTTATCAAATGAAATCAAAAATAAATTAGGGAATTAAAATGTGACTGGAAATAGCAGAACAATATAATGAACAAACTAATAAAGGATTTATACTTACATTTTAAAAATTTTTAAAATTATTTGGAAATGAAACATTTTTTCTTCTTTTCAATAATATTTGCCTTTCACTAATGGATTAAATAAAAATTTATTCTCCTTAAGTAAAAATAATTTTATAAGCGAAAGTAAATCATTATTAATTGAAAGAAATTATTTTTTTACAAGAAAAAATATAGTGCTAATAATAAATAGTAAGCTTTTAAAAAATAAAACGTAGAAAATCAGTGAATATTGTGGAATCATATTTAAATACGAAATTTCGGTGAAATGTGACTTGTATAGAAAAAAAGTTAATATACAGTATTTAAGGTGGAAAAGCAAAAATATAGCCTTTTTTATCTATAACATTAACTTAAAAACTTAATAACCATGTACTGCAAAAATATTAGAATTAATGTATGTGAAACTTAGATAATAGGGATTAGTGTTATTGAAACTACTAAAGCACAGACTTCGAAGGAAGATCAAGAGGAAAGAAATAATTTTTCTTCTTGTGTTAATGTGTTTTTGGAGTGTTATAGTCATTAGCAAATATTTTATTTCTGTAATAAGAAATGATGATATTTAAGAATTGATATCACGAATGAAAATGTAACAGATTGAATTAAAATATATGGCTTTTGCAAGAGACTTTTTAATGATTATTTTTATTTTATTAAGCTTTTTATTATATTTGATAATTCCGAAATGTAATAAAATTAAAAACTTTTATTATGTTAAATTTTTTTATCATTGTGAATATAGTAACTAATAGGTACACAGTGGTTGTAGAACATAATTGATTATGCGATTAAATTAAGAGAGAAAGCTACCTAAATTAAAAATACATAAATTTTAAGTCTCGTTTTTATTCAAGTATTTAAAAAAAGTTATGCATTTTAATCGTTGGAAATAAAAAGCAAAAGAAATGCTGGCAGTTTAAGTAAATTTTTAATAAGTATCGTACAACATAACAGAAGTCATCAATTTTACAAGAGAGAGAGAGAGAGAGAGAATTTTTCCCTAATACAATAAAATCATAATTTTAAATATCAGTAAATTAAAGTTGACAAATATTTTTTTTTAAAAAATTAGTTTCATTTGTAAAATAATTATGAAACTACCCATTTTATTAATATGAAATTATATATTTAATACAACAAGATTATTTGCATTTAATTAAAATAAATTTACAAATTCGTAATACAAAAATCTTTAACGATAGCAAAACTATAAAAATTGATTTAACTAATTTTTTGGTATTGTAAACAATTTTATAATATACATTTTGTCACTTATTTACATAAAAAGTATTTAGGAATTTTTTGTCTGATACTACACAACATATTGATTAGTAATTTCTCTGAAATAAAAATCTATTTCCCTTCAAATATATTATTGAAAACTGAATCAAAATTTTCATTCATTTTCAACGAGGGTTATTCTAAAGTTTTTATAAAAAGTTATATTTTTCTGCTGTTTTGTGTATAACTTGATTTTTGATGCTTTTGGCCTAAATTTCAATTGAACGTTTTGACGCCGCGTAATGGATATTCATTATTTCAGTGCTATACAAATGTATTTTGTGGACGTCCTCAGTAAATTAATTTCTTGGAAGATTCTTCATAAATAGATGGTTGTATTCATAACAAAAAATTTTCGAGAAGTTTCTGATCTAGCTGGTAGCTAAAGGATTAGCATTCTGGCTTCCAATTCAGCCGCTAGTGGGTTTGAATACCACTTCAGGTTAAAAAACATACTTCAATGATTCAATCAACCGTAATTAAAGTCGGGTTAGCTATCCAGAATGACCGTACAGTGCAAAAATACCGAAGCGAAAAACTTCCATCCACTCGTTATGACAGATAAGCATGAACACACACAGAAAGTATAACACAAAATTATTTTGAAATTTCTAACGTTCGTGCCATCTATTATGTTGCCTTTTATTTTGAGTGCATGAACTTAACGATTAGACTATAGTAAGTTTAGAATTTATAGTTGACAATGACTAAAGAATTACTTTTTGTTTCACTAAAATCTCTTCTTAAATTTTTGAATGTGTCTTTTTTTCACTTCATGTAATGTTTTTTTGCAGTTAGAAGTACTATCGAATAAGAAAACTTACATTTAAAACTTATCGGGATCTATCTTTCTTGTTTTTACAAAAATGACAAGTGAAAATAATACGCAATAGTATTTCTTTATTTACTTTAGTGAGCACAGGTGAAATTCATAAGCATAAGCATTTATTTTTTAATTTTCGCATAGTTCTTCGTTACCTTTGAAGACATCTAAGAGTTGTTTTAATTTTAAACGGGATGCCTAATGATGCCAACGATGAGAAGATAGTTTTTGAGTTTTTGAATCATTGATTAAATTAATGTTAAATTAATAAAATGTTTTATAATTGTTATTACCCTTAATTACATTATATATTTTATTATTAATGATATTATTATATATGAGAAAAATAATATTTTTCTTATATTTGCCATGAGCTCAAATTGTTATTAGTTAAAGTCGAGGTATTTGAGGCCATTAATTTAATAGTTTAATTGTGTAACCATCGTATTAACAGAAACAATACATTATCTCAAAATATAATGTCTCTATTTCAAATGTTATTTGTTACCATAAATATTAATATTTTATTTGTTCATTATTAACCTAAAAATATTTCATTATTTTATTTCTGCAACTGAATAGTGAATCTTATCCTTTGGAAAGGAAAAGTTCATATTTCTAAGGTAATAAACGTTAATTCAAACTGTATTTTGAAGTAATTCCATTGAAAGTTAAAACTAAGATTTCTGAAATCCTCGGTATACTCAAAGTACATCAGTTTTAACATCTCAACCTAAGCGCGTAGCGACCTTTTTGAATGAATAAAATCAACATTTGAAAGTTTAAAGATTCGTTGTTTCTTTGTTTAAAAGTAAATTGTTGAAAGCGCAGCATCACTTAGTTAAATCATAAGACTTTAAAACACAGTTAAATCACAATATCTATTTTCTCAAGCCCCTTTTGATGAATAGAATTTGCAGTTGTAATGATTTTAAACCATCTAGGACAGTCCGATTTTAATTAGATCTGGAGTGTTTGCGAATTTGATAATTTTCACATTTTATGAGTACAGAAAACACCATGAATTCTGGATTCATGGAATAAGAGCATATAAATAATAAATATTTTCTTTTTGCGTTACACGTTCAATCTTGTGCAGTACACCTTGACACGCATATTTATCCGGAGTTAAAACATGGTTCAGTGTTAATTAAGTGCGTTGTTTGGAATAATAAGTTCTCGGGTTTAATCCCAGTGACTATCAAACAGGGTGCTTAGTTCGGTTTATTTGTTGCTCTGTAGTGACTTTTTCACATGATTAATTAAATCAATTCGAACTTAGAATTTTGAAGAGATTCCAAACTACTGTAAACATCCACACAGAGGAATACAACAACCAAATCTACGAGCTGTTGAACTGACAGTTAGAATGTTAACCGGCTGCCTCCAACTAAGTTGTTAAGCAACAGAAGCTGAGAGCTGAATTTCTGATTTTTGTATACATATTTCTCAGGGTTGGTGTTTAGATGCTTTTAGGGTTTCCTTCTTTGCGATAGATGAATACAGTCCAAAATCCCTGCAAAGTTTCCTGACATTCAATTCGTGGTGGATGCTCAAATTGGAGAAAGTGATGTCAATTAGTGATGGATGTATTCACAGCAGCTTTCAGTGTTTAGGTTATTCCCTACATGATGTCGAATATTTCTGTTTTAGTTTCTTTTTCACTATTTTATAATGTCTGAGAAAATATTTACTCCAACTATGCTCGCTCACCTCAAGTATTATTTAACTTTAATTCTTTCCACTTGATAGGAAAATGATTCAAAGTAGAAAATTGAGCTCTATACACCTACTTAAGTACAAAGATAAACATTTATGAGCCATTGCCATGAATTTTTTTGGCAAATGTAGTTCTTTTCGTTTCCTGTAGTTGATATGATATATTTGGATGTCATAAATTTCACATGATGCACTGACATGGTAATAATGTGGATATTACATGTTAGGGGTGTGTCATAAAAATACTTATTACTTTATATTAAAATATATTCTAAAATCTATTATACACTATAGGTTTATATTCGGTAATTCTGATTTCGGAGATGGGTACAGAAGATTTTTATTAAATATTTAACAGACTTCTTTTTTGGATGAGCTACATACGATTTCAGAGTTGCATTTTTTAAAAATGTAGGTTAGTATAAATCGTGATTTTAGTACAATGTAAAGGAAATAAGCACTCAGAATTCAAAAGAATTTTTTGTGTAATATTATTATCACTTTATTATTAGTAAAATATAAAAAATTTATATGCTTTCTCAACTTTTGCGATAAAAACAACTATTTTCTCACAGAACACCTTTTATTTATATTTATTATAATTATTAATTTTAAAATTTATATTAAGATTTAGAGTAAACTTTTGTAAATTTAAAAGTTTCAAACTCTACTTGAAAGTTGGTTTTTTATAATTAAAAATTTCATGCTAGAGTTTATATATTCTTTTTAAAAATTAGAGTAAATAAGTGCATATGCGCTTATAATTTTGTTACATACCTTTTTTATTTTACAAAATGTAACAAAATGATAATTCAAAATTAATTTAAAATTTAGGAATAAGAGAAATATATTTTTGTACAAAATCTTCTTAAAAATATATGAATTTATTATTATGTTACAATGTTTATCTCAACCATTGCGTATTATTACTATAATTTACCAAATTAAAATGATAATAATTTTTGCATTTATCAAAGTTTAACTCAGTGCTATCCGATAGTATTATGAATTTTGTAATATTTTTTGTATAGCGATTCTTTTCCTTTAAAGTGAGAAATTTTAATATTTATATTTGCTACACCATAGCTGCACAACGTTATTACAGAATATCTTAAGTGTAGAGAATCATTTCTTTGTGCGTGTTATTCGCTTAAACGAAATATTTTCATTAATGATATTTTTTGAATAACAAATCTGTATCTGTAACATATTTTATTAAAATATTCTTAATTATGAAAAAGTAACAAAAATACATCGTCCTAATATCGTGGATTAGAAATTGGAAATAACTAAGTGTTATATATTATCGATTTCTATATATTATTTTTAAAATTTACAAGGAAGTCACTTATAACTGAAAATTATGCACATCTTGTAAATAGACACTATCATTTAGATGTAAAATTATAACGTGAAGAAATAAAATAACAAAAACGCTCATTGAGAAAATTCTTATGAATAATGAATTCAGAAAATTTATTCTAAACTTCGAGAAAATGACGAAAGCAAACGCAAAGAAATACATGACGTATTTCGTAAAACGTATGACTGATTACGAAGCATATAATTATGTATTTCGAAAAACGAAAAATAAAAGCATCATCATTCTTCGCATTCTTTCAGTTTTCACTCTCTAAAAAATTTTTCTTCTCTTTTTCCAAACAAATATAATTTTCTTTTCATTATTTATAGATTATGGCAGTAAATGGTGTAATTACGGAGAATTTAACTGAGGATAATTGTGCCTAAAATAAGTTTTAGTAATCAGGAAAAGATTTTGGTGTTTGCAAATAATTGGAAGTTATAAGTAAGCTCTGTAAATTTCACATTTTATTAGAATTGTATTGTTATTAGTGATAATATTTATATTCCGAAAATACGAGAAGAACTGTGTTCATTATTTTGTGAACCACTATCAAAAGTTACTTAGAAATTGAAAAAAAATCGACAATCAACAAAACGTTAAATTTTTTTCTATTTATATATTTTACTTACAAGCCTTAATATATATATATTTTTTTTCATGATACTTTTATATAAATTATAGTTAAACTGTCCAAGACGAACATAAGTTAAAAGATGGATGCATTTTCTGAAGGAAGAAGAAGTAATCATTTAATGAATACCTAAAATATAAAATTAATGAAAACATGATTGCATTTAATCTAACAATAAAAATGGAGATTTAAAAATGTAAAATAATTTTTATGTTTTCTTGCTGAACTTTAAATTTGTGTTTAATTGATTCGTAAGCTCTTTCGAAATTATCATATTTTTTTATACTGGCGCAAATTTCTCTCTCAATATCAAAAATTTATAAAATTTAGGAAATTCTTTCTTAGGAAATTTCAATTTGATGATAACACCGAACGGGAACTTTTATTTTAAAGCAACGATCACACCTAATAACTCACAGTAAATACGAGTACACTCGAAGATCATTTTGAAACGAATTGAAAAAGAAAATATATAAATATTTATGTATATATGATGTATTGTATTGTATATATTTCATTGTTGTGTATATTATTGTGTTATAAAATAGAAGCTTATGCACTATGTTCGAAAATATATTTGTTGGTCAAAGTTGAATAGATGAAAAAAATAAATTATACCTTTTCATCTAACGGCTTAGTAACCATATAGAGAGTAAGATATTTTTTCTATACATTATTCAGTGAAAAATGCATTTCACTCTTACTACTCTTAATATATTATTGTGTTTAAAAAAAAGAAGTTGAAGTAACTGGCTTAATAGAAATAACTATAAAATATTTTATGCATTTTTAAACTACTGAATTCTTAAATAATAACTTAGTGATTTTGAATAAAAAAATTTAAAAGTATCAGATTTCAATTAATTTTTAAAATTCTTGATGCATTTTAAATACCAGTGTTTTTTTTAAAAAACTTAATTTGTAAATAGTAAAATTGTAAATTGTTGGAACAGAATTTTATTCCTTTTTAAAAAGTTTTTATTGTTATAAAATAACAAATTAACTATTTTATACTAAATAAAATGAAAATCAGTACTATTCTCACTTTTCACTTGTTTTTTTCTTTAAGGTCTTTGGAAACTTCGAAAACCTAATAAATGTAATTATTCATCTTACACATATATGCGTTTAAGATTACTTTTCACAAATATATAATTTTATTTTGAATTCATGATTTATTAAAATGCGCTTTTTTGATTGATAATTTTAAAAGCAATTATGATACATGAAATTCCGAATCTTTTCCTTAAAATATTAAAAGAAATGCATCATATTTCGATGCACCTGTTAAAGAAGATAATCCATTTATGAAGAAGCTAAACCTTAAGTATTAAACACTTGTGACAACGATAAATCTACTCTACAACCAACAGAATGATGATTCACTTCTAGGTTTAATTATTAATTTTCTGCTTTTTTCCTGATTTGATATACGTTTGATATGCACACATGAAGGATATGAACACTCACCAGTTTGACATGTCTTAAAGTATTATGCTTTGCTAAAATAAGTGTACACCGTATGCAGATATTTTTCCTCAATGTAGTTCAAATATCTGCTAAAATTAATACACAGTAATATTGTTCTTGTAGAGTGTAAAAAATATCTATAAATGGACTAAAACCTCTAAAGTTCATACTGAACACTTCTACAAATGTATTATTCAGAGACATGTATTGCTTCATATCTGGGGATACACGCAAATCTTTGATAGTTTTTATCCATGAACATTCTATTCTTTTTCAGTTTTAATTCTTTATACTTATTGGAAAATTGAAAGTATCTTGAAGTTCTTGTGTTATTGAATATTATTCACTTACGTTATGTTGGTAATTTCATATGTTGAATTTCCCATACTTCTCCATATAATGACTTATATCGAAAAATATAGGATATTCAACTTATAAAATTATATAATTTATCTTTTTACTGTATATTTTTTAATAAATTTTTACAATTATTTTTTGGAAAGCCTTTTCAATAGTTTCTGGTGTATATATCATAGACTAATTTCCTTATCAATCTAGAGTAGTTTCTGTTGAAAGATATTTTAAAATGAGTGAGTTTAGTAATAACTTCCTTGAATTTTGTTTGTTTTAAATCTTAGAGGGTTCTAAAGATTTAGCATGTCTTATTTTCTTTATTATTTTTCTTAATTAGTGTAAGTCTAGTACTTGGTTTATAATTGCTACCTCCTGCATTAAAAATTTAACTTTTACAACCATTAACTAAAATATAATCAGAGAGAAAATGTCTTGTACCATTTATACAATTTGAACAATCAATGTGACTAGACTAGACTAAAACGTATGATATGAACACTCACCAGTTTGTTATTTCTTAAAATTTTATGCTCTATTAAAATTAGTGTAAATGGAAAACTTACCAGGAATTTTAATCGGTATAAGTTGGCTCAAAACTAAAGATGGAATCATCGTCATGAGTGACCCAAGCCATACCATTAGTATGACTTTGTAAGCATGGGATATAGTTTGCCATTGGCGGGAGTGTAATGGTCTGCAGATGGCAAAATAACGTTCCAAGGATATTGATACCAGAGTCCAAACACCAACAGACACCGAAACACCTAAAAAGAAAAATTTTGTAATGTGAAATGTTATAGTAATTATAATAAAATCATAGTATATATAAAAATAGCTGTCAAGCAAAGAATCTTTTTAAGAATTTTCGTTATTTCTTAAATCTTGCTAAAAATAGCACAGGTCATATTTTATACATAACCAAACTCATTTATTTATTTTATATTTTGAGTGTTAAATAGAAAATAATAAAAAACATAATACAATCATAAACAAACAATATTGTTCTTAATGAGAAAATCGTATTTGTAATCAAAGTTAAGACTTAGAAAACTATGTAAATGGAAACTACGATGAAGATGTTATTGATTTTTTATAGAATGCCAATAATTTTTTTTCAGGTTTTCCTACAGAATAAGAAGTGTAATTATTTTAAATAGCACGAAATATATTTGTCAAAATGAAAGGCTACAATTTTATTGATCTAAAAGCGAAAATAAATTTTCAAACGAATACAATAAAATGTTTACTTGAAAATTTCAAATAAATACTTAAGACATCATAGATTCGTTTAACATTATTTATTTTCGATTATTTTGTGTTTTGAAGACAATAGTAGCTCGTATCATCGATTTCCCTTTTTTGTGTGTATTAATTTCATTACGCTCGTATATATTAGAAGTAAATCCCAATAAATCTAAAAATATGTTAACCCATGCAAAAGTAAGTTTATTACATGATAATCCTTTTGTATTAAAATATTTTATAAAATTGAGGAGCTATAGAAATAATATTTAAGGAACAAATTTCTAAGAAATTTGAGTTGGAATCTATAATAAGAAAAATAGGATCATTTAGTATAATGAGGAATTTAACTAATTCCAAAGTATACTGAGAAAAATTGCTAAAATATAATGTAATGAATTTTGAAAATTTAATGTTATAATTAAGATATTTTATTGCTAGAAATTTACCATTGTTGTTTTTAGTTATTTGATTTCTGCATGAGTATCTTACTTTGGGATGTAAAATAATGATGTAAAAGGGTTTTTGGAGAGAGCAACCTGTGGGTAATCCTTAAAAGATTTATAAAAAAGCTATACCTAAAATAATTAAGGTGTTTAACATTTGGGAAAATGCCCTTTATTAAGATAAACGGGAAAATTGTTTGATATTTCAATATTTAAGCTAACTTCTTAGTATTGAAATAAATAGTTTTATTTATTCATATATTTTTTTTATTAAAATACATATTACAATTCAATTACTTTTACAATTAATTACTTTGTTTATTGGATCTATATCAATTTTTGATGGCTTGGCGTTTTTCATTTGTGGAGGATATAAAAAGTTGAATTAAAAATGGAGAAATATAGAAATTAATATCGATGTAAAGATACTGTGAAAGAACAGAAAACGTGATCTATCTATCTATCTATCTATCTATCTATCTATCTATCTATCTATCTATCTATCTATCTATCTATCTATCTATCTATCTATCTATCTATCTATCTATCTATCTATCTATCTATCTATCTATCTATCTATCTATCTATCTATCTATCTATCTATCTATCTATCTATCTATCTATCTATCTATCTATCTATCTATCTATCTATCTATCTATCTATCTATCTATCTATCTATCTATCTATCTATCTATCTATCTATCTATCTATCTATCTATCTATCTATCTATCTATCTATCTATCTATCTATCTATCTATCTATCTATCTATCTATCTATCTATCTATCTATCTATCTATCTATCTATCTATCTATCTATCTATCTATCTATCTATCTATCTATCTATCTATCTATCTATCTATCTATCTATCTATCTATCTATCTATCTATCTATCTATCTATCTATCTATCTATCTATCTATCTATCTATCTATCTATCTATCTATCTATCTATCTATCTATCTATCTATCTATCTATCTATCTATCTATCTATCTATCTATATATATATATATATATATATATATATATATATATATATATATATATATATATATATATATATATATATATATATATATATATATATATATATATATATATATATATATATATATATATATATATATATATATATATATATATATATATATATATATATATATATATATATATATATTATATATATATATATATATATATATATATTCCATAAACTAATAATAAAAAA
This sequence comes from Latrodectus hesperus, assembly GCA_037975125.1. NCBI lineage: Eukaryota > Metazoa > Arthropoda > Arachnida > Araneae > Theridiidae > Latrodectus > Latrodectus hesperus. Next base: position 26,087,304 of record CM075854.1, read on the forward strand.
ATTTACGTTAATTGCAGTGTAGACTAAGTACATCGAGTTATGCAAATGAGGCAAAGTGCGTTGCTTTTGGAGACAGAAGAAGTGAGATATAAAGACAGGAATCTATAGAATCAACGACAATCTTATTGCTGTATCAATCAATATAATGAACCTGCAAATTGTTTTTTTATCTCTCTGGAAAAATTCTGTACTTAAAATCTCAGGACCCACCCAGAGAAGATCAAGGCACTTCTAGAAAATAGGCAAGTGCACCAGAGGTATGACAATCGGCCTGAAAATCTGGTTGGATAGTGCAGCGAATTGCAACGGACATGTTTTCACTATATATCAGCTGGGACAAAGATGATTGAAAGAAAGGAATGTGATATATTTCAGGGATGGTATTTGCTTCCAGAGTTACATCAGCATGCATGGATCGCAGATTTCGATGACTTCATTCATCACATCCGTTATCATCATGTGACTCTTCATCATCTCCTGGTGTAGGATACTCTTCATGCTCCAAATCAAGCAAGGCCATTATTCTCTGATTAGTATACAAGGGTCTACTTTCTTGCTGTCTATTAAAAAGGTTTTCTTTGAATCAAGAGTAGAAGCACCCCAGGGTAGGATTTTATTTTGCTATGAAAATAAATCTATATGGATTTCGGAGTGACAACCAAATTGAAATTTTGTTTAAGCAATGACAGCCACCGTGTGTTGGCGGTGAACTCGTAATAGGTCCTACTCGAGTACAATTTTGGAACTCTGTACCGCACAATAACACAAATTTACCATTTGAGGCACTATCGCATTCCATTACAAATCATCAGTAGTCTGCAGTATGAAGGCTCAACAATGCGTGTATGATTCATTCGAAAACGCTATCTCTTATTCGTGGGATACCAATTGTCTCTTATCAGTACAATAAGGACAGACCACACAGCGCGCGCATTGGTCAACATGCTTTGGGAGGTATCTGGCCATATATCTTTTTGGACTTCTCACCATTCGAAAATGCTTGGAATTTGATTGGACATCGTTTGCAAAGAATGCCACCATCGTATTCAGAGGATGAATTATGGGAAATGGTTGAACTACTTGTACACTTTTTAATATTTAACTGAACATGTTGCTATATGCATAGCCACCATTTTGGCCAACAAATTGCTGAGCATACTATATAGTTGCTCGTTTTATAGCATGCTTTCTTATGACATAATATGCATGACTTTTTGTTTATTATAATGTCTTTCTCTATATTTCACCACTCTATGCCATCTGTTTCAGGTATTATTTGCATACTCAAACGTACAAGTTATAACTAAATTAAACCATTGTTAAAAATCTTGTTGATAGTACACACTACACAATGTTTGCCTTTCTTCGCATCATAACTTTTCAAAGAAAATTTTTATTTAGTATTCAAAATCAAAAGCTTATTTACAACATGCAATGCAGAGAATAAACAATCAAGGGACTTTGAATTATAATTGCAATGGTGCAAATGAATTAAGGAATATCTTATTTTAGACATATTTGTGTTGTTTTTATTTTGTGAGAATGCACCAAACGTATTTGAAATGTGTCTTATTGAATTCCAAATACGATTGTCTTCACAGCTTCTTAGAACATTGAAAAGTTATTTCGTAAAATTCGAAGTGTTTTCCTTTTCATACCATTTTCTATAATTTCATTAAGTTAAATTTTTTTAAATAGATTATTTTATCAGCACTATTTATTAATTATTTGTATAATGGATTTTAATTAAATATTTGGTAATATTTATACAACATAGTATATTTGGGCTGTATCATCAGATAGTTTGAAATTATTTTATTAAACAGTTTTTTTCTGCAAGGAATATATCGATTTAGTTTTTAGACTACTTATTATATTTGATTTCATCTTTCTGAATTTGATGAGAAATAATATTTTGGTTATTTTGAAAAAAGGCAGTGTTACTAATGTGTTGACACAGTATTTTCTAAGAAATTCTTTATATTTATTTTTTCATGAAAACCAGTATACATCTATGTGTGCCAGAAGAATTTTTCATACATTGTTTTTATAATTAGTTTTCTAGATTTATTATCTTATTAATTAATATGCAAAATTTATTATAATTTTACTTCATTTCCATTATTTGTGTCTTCATTAATCACAATTTAATGATAGTTTTTTAATATTATCTCCTTAAGGTTTTTTTGAAAACTTTTGGGTTTCAAAAAAAAGTTTTGTTTTTAAAAGATTAGACATTTAACCAAGGCACAACAATCTTGTTGGAACAATGCGTTCAAGATTACTTTTAACATGTTTATAATACTCAGATTTATCTCATATTGCCTCTACACATATGTTAATTTTTTATGTTATTACTGCCACAGATTTAACTTATGATATTACTAATTATATTTATACAAAATTAATTAATAAATGTCAACTTCTAAATCAAATTTCAAATTTAAAGAGTTGTAATTCATATTATTAAGCAAACTTATTATTTTTCCTGATTTATTTCTAATTTTGGGTGAGTACGCATTTCTTCACGTATTCCGGTAACTGTGTACCCAAGATATTAGTTACTATTGATGAGGTTCAGATTTAAGAGCAGGGAAACAGTAATATTTATAAAATTGAACACTTTTCTCGATAAAATAAAAGTAAGCATACTTTTTAAGTTTGATTAAGACTTTAGTAGAATTATAGGTTCAAAACACCTTTGATAACCCAGGCTTGTGTGTGTGATTTAAAAAACTTTTCTTCATAAATATTAGAAATCTAATTCAAAGCCATGTAAATTATTATATAATATGTATCAACCCAATCATTTTCAAAAACAACTAAGCTTATGTGACAAAATTATACAATAAATTTATTGTAACAAATCCACAGATTCAATGTCATCAAAATAAGGGGTCTGATTGTTTGCGTGTGAAAAGAATTCTTTGAAGATTTGAAGTTAGAACTGATACTCATAAAATTAACAAACATGTCTTTCTTTTTATTAATTTTTCTATACTTAATAAGGAAGAGGTTATGTATACTTATTTTTATTTACTAACGATTCTCCATTGTTACAGGAATAAAAAACGCATTTATAATATATAAATACACAATTCTAGATTTCAAAAGTCATCTCAGATACTAGTGTGAATGAAAATTATGAATGTAAAAGTTACGAAAATAATAATAAATCGGAAAAACTAGAAGATAAATATGAAGAAATCAAAGACTTCGGAAATTATCCGAGATTAGGACATAGAAAAAAAAATAGTTTAATTGTTTTTACTTCAAAAATAAAGCGGACTTACTGTTTTTATATAATCCTGTTTATTAAAAAATTAACACATGAATTTGAAAATTAACATACTCCTAATAAATTTTTAATAATAATTAATCAAAATATAAACCAAAGTTTTAAAAAATAATAATACAGGTATATTTTATTATATTTTTAGTAATAGCCACATGAAGATTATTTATCTTATTCAAGATAACTAATATTAACATCATTGTCACCGAATATTATTTTAGCATCATTCTTCAATATTTTATTTTAAACTACAGTAGTAAATTTTTATAAATATTATTAAACTGCAATTATGCACTTTTCACACCTCTTTTAATTAGTTGGATAATGCATTTATATTATAAATATATAAAAGAGCATTACTGTTTTCAGATCTTTTAAATAATAGTAGTAGTTTTGGAAAAAATCGAAAATGTAAGTTTAAAATATGTTATTTTTTAGCCTAAACTATTAAAAATCACTATGTAAGTTTAATGCATGAAATATTTATTTAAATCTTATTATTAGCATAATTAAATAATCTTATTTGCTATTATTATACACAAACTAAAAATTGATGTATTATCTTTGTAAAATATGGTGAAAAACATTCTAAATTCGATATGGAATTTTGCTTAAGTTCTGATAGAAAAATAAAAAATTTCAAAAATAAAATATATGAGATAAGACACACTAAAATATTGTTCATTGAAAATTTCTTTTACAAGATAAAGTAAAAGATTATACAAAACATTTCTAAATAATTGATGAAGATTGACTAGATATTACAAATTAAGACTTGATTAATTTTACTTTGAATTGCTTTTTCTATATTTCTATACGAATAAGAAAGCAATGGAAATTTCTTTAACGGTGATCATATTTGAAAAGGTAGGTATCATAAAGGAATTTATTGAAATTAAAATGATTTTAATCTTACATATATCGATATTTACCTTTTTCGAAGATTCTCTTCTTTAAACATAGATTGAATCAGAAAAACACGAAATGAATATTCTTACCTGTTTTTAAGAATTTGCCTTTCATTGACACTATGTTGCAGATATTTTGTTACGTATGTTGAAGCACCAATCAAATCTCACACTCAAGCACTTTATGTACAATAATTTCAGTTTCATTTTTCTATTTTCAAAATTATAGTTATATTTTATTACCAAGATAATATAGTGACAGGTCATTCCTATGTAGCTGCTAGTGGTTATGACTTTAGCCGATATCTGAACTGTTTTTGTCATCAAATACATTGTATATAAAATAAATAGCAGTGAGTTATATTTATATTGTTATTTCAAATTATTATAAAACATCTCACCTCTAAATAGAGTAAATACTCTAAAAAATAATGATATTTTAATTTTATTCAATACATATTGTTATTATTATTACTAAATATATTTTTTTGTTAATATTACATTCCTTAATATACATAATATATATATTTTTTTAAAATTTATACTATTTTATTATAATGCTGCTAACTATTAAATAACTTGAATCATTTTGGTTTTTCTCAAAATGAGAACAATATTTTTCAGATTTATTCCTTGCAAAAGCAGAGCTCTGACTGTTTCTCAATTTGGTGACTTATTAAAGAACATGTTTCTAACCTGTAATAAAATAAAGTTTTCTATAATTTTTCTTATTGGACTCACTTCTAAGCAGACTTTTTAAAGAGAAATAGTAAGAATTGAATTCTTACGTTTTGAATCAGTTATTAAGCAAAAATTGATAAGAGTATTGAGTTTTTGGAAAATCATTTCGCGAGCGCGTTTTTCCTTTAAAACCTTCATTGTATTTTTTTACATCCAACTTCACATTTAAGTCTCACTGGCATTATATATTTTCAACTAATATAATAGTTGTTTTTGGTAAAATTTGTTTGATTCTGAGCATTACATTTTGTTTAGTGTCTTTTCAAATACGGAAATGCGAAAGTAAAATTTTCAGAAAATTTTACTTTTTTACAAGTGAAAGGTGAAAATGCTCTTATTAAGTCAAAAGAAATTGGCATTAAAACTAAAACCTTACAACTACAAATTTCGAATATTTATAATTATTGCATAACAGATCCATCTTAGTATGAATAACACATGAAAATAAATATAAAGTTCATCCATCCAAAAAAGGGACACACACATGCGCCCACTGAAAAATAACTCTAACCAGCAATTTTATCATCCTACAATATAAGATTTTGGTCTGTGAAGAAAATGAAATAGATCATTGAAAAATCAAATTTCCTCAACACAGCTCAGTTTTTCAAGCAGAAGTTATAACTATCCAAACAGATATAACCCATACACTTGATCAAATATAAATAACTCTTTCAATATAGAGTGACTGCAACTCAGAAATTCAAGAATAAAAAATCGAACCATTTCTATGTTAATTTAACAATTTTTACATCAACATATCAAGAAATCAAATATTAGATAAAAGTACATGATGGAGCAAAAGGAAACGAAAGAGCGGACATACTAACTAAAGAAGCAACAACAGATTCTTATCATCAAATTATTGGCATCCCATGGTCCAACTCCCACCCTAATTTCTCATTAATCAAAACTCATTGTCTGTTAACAAGAATTCTGGGACACATCTGCTCAAAGGCGATGTGCCTATAATCTAATACCAAAAGTTTCCACAGATTATTGTAGTAAAAATGCATTCCTAAATTACTTTATTACCAGTCATGGACCATTTGCCAAATACTACAATAGATTTGGAAGAAGCAACAACGTTCTACGTTCTTGAAGCAAGCAGGGGACATCGCAACACAATTTAACAGTATGTCCAGTTACAATCAAATATCATACCAATCTACTAATTATTCAGCACCTTAAATTTTGTATCAATACATTGAATTGGCTAAATTGCCAAAATTCTGATGTCTACATATGTCTTCTTTTTCCACATCCTAACTACCCCATAAGAAGGTATTGGGAGTCTATATTAGGAATAATAGAAAATTTTCCTAATCAACATACATAGTTTAATCTAATACAGCCTTAATCAGGAGTTATATTTATTGCATCTCCTTAATCTGTAGATCAAATATTTTTCAGAATGTATATTGGGAAAAGGATGAAAAAAATCAGCATTGGTGCCAATCAGAGATTACTATCAAACACCACAACGTTTTGTTACTACATTTGAGTACATTGAGAAGGAAAAGGATAAGTTTATTAACTTCTCAGGTACATTCCAGGTGCTTCTCTTCTTGGTCCACTGCCCATATTCTATTTGATTGGTTTTAAGAATCGATTTTTAGTTTCTTCTGAACAATACTGCAATTAATTCTGAAGCTTATAGTTATAAAATTAACAAATTCATCGATTAAACTAATCAGAAGGTCTAAAATTGATCAACAGACATTAAAATTGATTACAGAGACAAAATTGATAATAGTGTTTGGTAGGGTAATCATATAAATTTAGCAACTCTCGCCACGACATTTTACAGCTTGGATGGACTGTTCTACAATATCCACCATGATCGAATTTTATTTCTTGTTCAGGTCTCTTGAAAATATTAAAATGTTAAAACTTTTATCTCAAATAAAGGTGTTAAAAACTGTTTAAAACATTATCACGAAGTTCTAAGAGAATGGAATGAGGCTACTCCTAGATAAATGGCAAATATTGCACAAAAATGAGGAATTGAATAAAAGTATAAGAAAATTGTATTCACTCTATGATAAAATGATTTTTCATTTTAAAGAAAAATTTTTTTTCCAAATATAATCCCATATATCTTATTAAACTTTAACTAACTGTGTGAAGGTTTAGTAAAATTAGTTAGGCCTAAGTTTTAGTAAAATATTTTTTATTTTGTATGTATGTCGAATCACATATACACATTTCCACTTCAATTGAGACTATTTTTAAAATCTTCCTTAATAAGTTTACTGCTACTTTTAATTTAAACTTAAAATATATTTTTGAAGAAAAATAAAATTATAAATTTATTTAAAGTAATCGACTTTCAAAACAATTTAATATCCTAATTAAAAAATTAGTCAAAATTAGTTTTTTGAATAGTTAATTTTTAAGATTATTGTGCCTATAGTATCTGAAATAATCAACAAATAATTTATGTGATAATAATAAATTTAATATCTTTTTCAATGAGTGTCAGTAAACATTAGTCAGTAATTTTATTTATTTTTGTTATTTCAAATATTTATGTACTCCTAAAACTAAAATTTCATTAAATATTACCATTATTAACCGCGTATTTTTAACTATTGGCAGAGTGTAATAGAATCAGCTTTAAAATTGTGATTTGAATATTTCAGCATTGCGTGAAAGTTTATTCTTTATTGTATAATGTTCTTAATATATTTGCCTAAACAATACTTGACCGACTTTCATGCATTTAAAAAATAAAATATTCTTTGAATAGAATATAAGATACTAATGAAAAATGTTTGTATTTGATACTCTTTACTTCTTTCTAAAAAATAATTTCATAAAATGAAAATCAGATCTCACATTTATTATAAAAAACGCTTCTTTTTCATTAAAAATTAACAAATTAATTTTACACCTTTATATCTAACAATAACCAAAAATTGTCAAACTTTATATTTAAAAATATAAAATATCTGTATATTTGAGATTCAATATATTTAAAATTATAACTTCATATATTTTGACACTAATTTTGATAAAATTTTATTAAAAGTTTATCAGAATTTATTAAAAATCCTTAATTTTCCCTCATATTAATTTTATTATAAAGAAACATGAATTGCCCAAAATGTCTAGACATTTTTTAAAGAGCCATATTTAATTAAGGTGAATTTATAATCTAATATAAATTTAGTATAATTTTATGTGCATGACTTCTTAAAGAAGTATAATTCCTACACCAATTTCATTCAATTCATTTATTGAAAAATTCTGCTACACAATAATATTCTAAATATTTAATTACAACTAAATGTTTTGTTTTTAATTTAACCACGTATTTACCTTAAATTTACACGAAATTAAAATTCTAATATTTACACATTTTAATATTCTTTAAGTGAAATTGTAACTTACAGTATTTAAAATTAGAATATCTCCTTATTTTGTTTAAAAATTCATTCAAATTCAATGTAAAACATTGATGGGGCAATATTGCTCTCTAAAATTTCGTAATTGTTCTTATAATTCAGATTTTTTCCTAGAAAATGATAGAAGGTTTGAAAATTAAATTTAAAATCTCACAAAACCATTGCGAATCCAAAACGTTGTTGTTGGCTGAAAAATGATTTCTTTTTCTTTTTCATTTCCTTTCAAATTCAGGTGAGTTCAAAGTCTAATCTTCCTTGAATTTGAAAATGCCCATTTATCATCCTAAGAAAATATTTTTTGTCCTTTTGTAATGAATCTACAACACTATTTCAAAAAATTCATTTTTTAGTATTTCTATCATTGCAATTAATTTTTCTGCAAAGACTTATTTTTTTCTGAATTCCACTTTTTAATATTTCACAATTTGAAATAATTTACGACTGTGATTATTGCCTTAAGAGAAAGCTTTATTAGGTAAAAAAATCGAACTTTTCATGATCTTCCTAACATCAGTTTTGTTCTTAAACTGTCACTTCTTAAAGCTGATTTTACTAGGAGTGTTTTCAAAATCTTAATAACGCTTGTGACGTTTTATTTTCACACACATTTTCAGATTAAAATTTTATATTTTCATTTCCTTTTTAATTTCATTGGGCCTTACCATGCAATTTTTAATTTCATTTGTCATTCTTGCAATTTAAAGCGTTATAATTCAGCAGTTTTACAATAAATTCTGTTTTAAAAATAATATATGATAATATATTATAAAATAAGTACAAAAAGAAAAAACCGAAGAAAATGAATTTTTTAAGTGTCTAAAAATTAAGGACTCGCAAAAGAAGCAGGTATTACTTACAATAAATTTTTTTACTTATTTAACTAACTTGTTCAATTTTATTAAAAACATAATGTAATATATATTTTTATAGGGCATCTTTAGAAACCCCAAATTTTATATAACATTTCTTATATAAGAAATTTGATAATATACAAAATTACTTCAAATATGTATAAAATAATAATTTAGACTGAAATATAAATTAAGTGCTAGAATAATAAATTAATAATAACTTTATTTTTGATTTCTGTGAATGCTTTCAACATACTTTTACCAAGAATTATATATTATTTTCTTTGTCTGAAAGCCCTTGAGATAGAATAATTATTAAGTAATATTAGCATTAGTGAAAGTAAAATTTGATAACCATTGTTTCATTTTTTCATAATAGAACGATAAAGTATTTTAACTGACAATCAGTTTTGAAATGTTCATATTTTTGTTTGATTTAGTTTTGATTTTTTAGATTGTTCAAGTCTCGAATAAAATTGTTCTTTCAACATATCAATTTCAGCTTTTGAATTTTTAAGCAATTCGAAACGTAAGCAGTAACTAATCGCCCTGAAGCCAACATTGCATTTTTATTTACTTGCGCTTCCTCCATCTAAAATATAAAGGAAACTATTCTGCTTAGTATTTCATGTCGATAGTTTAGGAAATTATAAGTAGGAAATGAAAAATTCTTGGTAAAAATTCTAACTTAATTAGCTTTTGTTGTCGGTTCCTTTATTTTAAAAATTTGTTTTATAAATATTGATAAAATCAATGATATGTAGGCTTAATTTAGATAAGGAACATAAATATGATCTATGTGTTATTAAAAACTGTTCCATTATAGATCTGTAATTAAAACTAATTAGCAAACATTAGATTTTTTAACCTTTGTTTATTAATTAACTTTAATTACAAGACAGCCTTACCTGCAAAAATTTATCTTGTGAATTAAAATTTGAAAAATGTTTTATTGAGATTAATCTCTACTATAAGAAACTTATTAAATGCTTAGCACATTAAGATTTTTCCTGTACATCAAGCTTGCATACGTTGTACCTTATAGATTTTACTCTTTACTAGACTTATTTTGTTAACTTGCTTCATAATGCTTCGATTTCTTGCTCATATTTTATTATTATTTTATATATATATATATATATATATATATATATATATATATATATATATATATATATATATATATATATATATATATATATATATATAAATTTAGCACAAGGGATTTAAATTATGTTTATTTAAACTACATATCTTATGTAATTGAAATAACTTATCTGAAAATAAACAAGAAACTCATTGCCAGATTGACTATGGCACGAGAAAAATCAGCAATTATTACGATTATAACTTTAATAGTTTTGAGACAAACATTGTTAATGAAATATATAAACTTTGTACGCAGTTATACAAATACGTTAGTAAACGTTAGGTTCTCTGAAAAAGATCCAGTCCATTTGTTAAGCCCTGATTTTCTTACAAACACGTACAGTGATCGAGTTATGGGGAAATGTGGCATCAATATTTAATTAACAGCGCTTCTTATGTGTCAATGTACTGTTGAAACTTAAGCATAAGAAATATTAGAAGCGAAAAACGACAGTAGGCTACTAAATGTCAAATATATAGGAGAAGATGTTGAATATACCATCAAGTGCATTAAGTGAGTGGATGTAATATTGGAGTGCCGTTCAATCCTGGTAACTAAGTAAGTTTGCTGGTACAACTAGGATGTTGTTGCACCAGCATATTTCTCTGTACCTAGTTTAGAGTTGGGTTCTAATAGTTACTGGAAGTCTTCGTAATTTAAAAGCAGGAATCAAGCAAAAGACCCCCTGATATTTGATCTGTCACCCAGGATGTATAATTTCATTTGGAGGACATTGCGACCATGACCTATATTTAATGTACCACAGCCACCCTTAGAGAAAACGACAGATCTTGGGTTAAACAGAGATTCGAACTCACTATATTTCGATAATGAGAACGCCCTAATCAATCAGACTATTATTGCCTTCCATACTAGATGAAAGAATGACACGGCGGTATATAAAGTAAGAGTGATAAATGTATTTTTCCATATTGCCATCAGATTTGAAAACAATCATAATTGTATTCCAGGTGAACTCTAAATACTCCTGAAAAGTAATTTACAATCCATTTGAAAATATCCAATATTTAAGTTCTTATTGCATTATGTACACCTGTGGTGTTATTGTTGCACAAGCATGCTCTGCTGTACCAAGCCCTGAGTTGGGCTCTACCAGTTAGATAGAAGCAGTTGGGTAGAATCTTTGTGGTTTTGAAACAGGGGCCAAGCAGAAGACCCCCAATACTTGGCCTGCCATCCTCAGAGGTATCATTTCACTAGGAGGATATTGCTACCACGACCCTATTTAACTTGCCCCAGCCACTTTTAACAAATACGATAGATTTTGGTTAATCCGGGATTGGAACTCACCACCTTCTGATAATGAGAACAAAACCCTAACCAACCAGACCACCGCGGCCTCTGCACCGATAGTATAGCATCCTAGATAATTGTATCAATGCATGCTCTCCAGAAGCTTCAGTCCAGAAAATGATATGAAATTATACTTGCTGATGTGAATATTGCTTACATAGGCTTTAATATTTACAATAAGATTTTTATACTTGAAATCTATCTGTCAATACACTGCGCTAGTTTTTTCAGAGTTATAAATAACGAAGTGTCAGTACCACCAACTGTTAGTTTTCCCTCATGCCTACCAATATTTGTAACTACAGTTATATTCTTTTAAAAAATTCTTGATTTTTTTGGAAAATCTTTTTTTTTCTCTAAAATACTTAAATTATGTTACTTCAGAAAATTATTTAAGAGTATTTTTGAAAAATTGTTTCTTCCTCAATATATTTAAATTATGTTCGAACGACAGGAGCATGTTTTGATAAAGAATATTCAAGTTTTATACTAAAATTACAAATTTATCACCTTAATCTAGATTTAATTTTTTTCTCTCTATTGTAACTTTCAGTGGTTTTATTATAAAAAGTGTTATTTGCATAGGTACTTTAATGCCAATTAAGTTACGTATTTTTCAGTATTTATGTAGAGTGCAAGCTTCAAGCTATTCAATTTCGTCTTCATTGTGTTGAATTTGGATGAGTGGTAATGTCTTTTTATATAAGAAAATCCACGTATTAAAATAAATATTTTTTACTCTCCACTATATAAGAAATTTTTTCTCTACTAATATGTTGCATTTTTGGGATTGAAATACCTTTCTTACAGAAATTAAAAAAAAATCATTTTATTGAATAGAATTACTTTGTCAATTTATCTTCTCAAAATAGCAACCTTGTTCGTTTGTTTTTACATTTTGCCCACAAGCAGCTCACATTCATTTTTCTACTTGTTTCAAATTTTAATAATTTTAAGGAACCAAATTCAGGCATATAAAAATTTTTAATTTATAATCTTTAACTATTGATGCATTTTTTTAAATAACTATCCTTACAATGCTTAAATAGTTTTTTACTGAATTATGCGTTAAAATTTGCTTATATTTTAATATAGAACGTTCATCTGTTTTTTCTAGCTGTACATATTTCTTTCCTTTAGGCGAGGGAAATAGGAGAAATTACATCTTTTCAGAGTTTTGGTTTATTTGCTGTAAATATTAAACCAGCAAAAAAAAAATCCAGTCATGTGAATATAATCCTCCTATTGCTGAAATTGATTGATTGCTCTATCCATTCACCTTTATTTTCTTAAATATTTTACCCATTAAACATGCTAGTTTATTGAAACCAGATGCTTGCTTATACAACAATCTTTTAAAATGAAATAATACAGTGTAATTTTACAAATTGATTTCAGGAAAGCATTTAATAATTTTGCAACATATAACAGATATGGATGGAGCTTTTAAATGAATATATTATATAAAGATTTTAAGTGAAACTGATCTAAATTTTTTCAAAAAGCATTTTTCTACCGTTTTATGTAAGTGTAATCAGAGAATGATAATAAAATGTTTAATAAAAGAAAATTTAGATTATTTTACCTATTCTTTAAAAATTTTATTCAATATATACTCATTTAAAAACTGTAGAATTAGATATTGTTATTTTGAAGAGTTTATATATACAGCTCCGATTGAATATTGTTGCTTAGGTTGTTTCCAACACATATTATTATAATTTTATGCACAGTATGCTCACTAAAGCCCTTTGTCATTCTTCAAACTTTGAAACGTTTGTTACTATGTATATTCATAAGAGTGGTGTCTAGGCATTATAAAGTAGTCATGGACTACTGAATAAAACCATTTAGGGCACCAGTTGGTGAAAACTGGAATTAGCATTCCTATCTTATTTAGACCCATATCTTATTTTTCGAATCTTCAAATCTATCTCCCAAAGAAATTATGTTTCCTCTCGGTCACACAATGTTATGTCTCTCAATGGCCAAGAACTTTGGGATCCTCAAATACTATGCGAAGCTTTTGCCAAAACGTTTCGTTCATCAGAATGGTCCTTCACCATCCCTTTGGACTATATCATGGACCAGGGAATATAGAACTCAATAAGCCCTTTACTTTATCTGAACTAGACACAGCAATACAATCTACTAAAATTACTACCCCTGGATCTGATAAAATCTCTGCAAAAATTTTCAAAATACTTCAACCATTTTCTCAAAGAAAAATACTCGAAATTTTCAATAAAATTTTCAATGATGAAATTCCACACACAAGTGAAAGCATGCAATTATTCTTCTTATTCTAAAACTTCAGTTATCCAAATCTGTGTGATTTTAAATCTTACCTTCCTATCTCTCTAACATGTGTTCCATGTAAAATTTTCGAAAGAATATTGAGTTGCCAAATCTACAAATTTTTAATTAAAAATAAAAAACTTCACAATCATTTAGTTTTTATGACTTCTTAGGGACTGCCAATCTGCTATACAAATCTTTTTACATGATAAAGAAGCAGCTAATAATAAAAAAATGCATGATTGGAGTTTCTCTAGATATCAAATCGGCTTACGACTCAGTTTATATAGATGGCTTTGTTTAAAAATGCTTAAACCTAGGTATTACAGGAAATATTACACGTTTGATACATGAATTTTTTAAAAACCTCTCTTTTGAAATAAAATGGCGAAATTATCTTTCTTCCATCCAATATATGAAAAGAGGATTTCCTCAGGGGTCAGTTTTATCTCCTTTTTATTGACAATACTCACGGCAGACTTCTTCGAGACTCTATCTCAAGGAATCGAAGGTTTAGTATACGCAGATGATATTCTTATTTACGGTACTCATGACTGCATGATAGATTAAAAACAAATCTTTTCAATGCTTTGTATAATATTAATATGTGGTATCAATATTGGAAATTGGAAATGTGCTATGAAAAATGCTCTGCAATTAATTCATCTAATCTCAAAGGAGACATAAATTGGTCCTGCTCAACAAATAGTGGTCTAATTGAGTGGAAAAATCAAATTAAATTCTTAGGAATTACGATTGATGAAAGAAGTAATCTCCGAAATTATATAAATGAACTTAAAAACAGAGCTTATAAAAGAATCAATTTATTAAAGGTTATCTCAAACAAAAAGTATGGAGCTAGATCACATCACTTATTAAACTTAGTCAACGCATCTGACTGTGGTCTGTTTATAATATAGCAGCAGTATTCTAGCACAGTCAAAATCTCTCCTTCAACCATTAGAAGTATGCTATTCTCTCGATATGCTCTTCGAATAGCTCTTGGTCTTCCTAAATGGACACCAAATATTGTTCTTCGCAAAATTTCCTGTACTGAATAGATTCACTATAAATTCAAGAAAATCAATTTTATAACTTCTGGATTAATAAATTTTCCTTAAAAGATTTTTTGCCTATATATAACAGTATTTCAGGTGAAAAAAAGATCACAAAAATTGAAATATAAACAGGTTAACTTATTTCTTCAAAGTCTAGATGAATTTGAAATATCCCCTGATTATCTCATACAGTTTGTATTTCCACAGGAACCAGTGCCTGTCTCCATTTTTATACATATAGAAGACTTTGATTTTCATAACAGATCCCCCAAAAATTATCAAATACTATCTTTATTCGAATTATTTCAACAGATGCATCCAAGTCTACTAATATCACAGCAATCGCTGCATGGTCTCCATATCAAGCAGTTAGATTCCGAATTAACAATATAAACTCAATATTTACAGCAGAGACTAGTAATATGCCAAGCAATTGATGACTTAATGATTTTTAGGGTAACGAATTACATTTTCACTGATTGTAAATCTGTTCTTATGACTCTACAAAATGTTACAATAAGATCTCCTAAAACGCAAATCAAAGAAGTGTCTATGACGCTAACATTTTAGCCAATAACCTGACTTTCAAGGAAAGATTACAAATGATAGTGAATAATCGAACAAAAATAAAATTTTCATGATTCCTTCCCTCGGAGGACTTATTCTGAATAGAAATGAATTTTCTGGAATAATGGAGACAATAGCTTTTAATGCCGCTGAAAGTCTCAAAGTACTTCAATTCAATCAATCAATTAGATGACGTAAACAAAATGTAAAAGAAAATTTTTGGGTCAACTGTTCGTTCATTAGTTCTAAATAATACTCATTTCAAGTAGAAATGCTTTAAATTCTGTTTATTAGGATGGGAAACGTTTCAAAACATTTCCTTTTGATAATCAGTGTGATTTATTAAGTAACAGATCTGCATACTCACTGTCCAATTCAACTAAAAGATTCTTTAAGCTGGAGAGAATTAAAATCTTTAACTATAATGTAGTTGAGATAATCGTAATCATCAGTACAATAAATTTACAAATTTCTTTTGTGAACAAAGCTCTCCTTGATGAATGTAATAATAGTAAATAGATATCCCTAGATATCTCATTAAAGTTTCATCTCATTGATGGGGCTTCATCTCATGGTTTGGAGGAGGTCCCCTGGTCAACTTACATGGAGACTCATCCGTAATATAAGTTCGGAAAGGCAATCTCTTGCATGTGCTAGTATGCAGACAAGAAAAGCAAAGTTTATTTGATGATTATTTACACATCTTTACTGGGACCTTATTTTTACAATGACTCACCAACTCTTTTATTTCAGAAATCAGTGCTACTTATCTTTCCTTTTTATAAAATATCTTTTGAAAGAACTCATTACAAATATCTAGTGGTTTGAGCATTGTTGTCGTCGGTTTGAGTTCGCTAAAAGGGCATGGTGTATTTTACAATGTATTAAGCGTTATAGACTCAAATCTATTATCTTGGATTAGTAAATAATTTGTTCTATCTTTTCTAAAGACAGACAAATGTTTAGTTTTAGTTCATAGAGATTTGCCAACAATATCACTCATTCTATTAAAAGAGCATTTTGATTAAACACTGATGAGTAGCTCCAACTTGTCTAGGTAGAGTTTGAATAAATTTCCACTCGAAGAGATTTATTCAAGTGGCAAAAATGATGCATACTGTAAGTATCTAAATGACAATTAAGTTTCATAGCTGTGAGACAAACTTATAGCTATTTCACCCTTTTGAAACGAACGTTTTCATAAGCACATTTTTTATTAAAAAACATTGTTACAAGGATAATATTCTATGCCATGACATAAATGTTTGAGTTTTATGAGACCTCTACGTGTCAGAAGTTAAATTAGAATTGCATCTAATTATATAAGCTTGAGAGAGTTCTCTGTTTGGCCAAAAAGTAGTGATATTTTTTTGGTATTTTTTCTAACATCGACAGTTACATTAATATAATCCCATCTCACTGACAGTAATACACTTAAAGCTTATTTCTCTCAAGAGCAAATTCGAATTATAAATTTTTTTATATAATAATAGGTGATTAATTCACTAATCTCTCTCAAATCTTTATTTTTTCAAATCTTATTTAAAGATGACAGAAAAAAAATTTCGTTTTATTTAACAGAAAACTGAGTAAAGTATTAATAAAGAAAAACTTAAAAAATGTTAAATTGAATGTTACAATTTATATTAATGAGAAGTTATAATTGCAGAAGACTTATTATTTACTATTACTCATTTCTTATCCTTACAATAATTTTCTTTACTAGTAACAGAACGATCAAAATAATTCTGTAATAAAAGCACAGTCGTCATTTCAATGAGAGTTTTAGGGGTTAAATTTTCTGTACAAAATACTGGTACTCAATCAAGTAAAAAATAAAATTTGTACAATCCAAGTATTATAAATATTCTCTGTGAAATAAATGTAAAAAATGATTCAAATTTAGTGTATTGTATCAATTGCCATTACTTACGTTAAATAATTCCTGCAAGTCTTTTCTTTTGGTTTCGAACTACAAAATCTGACTAAAAGCTACAACTAAATTCGAGTTATTCGAGTTTATATATATATATATATATATATATATATATATATATATATATATATATATATATATATATATATATATATATATATATATATATATATATATATACAGGGTGTCCAGAAAAGGACTCCCTAATTTCAAAATTAAATATCTCGAAAACAAAGATCGATAGAGGAATGCAGTAAACGGTATGTTTATAGTGAAAGTTGTAAGAATTTTATACAGCAGTTTGAAATAATAGTTACATAAGCTGCAAATAGATGGCGCTGTAATCGCCATATGTAATGCATAGTATAAATAGTGATCCGAAGCCCAGAGCGATCAATTCCACTATTGAAACGTGAAAGGAGGATAGCATACCGAAGAAAGAGATTAAAACCATGTACTCCATTGAACAACGCGTTTTTCTGGTGCTAGAGTACCACAGGTTAAAAGAGAGTCCTACGGCAACAAGGCGCAGTTTTCAAGCACGATTTAATGTTCCAAAAGGACCCGATGCGAAAACCATTCGTACGCTCTTCGCCAAATTTCAACGAACAGGCAGCGCAACTGATGATCTAGTGGGGAATGTTGGCCGCAAGCAAACTGCAGTTACGCCTGAAAATGTCGCCACAGTTTCTGGAATAATTTAGCAAAATCCAATGTCATCAGTCCGTAAAATTGCATTTGTGACTGGTTTGAAGCGTTCCAGCACGCACAAAATACTGAGATAGTGCTTATGCATGTTTCCATTCAAAATTCAAACTCACCAGACCATACCCGTACAAGCTGAGCAACAAAGGGTTGACTTTGCTAATCAGATGCTCACAATGATTGATAGTGAAGGATTTGATGTGGGCTGCATCTGGTTTACAGATGAAGCACACTTCCACCTGAATGGATTCATGAATAGACAGAACTGGCGATTTTGGGGTTCCGAAAATCCATGTTGGTGTGAAGCGAAACCCCTGTATCCTCCTAATGTTACTGTGTGGGCTGCAGTATGCAGCAGAGGCATTATTGACCCTTTTTTCATTCGAGAAACGGTCACTAGTGAACGTTACGTTGCAATTTTGGAAGAATTTATCGCCACACAGAAAGTGTTAGAGGATCGACCACGTACTGAATGGTTTATGCAAGATGGACCCGACCACAGCGTACCGAACAAGTGTTTCGCTTTCTTGATGAATACTTTGGGAATCGAGTCATTGCTTCGGAATATCCCAAATTTACTGATGCAGGCATCGATTGACCTCCATATTCTCCGGATTTGACTCCCTGTGACTATTTTTTGTGGAGCACATTGAAAGACATTGTCTACCCGAAGCTGGACGAGCTTGAATCAGCGATCTGTGTGGCATGTGAATCCATTTCTGTTGAGACACTACGAAATGTGATGGCAAATTTCATTCTTCGTTTGCGCCACCTCTGCATTGCCAATGGTGAACATTTTGAAAACATGGTGATGTGAGTTTTTGCAAAGAATTTTATCATATGATTATTTCATTTATGTATGCTGATATGAGCTGTACCGCGTACAGCGCCATCTATTAGCAGCTTTTGTAACTATTATTTCAAACTGCTGTATAAAATTCTTACAGCTTTCACAATAAACATACCATTTACTGCATTCCTCTATCGATCTTTGTTTTCGAGATACTTAATTTTGAAATCAGGGAGTCCTTTTCTGGACACCCTGTATATATATATATATATATATATATATATATATATATATATATATATATATATATATATATATATATATATATATATATATATATATATGTATGTATATATATATAAATATATATATATATATATATATATATATATATATATATATATATATATATATATATATATATATATATATATATATATATATATATATATATATGTATATATATATATATATATATATATATATATATATATATATATATATATATATATATATATATATATATATATATATATATATATATATATATATATATATATATATATATATATATATATATATATATATATATATATATATATATATATATATATATATATATGCAATATTAAATTTTATTCTAAAATTGTTTCTCAAGTAAAAAAAAAAAAAAAAAAAAACGGTCCAGTTCGAATTTTGAAGTTAAATTTTCAAAGAATTTAATCTATTATTTTATTTTGAAGCTGTACGTTTTTATTTAGCTTGAAATTCAGAGAGCTTAAATACAATTGAATTAGTTTTTTGGACTGTCTTAATATTTCCATTCTACCTGTCAACTTAACTGCCTTTCAAAATGAAATTTCACACATTATTTTATATGAATAGCATTTGAAGAATAAAAGATAAAGTGACGTTAAAGTACTTGTGTCAGATTATCCAGTTCAAACTGACTAGTGACATTGGCTTCTTATTGTGTTTTATTCCTTTTGTTTGATTTCCTGTATTCTTTCTAAATGTGTATTGTTATTCTAACTTCTAGGTATTGGTAATGGTAGTCTTTTTTATTTTTTAACCTAGATAATTATCTTACTTCTTAGTATGAGGTTATCAATATGAAATTAACAAGAGCTATCAATAGGCGGGTTGCCACTAGTGATTAATGATTAATTTCATTTGCTGTAGATTTATGGAAAAGTATTTGATTACAAATTTGTATTATTGCTTTTAGGAAAGTAAATTATGAAGAATTTTTAAAAATGCTTCATTATTATTCACTTTTTCGGTTTTAATTTAAAGAAAAATAACTGAAATCAAAATACATTGTTAAATTAATATTTTCTGAATGCATTTTCAGTTATTGTAGATTCCAATCCTATAAAAAATCGGTATCTCAGAGGTAAAAATCGAGCCCACAAACTGTTAAACAGGAAGCAACAGTGCCAACTATTAACAAACTGTTAAAAGAATATAACAGCGCTTTCTTCACAGAAAAGCATTCCGATATGAAATTGAAATTGTTGCAGCAAGAAGAAAGAGAAATACTAAGCTAAACTTTCACAGAATTTGTTATTTATGTGTTATTATTTTATGTCCATTATATGTTATTTATTATATGAGTACTTGAATGATATGTCATGATTAAATTTTTAGGTGAATTAGTGTACTGTCGCGCAGAATTTAAAGCACAAATCATCAACAACGGATGAATTCCATTTAAACACCTGTCATCAACAACGGATGAAAAATAGCTGGATATCATCTTGGATGATGATAATGAATATTTTATTATGTGAGTCTTTTTTCTGTATACCAGATTTTATCAATCATCATGGCTGTAGAATTGTTAAATGGTAATATCTCTGGAACTAATGAACAGACATTTTTAGTAGGAGAGAGATCTAATAAATGCACTGGGGGCAAGAACAACCTTAGTTATTCATCTATTTTAAGTAATGTTGAGACCATTTTAGCAACATGCAGTCGAGTATTAACTTGTTAAAAGATGGAGTTGTGTGGGTTTCGAATATTGTGTACGGACCTAGGCCATGTGTCATAAACAAAACGGAACATTTTTAATCATGTGTTGTAAGAATGAAAGCTGACCTGGTTGTGTATTTACTACAACCCCATACTATCATATCGGATGTTAGACCTGTATGACTAATGGAAATGAGTTTCCTTCGGTGTTTCAAATATAGATATGTCCATTGTAATATGTGCACAGAGAAACAGATTCTAAAATGTCGGCAATGATTGCGCAAACATTTTTGCTTGGTAAGACATTCAGAAGATATATTGATTTCGTTAACAGTCAAGGATTTTGTATTAATATATGTCAGGATATATTGTGGGCAACATGCAGTCATACTTTGCTGAAATGTAGTGTCATGATGTCTTCGAAATTTAGTTTTGAAGTATTGGTTTTAACAAATCAGAAATGTAACTGCTGCTGATAAACGTATTATATAAGCAATTGGTGATAGAGAAGTGTATCTAATAGCACCTCGTACTACCATTCTAGGTATGCTATATAGTATGCTAGTGTTGAATGATGATATGCGTTCTCCATGATACCACCGAACACGAATGTGACCATCGTGATGCTATATATATAGAAACGGGATTCATCTAATATAACGGCACTCTAGGCAATAAGTTCGTCTTTAATCATAACATTGAAAAATCTCTTGTTTCTCGTGCTAATGTTAAAAGATAGCTGAAGCCTCATAGCCATTATATAGGCAGCCTATGCTGCAATAAATATCGCTCAGTTTTTATATTGACTCTTAATTTTATGCTAAAATCAACCTTTAATTCTACTTAAAATTCCTAACTAGATTGTATAGTACTTTGAAACATGTAAATGAGAAATGCTTTCGCTACTCCATTGTTAATGATGACACCACTAAGAACGGGTATGATAAAAGTACAATGATGATGAATCATGCATATAGCATTTGCAAATGTTTTATATTTTATTTCTTAATTGTGCCTCTTTTTTATTATTTTCTTTGTTTCCAAAATATTTTCAATTCTAACATTGCATCATTCATTTTTGTGATACAGTCATTTGCGACTACAAAAAAGTGAGTAAAATTAGCTGACACTCCTATAAATAATAGTATTTCTGGAAAATGTGGAATTTAAAACATTTTTCGGGAACTTTCTTTGCACTAATCAAACAAACATTTCATCATTACGAAAACTAATTTCTGCCTAGAAAAATTTTATTATTGTTATGTACCATTGTAATGGCATTTATTTATTACAGTTTCAGTCCATTAGCAATCGAGTTTTATTACTATTTGATTAGTAAATAATGATTGGAAATTTTCTGCTTTACTTCAGGACATTTTAAACCATGCACTGATTTCTCTTCTACTAACTTTGTAAAATTTATGTGTAAATTTTACTAGAGCTCAATAGACATGGCTGTTTGTATGTGTGTGCAATTATTGGCTTGTATAATGGTAAAGTTATTTAAAATCGAGAGTTTATGAATAATAAATTAAATTAAAGGGTATACCAAAACCGATATAAACTCCCCTTAAAATATTTATTTATAATGAAGCAAATACAATTTTGCGTAAAACTTATTAAACTTATTTCATTCTTAATTAACAGATGGCTTATTTTAATAATTTTTTAAAACATATGTATGTTTAGAAATTAGTAAAGATTATGATGAATAAAAAATAGGTTGGAAAAATTATTATTCTGTAATTTAAATACAACAGATATTGAATGCGAAAAAAATTAGCATTTTCTTTTAAAGATAAAATCAAAAATGAAAGTAATTAACTTTAATGCAAACATATACAACCACGATCAATTTGGTTCATCGGAAATTAGTGAGAGAGTAATTTTTTTGAATTGCATCAAAAACATGTGTTGCTCTCAAAAAATGATTAGTAAGAACTGTTAAAAACTGATTTTTTAATTACTTTTTACTTGATCAAGAAATGAACGGATTAATGAAACGTAACATTTTTCGTTTTCTCTGTTCTGAGCATGACATTTGTAATCGTTTATTTGTATCCTTTTTCTTAACTAAAAAATAAAAATTGTTTGAAGAAATGTAACTGGATAAAAAACTTAACATTTGATTAAATTGAATAAGCATTTGAAATTTTTGCGACATGTGATAGTGATTTTTACATTTTAAAGGAAGATAGTTTAAATAAAATAAAATTTTGCGTTTTTATATGTATATCATAGTTTTGTGGCAGTGTTCTTAATATTTTGATTAATTATTTATTATATTTTTATGGTTTATAATGCTATCTAAAATTTAGTTTTTATAGCTACATCGAGATAGCATAATACATATTTCCATCAAACGAATAAATCAGTAATTCCCAAAGAGGGTACCACCGCCCCTGGTGGGTGATGCAGCTATTCAAAGGGGTGCTGATTGCCCCAGGTGCATTTAGGTAGGGGAGATGAATAACTGTAAGGCTGATAGTGCGTGTATAATAAACTGATGGAAGTAACTATATACAAATGATGAATTGAAATTTAAAATCAAAAGTGGCCACCAACAATTTTGGCTGCAAAAGAAGATCCCTATAGCCTATCCTAAAATATAGTCTATATTTCAAAAGTTCTTAATTGCATTTCCTTCATCGTATTTAGTGAAACATTGTTTCAATGCGGTAACCAATTTCTTAACAAACAAAAAAGAAAAGAAACCAATTGCAAATAATCAATTGCAGTGATTAAATGTCACTGCTGAGGAAAATAGAGCCAAAGATTACTAAATTGGTAGCAGTACACTAGGTTCATCCTTCTCATTAAGATGACCTTGAATGTTGTTAATTTTTTTGCATTACATTATGAGTTTAATAAATAGTTTCCTAATTTCAAAGTTCAATGTGTGTGTGTTTCTAATTTACACTCTTCTTAACTATATTTTACGAAAAAGGTAGAAACCTAATACATATATATTTCTTTTTAATTGCTATTAAAATTAAAAAAATAAATTTCCAGGGAGCCCTAATTAATATTTTTTCTCGAAAGGGGGCGGTAGGACAAAAAAGCTCGGGAATCACTAGAATAAATCATCAAATCTGTAATCTATGGGGATTATATACCGTAAATATCTTTAACAAAGAAATATTTTTCTGTACGGTTATCTTTTCTTTTGTTTCTTTTTTAATTTATATGAAACACTTCATATTACTCCTTCCTTTAACAATAACTATGATAATAAAGCAAATTTATTTGAGTGGACGTGCTACAAAAACATTATTCTGATTGGGCTTAATTTCATTAAATGTGAATGAACTTATGTTTTTTTTCTTTTCAGAGTAGGAATTAGAAAAAAGCGTTACCTTTGGTATTGATTTCATTAACAGACAACGGCTCAGAATTACAACACAAAAATCTTACTCTAACTATACGATTCCTCTAAAATTGTTAACAATAGTTGTTATTGTTCTTTACAATTACCCCTTAAATACGTATATACAAATGCAAAACATGATTAGTATGATTAAATAAAATTTAAAACGAAAAACTTACTAAGGTAGACAAAAAGAAATAATATAAATAATTGAAATTAATAATAAAATGAAAATGTAAATATTAGTTTTAATATAATTTGGAATAAAAAAGGGAGCCAGGAAATATAAGACTAAATTGACAAAACAGGAAAACTTTGAAAAAACATAAAGTTGATCAGAAATTTATCCTTTTTTCATCATGTAACAAAAGAAAAGTTTTTTTGAAATTTGTTTGTGGGAGTTGTATGAGGCACTTTATGTGTGTCTATAGATAACACTTCAAATGAGGGAAAGAAAGACTGACTTATAATATTTAAGCATAAGAATAATCCAGAAAAAATTTATGAGAAACAAATGAAAAACTGTGAGAAATGCATAGCACGCTCATCGGTTAAGAAAAAATATCCCGGAATTTGCATTCATGAAAAAAGAAAGCTTCATAGAAATAAGTATAAGTATAAAAAGTTTGTAATATATAATTCGTATCTTATATCGAAATTTCCATAAATTTTGGTGTAAGATACTTTAAGGTGTGCGTTATTGGTAAAACTAATGAAAATATGAGGAATGCTTCTTCTGCAGTTAATGAAATTTTAAAGCCTTAAATATCGATAGCATAACAGTGTTTGCTAAATGTGTCCTGTAAAATAGAATCGTAAATCATTATTTTAAAAGAACCAAAAATTAAAAAATTTAACAAGGAATTGGCTGAAGGAACGTCATACATTGGTGATTGTTGAAGATATACGACTGAAAGCAACGTGCTGTTACATGTATTTGAGTCTGTAAGTAGTCAAGTTTAAGAAAGAAAAGTTTAATAAAAAATACAGCTATTGATGAAACTCTTCGAAAAATGCTGTATTGCTTCCCATATGCGATAAACAAAAAAAGCTTTGAGTCGCAACCATTCACAATCACAATGCGTTTTCTTAGAAAAATAGTTATGAGAATTTCTTAGAGAATTTAGTATGAGTTGATAGAAAACATTCATGGCTAAGTATGTAATATATTTCGGAAGATGTTTTGTCATAAAATGTAAAAAAATCGCTAGTTTTCAATGAAGTATATAATTTTGAAACTAACTTAAGTAAAGTCTAAATTTTGCTTATATCATATGATGAACCCTATTTATTTATTTTTAATTAAAGTAGCTTATATATATATATATATATATATATATATATATATATATATATATATATATATATATATATATATATATATATATATATATATATAACATTATTATGTTTTTCTTATAAATAATTTTAGGAAATAATGATGAATATAATATTGGTTTTTTGAATACTATTTTGACTAGCAATGCTATTATTAAATCATACGCTACTCTGAGAGAAGTGCTATTTTATATCAACGGCTAAAATTAGAATCAGTTTTTATAGTTATCTACGTTATAAATTTGAATCATAAAAATGGGATTTGCGCACTATATTAATTTCATCCCCTAAAAGATTCTTACCTATTTATAGTAATTTAACCTATTTAAAACTGTTTAATCTTCTACATAATTAACTGGAAATTTTATATCACTTTAAGTCATTAATCGATATAGTCACTTTAATTCATTAATTGATATAATTACTTTAAGATATTCTTATCATTTTAATCTTTCTATTTTTCTGACATATTTTAAATTATTTTTTACGATTATTTAAATAATGAGCTGTAAATACAAAAATCAGTTGCACAAGAATGCATAAACTTGGAATTGATTTTCAATATCGCACTTATCATCATAAAAATATCGAACTGTATGGGTAGATCATAATACTTTCTTTCATATGAGTTAAAAATAATATTTTCCCTCTTTCATATGCTAATTTATTTGTAAATAAAAAGGTCAAAATTTTTGAGGCTAAATGATTGTTCTTTTTGTTATAAATGAGATTTAAGACCGATAGATAGTTTACTTCAAAGTTAGTTACACGAAATTCATGAAACAAATTTTCCTTACAAAGAGCTGCATTGTTTCAGTTATTTAATTAAATTTACAATAAATAAAAAAAAACTTTTTAAGAAAATGGAAGATTAGAAAAAGAAATTGAAAAAGGGTGAAAAATTTAATTAGGAAATTGTTTCGAAAAAAAAACTTTTTCACATGCTTAAGTAACTGTAAATAAAATAATTGCAAAATATTTGAAATAGTTATATAAATTTATAAATATCACGGTTGTAAAAAAATTTAAAATCAAGTGAAACTTCAAATGATAGTAAATTATACAATAGAGAGGAAATCATAAAAAATGTTCTTTTATATTTAATGTAATTTTAAAAGCTTTCATTGGCATTAAATAACTGTGGTAAATATTCAGGAAAATTAAAAAATGATTAAAATACTGTAAAAATATACGCATAATGCAAAATTTTTATTCAGAATTTTTTTATGCTTATACTACATTACAATTTTTTTGCAGACAATGTTTTTTTAATTTAACCCCAAGACTAGGATACACTCTTAAAAGTCGGAGTATTAATGCATTTGCATTAACAATTAATAAAACTGATTCAAAAGCTTACTTAAAGTAATAAGAAACATATTTGAAATAATATGATGATGTAATATTAATAAAAATGAAATCAAAAATGAAAAAAAATTTGAGTTTTTAATTTGCATTTTTAAAATGCCTGTGTTTGGATATCGTTTCCAATTTTAAAAAAAAATAGCTTAAATAATATTAGAAAGTGCAAAAAGAAATAATTTTATGATATTAATGGGAAATTCTTTTTAAAGCAATAATTATTGACGACTGACTTTCAACGCAAAGCAGTTAATAGTTTTCAATTATGTTTTTTACTTATGTGTTCATGCTTTTCAAATGTATTTTCTTAACTTTAAAAATGAATTGTGAATAATTTATTAATTTTTTAGAGCTGTTTGTAAGTTCTTAATTTATTAAATGAGTGTACTAATTCAAGAATATAATGTTGCAATTTGTAAATATTAGATTTATGATTATAACAGAGCGTACCAAAAATTAAAGTATATTAGAAATTCTTTTTAGATATTTAGGCAAGTTAAATTTTAGGAAAACTTCCTAACGCATATTAAGGGAAAATACTTTGTATTTTGAAAAATAATTAGTGTTTGCACCCTAATTAGATTTTGAAACTAACTGAAATTCTGCGTATAACTAAAGAGATTAACATAGTTTCCATTTTCAAATATGTTTTGTTTCGTGGACATTTTACTTAAATGAGATAAATATAATTGACTGGATAATAAACAATTTATATTTTCTTGCAACTGGTCCTAATTACTGACTTTAATATTTTCATGAATTAACTGACTGTACCTAATATATTAATAAAACCGTTTCCTCTTGATAACACTGAATATTTAGAATAAAAAAATGCGCACTGGTAAGACGGTATTTTTCTTTCTTGATTTATGTGTTTTGTGTATAAGTTTAATTATGATTTGAAATATGTAATTGACCTACAACAAAAGTAATGCATTTTAAAAAGCAAATAGAGTATGATATAGTGTTCAGGTTAAGCAGAATAAAACTTTGTATCTCAAGGGAATTTAATCATAAGACTGAAGAACATTAGATATTTTCTTAATATCATTAAAATACGAATCAATCCATTCTAATTTTTATTTTGTAGTTTCTTGAGATAGAGCAGCGTATTTTTAGGGTTAACTGAGGAAGATAATTCAGAAAACTAACCGTACAAAAACGAAGTTCAGTGAATTGTCAATGTTTCTGTAAACGAAGATATATCATTATGATTAGATTTGGAAACATAACAGGTGGTTTATGAACAGAAAAAAATATCTTATTCAATTTTCAGTGAATTTTTAAAATGTGAAAGATGCTAAGAAATTATAACAACATAAAAGGAAAAGCAATATAAAATAGTATGAATTTTCAAGTAATATAAATGAAGTGCATACTATAATATAGTTTGCTTTTTGTAAATTAATTTCAAAACTTAAAAGCTTGTAAGAAATTTGGAAGCATAGATACTAAGAAATCACTACTTAACGACATCTCTCTAACAATTTCTGCATTTAAACGCATTGCATTTTTTGTGTATTGATATCCACTTATTGTTGCACATCCATGTGTATTTCTGGATATAAATATCCATCTCTTCAGATATACAAAATGGTTTCATTTAAACTTTCATAAATCAGATCTGGTGACTGAACTGGATGAGGTGATTGTTATGAAATTTGACTTGTGAACCCTATTTGAATTTCACTGAATAAATTTTAAAACATGTTATTTTTTGATATGTGGAGAAAAGTGATACTTAATATGGGAAAATGCTGCATTTATCATAGGACGTAACGAAAATAATATATTATTTGGATATAATATATTATTTGAATATAAAGGATATAGAATTTGGCACATGAATTATATTTGAGATACGCTGAAGAACTTTAAAAAATGCTGTTCTGGCATGTGAAAAAAGTGGTGTTTGTTATAGAAAAATGTTACATTTAGCAAAAGACGTGACAAAAATCGTGTTAGAGAACCATAAATAAATGTCGGATGTTAAATATGAGAATACCTTTGTGTTCAGAAGGAAAAGTAAACAGTTTTGATTTCAAAATGTATCAGTTTAAAAGAATGCTAACTTTTAAATATTTTTGAAAAATGTACTTATTTTAATAAATATTAATTAAAATTATTATATTAATTAATAAAAGAGATTAATTTTCAGCGGGGTTTGCTTTATTTTATTAAAATAAAATTTATTTATAAAACTGGAGGTTTTTTCTTAAAAAAATTCTAAAAATTTTTGAAAAAATAAGAGCATAAAGGATTTTTTATATTGTCCATATGAAAATCATTCATTTTATATTATCAGAAATATTTCCTTTCTTCCTTTAAATCACTAAGAAAGATAACATTTATTATGATTTGTATTCAAAATAACAAACTTTTTTGACATTGTAAATAAATTATTTATGGCAATTAATAATATAAAGACACAGTGGTTAATAAATAACTTTATGGAAAGTAAGAATAATTTTTATTTTTTGAGAAAAAAAAAACTTTTTTTGTTTCAAAAATAATTTGCACCACCGTTTCATTCAAAGTATACAAAGAAACACTAAAAGTCAAAGTCGCATAATGGTTGGGGCCTTTAATTTTGAGTGATTTCCATACATTTAATAACTATTAAATTTTATTTGATATATTATATTTGATCATTTTGCATTCATCTATGCATAGTGAATGCATATTAAATTTTAGCCAAATATTCATGTTAAAATTTATTAAGCATAATATTTTTTTTTACAAATCTATCACTCATGACCATGAAATCATTGGAAGCTCTATAAGTTGGAATGGACCAAAAAAAGTTGGCCTGCACACATTAAGTCTAAACGTTTTTATATGAATGCAGTGTCAAATAGTGCTGTTTATTGTAATTTACATTTGATTATTGTAATTGAATCAAATTTTTTTGTAAACTTCAATTCGAATTCCTTTGAGATTGTATAGGTTGTTGCTGTTTACTAATGACACTTGGGCAAGCCAAGCTCGCTGTGCTATGCGAATTAAGTCGATTGGGAGCGTCTTTCATTTTTAATCAGAGCACCATGTAGGTGAAAGTACGACTTTGCTCTACACACTTGCCATAGGTACCCGTTTATAGGGTAGGCAACCATTTACACCTCATTCATACAAGGAAAGGACAAAGACAGGATAGATAGATAGAGAGAGAAAGTACATCCATGTCCGAACCGGGATTCGAACCCAGGACCTCCTTATCCGCAGTCAGGCACGCTGACCACTAGACAAGTTGGTCGGCGATTGTATAGGTAAATTAATGCTTGAATGATTCGATATATGTAAATTTTACAGGAATTATACGCAATGTTACGCGTAGTAATATTTCAGTCTGAATACTTTTAGTTATCATATGCAGTCATCGATTTTATTTTAATTAAAAAATTATAAATTATGGAAAATAGAAATCTAAGTAGGTACTCAAACATATGAGAAAAATAGATAATAGGACATTTTAAGTGAGTCCTAGAATGGCAGACTCCAGCTCATTTGCATATGCATAGTTTTAGATTCAAAATGAAACTCAAACCTCCTTTTATTACGCGGCGAGATTGCCGGATGTTCCTGAGCATGTCTTTATCGCCAGCTTTGAATAAACAGTGACGTCACACAAAAGGCTGAGGAATGGGACTGAATGAGTCATGTAATGGCCTGGAAAATCACATAAACTAAAAGACAGCTTTATATAGAACAGTGCAAGTGAATTGCACTATGCCATTGTTTTAAATAATCCAATAGGAAAATACACTCAACAAAATCCATTAGAATGGATTTTCCATTGTTCAAATTATGACTTTTATTAAGAGACATAGATTTCAAATATCTTTAAGTATGAGAAATTTTATTAGTTTTCGTTGTGAATATCTATAGTGAATGCTAATCTATACATTAATATGTCAAATGTTTTTGAATTGGATATATAAGCTATAGCCATAATTTACGATTTAAAAGTTTTACTGTTCTAAATCATATGTTTCTGTTAGCATAAATTATGTTTTTCTATTAGCATACGTTTATTACTATTGTGTTATACAATCTATTTTTATTTTGGTAGTATTTTAGAATTTCTTAAAAATTTATGCAAATTTATACGTTTCAGTTTTAATTATTTGATTTTAAGTTATCACGAAAGACATTTTCGTATTCGATATAATTTTTTATTATAAAGTCTTTGATTTTCGTCTGTATCATTATATAATTTATGTGAGAGAGACATTTATGTTTCTGAAATAGTAGAAAAGTTTAATTTAAAGCAATGTGTTCTTTAGGAAGTTAGAATTAGAATCTTATATGTCGCAAATTTTAAATGTATGCGTTTCAGAAGAAATATTCAATCATGTTAAGCACTTCTGCAGTCTGAGATATTGAATATTGGC
The DNA here is from genome assembly GCA_037975125.1 of Latrodectus hesperus. Lineage (NCBI taxonomy): Eukaryota > Metazoa > Arthropoda > Arachnida > Araneae > Theridiidae > Latrodectus > Latrodectus hesperus. Next base: position 26,118,762 of record CM075854.1, read on the forward strand.
AACGGAAAAAATTAAAATGCTGTAAAATCATATTATTGAGGTACTAAATTAAAATCCTGTTGACCTTGTTTCCATAGAATAGGGATACATAAAAATTTACGTGCCAATTTAAATTTCAAAATTTTGCTTGGGGAAACATCTTTAAAGATTTAATGTTTCTCCAAGAGCTTCCTTCAGTAATTAAACCACATGCAAAATGTTTGAAAGTCAGTTGCCAATTTGTGAGTCCCAAGCACTGATCATTCGTTTCTTATTAAATTATACGAATTTTTGGAGTTTAATTTTTAAAAGAATTAGTATACAGAAAACTTTAAATAAAACGATTTGCATGATAATGAAAGATTTTTAAGTATATATATATATATATATATATATATATATATATATATATATATATATATATATATATATATATATATATATATATTAGGTTGTTCGGAAAGTCATTTCGTTTCTTATAAAAATGAAAAGCGTATAACGAATGAAGATTTAATTTAATTGCATATTGTCATTTATAGTGTAACTACTTTTGCCATCTTTCTGGTAGTAGCATGATTCCACACTCTCAAAATGGTTGGTTTTTACTAGCAAAAAATTGATCCAGTAGGGAAAAACGAAATTGCTTTCCGAACAACCCAATATATACATAATATATCTATGTATTATATCTATCCATCTCTCTCTCTCTCTCTCTCTCTCTCTCTCTCTATATATATATATATATATATATATATATATATATATAATTAGACTCTTATTTATGATCTGTGAATAATTCACTCATATACATATTACATCAATATTATAAAGGCTATTAATATTTTTACTAATAGAACTGAGCGAATCAGCTAAAGAAACGTGTACAAGATTGGTTCGTGTACACGTTTCTTTAGCTAAAAGAAACGTGTACAAGATTTTTTACTCTAAATTTTTCTTGAAATTTCAATGAAATTCTTAATGTTATTTGTTTAGATATATACTAGTATTCTCAGTATCATTCAGTGGTGTTTTTAATTTTCAGTTGAGTTTTAGAAGAATGAAATGTGTGGAAAAGAAATAGAAAAATACCTACATCACAATGAGCATTTTGTATCACTAGAAGAGTGAATAATATGAGTTTCGGTGGCTGTAAATTTTTTCGTGACATTTTTAAGCAAAATTACATTAATTTAACTAATAACTTATTTCAATATTATCTACTAAGTTTTAAAACCTATTTATTGTAAAATTATTTTATGAAGTAGATATTTTTAATACGTGCATGGAAGAAAGGTCATCGTTTTTGATATAATGCTTCTTTAAGTAAATTTTTTGTGTTACTCACATGAAATATTAGCAGCTTAAGTAACGCAAACTCAGCATAGGAAATCATATTCGTCAAACAAAAGTTAATATTAGTTACTGCTTTATTTCAACCTATTATAACTACGGTCAAATTCGTTGAATTTTGATGCAGGCCAACGATTGTAATTAATTTTGTAATTTTTCATTTATGGTTTCGTGTTTTTAGTTAATAAAATTCAAAAATTATACTTTGTTAAATATTTTATTAATAATTTCCTACAAGTTACAGAAACAAATAGCTCCACACCAACTTTAAAATTCTTTCATCGCTTTAACATGGAGCAGTATTTCATACTACCTGTACTTTTGAAATGCCTCAGTGAGTATTTTTTAGAATTGAGTTATTTTCGTTTGAGTAACGTCATCTATACAACTCAGTCCCAATTTTCTTTTATTTTAACACTTTTACTCATTCAATTTTATAAATGCTTTAGTCGATACTCTGACAATCAAACATGTTTACAAAATAATAAGGAAAACTACGTTAATCATTAGCAATTAAGCGTGATATATTAAATGAAGTAAATCATCGAAATATACAAGAACTATAAGCACGGATATTTCAACTTAAAATTTATTGTTGACTTTTTAATTTTTAGTATGAAAAGGCTGCCATTTAAGGAATGTAAAATATTTCCATTAAGAAATGAAATTTTCCCCAGAATTTCTGTATTTATAATTTTTTACAAGGCATTTTGTAATTAGTGTATATTTAAAACAAATGCACGTTTTCTATTTAACTTTAATATTTTTACCTCTTTGTATTTCAAAATATTTTTCTCTTTTTCAAATTTTATCGTTAAAAATAGAGTGTTCGATGAATTCCGATGAAGCTACTGCTTTATACACTCTGTAAAATGTTTCCAAAGTTTTAGTTGTTTTATTTTAAGGCACATTATTTATGTTACATTAGAATCTGGTGAGTACATAATAATGAGAAAGATAAAGATTAATTTAAAAATTTTAGAAAACATTGTTTATCAATTTTCTATATGTGTATTTAGATTATTATTTTACACTCATTTTATATGCATTGTATTTGGCAAAATATATGTTTGTTCATTTGTACTCTTTTTATAAGATAATTTATGAATTGATTAACAAAACTTCGTTTGTAAGTATTTAAATACATTTTAGTTTTCTTGTCTGCATGTTTACCTATAATTTTATTACTCCAAATAATAAAATCTACAAATAATTCCTTTTTACAATTTTAAATTTGAAAATAAAGCAGAATTATTTAAGGAAAGGAAACACGCATTTCTAAGCATTTAATGAAATTTCTTTATATAAAAAGCTTTTGCATTTTCCGCAAAAGTCATCATACGTCATTGCTTTAATTTATAATAAGTGTGTACCTTTAAAAAAGAAATCTTGAAAATTTGCGGTTTGAATCGTGAACAATGAACCTGGAAATGCTGTGATGATTATAGAGGATGAGACAATAGAAAAAGATAATGAATGTTTATGAACATCATTATGAATAATCAGCAAATTAAACTTAATTTCTGTCACTGCACTTCACTTACGTTTAAGATGACTCATCAAAAATCTTTTTAAACGGTCACGTCATAATTTACCTCATAAATTAACTTATACAAAAAAGTTTCTGTACAGTACTTTTATATGACTTGAGGAAGTAGAAAATTTTTAACAAAAGTATCTTGGGAAACAATTTACAGGAAAATTCGGTTCAAGTAAACATGTTATTTAAAGATAAATTATACGTGTTATTTTAGAATTTGTTGGGATAGTTTACAATTTTACAGCTAATTTTTATTTGAAATAAGCTATTATTCTGTATAGGTTGGAAGAAGGGGTTAATATGTGAGGTAACAATTTCATTCTTATACTAAGTTTCGCATCTTTATCCTTCCATTTAATAACTGGTGTCAAAAGTTTTCTACATGTTTCAAAAATATGAAAATTTTCAGTTAATAGAATAAATATATGCAACCAATTACAATATTTCTTACAAAGTTATACTTTGTTTGATGAAGCAAATACAAATGTATTATTAAATCAGGAATACGAAAAATACTAGGAAAAAAATCAACAGATACCCTTAATTACTGTATTCCTAATAACAGATATTACTGATCACTATAGATATTCCACACAGATCACTGTAAATATAAATTATCTGGATTGAATTGAAATAATTTTAAAATAAGAATTATTTTAATTGTTTTGTCATTTTTTTGTTTTGTGTATTTTCCTTTTTGAAAAACGATAATTTTAGCAAAGAAATTTTAGATTCATATTCTTTAAGTTAAAAGTTCTAAACCTGTTGTACTGAATTATATTATTATAATCAGTAAATTTTTAGGAAAAAAATGTATCATGCATATTTATAAGAAAAAGTTTTGAACTAAAAATAGTAAAAAAAAACTTTTACTCGTTAAAACTGGTTGAAAGCGGGCAAAGAAAAAAGTTATAATCTCGCAAAGCTGTTGAATAAACAGCTCAATCTTTCGATGGGAAACAGCTCAGATGAAAAAAGTAACGCTTATGGAAGAAGCTATAGGAAAAATAATAAACTTATAGCTGTGTGTTATTGAAAGTTTTAAATGTTTTCGTTTTTAAATTCATCAGGATAATTATTATATCCTTTTGATTCCAATGCACATTCCTTTATTTAAATATCTGATACATTTTGGTACATCTTCTTAAACTTTAGTCTTTTTTTTAAAGAAGTAAATTTATTTTCTTGAGGATTATTAAAGAAATGCTTTATTTCTTTAAAGGAAATAACAAATGTTATACTAGCAAATGTAACAAATATATAATTTTTGATATTTTTAAGTAAATAACTAATGTAAACTATTTATGTTTAGAAAATAAATAATTTTAAATAAAAAGCTTTAGGTGACCTTTACTCAGGTCAAACTATTAGCTAAAAATTATCCTTATTGTGATCACACAATTGCTTAAAATGTTTAACTGATTTCTCTAGACAAAAGTTTTTAAATAAATTTTTTCACTACACATATAACTTTTATTTAAAGTTGCAAATGTAATGAGTAATATATAAAAAATGAATGTACTTTATATGGAGTCACATGTAGAGTATATATTGATGGAAATAAGATATCTTAAAAATAGTGTTTTTACAGTTTTTAAATTTGTTTGCATAATTCTTAAATTTTTAAGATATTTTTCAATCATTTATTAATTTGTTGTGAGTTAGATGTTTACATGAAGTAATATATTTATTTTAAAGATGCGAAAAAGAATATTCTTAAACATAAGAATGATAATTATTATTTTATTACTAAACTAGAAATTTTGTAAAATAAGAATATAAAATTAATTAAGAAGAATTTTGAGGCATATATCTATTAAATTCACTTACAATGGTTAATTCTATTTATTTCAGAAACAAAAATCAATGTTTATATTTTTGCAGAGGGTTATTTTTTTCATGAGAAAGTTTGAACTTTGTCGATGTTATTTTTAATTAAATAAGCTACGAATTTTTCATGCAGTTGTCTGATGCTGTTCAAGATAGAACGTAAATATTTCATTTGATAACTAACCAGTTTTGGTAACTTTTTTACGATTGAATTTAGAGTTCTTAATGTAATAATAAATATTTACATATTAGTCTCGTAGGGTAAGATTATATACTGTTTTCTTAAAAGATATTACACAGATTTTTGGTAGATGATCAGATCCAATTATGACCTTATATTTGTACAATCATGCTTATTTATTTCAAAGCCTGTTTGGAACTTTTCAGTAACTAAGACGACAATGTTACAAACCCTAAAGTCTTCGGACTCATATGATGTACTAATGCCAAATTAACTGTGCATGTCAATCAGGCTTTAACTCTTGCATGTTAGTTATTCCTCACATGCCATTGTAAGCGGTAGTATATCCATGGCACTTAATTCATCTTAGTTTCCGTAGAGTATATTTTTAGTATCCCAGTTACTCCAGTCACAGTTTATGTTAACGAAACACATATTGCTTTATTGATCACGGCAATATCACATTTTTCAACTCCTGAACTGTGGGTCCCGGGTTCGAATCCCGGTTCGGGCATGGATATTGCTTTCTTTCTCTGTTCTCTCTGTGTTTCTCTGTCGTTTCTCCTGTGATGATGAATGAATATGGCCCACCCTATAAACGGGTTTGTGGAGGTATGGTGCGGGCAACGCTACTCGTCTCCGTAGCTTGGTTCACAGGTGCTCGCTGAATAACCACAAATGAGTAGCCGTTTCTGGCTTTGTTGAGGCATATGGTTCGTCACCCAAGTGCCCACCGTTGGAAAAAAAATTAAAAGATATTACTTACAAAAATATTAATGAAAATTAATTACATCATATTAATGAAAATATGTTTTACAAAGGCTATATTTTGAATTTTCATACTCACTATATTATTAGCACCATGTGCGGCTAATTCACTGGCTATTGTTATTTTGAAATTGGGTTAAATGGTGATCATAAGTATGTGACACGACTCTATATGCTTAAAAATTTTGAAATATTTTTATTCGCAAGGCCAAGGTTTTGATACAGCCATAAGATACGTATACTGTTTGAACACACATTCATTTTTGTATGCACATTTGTGTCTATTGTGGATCAAAAATTAATAAAGTTACTTGAACTTTGCGGTGTGGATCTTCAGTTCATGCTTATTTGAAACTGCTTCGAAATATGCATCTTAATGAAGAGCTCAAAGAAAGTTCATAGTGAGTGAGAGGTCACATTTGGAGCATACTTCACGTTATTTTTTTATGTAAAAATTATTCATAATCTTATAGCTTATAAAATACATCTGCATAAATAGAGTTTAATATATTAATATTTTGTTCTCTAATTATTTTTGAACTTTCATTTCTAAAAACTTGTGCAATATTTAATGGTGGAAAATATGCTGTCATAATTTATCCTTAATAATAACCGCCTTAAAATAAATTTACAATGAAAATCCAAGTAATTTTTGAGTGTAAGGTGTATGTTACATGTTATTACACAAAGCATTTTTTTTGAGACAATTTCTTTCCTTTATAAAAAACATATATCAAATAGATTTTATATAAATGTATTTTAAATTACTGCTAAATGTCGATTTATTTTCAAGAAACTTCTAATGCCACTGGAATTTCTACGATGGTAACCGCTGAATAAATATGTTTACGCTCAAAAATAGTTAGCTAAGTAAGAAATTAAGTCAAAAATATATCAGAGAGTAATAAACTATACATTTTTAAGTTTATTTATTACGCTCTACAAATATTGTTAATCTCTCATTTCATGCTTTCTCTTAAATATCAAATGTATCTAGGGTCATTTTAAGGTGTGTTTAAGACTATTTAAACAGGTATTAGTATCAATGGACTCAATGAATAAAAATAATTTAGTTTTAATGTGAGACTTGTATTATTTCATTGAAAAAATTAGTTTTGAATAAGTCTAGCAATAGAAATTAGAATGACTTTATATATAGATGCTATAGATTATACATTAAAAACTACTATTTTCTACAGTTGATCAATAATTTTATTTCGTACATTTTATAAAGATATCTTGGCCTTCAGTTACTCTCCTGTATATGTCTTTGAGAAATATACAATTTTAGACATAATTTAGCGTCTTTTTCAAAGTAAACTTACATTTTGTATTTGAATTTTAATTGAATTGATTTTGAATTGAAAATATTCTCGAAGATATTATAAATGTTTATAAATTTGCGATGCTTTAGCATTTAACTAAAACAATATATGTAATTGAAAACTTATTCTTGTATGAAAAAGATAAATATAGTTGAAGTTTGTTTTGTGCTTCTGAAATAACTGTAAAAAATTATTATTTTGAAGAAATTAAAAAAATCGGGTTTTATTTATTCCGTAAACTAAATACTAAAGCTGAGAGGAGTAAAATATCATGTGTTTATCATACGAAGTTTTCTATTTATTAATTATATTCTCTTCTGTAGCACAAGTTTATATGGAAATATATTATTTGAGCATAAAAAATATTTATTTAAAAGTTCGATTCATCATTTTTTGAAGAAAGCAAGGAAATGTGAAATATTTTCTTTTACCCTTCTTGTCTTTTATCATCCATAAATAACAGAAGGTCAAATACAATATATTCATTATTCATGGTTATACATATTTTCTTCATTTATAACGTTCAAGCTATGTAGGCAGAGTAGATAAATAAATACGAAATTTAGAAAAAAATATTCGTTACAATCAACAAAAAACTGTTAAATTGAAGGGCAGTTTATATGTCAATTTTCATTGGGGTTTAAAACAAAATCCATTTTATTTAAGAAACCACTAAATTGAGATTTGTAAGGTTAGGCTTTTAACATATTTATTTTTAAATCACTCACATACATTATTTATGAAGTATTATAAATATTTTAAACAATAATGACAAATATTAAAAAATATTCTTATTTCTGTTTTCTGGCAAACATTTTAAATAATAGATATTTATTACGTACAAAATATTTATGCAGATTATTTAGGAACTTTTATTGTGTTTTTTTCTCCTAAATTTTAATACGAATTTTTTTTAAAATTTTATGTTTTCGATGGTTTGATAAGCCAAACAATAAAGAACAGTTTGCGGATTCTTTTCTTATATTTTACAATAATTTTTGCTAATTGTTAAAAATAATTAGAAAAAATAGAAATTTTTTCAGTATCCGTGGATTACACTTTCAAAGTGTTAGAATGTATAAGCAAGTTTCTCAAATAAGTGGAATTTATTAATTAGATCAATGTGTGTGTGTGTGTGAATTTTTGAATTACACTTAATTAGTAATAATATATGAATAAACTTGCTAGAGTATTGACTTAATTTTAAAACATTAAATTTAAAATTATGTATATTTTTTCGTAAAACATATATGATTGAAACAACTACATTTAGATAACATACATGTTTCCAAAAATAACATTCGAAACTGAACACCATAAATTCCAGAAGAAATAAAAAGAACTTCAACACACATGATACATTTTTTATTCAATATTGAAAGGATCAAATTGCGATAAAAAATAAAATTCACATAATAACTCACCCTTTGCGATATAAAGCGAGATCATGGAAGTTTTCGAAGGAGAATTTTCACACTATATTTATAGTCTATGCAACATTTTTCATCTATTTTTATGAATACCTTTCAACAGTGTTTAAAGAAAGGAGAAACTGATATCTTCAGAAAGATTCCTAGCCTTGATTGATGCTTGTTTAAATAAAAGATCGTATATCAGGAATTGAAGTATTATCGTACCTAATTTTAGGTTCACCTTTCAGTCAGATGTGATTTGTTTATTATGAAAAATGCTTCTTATTTTATGCATCTTTCATAAATCTTAGTTCAAAGCAAAATTTATCTTTTATTAGACATCTCAGCTTTTACAAAAGAAAAAATTTTTTTTGGCAAGTTATATATATTTGGTTACGTTTAATATGAAATTAACTTAAGTTATTGATTTTTTAAGGAAACAAAAATAAGATAAATTACTTAAATATAATTTGTGCTGATATGGGAATATTTATTTATGACATATTTTTCCTAACAAATTATTTAGTGTATTAAGGTAACTTTTTGAATTTTTTTGTGAGTCAATAAAGCTTTCACAGCATTAACTTATTTCGAAAATGCGTTATGTCAAATTTTGTTGCATGAATGTAAGTTGCTTTCAATTGCATTTCCTTATTTCCCAATTTATTCATAAATTTTTTATTATTGAAATATATAAATTCGTGGAAGTGCATGCCAAATTATTCAATAAAGTAGGATATAAATACAAAATTTTGAACTTTTGTAGCTTTGAAAACATTTTATGTCATTTGAAAAGTTTTCTTTTTTAGTGTAGAGTCATGCTTAAAACTACTAACATCCATTAATGCCCGATTAGAGTTCTAAATGCTGATTCTTATTTTCGGAAAACCCAATTATAATTATTAAATTTAAATGTATTCCCAATTTATAAATATATATACATTCTATGGTTTATTAAATATTTATCTAAATTTGTGTTGCTTACAATGTTAATATTTGCAGGTAACAAATTTAGTTACAATTCATTTGAGTGTTTTTTATACATAGTTTATAGTAATACCATTTACAAGGTAAATTTTTCATCCAAAAAATAATATAACTTTTAAAATTATTTTATTTAGAGTTATTTTTTAATTACGTCGAAGTAGAATATTTTGTTTTTCTTTTTATTAAATGTATTGAAATTACAGTCGCAGTGGAAAATTTGGATTTTCATTAGCTTGATTTTATGTAGTCATGGGTATTTTTGTAAAATCTGCTTAGAATAAATGTTACGGTCTCTCTTGTATTTTGTTATACTAAGTAAAATGAAGCAATAATTATTTTTAGAATAGGCATTTTTTAAATTAAATTTATGACAGCATTTTGAAAGGTACGATTATAAGTTCACTGTAGGATGTGATATATAGATTTCTTAGACTATTTTTATATCTTTAAATATTTTTTATTTCAACTAGTTTTATCATAAAACTAGATTAACTAGAATACATTATATTACATAGCACTTTAAAAATTATTAATGCATTTTTTATTGCATAAGTAAAGATAATTATTTTATGATATTTTTAACTCATACAAGAATTTAGTCAATAGATGTTCATTATAGGAATGATACATTTATTTTAACTCATTCTTAACATATTTTATTATGAACAATAACAAACAATAGTTTCTAATTCTATGTTTACAAAATATTGATATAATACTAAAAAACCCCAACTGCCACTCGAATTTAAACTTAAATTTATGATTGCTTTCACATTTCATTCATAATTTTGAAATCTATACACTAACATAACAGCAAAATAATATGAAATTATATATAATTGGAATTTTAGAAAAATGCTCCATTTGTGTTAAACCACTTCGATTTGAATGCATATAATTTCTGTAATGAAATTAACGTTGTTAGTTTAAACTTATTATAAATATCTTTTAATGTAAGAAATGAATACATTAATTAAAATGGAAAAGGACCTTTTTACTAAATAATCCCATGCATCAGTGATTTCGATAAATCTTTTCACACATGAAGCATTGATAAATATATTATATTTATTTTTTAATAAATATAATATCCTATCAATATTATACCCATACTTCTTATTTTTATCAATAGAAATAAAAATTATTTGTTTCTAATACTTTACAATAAACTTATAACATCACTAATTACATACAATGAAGAACCATCACATCAAAAGGAAAATGTGTAGGAATTAAAAAAAGATATTGAACTGCTTAAAATTTTACATGCTCGTAACTTTCTCGAGAGATTTCAGTTGAGTTGAATAATTTAAATAAAATCTTTTAAAGATAATGTATTTGTTTACTTTAGTTATTTTTCATTTTTTATTACCACATAGATGTCTTTCTTTTCACTTATTTACGAACTAGTATTCCCTTGTTTTTATTATACCAATTATATTTAAATTTTATCCTTTAACTAAGGCAATTTTCTTCTAGTATTGTCAACTAATTTTTCATATAATGTTTTGAATATCTACCATTTTATTTACAGCGATAACATTTAAAATGTCATGAAATTAACTGCAGCCTAACACTTCCCCATGCTTTTAACTTTTAATCAATCTAGTTCTATCATTGTATAATTAAATAACCACTTATCTTTTTTAATCTGTTATTCATTTAGGAATTTATTTTTTACTTTCATTTGATATGATTTTTTAGTCTTTAATGTTCTTCAGCCTTTTTGTTTTAGAAAATGATGATTTCTAAGTTGTCTTTATTCTTTATGATTTTACTTTATGTACTATGTCTTAATTCACTGTATTTGGTGTCTCATTTTTTATCTAGGATATAGGAGTAGAGTATATTTGTGAAATGTTTCCTTTACTGAACAATCGCATGAATTTATTCAAAATGGTTTTTCCTGTTGCCTCCTATTACCTGACGAGGAAGGTTTGAAATTATCATTAGTCATCTCTAGTTTTGTTATACTTGTTTAACGCATGTTATATATATATATATATATATATATATATATATATATATATATATATATATATATATATATATATATATATATATATATATATATATATATATATATATATATATATATATATATATCGAGCTTAATTTTAATTTATAATTCCTTTTACAGTAATATAACTCAATATTCATTTTCAAAACTACCTTCTTCACATCTGTTTAGGTATTTATACTCAAAATTACCTTTATTTTCCGTTTCAACAAATATTTATTTGAAATATACCAGCAAAACCCATCCTAATAGCGTTCAATAAATTGTATTGTTTTGAAGGCCAAAAATCTAAATTCAGGGTTAATTAAATTTACTCACTTAATTAGTTTTCTCATGTAATTATCTTAATTTATACAAATTGTTTTATAATTTAATATATCCTAAGTATTTTTCTTCATATTCCTCTTCACAAAATGACTAACACACACATTCAATAAACATTAACTAAAGTGAAATTACCATGACAAAAGTTAATTCCCTTTATTAAATTTGTGAAATACATTTAGAAACACACTGAAATCACTTACCCAAACTTATCAGCTTAAAATTTTCACTTGTAATTTCATGTCCAAAGAGAAAAAGAATAGAAGAAAACTTTCTTCTAGAGTATTTTTTAAATACAAAATATATCATTAATCAACGCTAAGAATTCGTTAACGTTAAGATTTGATTCATTAAAAAGTTTCTGTTCCTTTATATAAGCAGATTAAAAAGGAGTGAATTTATTTTTAACAATGACATAAGGAATTGTGCTTTTGGAGATTAAGTACAAATTTGAAAGTTGTGAGAGTAAATATTTATCTAGTGTTTCTTACACTAAGAAAATTTTTAAAAGCAATTCTTCATATTAAGGGTTGCTAAATATTTGGATTTTACATATATGTTTTTATTTATAAATACACATACACATCTATAGTAAGTAATAACAGAAAATGGTTTCCATTTGAAATTGGAAAAAAAAGACGCTTAAACGTAATTTACTTTAGATTTAGCTTATATTTTTTGTTAAAGCGTTAATCTATAAGCCACTGAATAAAATATATAGTTAGTCTGCAATTTTCATGTATATAAAATGTAACCAGTGACTGTTATTCGGAAAACTCGAATGAAAATTTGTAGCTTAAATAGAAATTAAAATGAAGCTAAATTTCATGCGACAATATTATATTGACATTTTCAAATATTATTATATTCCTAGGTAAGATATTAAATATGAAATTTTTAAAAAGTTACTTCTTGTTTCAGTTAAAACGCACACCCACATGGTTAATTTTTTAATTGAATTCCCTTACAACAGTAGATAATAAACTGCACTAACCTAAAATAATATTTTAATGAAAATTATTACAATTTCTTATAATATTGACAAAAAGTTTGAGTTGTAATGATTGTTTAAAGAATGATGATTGTAATATTTTAAATGTCAAAGTAGAAAATTGGGGACCACATAATCCATTTAAATTTTCTTATTTTGCAAAAGGAATTTTAACTTACATTTTTAAAATAAGAGCCTCAAATTTTAAATTTTAAAAATATTTTTCATTTGAAAATGTACACCTGAGACTAAATGCCGAAAAATGCAAGCAATATGAAACTTTCTTAAGTATCCTGTTAGTCTGTAAGTAACACAACGCAAGATAACTCAAAAGTATAAATTTATAGATCTAATCATTCTCATTTATTTCATTTTCAAATATATTTTGTAGTATTTCACGCCTTATAGCATCTGTATTTTTGAAGTGATACTTTGGCACCTGAATTTTAAAGATTAATCTGTAGGTCAACAATGAAATACAAATCATCATTATTTGATTATTTTATAAAACTTAATTTTAAAATAAAAAGTTGTCAGTTGGGATTATACAGTAATTAATTTTTCAGTTTACAGATGACTAATTTATCAAATATTTCGCTTTCATGGGATTAATAATATGTGTTATGAACAGCTTAGTGTCATTGGGATTAAGACAAAAAATGCAATGTCAACTCTTAATAAATAAGAAAAAAATACCCTTGAAAATTTTTGATTTTCTTTCATTGATTTGATATTAACTTATATTTTATAAATCATTTATTTCCCACGACATGAAATAAATATTAAATTTAAGCACACTTGTTTAAATTTACTTATCTGCATGTAATGCTTTTCATATTTATATCATTTGTTTTTAAAATTTTAAATTTTTTACAATAAAACCTGAAGAAACAATCAATTTAAGAACTACAATTTGTATTATTATTCATAAAATTGTTAATTTTTTTATAAATTTTAACTGATTATTATTGAAAAACACAGTAACTGTCTTTTAAAATATTGAACATTCTTAACGAAGGCATACTATTGTTTCATAAAGTTTGTCATTTTTGAAAGAAATACTGTAACAAATTAAAATAATTTAATTTAATGAGAAAAAACAAATTGCAATGTGCAACGAAATTCGAAACTGTGCAAGTCCTTTTATTTTGATACGATTCCTATTTATTCGTATTTAAAAAATTTTCAAACTACAACTGGACTTATATGCTTGGATGTTTATAATCAATTATTACGTGTTTGTAACTAAACAAACCCCTTTTTTAATGATCAGATTTTAGAATGGCGAGGTTCTCTTCTTGCTAGAGATAGGTCGTAGTTTCAATAATAAAGCTTCATAAGAAATATTTTACTTTACCAGAAATTAATAATAAACTTAATTAGAGATGAAATCATAAATGGTAGAGATTTTTGATTTCTTTGATAATACTGCATTGTTATCAAAATTCTTATTTTTGAAGAATGATCTTCAAACGGAACTAATAGTAATGTTCTATAGATGTCATAGCTGTGAATTAATAGATGTAAAAGTGTGCTTTTTTACAACAAGAAAAATGTTGTCAGAATTAAAATGTTTCAAAATAAAATATGAGTTTTTTTCATTTTAACATATTCACTTGAACTGTTATTTTTAATTTAATTTATGATTTTTAGCATCTGATTTCGTTTGCATATTTTTATGTGGAAATTTATATTTTTAAATATATATTTAAGATATATTTAAAAATATATATTAATATACCAAATTTTACTATATTATATATATTTAAAATATAGTCACATGTGCTTAGCATTCCTAATATAATAATACGTGATAACTAAACAAAGTATCTCACACTGTTTTTTATTGATGTCAACAAGAGACTGGGGAAAGTATTTAAGATATGTATAAAGAAATTTAATTATTTTTTTTCTCTTTAATAAATCAAGATTTAAAAAAATTTCCTCAAAAGTTGAACATTTAGAATTTTTACTGTTGCATCGAAAGATTTTCGAGACATTATTAATTCTGATTCATCCATCTTTCTATATTGTAAATATAGTTTGTTTTAAACTTTCAATTAATAATCTTATAGTATCTGAGAAACTCGGCATTATTGATCCATATTATCTCGGTATTACTTGACATCAGGAAAGAGTCGAATAATAAAATATAGCATTCAATAATATTATGCTTAAAGTGCTTAACGAAAAAGGAATTATATGCGTGTAAGACTATTTATTCATATAATTGTTATATGATGACTATTATTTCTAATTTTTAAAACAATTTTAAGATGTAACATTTCTTCAATATTTTTTAATTTTGTGCTATATTTCAATAGTAAAACTGACAAATGAATGTTCATATATTTCTACAGTTATTACACTGTTATAATTTCACTTGTCATTTCTGAAAATAATAAAGGAAAATTAATTTAATTATTTTTATGAATTTTTCTTAGAAACAAATAGCAGTCTTCTTCTCGTAATACTAGCAGCTTAATTTATTAATATTTCTCGAGATATTTTACAGGAAATGTAGTCTATATTATCCTATAAGGGTAATAAATACTTTTGTTTTGCGATTAAGTAGGAATTATTTTTTTATAAAAATATATGTGGGATCGAAAGCGCCACCAGAGGGCGATTTACCTACAGTTCCCAACCTGACAGAGAGAATGAAGGAGTCCAGAAAAAAGACAGGACTCGTTAAGAGGCGGAACCTCATTTCTGACGATCTCCAACTTTTGTTTGGAATTTTCTGATGTGACGCAGTGTGCTGATGAGCTCTAATAAATATATGAATACTATTTTCTTGTAATTTTAAAACCATTATTAAATAATTTAAACTTCATCTGTAATTAATTGTTGATAATGACGCGAACCCACATAAACAGACAAATATGGAAATGGATTCATTTTAACGATCATGATTACAAAATTTTTCCTACTAATAAGTACTGTTTTTCATAACAAATGACAAAATAAATGGCTTATTTGGATAAGAAATAAATAAGACGTTTGTTTGTTAATTTGTTAACATAATTATTTCATAGCAAAACATTAGTAAGAAACTTAATCGCTTCAAAGTAAATCACAGTTTAATGAATTCTTTATTAACAGTTTAATGTGTGCGGTTTATCTTTGAAGAGTTCCAGGGGATCACTTCCATGCCATCAGAATATGACCCATATCATAATATTATCACTAGATAGTTGCACACCGGGAATAAAGAATGATGGATTCATAGTTTCGTGGTATTCTCGCAAAATTCAATGAGCAAAATTATGTGTGCCGTGATTCATCCGACCTCATTACTCTTTTCCAACAACAAAACTTCTTTCTTGACATACTGGAAACGAATTTTTATACTTCAGGCAGAAATGAGAGGATTTCTCAAAAGGCACTCGACTATGTATTTCTATACTCTGCAATCCTTTTACTGAAATTCGTTGAGAAGAAACTTTGTTCCCGATTTTTGTCATTTGTAGAGCAGTTGAGTCCTTGTTTTGCTATATAATTCGTCGGAGACGATGCCGAACACATTCTCTGCAAATATAATCGAACCGGTATTACGTCTTTATACAAGGACTATAAATTTTGTTCCACAAAACTGTAGATTCGAAAATGGATCCATATCTGATTGTGCAATGTTGGTGGAATTACTTTTCCTGAATTTTATTGAATAATATGTTGAATATTATGGTTTGTTGCTAAACCCTAGAAAAAGAGTTTACGATCATTATATTTCTTTTATTAAAAGAAAAGAAAATTTTTTCAAACGTTTTTCCACATGTCTATCTTAATTATTTTCCCCTTAACTTTATTATTTTCAAACCCTGACAAATAACCATTAAAATAATATATTTTGCCATGAAAAGTTGAAAACACATTGTTTTCGACTGTAATAAATTCTCAGATTTACTTTTTTATGTAATTTTAGAAGATCAATTATTATCAAAGAGGTTTAACATACATTTCCTTAAATTCAGTAATTCTGAAAATTTTTATTTCTTTAGGAATTTTATGAAAATATTTAAATTGGATATAAAAGTATTCGTCAACAATAATTTCAAATCATTTTATCAAATACACCATTTCTGCAAGAAATCATTAGTTGTGTTCAAAAATATGTGTACATTATACTTTAAAAGTGTACTCTTTCTTTGAAAACTAATAATTTTAAGAGAAGGGTCTAAAAAAGATAATATAAAAAAATTCAAGTTTGAACATTATCTTGAGGCAGAGTTTTATTATTAAGAACTTCGAATTTAGAAAACCTCTGGTTACTTTTGATTATATTTGTCAGGTGACGTCTTAACTGACCTTCAACAGTTAATTACTTTACCATTGGATCCACAAGTCTTTGAAGACCCTTTAAAAATAGATCAAATTTATGATCAGTAAAATGTTCATTGACTCTTTGGGGTTATATAATCGGACAAGTTGACCCTCGTTACTAGTGTATTAAGTGAAAGTCAATTGCAATGAAGTATTCAGAAAAGTTTAATATGATATCGCTCCAAGCTTATAGATCAGTTCAAGAACCACATTTATGGCAATCTAATGCTGTAATAGAAAATTCTTCGAGGTGATTTATTTTTCCTATAGATAAATAGAACCCTTTTGTTCTGATAATATATATATATATATATATATATATATATATATATATATATATAATAACTATTAGATTCAGATAGAAAATTGCAAAGTGTGGCATGTAAATTCGTAATTCTAATAGCTCTTTTTATGTAATGCTTTAAGAAATTTAATTGATTATGTCATATAATAAAGTAAGATTTTTTTCACGCATCTGTATTCTTAAAAATAGTTTTTTTAAATTATAATTTAATACTGATTAATAAAACGAAATCTATTTACTTAACTCTATAAGAATAGTTTATGATCACCTGTACATTTTTTGAAATTTTAAGTTTGATTTACAAATAGTTTAAGCTACGAGTTAAAACTGCAAGAAAAGGTAATAGAAATTCAAGCATCTAATGATATGTAAAAACAACTGATAATCAGGGAAAAATCCATGTGAAGCTTAACAAAATTTAAATTAATAGAGGGGTTACATTTTAAAAATGTTCTCTCTCTGCTTTAAAATTTAATTTGATGACTGCTTTTGCATATAATCTAAATTTATAATTTTAAAATCAATTTTAATTTGAAAACTTCTGATTAAAAATCATAAATATGAATAGTTTTGGGAAAATGTTTCTATTCATCATATTCAAAAGCTCTACCTTTTTATGATATATATTTTTCAAAAGTCCAAGCTAGTCTAACTGTAATTAGAGTTCATGTTAATAAAATAATATTTTATAATTGAAATTTATCAAAATAACTTAAGCAGTTGCTTAATATAATTTCTTCAGCTGTTATTACCTAAAAGTATTTAACAAAAATTAGTATCTTATAATTGTTATGTAATAATTGCTATATCTCTACATATTTAGAGTAAATGACTCTCTCTGAAAATGAGAAAATAAAATATTGTTGAATGTTACTTTATACTCGAAAGTTTTACCAAAGACCAATGAATGGGCCCTTTTATCTCTTCAAAGCATTCTTTGAATTATTGCGCTTATATTGATAAATATTTTAAAAAAATGTTTATATAGCGATGAAAAATTATGCAATTCATTTTATTCATATATCATGTATTTTTAAAAAGAAATTTAAATATAAATATTAATTAAAATAATTATAATCAGTTGCGTTAGATATGCCAAGTTGATTCCTTTGTTTCAAAATTTATCGAATCACTCAAGACTAAGAGGTACAAATGAAGATATGTGTAATGAAATAAATAATTTGATTGGAAATACTCTGACGTCGATGGTGACATCATAATGCCTTAAGTCATTTGCATACATTAGCTATAAGGCATTCACTATGATTTCAGGGTTCAATTACCAGCATTTACGAACTACTGCACTCAGGACATTTTGTGGCTGACCGGAATTCACATTTAATTCATTTATCATAATCAAGAAGATTGAGAAGTGTTGATTGATTTAGCGATCATCGAGAAAGCTTCATTCTAGATTACAGAAGGATCACGAGATCAATCACAAATGAACATTTAACATCATCCCATTTCACAGCTATTCATTTCGAAGACAAATATATAAATCAGGAATTTCAAATTCTGCAAGAATTAAACTAAAAATCTCGTTATAAACTTATTTCAAACAATAAGAAATAGTTGAAAAGTAAAAATGTAATCATTAAAACATTGATCTACAGAACGAAACATTCTTTTTTTATACTGAAATCAAAGGACATATATAAAGTCCATTGAAAGCAAGTTCACAGTACCACTCATCGTTGTACTAAATTTCTAAGATACCTAATGACATTAGAATTAAATAAAATGTAGTAATTAAACATACAAACATAAGTTATAAATGAGGGGCTATCAAATTCTATTTTTTCCTTCACCAAGATTTAAAGATCTTTAAAATTCAAAAATTATTTAAAAACCTAAAAAATAATTTATTACCATTTTAATTTTCTTTATATTTAATAGAGCTAGCATTTTTTATTTTGTGTCCATTTTCAGAATTAATTATCGGAGGTGTTTCAAAGGTTTGTCAATGAATAAAAAATAAAACATATTAGAAAGATTTCGAGCTTCTGGGCACTGATAAGATTTTCTAATTAAATCATTTCCTCAAAACGTATAACGATCTATTAACGCATATTTTATATTTTTGTTATTATTCTTATTAGAACAGCTGAGCTAAAAGAAATTGTAATAAATTATTTATTATTCTTTTTATATACAAATAATCAACTAAATATAATTCCTTAAATTAATATCTTTTCCTTCCAAATTAATAAATATTTATTAGTTTTGTGATCTTAATCAGTTATTAGTTGATTGTAATTTGATTCTTTAGTTCATATATTGCTCTTTTTTCCACTTAAATAACGTATGATATATGAATAATGTCATAAAATATAATAATATTGGTAACATCAGTTATAAAAGAAATATTATTGTTTCATGAGTTTGTAATTAAGATGAAATTACAGTAACGTATTTTTAAATGTACATTTTCTAATGATAAAACGTATAAGAATCAGCATGATATATCTTGCTTTTCAGTTATCACATAATAAAAGTAAATATTAAGAAGATAAAATCGAATCTATACTATTCCTACTTCATTGCAGCTTTTGTTGCCTTAGTTTCGAAGAGTACAAACAATTGAAATTACCATGTCTACCGTGTTGTTTTAAGATTCTGATTTTTCCATTTTACTTTTCCTCTGCAATTGGAAAGAAAATTCAAACTCCAAAGGAACACTGTAATTGAAAATATTCAAACTACTTTCTTAATGTTCCTTTTCTGTCTAAAGAAACTTTCAGTTTTCTCAAAAATGTGTTTTAAGATGATTAATTTGACTTCTATTTAAAATTTAATATCTATTTCTTAGTTTCTGATATCTGCAAACTTTATAAATTCTAAACTCATTAAATACAGTTTTAAATGAAATATATTATTCAATGGTAGGATATATTATCAGAATTTTTGGATATATATATATATATATATATATATATACATATATATATATATATATATATATATATATATATATATATATATATATATGGACATCCAGGAAAATGGACCTTTACAAATCTTTAGGAATGCTTAAGTAGCAATGGGAATTTTTGAGTTAAAGTAAAAATTTTAAGCCTAAAACAGTGCTGCCTTAGAATTCCATATATTTTTAACAAAAGAAAGTTTAAGAGTTAAGCTAAGAGGGAAGACAATCCTCAAAAATGATTAACAAAGCTCAGTTAAATGAAATTAAAAAAGCCTAATTTTAATCATTGACTAGGACAGGTGAATAGAGATCTAAATTAATATCTTAATAATTATGTGGTAATATTCAAAATTTATTAAAATTGACTTAAAATTTTATCGTCATTAAAAGTTTGAAATCTTTTGAAGACTATTTTTAAACTCAATTAATCTGTATAGTAACTCTAATCCGAATTTTAAGTTTAATTATGGAACCTCAGAAGTATTATTTTATATTGTTTTTGTCCAGAAAGAAAATTCATCAGCATTTGCATTTCTAATTCTTTTCTTTGCGCAAAGTATCATAAAGAAGTAGAAAATTTGGCTTAGAAAGTAAGGAAATTAAGCTTTGCTACTATTAAGTTGAACGTGAATTAATCTAATTCTGACATTAAAACAATATTTCTTTCTTTGCTTATTTTTTTAAATAATATTTAAAAAATAGTTGAAAGAAAATGGCTCTAAAGATATGAACTGTTCAGTACTAGCCATTAGCCATCTACTCATTTTATTCTTAGCGATTATCGTGGAACAACTTAATAAGAACAATGCATTGAAATGATCAACCATCCTAACATCAGATATAAACAGCATTCGTCTCATTTTGGAGTTTTCAATAAGAAGCCTTCGTGAAATGGTTTGCTTTCACAAATGTCACCTATTTGTTTAATATCCAGAACTAGCATTGACATTAGCTCTATAGTGATGATCTGATGAGTCCTCTTGATGAGATTTGACATAAGACAGTTTACAGCTTGTGGTCTACCCTATATTAATAAGTATTCGTAGAGAATGAGTATTCATCTAAAATTGATATTGTTTGTTGTTAAAATATTAGGATTTCGATATTTACTATTGTTTAAAATCACATTGCGACATAAAATATCAATTATTTAATTTTTAAATAGTTATAAGGAAAGTTCTATGGAGATGAAGGAAAACGCAATGCAATTCTTTCCTAATCAAATTCTTTTTCAACAAAGCTAATGCAGACATAGAAATGACTGCTCCTTAGTTTAAAAGAAGAAACATGAAAGAACGTACCTTATCTATGAAATAAAAAATAAGAAAAGTTGAAGCATTTAAAAAAATTGCAAAATTTTTTCTCAAATGAAAAGTTTTTCTCAAAAGGAAAGTAACTCAAATTCTTAATTTAAAAGGAGTGATCGTAATGATCAAAGTTCCTTAAGAGAGATCGGCCAGGAATTCAATTTTGCTACTTGCAGATTAGATTGCGTAGAACTATAAAATTTAAAAGTTAAGATTTTAAATACTGGTGTTTAATGAGAAATCTATAAACGGAAATGAAAATCCAAAAATTTAGATTCAAAACCAATACCAACATTAACACGGGTTTATAAAGAAAAATTATTATGTCGTACAATTGCGTTTATTTTTTTCCTAAAAAAATGTATTCAGTAATATTTATCCATACCAAGCAAAATATATTATAATAAAATATAAAACACAAACAATTTGAAAAATTTCACAAAAGAAATAATCACCTTTTCCTATACAGAAATTTTTATTAAATAATATATTTATTAAATAGATAATCAAGTTAATACATAAATTTAAGCAGTTAAATCTGAAATAAATACTGTAAATATTTCTTTTGCTGAGCATCATATAAAAATGACAAAATTATGTTTCAACCAGTTAAAATGATTGTCCATTACACTGAAAAAAACAAACAATTTCTGATAAATCTTTATAATTTTTGCTCTATAAATGTGCCTCAGTTACAGCTCGTTGTATTCATTGAAAAATTATGCGTATAAAATAAGTTAAAAAGCTAAAATTATCGAAATTTGAAAAATTAAGTTTATTAATGTATTAAAATCAACGTATTTTAATATTGTGAGAAAGCTATTAAGAAGCATCAAGGTGAGTTTTTCAAATTACTGTAATTTCTCTCATGTCAAGTATATTATCTTTATCTTACTCATTATTTCGAAATAAGAAATTATTCATATGAAGGAAGATTTATAATTTTTCAGCATATTATCACTTACGATGGAAGTTCGGCTCAAAAATTTGTCATTTTAACTTAAAGATTTTAATCAAATTAAAAATTGTAGGACAAAGTCGAAAGTTGAGTTGCCTCTTTTAATTGAAGCATAATATGATTTTAAGGTTTTCATGGAGGCGAAGATAATTTTGTTATTTTTTAGAAACAGAGATACATTGTTACAATTTTTTGTGCTCATGAATTATTACTTTTATTTGAAAAATATGCTTACGAAATGTGTATAAAGTTTATTAAATTAATTTAAAATTTTGAGTTTTAAAATGTGATACTATTCATTTTTTATTTAACTTGATTAAAAATAAATATGAAAACAAAGACTTTATTCATCTCATGCCATCTATTTTTATTTATAAGAAGAAAATGTGTTGAATTTTTCACGGTTTTTTCATACGGGTTCTACAGCTATAAATTAATTAAGTATTTCAAATTTCAAAACCAAACCATCTTTCACTTTTTATCTTAAATATTGACTTTTAAGATAAGAGATTTATATAATAAATTTTGGAGGTAGAGTAAAATAATAGACTTAAAATATGATGAGATACGATAACTGAACTTTTATTATTATTATTTGTTTGATTTATTAAAATTCAATTTTTATCGAAAAACATCATTATAAGGAAATATATATTCAGTGTAAGTGCATAATGTATGCTTGTGAAGTAATCGAAAATCATAAAGAAATGTACTTTGCTATGGTCATCACAACAGACTAATTGTTATTTAATTCTGTAAAGAATTTTAAAAAGATAAACAGCTTGAAAATATTTAAATAAATCCCATCTTAGAAATAAGATTTCTTTAAATAAACTATGCATATAAATAAATAACTAAATTTATTAATTTAAGATATAATTTTAGAATATAACGCATGAAATTGTATTTCTTTTCCTCCATTTCAAAGCTAAATCTCTTTTTAAATATATTACTTTTTATATATTCACTGTTTTCATAAGAACAGTAAAATTATCTGAAGAAAATATATTTGTCAATTTGAGATTTCTACTGTTTTCCTTTATAACTTTTTAGTTATAAAGGAAAACAGTAGAAAAGATTATTTAAATTTTTTTTTACTAAAGAAAGCAATATTGAAATAGATATTTTGAATTAAATTACGTTAAAGATAATTCTAAAAATTTGCCACTATATTTTATATTTTTTGATTAATAATTGCCTAACATAGCACTGGATGCATTTTACTAGTTCATATTTTTAAGATGATTATTTTTTTTATAAAAAGAAAGGTTTCCTATTCAACTGTTCGTAATTACTTCAGTTTATACTTTTAACAAAACTTTTGTATCGAAAACTCTTTTTATCACAGAGTTGTTAAAAACAATACGCGTTTCAGAAGCATTACGCTTAAATGATTGCTCAGTTTTAGAAACATAATAAAAAAGATAACTATTTGTAAGAAATTAATTTTCGAATGTTTTTCTTACTTTCTTTTAAAAACTTTTTATCAATTTTCTTAAACATAGAAACCTATTTTTGTACCTTATTAGTTTTGAGAACTTTTAAGGGGAAACCAATATTGAATCTCATATAACGTAAAATTTCTTAAAAGTAGAGCTAACCCTGCATAAAAGATTTATAATAAATGATCGAAATATATATCTTTCTAAACATTAGGAAATCTATTTTTTCAATTACTTATAATAAAATTGTCAAAAGACTTTCAATTTAACGTTATGATATAGAATTTAAAGTATAGAATTATTATATTTGATGTTAAAGGAAGAATAATTCTAAATTATTTTGCAACAAATAAATGTTTCCAGGAGTTATAGTCTAATATATAAGTTCTTACATTCTATATAACGAATAAAAATAGTAAAGTATTACTTAACTATTTTCAATTCTTTCTATTTTTATTTTATGGACATTTTAAAATTCCTCCTGTTATTACACAAGAAACCCCAACTTCTTTACTCTTGCGAAACACTGTGTATTGGTATTTTCTTATTATACTATATATGTAACTTATACATCAACTCTATACACTTACACATAATTTAAAAAAGAATATTAGTACTACAAGTTTGAAAATATTCTTAAAACATATTTCTTGAAACCTTTATTCAACACAAAATTCATTTTTGAATGTGTACGCAGAAAATATTCATGTTTACAATTAATTAGCAAATTGATTATATATATATATATATATATATATATATATATATATATATATATATATATATATATATATATATATATATATATATATATATATATATAATGTATGTATAATATTTATACATACATGTACATGAATTTATCGAAATGAAATCGTAATGCAACTTAATATTTTTCGAGATTTTATCATGTACATGAAAAGTCCTTATTTTTAAATAAAGACATTTTTGACACCTAAAAATATCCATTAAATATTAATAAAAAGTACGAAATTTTCCTTCTTTTTAAAAAAACGAAATGACATAAACTATTTAATGAAAATACGTGCGTGCATGATGTCATATTATAGTTCAACACTCACACACACACAGTCTCATATCTCTCTCTCTCAACTCAATCTTGAAATTTAAAAATTCCTCGCATGGATTAATAATAGTCTGAATTCTTCCAAATGGAAATTAAATAAGTGAAAATGAGGGTTACCATGGATTTTATTATAATTTTCTCTAAATGAATTAATTTAGCTTTTCAAGTTGGTGATTTGACTTACATTAAAACTTTCAGTTTATTTCATAAATTTTTAATAGAAGCTTATTCACGCTGGGAATTTTATTTTTAGTTATGCTCTTTCTCTCATTCCAAAAAAGTTTTAATTATTTTACTCATGTGAAACTAAACATTTTTATTATTTTTCTCTCAAATGAAATACTGATGAAATTAAAAAATATCAAATATTTAATAGGTATAATTTTTCGGAGGAAATAGTGTTATCAAACTAACTTCAATATTACTTTTGTATTAGTTGTGTTCTTAATTAAACTTATAGTTTTTAGATCTTTGCTACATACATAGAACAATTCATTTTTGGATTCTGGTTCATAAGGATGAATGATAAATCACTGTTACTACTAAGAATTCAAATTCATGGTTTGTTGCTAAATAAAGGGATATTTAGCCTATAAAGTATTATTGCATTACTCATTAAATATAATTTTATTGACACATTAAATGATAGAAAGTTTTCAATTTGCTTTTCGTCACTGTTTTTCTCTGTGCTATTATTATTGGTCGTTTATTCAATGTTCTGAGTGTACTCTATATTTTTGACATTATGCTTTTAAAATTTTTAAACATTTTCACATTCAGAGAAGAATTAAAATCAAACAAATAACAAATAGTTAAAATGAAATGTGGTTGTAAATATTTCCCTGGGATAATGTTTCTCTCACATGTATCTAATGTAAACCTATATGAATATACCGAAAAGCAATCCAAAAAAGATTATTTCCCTTTTTGTAATAACTCATGATAAACTCTTATTTTCTTTCTTCTGATATCGTATTACTCTGGATAGAACTTGTAATTTGGTCATTGATGCTGCACTTCATGTCACTATTGAGTGCTCATCTTTTTCAAACTGTATAGACTTGAAGTCAATGTAATATTTCACTGGTAGTATATAATACTGGATATCCAAATGAAATCTATTTTTGAGAATTTATACTGAGACTAGTCTTCAGGTTGTTAAAAACTAAATTAAATCAATTTAGTTTTTAACAACTGGAAAAGGAAACTCATTAAAAGCGAAATCCATACATCACAAGTTAGTACCAAGTTCATCGATCCCGGCACAAATGGATTCAGCTATGTATGTGTGTAAGAGATAAGTGATATAGCGGTCACTGCGAGCATAAATTCCTCTCTTTCTGTTGTATGTTGAACACACACACACACACACACACACACACACACACACACACACACACACACACACACACACAACACACACACACACACACACACACACACACACACACACACACACACACACACACACACACACACACACACACACATATATATATATAAGAGACACTAATTGGATAACGATAGCTTATAACGATGAATACGTTGCTATTACAGCTATTCTAACAATCTTTTTATTTTTCATTCCGTTTTGCCCACTGATTGACGCTTCCATTCTGATTCTATCATCTGCTGTTGCTAACCTTGACCGCATTAATGATGTTTGGCACTAATGACAATTTCAGTGTCGTCTTATCATTGCAACGATGTGACTCATGTCGAATGATTTTACAGTTTGTCCAACCAATCTCTTTCAATTCGAAAATACTACCTCTTTTAAAATCCAATTTATTCTTTTAATGAGCATAAATAGTTCAATTAGGTATTTTTGCAGTTCACGCCAAATATTCGCATTTAAAATGCAGCAGAAAATTTAGACATCAAATGGAAAATCGGTCCTTATGCTAAGTATTTATTTATGATCGGCTGTAGCTACCGCTATTGATACCTTAGATACCAAACTTCATTCATTTTCATATACAATCATATTACCTTTGTAGGTGCTTATTATAACACACACACACACACACACACACACACACACACACACACACACACACACACACACACACACACACACACACACACACACACACACACACACACACACACACACACACACACACACACACACACACACACACACACACACACACACAGGTATGTGCATCAAAAAAGTATTTACAAATTATTAAAAGGACTTAAAATTATATGAATTTACAGTCAAAATTCAAATTTAACACTTGAGTAAAGAAAGTTAAAATACATGTATAAGTGTTGATAAATTTGCTTCTATTTATGGAAATTATTTTCCTTTTTCTAAAAATCTAACAAACTATGTGTAACAGATTTCTTCAGAAGAAAGCTAATATCGAACATATCAACTGAGAAAATTTCTATATTTGTGAAAGAAAATTTAAATATTTGTTTCAGTTCATAAGAATATATTTATTTAACGAATTAATCAAACTTTGATATTAAGTTTCGATGGAAAAATTGGATGTGTCAGCTTTTCAAAACAGTCTTTAATAAAAGGAAGATGCTTATTAGGAATAAGAAACTCATAATCTAAAGAAATAAGAAATCTGAATCTTATATTGTATTCCTGCATATTGATTTTAAGTTGAATCAATAAACTAATTCTCAAGAATAATGGATACAATACATTTGTGGTAAAAAGTGACGGTCTGGCTCTAAGCCGGAAAAAACTGAATATAATTTATTCGTGCGTGATGAATTATAAAACTTTTTAAAAATATTTGCATATGATATGATTAATTAATTAATTTCATACGCACAAAATGATATTTATATCTAATTAGAAAGTTTATGCAAATACTAAATTTATTTGTGCTTTGTGTTACATGAAAAGAAGTATATATAAATTCGAGTTTTTTTATAACTGTTTCTTCATTTTCTTTACTTAAAATATATATTGCAACTCAGTAATTTCCTAACAAATGTTTAGTAAAACACAGTTTATGTATTGCTTAGAGGAAATGTAATATTGAGTATATTTTTATAAAAATATGCAAGAAATAAATAAAAATATCTCAATAATTAAATGTGATTCAAAAATTGAAGGTTATTTAAATGAGAAGCGTAGCTGAATGGGGGATTAAAACTTTTGCAGGTTTATTCCTAAACGTCTTTCACATATCATAAACAATCACAACCGTAACTTATATATAGGCCTATTATTTTGAAGTCCTTTTTCTTCGAAACTATTCCAAGAAACAGACTTGTATTAATTTGTGTGTCAATTATATTTATTATTTTTAGAAATGTAAACTATTTTACCGTATTAAAATGTATTAAAGTAAACGAAGTGCTTAGAAGACAAAGAACTGTAGGAATAGAAAAGTTACGAAATGAAATCTTAAAATATTCAAGTAAAATTACTGTTAGTATATGTAATAGTTAGTGGAAGAAACTTCTGTTCATTTAAGAGAGAGAAATGCAAAATTACAATCAATGCAACTAAAAAGGAATATCAAAATTTGTTGAACGTAGAGGAATAAGCAAGTCAGATATTTAGCAAACAGACCGCGTAGTGAATGACCTTAATTTACCCTTGAACTCTGCAGTGGTTGTGCATTGGGCTGTGAGCCCTAAAATATATTTTCGTTACATGAAGGTGCGAATGCTACCCGCTTCAGAAATCGAATATATTTTTAGAAGTCATGATGGCTTAAAGTAAGATCACGCCCTATGGAGCTGAAGATCTCGCATTTTGCTCCAGCAGATGTTCAATAACATGGAAAACTCTCAAGCACCCATATCAACAGATATGCATACAGAACAAAAATAGAAGTATGCATACAGAGGAAAAGGGCTCAACATGCATATTTTTCGTGCAGATGCTTGAGTGTTTTCTGGATTTCCTTTTTCGTGACTCATGAATATAGGATTAGCTATTTATGAAAGGTACTCCCAAAAATAATACGTGGAACGTTTTCAAATGCCTTATAAGTTATACACAAACGCGATATCAAAAATTCGATAATACTCTACCTGCTTTTTACATTGATGCGATTATTTCAGATCACGTATGCACTTTAAATCCATTTTCGGAATGCTTATTATATTTGTATATTTGATATTATAAGTTTAGTGAAGTGGAGGAAAAAAAGCCGAGAATGTAAATTGAGGTAGTGTCCCCATACACAAAATAGTTGAAAACATGCGATGAATATGAAAATCAAATCTATGGACTTTGAAAACTATGTTTCTTAACTGATAGAGAGTATAAATTGCTTGATTGATTTTATCACGTAAGAAATAAGGATTCGCCCGCCCGGGTTATTACTTGAGTTACGGGTTATTATATTACATTGTAATGAAATTATTGCTGGTTTAATAATTTGTGTACAGTGTTTCTTTGATGCTAAACAATTACCTAAAATATTTATATTCAAAATGAAATATTTACGGAATAAAGATGACTTTATGCATGGCAAATTATGTAGACACTGAATAAGCACAAAATGAGAACAATAATTACAAAAATTATGATTTATTGGTATTATCACATGCAATATTTAAAATTAATTATAGAATGTATTTTCTCATTTGCATATATATTTGAAGTGATATTTGAGATACAAAATGTGTCGTCTGCATCATATACATTTATGATTATAACTTGAATGCAATATCATCCCAAAATACAATTATCTTAAAAAATAAGTATCCATTGGTATTTTTATATAAGGGAAAGGAATTATAATAATTCTAAAAATTGTTGAATGCAAAATTACTAAATTAGTAATTTTGCGTTCAACAATTTTTGATTTTTAAGTAATTGATCTTTTGAGACAGTACATTTTGACATTATTGTATAGATATGTTTCAGTAAAACTTGTTCTATATATGTATATATATATATATACTATTGTTAAATTTCTCACTCATACACAAAGAATTTAAGAATTTAGCGCACAAAGACCCAGATGCGTATCTGTACATTCGAATTTTTAAGCTCTAGGCCCTTATATGTAATTCCTTCTAATTTAATTTGTATAATTAGCTAGATTAAGAGCTTCTCGTTTTCAACGATTACTTATTGAAGGGAAGATAGGAACTCATTCATTTAATTAAAGTCGCAATAACGTTGTTAAAGAAAGGATTATAAATTTTCCAGAGCTATTCTATTTTGCAGAAAGTTATCGATGTGAAAATTTACAATGCTGTTTTATTTGCAATTCTTTCTAGCAAAGTTAAGCGGTTTTATTTTCCCTAATTTGGGAATCTGTTCCATGATCTCTAAGAATCGATAGATAAGATAACAAATAACTTTTGGAGAAAATAATTCTGGAATGTTTCTTTGGCCAAAGGTTATATTTTTTCTAATTCTTTTAAAAATACATGATGAGTAGAAGTGTTGCGTTATAATATGGTAGTTCAAAAGAAGTTCTTTGTAGACCTTTATTGTGAAATTAGATTCTTAAAACGAAAAGAAACATATTAAATACATTTAAATACACTTGTCAATTTATCTTATAGGAAATAAAAATTATAAACAATTTAAGATATTTTTATTGAATTTTTTAAAGTGCATCATATAATTTTTCATCAAATCTTTTTTATTTTCTGTACTTTAAATAATATAACATTTTAGCGAAAGCACAATGAATTTCTAAAATAAAAAAAAATCTGTAGAAATATCTCTCAAGCATATTTTTCTTTAGCATATTTTTATTCTATTGTTAACATCAAAATCATTTAATGCTAAAACAAATCTTTAATGGGGATACTTAACATTAATCGTGG
The DNA here is from genome assembly GCA_037975125.1 of Latrodectus hesperus. Taxonomy (NCBI): domain Eukaryota; kingdom Metazoa; phylum Arthropoda; class Arachnida; order Araneae; family Theridiidae; genus Latrodectus; species Latrodectus hesperus. Next base: position 26,149,591 of record CM075854.1, read on the forward strand.
TTAAGAAATATAGTGAGACTTTTTAATATAGATTTATATTTCATCATTTTTATTTATTTTAATTTATTAGATTGAGTTAAAATAAAAATGTATTTCCCATTTATAAAAAAGGAAACAAGATCTATTGTTAAGAAAGTAAATGCTTCATCGTAAAAAAATCGTAAGAATTCATTTGCTCATCAGTTTGAATAAATATGTTAATTTTTTAATACTATGCAACTTGCTCGTTGAGTTTAAGTAATCTCTTTTTTGAACGTCACATATTACGTTAGAAGAATGTAAAGATAAAGTGAAAAATTTTTATACAAGTGAAACAAATACAAATTTCAATTTACCAAATGAACAACTCTTTCAAACTCTTAACAAGAAAGGTAAATACAGTACTTGTAATCTCATTTTCTATTGTACCATTTGAGACTGATCAATACATAATCTTTTAGGAAAAACAATTTATTCAAAATATTGTATATTTTTTATCAGTTTCCCTTGAAAATTTCCTTTTTTCACAAATGTAATTTTATTTATATCTTAAATTACAGATAACAAGATGAAAATTGGATTAAGAAGCCTCACAAAATATATATTTCCTTTGAAAGATCTCATCAATCTACTCTTAATCTATTTAACCATCACATTTTCACATGTATGCGTAAATCAAACAAATGCTAATGGTTTTAAATCATTTATAATTTTTTACATACTTAATCCGACTTCTTTTGGGGAAATAAGTGAAAAAATACAATTTGCCAAACTGCTGTTAAAATACTACTCGTCAAACAGAAAAAAATGCTATTTTTTAAACTTTGAAATTAAAAAAATATATATATGTGATAAGGAAATTGTTGCTGTTGTAAACATACACATAATAGTCAAACTGTAAGAATGTAAAATGAATGAATGAAAATGACATTTTTTGAAATTTTATATATTATATATATATATATATATATATATATATATATAACTACTGCTGAAGAACACAAATGAAAATAACTCTAAAATTTTCTTTTTAGGACAATAACTTAGCTTATAATGATGTGAAAGTATAATGTACGTTTATTTGGTGAAACCCCAAAATGTTTATGAAAGGTGTGAAGTTGAATAAGATAGAAATGACAGTAATAAACAATAATAAATTGAAAAAATTATTTGACATTAAAGTTTTAACGTAAAATATGTCACACAAAATAAAATATAGTATGAAGTACAAAATAAGTTCAAAATCAAAGAGGCAGAAACATAGAATTACTGGAGTTATTTAGAACTGTAGGTTGGCAAATTTCTTTGCCTAACAAATCAGGACTAAATAATAATTATCAGACGTTCTCTAAAATAAAAAAAAATGTTCTGGTATTATTAGTTTGTCGCTCAATGGTCATTTTTTACATTCAAGGGCTAATTAGACCAGGATCTACTGTTTAAATTTGACTCTGGACCACTAAACACATCCAGCTTTCTTTTAGAATTTTCAAAGACAGTGAGGGACATATTTTATACTTATTTTACATGAGGTTTTAAAAATTTTTTGACACATCTTTATATTTTGAACTAGATTTTTTAAATTATTAATTGAATCTTTTTCTTCTGTACTTGATATTATGTTAGGTAATAAAATTATGCAAGGTTTCTAGCCAAAATGCAATGCATAGTTCTCTAAATGTTGCTTTTATGTATATGAAAATGAATGAAAAAATATCTTTACGGAACTAACTTATTTCTGAGTGAAAGATGTTTCTATGTTCATCACCTTCATACTTCAGGACATTGCTCTATCGATCTATAGTTATTACTTCTTTGCATGCCTGTAAATCTCTTAAAATATTTATCCCTCTTATCTTCTGAAACCTCTTAGCAAATTATAAATAAACCTTTTATTATTCAGGTTTTAACTATTTTAGTTTATATATTCCTAAACTTCTTAGTTTTTGGAATAAAGCTGAATTATTTGTAAAATATTTAAGAAAAACTTTAACAACTGATTTTTTTTGAAAATTGTAAAATTTATATCGTTTACGAAAAATCATTATTTAGAAAATCGTGAATTATTTGGCTTGGTGGTGAACAATTTGCACCATACAGAGAAAACTATTACTGTGTTTTGTTTAAAAGTACTGCACTTATTTTAATATCATTCCCTAATTTGCTTTAGATTCCGGAAATAGTCTTTATTAAAATTTTTTATGTTGTTGCTTATGACACTTGGACAAGCCAAGCTCGCTATGCCTTTGTCAGTGCGAATTAAGTCAATAGAGAGCGTCTTTCGTTTGGATCAGAGCACCACGAAGGTGAAAGTACTACTTTGCTCTTTTTAAGGTGGCTCGCGTAATTTCGAACCACGGTCAGGTGACGAGGCCACACCTGAGCTGGCACCTTCCTCTCCACATCCACGCCACACCAGCGGAAGGACTTTGGACGTCACATATTAACGTGGACACGTCCCCAACCCACGGAGCTCCAGCAACCCAGTGAAGGAGAGTACACCGTGGTCACCCTCCCAACCACTGCCCGCGGAAAATGATGCTTCACTTTGATGAGCTTAGAGAAGCGGCGTGTGGCTACTGAGCCACTGGAGCTCAAATTTTTTATGTAAATTCACATTTATAAAAGAATTACATTCATAAAAATTCTTGAATTCATTTAAGCTGAAAACAATGATACTAGAGAGCCAAAACTAATTGAGTTTAAATGGTATATAACCTCGTTTTTAACGACATTGAAGGCATTTCATGTGTTAATTGTTTGTCTTTATTATATCATGCCTTTATTGTTTGAAATCTATTATAAAATTTAGTAAAAAATTTATTAAAAAAGAAATATTCGCTTTAAGGGCATGAAATCATAAAATATTTCTTAATTGAGTTTAGATCAATTGAAAAGAACTGAAAATAACCTTAAAGCTATATTGATTTGGCAAGCTAATTAAATGTAGTAATATTTCTTCTGCCTGATTTACTTAGCAGAATGAATTCTGATATAATGATAGTAATATCATATGGATCGATAGTTTTCCATCTCGTTATCTATGCAAGTAAATGACATTTCTAAGTTTAAAATAAAAAAAATTGCACATTTGGTATATAACTATCGAACAATGCTGTTATATTCTTAATATTTATAAAATATATTCTTATATCGAATATGTAATTTCGGAGTATAAGATAAATTTTATCAGACTATGAAATAATACACAGAGAATGTGACGATATTTATTAGAAAAGTTTTATTTTAAAACCTAAGAAGTACGTGTCTAATAATTATCATATGAATAAAAAATTATTGAAGAAAAATTTTTTAAGAACTCACGAAGAATTAATATTTGAATGTTGTTAAGATTTCTACAGAATTCAATAAATAATGTTATTTTTAATTTCATCTGACAATATTCGATGTTTGTTCAAATCTTATGATGTTCTGATAATGTAAATAACTTAAGTTCCAATATTCTTTTTAAGATAAATAGTTTTATATCATATTCCGTGACCAGTTAAGATAAAATATAATATTTCAAAAAGTAATGTGAAGTTTCTGAAATCAAAAAGGATAAAAGGGAAGAAAATCTTAAGTCTGAGTATTGAGCTGAAACGGTAAAATAAAGAGGTGAAAGTTTTTCTTAATATAAGAGAAGATTTCAGAACTGGAATAAAAAAAAGTAGCATTTAATATGTGAATGCATTATGAATAATTAATTCCCTTTATTATTTTTTCTACATTTTGAGGATAACTTTAATAATCCATCTGAAGTTTGGTATCAGAAACATATTTGTCTTTTATCAATGGCAACAAAATTTGTCTTTTATCAATCAAAAGAAGGCACCATAAATGCCCATAAACTCAAAACGTCTAGCAAGTATTCATATATAAACTTGATTTGGCATATCTGAAATCTAAGTGTCAGGAAAAAAAAAGCAAAAAAGGAGAAAGCCAAATAAAAATAGAGAAAATGGAAGAATGAGGTTATATCAGTGAAAATAAAACAAAGATTAAAAAGTTTTGAGGTTTAAATCTTTCTCTGATTTGTCAAAGATGTTAAAGTATTATTACTTACTGTAGATCTACCAGAAAGTTATATCCATTTATGAATTACGATGTCGTAAAAACCATGTTAGAGAAAGATCTTTTTTTGACATCATCGAAGATCACAGAAAGCTTAATTCAGCTCAACAAAGTATTTTGGATCATATTCGGAAGATAGGATTGTTGTAGAAATACTCAAAATGGGTGCCACATGAATTAAGACAGAAGAATTTTGATGATTGTGTCATCATATGCATATCTCTTCTTGTTCGGAACAAAATCGAACCCTTCTTGAATCGGGTGATAGGTGGGGATGAAAAGTGGATTCCTTACGAAAACATCACAAGGAAAAGGGTATATTGTGCGGAAAACCTAACCCTTCCAAATCTAATACAAATTTGACTCTGAATAAGAGAATGTTGTGTATATGGTGGGACATTTGAGGACCAATACATTATGAGCATTAGAAATTGAGTGAAAAGATCAGTTTGGAAAAATTTTGCTTGCAACTAGATAATTTAAAGGGAGCAGTCCAAGAAAAGAGGACGGTGATGTTCCAAGAAAGAAGCTAAGAAAAGAGTTCGTAAAAAATTTGTAGAACTAGGCTGGAAAATTCAATCTCATACCCCATATTTTTCAGACTTATCACCCTCTAATTATCACTTGGTTTTTGTACTTAAAATGGTTTTTGAAGGGCAAAAAAATAAAAAATGAGGAAGATATCAATCAAGCACTGTTGCAAATTTTTGCATAAAAAATGAAACATTTTTCAAAAATGGGGTATAAAAATTGCCTTCACGCTGGCAAGAAGTGATTAATAATAATGGCAATTATATTATTTAATTAAGTTTATTGACGCTAAGAAAAAATTGTATTTTGTTTTATTCCAAAAAGGGACATAACTTTTCGGTAGACTTAGTATTTAAGATCAAATACAGCGAGATGGTCTGACTTTATTGTTCTCGGAGTATTCATGATTTTCAAGACATAACTATTTGACACTTTTTGATCTTTAAAAATTGCAACGTATTATGAATTTCTCTAAATAGCATGGTTAAAAAAATTTAATTATGAAATATATATTGTGGATACAGCAAAATTTAAACAAAATTATCAAGTTTCTGTTCAGTTTTGAGAGATATCGCATATTATATGTTCTACAGAATCATTCAACAGTCTCAAAACATTCATAAACACTGTTTAAATTAATATTTTCTTTTCTGTAACAAAATATTTGTAAATTGAGTCAAACTATAATAAAAAATCTTTTAATAAAGCTAGGTCATTGCTTATGCTTAATAAATGAAAAATTTATAATTATTTTTATTTACACAAATATTTTTAATTAAAAGATGTGGAAGTAATAAGTAGCTAAAATATAAATTCATTTTAACACGCATAGCCTTTCATCTCAACTCGAAGTGTAAGGAGAATTTTTAAAAATATGACATAATATATATATGTATATATATATATATGTATATATATATATATATATATATATATATATATATATATATATATATATATATATATATATATATATATATATATATATATATATATATATATATATATATATATATATATATATATATATATACTAATGAAGTAGCAATAATAGGCAAGAAGTATATATCATAATTTGTCTTTATAAAAAAATCAAATGTTACAAATTTCATACTTTTTTAATCTAAAAAGAATTAGAAGCATACACAAATTTATGTGAGGAAGGATTCATTATTGGTTAATTAAAAATACTTATTGTTCATTGTATTTCCAATGTTTTGGTGCAGCTAATTTTCTTTAATTATTAAAATTTAATATTATTTATGGGGATACTGAGGTTATCAATATAAAGTAAGTTTGGTAAAAGTATATAAAGTTTATAAAATAACAAGAAAAATTTCTCGAATCCTAGTTCCTAATTTGATGTTGGAAAGCTGCTTTAAAATGTAGTTTTAAATTCGATTTATTTAAAATTTGTAAATAAGGAAGTCATGCTTTTAGACATTAATATTTTTGCATTCTCTGCATATCAAACAAGAAGAAATTCTTTCACTAATTTTTAGAGCATGAATTTTGTTCTGTACAAATAGCTTGTTTGTTTGTGATAGTACAGTTTAATTATGCGAAATTGTGTACATGTTTGTGAAATATGTGAAAATGTTTTTAATCAAAGTTGTTAGTGAATAGATACTTTATATATTTTTACACTAGTTCAATGATACTAAGTAAGAGAATATTGTGTAATCTATGATCTTTTTTCTAAAGCTTATAAGTTTCGCCAAGATAAATAAACGTTTAATGGTGTAGTATATCATAATTGATGGAGAGTTTATCTTAGGAAGGATATCTTGACATATTTCATGTAGTAAGATAAATAATTAGTGAAAAAGTTTCACTTGAATTCATTGTGGTCAAATAACTGTAGAAAATGCTAAAAAGTTTTTGAGAGACAGTCAAAATTAACTGTTACGATTTGAGATTAAATAAAAATAATTTAATTTACAGTAAAATGAAACGATGCATTAAAAACCAGTGTGAATTTACTCATGCAAAAGTAATATGCTATAGAACAAAATAAAATGGTAAAACATTTAATATTTTCTTTTGTTTAATCAATTTCTTCCCAAAATAGTTCATGAAATTTCTTTTTTATTCAGGAATTCTCAAACGTAATATGTATTGAAATTTAACTGTTCTAATATAAATAATCTATCAACATAACTTCTGTTTAAATAACATGGATTCACGTAATATTTGCAATTTGAAATTTTGTTGCAAAAATGTAATGCTAGAAATGTACAGTATAACTTTAGGTACCAAACTGCTCGAAATTATAATGTATTTGTTCTACAGATTGGTGCGGTTGGTAATAAAGCTGACAGCTGCATGAATAGTGCTCTAGCCATCGGTACAATAGCTTTGGGTTTGTTGTTTTGTGTATGTGTGGAGCTTCAGGATTGGACATTCATAATGATTTGGAATTGACTTTCAACTCTAGTTATCGCTTGTTACAAAAAAGTCGTGGCCGTGGAGCAAATACAAAGCAAAAAAATTATCATTTGACTAGGTGATTATTACTTAAAGGGGTTAAGGATTACACACACACATGTGCAATAAAGGAATATGAGTATTAATTATATAGTATATGGTTTGGTTTAGCTTCTTAATAGTTTAAGTATGAGGTAGTTAAAGTTCATATTCTGTTAAAATGAATTTTTGTTTTTCAAAATTAATTATTTTGTTATTATATTAATAAAAAATGAAAGACTCATTAAGTAGTTAAAGTTGTTGACACATTTTTTAATAAAAAAAAATTACCGAAGCAAATTATGTAGGTCTTAATAAAAGCACTATAAGTAAGTTCTGCTATGAGTAAAAATATCATGGCGGAACCAAAACACTATCATTCAAAATGAACAATTCATAATTTTGATAAAATTGAGAAGCAATGTATCCATATCAAATCTGATGAAGCCTTTTTTAGTTTATATAATTGATTTAAATTAGTTAATAACTTAAATATTTTAGCATAAATAGCAAAGTATTTCAGAAATGATGACAAATATTTTAGTATTATTCTTGTAATTAAAATATTGTATTATTAATTAAAACTAGTTTCAAGGATAGATATAAGCTTGTATAACACTCACTGTTTTGATTTCAATCAGTCAGTTTTAATGATTATATTTTAACGTAATTATTAATACTGAAACTGAAGAAACATTGAAAAACCATTGGAGGATGTTTAAAATTATTACATTTCATAATTTATCTGTGACATACAGTGATTAGAATAGACTTGATGTATAGTAATCACTCCAAAGTGGTCAAAGACTTTTTTGTGAACAATACGAAATAGTTTCAACAATTGAAGCAAAACGTCTATAACCAGATGTGAATTCCCTTATATTGTTAGTTAGCAAATAGAATTTCAAACTGCACAACATTCAAAGAGTAGATTTTTCATGCGTTTTTCGATGACTATAACAAATGTATTTTCTTGATATTGAATTTTTATACATTTCGAATAAGAATGACGAGATATATTGATATCCTTATAAAGTAACACACAACTGCATGCCATCTTCAATATATATACTTAATATAGAGCTAAGCATTGTTTACTCAGTGAAAATCATTTTTTTCCAAGAAAACTTCCTGAACTCTCATAGTCATATTTTCTCTCTCTTTCTCATTACGATATAAAAATGATTCTTTTATATTAACAATAACTTTAATGAACAAATTACCTGAATGTTTCATGTTATATATATATATATATATATATATATATATATATATATATATATATATATATATATATATATATATATATATATATATATATATATATATATGTATATATATACGAGGGTTACTCTGAAATTTTTGAGATACGCGCAGACGAGAATTTACAAAATAAAAATAACGGTTTAATTTTAAAGTACAAAGTATTTTAACACAGAAGACGATTTTTTACTGACATTACTTCAACTTGTTTAGCGTGGAATAAATTTTAAACAGAAGAGAAAATGGAGTTGACGCGAGAACATTTTCGCGCTATGATTTTCTACGATTTCAAAGCAGGATTAAATCAAGAAGAATGCGTTCAACGGTTGCAATTAGCATTTGGTGATGAATCTCCAGCTCGTGCTACTGTATTCAGATGGTTTAGAGAATTTAGAAGAGGTCGCAATTTTCTTCAGGATGAAGAACACACAGGAAGGCCGCCGTCGGCAGTAATCCCGGATAATGTGTCTGCCATACGAAAAATGTTAATAGATGATAATCGCTGTAACTATCAAAGGATACAGAAGTAACTTAACACTGGATCCGCAGCCATGCACAAAATCATTCATGAAGAATTACATATGAAAAAAGTAGTTTGCCGTTGGGTTCCCCATAATCTAACTGAGCATCAAAAAGAGGAGCGTGTCAGAATCAGTAAAGAAACTCTTAATATACTGAATGATGGTGGCCACAGCATCATTTCTAAAATTGTAACAGGTGATGAGACGTACATACCGTTTTTTAAGTTCCAACACGTCAAGATAGCAAAGTATGGGTCTTTGAAGATGATCCCACGCCGACAATGGTGAAAAAACAACGTGCACTGAAAAAAGTGATGTATGCCGTTTTCTTCAGAAGTACGGGATTGGTCAAAGCCATCAAGTTGGAAGGACAGAAGACAGTAACAGCAAACTGGTATACCACTAAATGTCTTTCAGAAATTCTACAAGAACTGAATGTTAGGGGACTAATGCTTCACCATGACAATGCATCTTCACATACAGCCGGATTAACAGTTGAGTTTCTTAAACAAAAACAAATTAAAGTGATCGAACATCCGCCGTATTCATATGATCTAGCTATGTGCAACTTTTGGTTATTCTTTAATCTAAAAGAGAACTTACGTGGACGTCGTTTTCATTCAGAAGAAGAGATTGATGTGGCTATAAATGCATTTTTTCATCTATTTGAAGAAATGGATGGCTTGAGGCATTTAATCTGTGGAAAATTCATCTACAAAATTGCATTGATGCTGGAGGAGACTACTTTGAACACACCTAAAATTTTGTAAGTATAACTTTAGAAACCTAGCTGTATCTCAAAAATTTCAGATTGACCCTCGTATATATATATATATATATATATATATATATATATATATATATATATATATATATATATATATATATATATATATATATATATATATATATATATATATATATAAATATATAATATATATATATATTATATATATATATATATATATATATATATATATATATATATATATATATATATATATATATATATATATATATATATATATATATATATATATATATATATATATATATATATATATATATATATATATATATATATATGAATGTTTTATAAATTTTATCATTAATAACAGCTTCATATATTAAAAACAATTGTGTAATATTTAAATATTAGTGTTAGACTTCATGGGAGTGAAGTGCATAGTTTCAGCTATAGTTCTTTATTCATATAGTTAACAATGTAAATTGAGTAACTGACTCTTTTTGCATGAAAAAACATTACTCATAAAAAGATTTATTTCAATGAGATAACAAGTAAAAATTAAGTTAGTTATTCATGTATTTGGCGGAAATATTATAATATAATTATTTCATATTTATTTTTTAATATTTCAAGAATAAAAAAGAAATTGTTAAATTTTTATTTAATTTACAGTAAATTTTGTCATATTCTTGAATTTATTCTACATTTTTTTTCAGTAGATAAATTGATTACATCTGTCGTGTCTGATGTTTGGAAGATTTTTATTTCTCTCGTCTGTGATACGTGAATGTGATACGTCAATATGTGAAAAAGTGCTTTCAGGACACAGAAACGATGCGGAAGTTTAAATGTTTCACAACACTTTGGGGAGTTAAATACATCGAAGAATAAATAATTACATATAATCATCAAACATTTTCTTAAAATTTCTGAAGAAAGTGTTTAAAAAGAATTTCATAACGTGAACTCATATTTATTTAGTAAATGATACTAGTCTATGAGACGAATTAAATTAAAAATGCAGTATTTAGTTACTAAGTAATAATTAAGTTTTGAATTTTAAGTTTTAACAATTAACGAGTATTAAAGGTAATTTATCATTTATTTTTTTATTAAATTAATTTATTAAATATTATATTAATTTAAATTAATTTACTAAAAATTATATTAATATCATAAAATTATATTAATATAAAAAAATGATATTAATTTATTATATTTTTAAGTAAATTTTTAAAGTTCATTTTTGAAGAATATGAAATGATTTTACATATTCTACAATTCTTTGCAATTGTAAAGCATTATTTGAATAAAAAGTTAAAACATTTATTATAACTATTATTATTTTTCGTTCTAAATTGTTCTAAGATAAGTAATTTTAAAATACGTTCATGTAATAGTAAAAGAAGCAGCAATATTATGGACAAAAATTATGAAGTATATTCACTTCAGGTGTTACATTTTTTTGACGAATTTTTACTACGTATATGTGAGTCAATTTTTGCACCCGATGTTAATTTGACAAGGATCTACACCTTAAAAATGAATCCTGAACCAAATACCCTCACCCATGGTGTGCCTTGTCCATTTTTCTGAATGCGTCTGAAAATCCTAAATAAGGAGCTGTATTCTAATATATATCAGGAAAATATCAAGCATCATTCAATAAATAATTTAGTAAGACGAGTTTTTTATAAACCATTTGATTGCTCTTTGAGATGATTATAAAATATTATATTTTACGAATTCTAAAATCTTGTATCATTTTAAAGCAGTCTATTTTTTCGTTTAGTTAAATTTTTTAAGAAAGTGTTACTGAAAGTCGTAAGAATTTAGAAAGTTTAATCATTACGTATCATATGTACTACAAAAAAAGAATTTTTTTAAATTTAAGTACACTGAAAATTGTAGAATGATGTAAATGGTAAACTTTTTCCTTGTGGAAAATATTTGCTTTGTGAATTTTTTCTGAATACACCATAAAATCCAAAATAGTGGGTTGTATTTTAAAATGTATTAAAATTAAATGTGTCCTGCATTTTTCAATAAATAATTGATGATATTAAAAATGAGTTTCTTGTAAATAATGGTTTGATTGCTCTTGGATATGATAACAAAATGATGTATTAATTTTAAAAATTCTAAGAGTATTACATTTAATTTCTTACTTTAAATCATTATTTATTGAATGGTGCTTATTTAAAGGATATGGACTCTAAGCACTTCCTCTTAGTAATATTTTTTAAATTGATTCTTAAATATGAATTTAAAATTGTACATACTAATCATTCTTAAAAGCATTTGTCATTTATGTTTGGAAGTAGAATCATGGTACATTATTGAATAGGTTTTAAATGCAGGGAAAGTAATTTCATAAATAAAATATCCTTTTAATTTCATCCAATGTAATACATTTTTTGACATTAAGGAGCAATTTAAAAGTAGGGGGTTCTATCTGATTGTTTCAAACAAAAATGAGATTACAAATAACTTTAAAATATCAAAAATAAAGCAATCAAAAGTATAGCAAAATTATTTGATTGTATTAAAAATATCTCGACTCATTTCGCAATAAATTATTTAATCTTCTAAAATCAGTATAACCAAAATCAGTATTAAAAGTATAATAAATACTATTCTACATCAAGTTAATGCTAGAATAGTCATTATGCACTTTTTTTAATCAAAATAAGATATAAACTGCTTAAGATTTTTATTTTAAACATTTAATAAAAAATAATATTATGGCATTTCCAAAATCATGAAATATTTCCTAGTATAATTAGGAATCTAAGGGTACTGATATTCTTTAATCCTTTAAAAATACCAAATTATAATATATATATATATATATATATATATATATATATATATATATATATATATATATATATATATATATATATATATATATATTAAAATTAATATAATTAGAAATTTTACATTTTTTTCCTAAATTCTTATAACTGATCTAAATAGAAAAACTTCTAATTTTTTTTAAATATTTATTCATTAGCTAAACATTTTGTCATAATAATATAATAAAGATAAAAATATAAACATCCTTAACATTTGTGAATAATAAACTTTATTTTTTACTTCAATTTCGATTGTTAAAATGTTGAATTTTAAAATACGGAATTTAATGTTTAAAAGAATTATTAAATAAAAGGGAATCATATTTTGTAAAATTTCTATAATGCGCATTCATGAAACAAGAAATATTTTCCGTTATTTGTTTAAAGGTAATTTAAAAATTATCAAGAGTATTAACACATGCAGTTAATTAGAAAAAAATTCTCTTTTAGAAATATTAATCTAAATATTTTAGATTGAAAAAGAATTTTATGAATTGAATAGAAATGTTTGATAATATGTGCACTTTTTACTAAAATATGTGTTCATTAATATTTTATTTGAATTAAAATGAATAAAAAATCAAAGGTTATTGGAAATTTTCCAATACAGTGCTCTGTCCTTCAACTTCAGCACGGAAAATGAATGCTGTCAATCAAATTCTAGCAAAAATTTTTACGCATCACTTCAAAGAATAGAAATAAGAAATTTTAGTTTCAAAGTTCCCTGAGGCTGGACTTTTCAAAAGAAAATTTTTTAAATAATCCCATTTTAGATTTTACATGGGCTATTAAAAATCAAGCGCTTTCACAGGTTTACAATTTCAGTATATAAGTACTATACACAGAAATAATGGGAGCTTTCTAAAATAATTAATAAAAAATAAAGACAATTTTTAATTAAAAATATTTTAAAATTTAAATTGATTAAATTAATCTCTGAGTCAAAAGCATATAATTTTTAAATGGAGGTTGCTATAAATGTCTTAGTATATACATGCACACACATTTTTAGATATTTAACAATACAAAATTAGAATCATTTTTTAGATGCGGTAGATATGCTTTCTTTTAATTGTTAAATTTTCCATAGTTTTGAGCAATTCTTTTTTAAAGGTTTTCTTCACGTACAAAGCAATTGTATAACAAGAAAATATGTTTTATCACTAAAAATAGCTAAAGAAATGATCAAGATAAAATAACCTGTTTGATAAAATATATTCTATTTTTCCAGCATTTTATTACAAATATTTGTAGCAATCCTTATGCAACACGTTCTAAATCTAGTTCCAAGTCAAATGTTTTTGTTATATTTTATGAGATTCTTTCATAAAAATCCTAAAAAATTGAATAAAATAAGCAAATATTCATTTATCCAGGATATTTGAAAAATATAAGAGCCATATTTAAAAATATTATGACCTCTGAGTCTTATCTATCTGGGGATAAATAAAACCATCTAATTTGAAAGTAAATTTTAAAGGCATATACAAATTTTTAAATATTATACTTTTAAAACATCATACACTAAGAATTTTATTTTCCAACACTAGTTTTAAATTCATAATACTATAAGAAAGTCTGGCAAAATTGAATGCTGTTATAGATTTAATATTGATAAAACTGAATATTTTTGAAGATCTGCAGACATATACTTTTGACATATATTTAGAGGGTTTACAGACATAAGCCTTTTTAATATTTTTCTTTATTTAAATTGCCTACATCAATATTATGGATTTTTTGCCATTAAGTATTAAACCTATTTATTATAATATGGCATAGCTTGTTATCTCAGATATCGTTTCATTCAAAAAATAAAAAGAGAAATTAATAAGCCTGTTTTTAAATCTGTCATATTCAACTTGCTTTAAATTTATTATAATAGCAAGCTTATACATATATAAATGTTATTTTCTTTAAGAAGTCTTGCGCTGAACATTTAGAAAGGACAAAAAATTTTTCTGTAGTTCTAGATTGATACAAAAGCCATCAAGTTGCTAATTATCATCATTCAAAATATCTTTAAAAGTTCTGTTGGACAACGATCAAATTTATTTTTTGTAGTTCATATACTAACCAAGTATTATTCTATATTTATGACTGAGTTTGATTCATAAGTTTTTTGCCTGACATTCATTGAATTATTAGGTATTTGAATTTAATAAATAATTCTCTATGAGAAAGATAAAACAAACGTATTGTAATATTATGATAAAATTTTTTTTACAGAAATTTATATAATATACGCATAAAAAATTTAAAACAGTAACCAAATGTAACTTCGGTTATTTTAAAACTATAACAGCATTTATTTTTATAATAGCATTTAATTATTTGAATTTGCATTGAATGATACTCAACTTAAACAATTCCCTATGTGTTACCTTAAAAAATGAAAGCATAAGAGTAAGTTATTTTGATAAATTAATCGCCAAGGCAAATATAAAAATATTGAGGAATTAATTGGAAACATAATATGTATTCCTAAATAGTATAATTGGTGTATTGAGTATTAATTCCTTGCATGATTTCTATAACTCTAATTTAGAATATTTATAAATGAAATTTCTCTCTATATATAAGTGTAGCAATTAGGAATAACTCAACATTTAATATTGTATTTTATATATTGTAGGTTTTAAAGTTTTTATCATTTATTTATTTTATGAATTTATTCTAATATGATGAATAATTTGAATTAATTAATACAAATTACTTACATTAATTATATGTATTATATACACTAGTACGTAATATTAACGTTTTATATATTATGCAGTTAAAACGTAAGTGATTACATATTTATAACGAATAAACTCATGTAGTTAATATAAAGTATAATATTAATTATTTGAATTTAATTATAAAAATATATGGCTGGATCATATATACAGAAATCTTTCTTGTAAATGGTCATGAAATATGCTAAATAAAATATTTTTTATATTCAATTTCTTCATTCAATGCTAATTTGTTTCTTTCTAACAAATTTTCGAGAGGTTCAAATAAGTTAAGCATAGATTTAGCGAAATCCAAAGTATAAAGAGAGTGTTTAAATGATGTTCCATAAAATAACTTCAATTTTCACCTTAGTCATTCATTTTACTGTCTTATTAAATAATAGTATTTAAATAATAAAATGATGGCAAAAAATTTTATAAACCTAAACTATAGTTGGCATGACAGTTTATATGAAAACCTTTACCATTATTAAAAGTGTCTCTTATATTTGTTACATAATCTCTTGTTTTAGTTTTGCATATTTTTTCACTGCTAAAACTTAAATATTTTCTCAAATAATAGTTGTCTCGTTGGATAAAACTGGAAAATTACGTGTGAAACATAGCATCACACTTCCTTTTTAAAAATATTTCTAAAACATTCGAGCGAATTTTGATGCAACAGAAAATGCCATTTTAAAGTTATTGGGAAACAGCATCTTTCTCTTGAAAATAAAATGTTAAAATGGTAGAAACGCTCTCGCTTTAAGACATAAAATTTGACTATCCACACGGGAAAAGTGTTAAAACAAGTAGCAAGATGCTCTTACGTGACGTTGCGATCACATTATTTTTGTCACCATTGGATTCCTGAATGCAGGGTGACTTTCTGATCAAACTATTTCATAAGTTCGTATTTTCTAGAGCAGCAGGGGTTTCCACTTTGTAAAGACTCTAAAGCCACATTGCATGGCATCAGTCATGATCGGGTGTCTCACTTCAATTAACTTTTTGTAAAATTTAGCTCATAAATAAGACAACATCGATATAAAATAAAGTTGGTGATTTTATTCGATGATAAGAATGTGTTAAAAAGAATTAGACATTTAGTAATTAACAAATTTAACAATTAGACATTTTAATTGAATTGTTATTTCACGACAATTAAAACTGAACTAGAAAATAAATGAAATTAAAATTAAATGAAGTCGGTTAAGTTTTTTGCAAATAGGAAAAATAACTGCGCAGAATAAAATAAGAATTGAATTACAGATGCTTATATATAAATTAATTTCATAAAGAAATTATAAATTTGTTTACTTAAAATATTATTTTACAATTGTTGAAACAAAACTAGAAATAACTAACACTAAAGCAAATAAACTGTGTTAGGATTAAAGTAATTGAAATTAAATTCATTAAAAAATGTCAATTCATATGAATTAATATTTGAAAAATAACGGAAAGAAAACAATCAGTGGAAAAAATTTATGTTGTTGTTTTGTGCCAGCCAGGCTGACAATATGGGGTGCGCTGCTCCTCTATTCCAACTGAACCATATTTTGGTGTGGAGTCCGACTTCCTCAGTACACACATGCTATAGGAACCCATTTATAGGGTAGGTAACCATTCATACAAAGAAAGGATAGACAGAGAGAGGAAATACATCTATGCCCGAACTGGGAGTCGAACCCAGGACCTCCCTGTCCGCAGTCAGGCACTCTGACCACTACACAGGGTAGGCGGCGAAAAAATTAATATTGTTGGTATTAGAATAACTTCAAAAAATTAATTTATCAAGAATATTGAGGTCATTGTCAGTCGCATCCACCAATGAGGGAATGACCATCTCAAATTCTGTTGTTGTTAATCACATAAATTGCACAAAAAGGAAGAATTTATTAATATTCTTCTGTATTGATTTTTGATAAATTTCATGGTGGAAAAAACACTTACACATATGTAAGTGCATCAACTTTTGTGCCATTTTCAGTCCAAATTGTCTTAAGATTAAATGTTTTACTTTCGATAACAACTTAAAAATTTGTGATCCCTTTCCTTCTCTGATCTCTGCAAGAATGTATCAGCTTGAAGATCGCACAACTTAAGCTGTAGGTGTTGTTCTTGTCCCTAAATCGAGACACCATGAAAATCCTTCCAAAACTGCACATTGCTTTTCAAAATAGTCTTTTACTTTTATCTTGAATTCTTGAAATATCTCTTGAATTTGATTTTCTTGAAAATTGAAAGAAATCTGCGATTTCATTTTCTTTCCCAGTCACTAATTGCAGACAACAAAGAAAATGGGATAAATTATTATTTTCTAAAAATATCAAAAAATGCTTCACTTGCTTTCAAATGCACTTATCATACCCACCACATATCTGTCATCATCTAATTTATTCCTGGGTGAATAAGGTTTTAACCATTATGTTTATTCATGTCTTCTAATCAGCTAGAAAAGCTGATTGCCTTAAAATTGTGGCCTTCTAATTTTGAGGTATTAGATGAGTCAAACTTATAGAAGAATTCGCAGATTTCTTCAAGAAACAACCAAAAAATTGAAAATACTTTCTAGCACTCAACCATTTTACATGGTTATACAGAAATAAATCTTTAAATTTTTCAACTTCCTTCAATTTCAAATCACTGTTTTATCTATGTAAAAAAGTTTGACTGTTTCTTCTCAGAATGTTAGTAATTTTAATAACAATTTTAGTTTTAGTTTTGTTTCTGATTTTCTACATAGTTTTCTTCGACGAAGACAGTGGATAAGAAGATATACTGCACTTTTAACAACCACATGGAAATTATTTTCTCCAATGTAGCTGGTATTCCGTCGGTCACATTGTCTGAGCAGTTATTAAAACCTCCAATTCTTTTAATAGTTTTTTTTAAAAGACAGCGTAAATGTATTTTCCTTTTTCTATTTCTTG
The DNA here is from genome assembly GCA_037975125.1 of Latrodectus hesperus. Lineage (NCBI taxonomy): Eukaryota > Metazoa > Arthropoda > Arachnida > Araneae > Theridiidae > Latrodectus > Latrodectus hesperus. The sequence goes on from CM075854.1 coordinate 26,167,687, forward strand.
AAGAAATCAGACATCTTCAGAGGTGATGCGAGCAAATATTAATAACCTTACATACAATTGGCAACTGCTTCTGTTAAGGCAAGAGAAAAATATGTACTGTCTATAATCAATTTAATAAGAGATTTTTCTATTTATTCTCCCATATCAGCGACTCTTCTCTTCGTAGTTTGGTTCGAGAGAAAGAGGCGCTGATTTAAATATCTCAATAATTTTAGTGTCTTTAAAAGTATTTGTTATTTACATAGCTCACTTTTCAATCAGGCTTTCTTTAGGGAAGGGTCTTTTCGTTTTCGCAAGTTAAAGTACGAGGCATATAAGGAAATCATAAATTTTACCTTTTCTTAATTTTCCACTCATTTTTATTATACTTAAATCCTAATTATTAATTTTTAAGCTAAAAATATCAAACAAGAAAAAAAAACTACTTAAAAAAACACTTAATTAAGTTACCAAAATTTTGCAAGCAACGAGACACAAAATCTCCAAAATATACACGAATAAAAATTTTGTCCTGATCGACAAATGAGAGTTAAAAGAGATGACTTAAACTGAGTTAGAGGCTCATTTTTGGAAATGTTTCACTTAAAGATTATTCATTATATTTAATTAATTTATGTGGTTTGTATCATTAAATAAATTCAAGATGTTATCAAAATTAATAAAAGATTAAATAGAGAAACGTAAAGTAATTTTTATGGCATTCTACAAAATGTTTTCCAGATATTAAGAAACTTAAAATAAACCAGCTGGTAAATTAATGTTTTTTTTAATATAAAAATTTTAATCATTTACATATTGTTGTAGCAACATCTTGTTTAAAATTAATTAGACATTCCCCGTCATAGGTCTTTCCCTGTGCAAAATTATAGAGTTTCTTTTTAATAAAAAGGTAATTAAAAACACTATCTGAGAGCGTGAAAATATTTTAAGTTTATTTATAGCTTCTTTTTTACGTTTTTCCTCAAAGCCTTTACATTATTAGAATTCTCTCTCATGACAACTTTTTTTAGCATTTAAATGACTTTAAAATAAATGATAAACTGTTTTTAAAGTTTTCTTCATTATCAAATTTTTACCGATTAAAACTTTCCTCCTCATTCTTTTTTTGACCTTAAAATATTCCAAAAACGAAGGGAGGAAGTAATTAAATTTTATTTTAAAACTCGGTCGATATTTAGAATTCTTTGTGCTGTATCTAAGGGATAATTTTTTATAAAATCAGATTTTGTATAAAATGTAAAACATGTTATATTCTTAATAACACAATTAGAGTTAATGTAATTGGAAGTGAAATATTCTTGATTTAGAAACTGAATTATTCGCATGAGTTTTATCTGATTACCGTTAAGTAATCAGATAAAACTTTGTAAATGTAATTTCCGTATTGTTAATTTAAAGCATATTATTTTAAATCAATAAAAACAAAAAAAAAATAATAAGGTATTTATAATATAAAAAAGAAAGAATAAAGTTTTTCTTAATTTTATATCACATGCTTTCTCTTAACTGAGTTAAAATATGTTTGAAAGTTTTTAACTGAAATTATTAGTTTTAATTATATTTTGAGTTTTTAAGAAGCTATTGTGAAGTAGATTACAATAAATAAATGGGTACCACAAATTTAATTAAAACCACGTTATTCAAAACTTCATAATATTAGTTAGATTACAAAATTTTGCAGATCTTCCTGTTTTAATATAGTAAACATAGAAATAATTAAAATCAAATGAGGTTTATGCAGTTCAAGAAAGTAGATAGTTGAAATGGGTAAAGTTTGATTTATTGTAATAAATTTCCCTTAGTACTCCTTCATATTTTAAATTTAATCAAAAATTTGGAAGCACAAAAATATTTGATAGTAATTATGGAAATTTATATTTACATAAGGAAGTACTGAATAGTTAATTTTCAATGTTCTTTTAATATATAATATTCAGTGTTCTCTAATGTAACAGGAAGGTATCAAAAACTCAAAATTACTTTCTAAACATATGTTTTCATATTATTACACATTTTTCTCAATATGTAAACATGTGAAAGGATCGATTTTATTACAAAATCTGACACCATTAAAATATTTCATTATAAGTTTTTGCTAGTTTCTTTATATAATTTTTAATAATCAAAATGAATAGGTGATAAGTAATAAATTAATAGGAATTTTTTCCATATTTCATAGATTATTAATATTGTAGAGTCACATATTTAACAGCGTTACTTAACTTCAGCTTCAGAATCACATGTACAACAAACACGGAAATGTTTATATATTTTTAACTATCAACATTTGCAGCATCATAAAATAATCTCTATTATAACCATCAAAAAATATAATAAAACTATAAGGGGGTTTTTAAAAATTATTTTGGTATGATTTTGATTATTAACAGGAGAAGCTAAATATATAGACATAAGTTATATAGTGTAATAAATTAAACTTAAGTCAAAAATGGCACCAATTGTTATTTATGAGGAGTTCACGAGAATGATATTATAAAATTTTAAAATCACCTTTAAATAGGAAATACTTTTTGTGAGTATTTAATGAAGCTAATATGGTATACAATGATTTTTTGTATGGTTATAATAGCGAAACCAATATAATAAATAGATTCTGTCTGATTTTCTGTGATTTTTAATTTTGATTTTGGAATTTCTGCAACCATTTTTAGCAATTTAAAATTAGTATTTATTTTGTAATTTCAGTTGAATTTTCATTTATTTAGAAAAATATTCAAAAATTATATCAAATAAATAAATGATAAGAAACATCTTCACAGTATATTCTTAATTGATATATCATGAAAAAGTATTAAACACTTAATTTTATTTTGCGAGAGCTCTTGTTTTATCAAAATGTAGGCCAAATATAGTAGACCAATTTCATTGATCTATTGTAATATAAAAATTCTCACATTAAGAATTTTATTTATGTAAATTAAAAAAAACTAGCTACCTGTCTTTCTGTGAATCATGTTAATTGTATTCAAGTTGCAGTGAAAAAAATAGATTTTAGATGTCTCTTTTTTAAAATTGATATTTTTTTGGGAAAAGAAAGTATTTTAAAACTGATAATTAAAACAAATTAAGAAATAAATAGTCAATTAAAGAATTATATATATATATATATTATGAAAATACTTCATGATTTCTGTAATAATGTTTTTAATTCTATGTTCTTTCATTATACTGCTCAAAAAGTTTTTGATTGATTTGTTTCTCTCTCTCTCTCTTTTACTTTCTTTATTTAAAATATTTTAGTTTTGGAAATAAATAATTGAAGTACTTAATATATATTTAAAATTATGCTGGGTTGTTGGAAGAAAATCTCAATATACATAAAAATGATTAAGGGGTATCTCTATTCTCATTGCATAAAAAAATTAATTTTAATTAGTGTATGAGAAAATAATTCCCTTTTGGTTTACACAGATATGTATACCTAATAACATTCTTTTTCAAGGGATTCATATGCTTTTATAAATGATAAAAAGGAAATATTCTTAAAGCTATAAAATAAGAAATGTTTATAAAATTTTAAATCACATCTTTGAAGATTTTAAATGTATATAAATATTTGAAAAATATGTAGACAAAATATAAAAACTCGTTTATTTTATCAAATGAACGCATTATTGCTGCAGGGATAGGCCTTAAATTCTTTAAAAGTCTCTTTCTTTATTTCTTTCTTTATTAAAAAAGTGTTTTTTGTTCTCTTTTCAATACAGGAAAAATTCTTATTAAAATATTTTTAAATATTTGGAAATTAAGGTAGATGCAAGTATACTGGGGGAAAATATTTGAATGACCCTTAGTCTCTTCGAAAACAATATCAACCACAAAAATCTAATATTATTTTATGTTAATTACACATTTTTTCCACTGGATGCAAATTTTAATTCATTTATTGCTAATTCTTTTTTTATTTAAGGAAGAACATACGTGTCTTCCTTAAACTTGTACTATTTGAATATTACACATACAAATCAAAATATAATTTTATAGAAAAAAATTAACTTTTTGTAGTAATTTGTATTTGATATTTTTAACTATTTAAAATAAGAAAAATTTCAGCTTTTAATCTAAAAATAATAAAATATAATGTAATTGTGTAAAAAACGTCATACACATCGATTTCCAAATCAAATAATTTAAAAATGCGATCAAAATAAATTTTTTAATATCATAGATAGTGCAGATCTTGGTAAAAAAATAAATAGATCTCCAGCGCTTCCCCATAAGTTTTACTTATCTTTAACAAATTTATCTTTAGTGAAGTTTTACTTATCTTAACTTGAGAAAATGTTTCAATATCAGCAATTACTGCTTTCTTTCCCTTTCTTCGTCCAACTGATAATTTTGTTAAAGTGACTAAGAACTGATTGTAATTAATATCTTTGGTACAAAGTTAAGATAGACTCTGCAAATCATACTTTATTAATGTTTCCTAACCGGTTAAGGTTTCTTTGTTGAAAACTAAAACATTTGATTCATTTTGATCTATATTTAAACGACTAATATTTTTAGATTTAACTTCTCTGTATTTTCTTTATATACCTGTCAACTACGATGATTACTTTTTGGCATTCTAACAGATATTTTGTTATAGTGTTTAATTCTATTTAGCATTATTCTTAGAAAATAATAAGATTTCTTTCTACTCAACAAATTTTTGCCAATTTTTAAAACATTTCGAAGTCATTCGTAGCATAAAACTTGTAACATACTTCATGTACTGAAAGTAAAAAAAAATTTCAAATATAATTAAAATTTTTAACTTCTTTTCTTGAAGTTTCTTGTTATTTTTTATTAATTGTGTAATATCACTGGAAATTGATTACTTACAGGTGTAGGAGCTACAATGTATTTAACAGCTAAATCATAAATGATTTTAGCTCAATTTGTTGTGAAAGTAAGTATGAATTTGATTTTAGGTGATAAAGAAAATTCTTAAAAAGATTTGATACACACAAAGTGCTTAAAGTGCTTATTTATCATGTAAAATTTTTATACTCCTTGTTCTTGAAATAGAGTTTGATTTCATGCAAACTTAAAACCTCTTTCTTAAGGTTGTAACTAAAATCATCAACTGTGTAATGTTATCAAACAAAGAGCGCTTATATTTATTCTTGTGAGAATATTTTAATGCATTTTACAGAATATTATTGTAATGAGTTCTCCAATGGCATACAATTTAGGGAATTTTGAAATAATAATTATTATGCATGCTCCTTTCATTTAATGGAGATTAATTCGTGGTCATTCTTAGTCTTTTACTGAAGTGCTTTGTCTTAGATTACGTTTCCATTTTGACTGATTTAATCAGGATTCAATTCCTTATACATATTGTTATTTTGACATCTTAAACCATTATGACGTCTTAAACCATTAGATAAACCACTATTTAAATGATAAGTTTTATTTCATTTGGAACGTTTAAACGGAAATTTTCACCTGATAATTTTATTTCGATTTGCAAAGAATAAATTGTGTAAAAGAAGTAAATTTTAAAAAGTATCATTCTTATAATTCTTATTTAACTAGTTGCCTAATATCATTTGTGAATCTGAGTTATATTTAACGTTACGGTTGCAGTAATTATTTGTTAAAAATTTTGTTTCTAATTTTATTGGTTTGTTTGTTGCTTAAGGTAATTTTTTTTATCTCAAGAAGAAATAAAAATGCATGAAACTTACACTTTAAAGTGATATAGCCAAGCCCTAACAAATATTCATGACAAAATGGGATTCGAGCCCACGAATTCTTGAATCAAACAGAGCGCAAACCAATTGTCTCTTATTTTATTGAGATGTTACGATTATTTTCTAATAAATTTTGGACAGAACTAATACCTTCATAAAATCAATTCAACATTTTAAATAAAAATGTATTTAGAAAATTAACTGTGCAGAAATTTCTACATATTTTTATCTAACAACTCGATTAAAAAAAAAAACTTTTTTTGAAATATTGACGGGGATTTAATCTGCATCCATGATCTGTTTCACTTTTGGAGAAGGATTAGAGTAAAGAATCTAATTTACATTTGATAATTTTAGTATCTTAAAAGCTCTTAAGCCCATTGAAATTCTTAAAGTTTAACATTTAGTTGTATTCTAAGAATGAAATATGTTTTTGAAGTTAATCTTTTTGAAGTTAAGAAGAAAACATGTTTACGTGTTTATAATGGAATAAGCAACGCTAATGCTATTAAACATCTATGTTGTCAAATTTAGTTTCAAAAAGTGTTAAAATATTCTTATCCAAATATCATTCTTAGTTCATTTAACATGCTACAAAATTGCAGCAAATTTCCTGAACAAATTGTAGGCCGAATTTCGATAGTTAAAAAAATTCTTTCAAAATAAAAAAAAAATTTTGATACATTTTTGTGATATTCTGTTTTTAATTAATACATTTTGAAATAATTATTGTGAATTTTAATTCACTTAATTATGTTTTCTTATCTAGATATTACCGCTAAAGTTCAAAAACCATTAATGGGCACATTCGCAAACTTATTTTTAAATTAATTGATTTACTTCGCGTTAAAATTAGAAATCAAGAGATTTCCTCACTTCACCTTAGTAATGTGCTAATTGAATTCTGAATCATTAAATTTCAAAAACTGATTGTTGAAAGTTGATTCTATTTATTAATTTGTAGATAATCTGATGGTATTAACATTGTTTATTAATTGCATAACTCTATTATTTGCATGCATACCCTAGTATCAGTTTTTCTGGCTCTTGAATATATTCACAAAATGTATGCTATTCTCATCATAAATATGTGTGAATATAAAACAGCTCTAATTACAATTATATATTATAATTTATTTAAGAAATTAAATAAAAAAGAAAATGATTTGTACAGTGAATTAGAAGATATTTTTTATAAGGTAAATATTATAAATATATTGATAATATTGTGTATTTAATAAAAATGATTATAAGGTAAACAATATTATAAACATATTTACAAAATTATTTTTCGATATTTTTAAATTTAAAATGAAGTACTAGGTTTTTTGAAAAAAGATTCTTTTCTAAATTTCGTTACGTCCCCGCATGCTTCAGTATATGAAGCCTATTAAATTCCCAATTATTAAAGAAACTAGAATTCATGATTTGTGTTTGCTAATATAATATTTTCATAATCGTAATAATCCTTTACAATGGGTTTTTTATTTTACGGTATCTTTATTTTTTCGAGAAACTTGGTAAATTACTTTCAAAGGAAGCTTAAAAAGTAGAAAATTCTGATAAAGCCTATTTAAGTGTACAGTTATCTAAGATAAAGCTTGACCCATAAGAAGTAATAAGAAAGCTATTAGTGTTTATTCTAAGCTATTTATTTAGTATTTTGCTTAGAATAAGGTGTAAATAATTTTTTTTGATCCACTATAACATATTATTTAGTTCTATATAATATTTACAACATTCCTTTTTTATAAAAGAAAATGGATTTGATAAACTTTTGACAGTCTCTTTTTTTAAATTTTTTTGGAATTTAATGTTTTAGCCGTCTAAATTTGACAATTATATGCCATATGTAAATTAAATATAGTCTAAATTTCTATAAGTATATTCTCACAATATTTGAATGTGGGACTTTAGAAATTTCCTCTTACCGCGTGAAATGTAATTAAATGACATGCTGAATAGATTACTACTGATGCAAAATTGTAAAAAAAAAAAAAAAAAACAAACTAAAATTGACTGCAATTTTGCTGGAAAATGGCTCCTACTGGCTTCTGAGTTTATTACATAGCCTAGAGCAAGAATATTCCCGTCATTAAGTGTTCCACGATATTTTTACAACTGAACTTAATAAAATGGTAGGTGTAAAGTTGATGCTGTGAAAAGTTTGCTCCGTTGCCCACTAAAAGTTAAGTTTGCTTTGTAAGTGCAGAAGTTTTTATTTATTTTATTTTTTATCTTTCTCGAATGAGAAAGTTTATCAAGGACTCAGAGTAATCTGGGTGTCTTTTAATTTTCACAATTTTAGTTGTACTAGTGTTATTTCTTGAGTGAAACACACTTTTTCTCTTAAAATGTCTTTAAACTTCTTATTCCGAATCTATTTTAACCCACGCAGACACATTTAATTAAAGATTTATCTCATTTCTCCCCCAATATTAATAATTTTCAAACCACGAAGGTTTTTTTCTTAAAATAAAATGTTTATGGGAAAAGAGATGAAATATCACACCTCAATTTAAATTTTAATTATTCTCTGGCACAACATTTTTAAGAATCAATAAATAAACATATTTTGCTGTGTTATTAACAAATCTGATAGCATCTCTAACTACGATTATTGTTATTAAATATAAGAATGAATAATAACAATAATATTAATAAAATTTAAACATTTTATTTACTTGTGTCAATCCCAAGTAAATTAAAACACCAGCATTTTTATAAATTGCGTTAATTAAAACGATGGAATTTCGAGTGATGGTGGAAGGGTTAGCGTCCCTAACTTCCATGCTGTAGTTCCCGTATTCGAATTCTGGTTGAGTCATGGATGTTCTTTTCTCACTCTGTGGGGGTGTTTCTTGCAGCGCTGTAGGATTATATCCTAAGTGCAGCCGGGCATTAGAAAAATAATCAAGTAAAATAAAATGTTTTTTACGCTTATCGGCTACATAAATTAACGCGTTAAATAAATTTATGTTGAAATGATTTTTATCTCACACCATTGAACTTTGAAATGATTCGAAGGTTTTATTTTTTTATTTACTTTTTCTAATGCCAGGCTGCATTTAGGATAACATTATTCAACGCTACAAGGGGCGAATGTGATGGCATCTTACACAGTGGGGCACCCAGTGGGTGTGCCATCGTGGCCACCAAAGTGAAGGCATAAAGAAATGTACACGGAGAGAGAAAGGAACATCTCTGAATGAATCCCGATTCGAACCCGTGACCAATTGCTTCGAATTTAGTCAGGAAGAAGTCCGCCATCGTCTGGATCTAAAGTTTTTTTTAATGAAAGTTTTTTTCTATATAGTTATGGAAAAAATTATATTTACACACACACACACACACACACACACACACACACACACACACACACACACACACACACACACACACACACACACACACACACACACACACACACACACACACACACACACACACACACACACACACACACACATTATTTCCAAGTATATTGAGTTTTCGGGTATTTCACTACATTGATGTAAGGTTAAAGAAATCTAATTTTTATTAATTATAATTTGCATACTGTGATCCATACGTAAAAGGAATAAATATGTAATGTCAGTTTTCAATATATTTTCTAAATAAAATTCCATAAATATATATGTAAGACTGTTAATTATAAACATAACACTGAAAGGAATTATTTATATTTGAATTTTTTTTATCTTAACAGATGGTGAATTAGAACGTAAGTCGACATAAACAGTAATAATATTCCCTTCTGGTATTAGCTTTTTTGTGTTTCCTGAGAATTAAAAGTCGAGTAATTTTGACTAACAAAACAGCTAAAATGTATTTAATTCATTGACACTAAAATTATTTCCCAAAAGAATTTTTATAATTACTGAATTACAATAATCAAAAGTCTTCTTGAGTCTTTAAAGTATTTTTTAAATTGTGTTGTTGTTGTTGTTGCTAATGACACTTGGACAAGCCAAGCTCGCTATGCCTTTGGCTGTGCGAATTAAGTCAGAAGAGAGCATCTTTCGTTTGGATCAGAGCACCACGAAGGTGAAAGTACTACTTTGCTCTTTTTAAGGTGGCTCGTAATTTTGAACCACGGTCAGGTGACGAGGCCACACCTGAGCTGGCACCCTCCTCTCCACATCCACGCCACACCAGCGGAAGGACTTTGGACGTCACAGATTAACGTGGACACGTCCCAAACCCACGGAGTTCCAGCAACCCAGTGAAGGAGAGTACACCGTGGTCATCCTCCCAACCACTGCCCGCGGCAAATGATGCTTCACTTTTACTGAGCTTACTTCTTTAAACTGAACTTACTGCTTTTAAATAGAAAAAAATTATAACTATTAAGATCCCAATGCCTTTAAGTGTAATAAATAGAAATTTATAGCAGCTTTTTTAATATATTTGTGATGAGATCTTTTCATGCATTTACTTTAATGAAGAGATTATGTGTGACTTTGGTATACAATAATTATTGAAATAAGATTTTTCAGCTTTCATCCCATACCAACTTTCATCAACCAGCTTCTCTCCACAGAGATTTCAGTGACGTAATTTGGCAAAAGTACGCAGCCAAGCACTTATCGCAATAATTTGAACTGTAAGACTTTTATTTGAAACAACCGGAATGAGATATATTCACTGTTTCTGCTACACAATTGATACTGGTACATTTGAGTACTACGTTAGAAAAATTGTCCGCTTCCATTTGAAACGCAATTTGCTTGATTATTTCTATGAAAAACAGGTTTTCTTCCTCTTCAAGAACAAATTTTAAATGAACGTGTTTTTTTCAAATTTGGCGACTGTTATTCGAAGAGTTTTAACAGTCAATGTTTTTTTTTTCCAAATCTGCTTCAAAGCTTAAACATTTCCTAAAACAATTACTGTGCAGTTATTATTTTGTTAAAATAACTTAACTAAAAAAGCTGGATCTGGTAAAATTAACGAATTTATGATCAGCAATAGTGAGGACATAAGCGAAATCTCCGTGAAATTTCTAGACCTTATATCAATTATACTCTGAGTTGTCAAAAATTTGCATTTTTTCCTTTTTCACTCATTTAAAACTTTTTGTTAAAAAAATTACTGATCAAAAAATATACGATCGAATGAAATTATTGGACAATATTTCGTTACTAATCCATGTGCTTTTCAAGTTTTGTGCATTCGAAGAAATGTCATAAGGATACTCGAGTGCCTCATTTGAAAGAGAATTTGCCATTCAATGTTTCCTTTTTCAGTTTAAGTGACTTGAATTTTGATAAATTTCAGTTGAAAGCAATCAGTTGCTTGAGTGACTTATGACAATTGCTGTTGAAGGATTAATTCAGACAGATTTTAAATATCGTAATTAAATTTTTAATTTCAGTACACTTTATAGACTGCGTAATTTAATGAAGACATAAAAATTTTATCGCAAAGAAACATGTTTGAATTTCGTCAGATAATATAAAACTGGATATTTTAACAACAACGCAAATGCGCAATAAACTATAACACTTAAATGCATTTAATACTAAAACTTTCACTTAAGATAAAATTTTTAAAACTAAAAAGCAATGCAGTTAAGACAGTTCACTGCTCAAGAGGGCAGAATTAGTGTCACATTATTATTTAAGCCTTTTATTTTGAAGACTGGTGTGCATTTATGGGCTGTTTATTGGAAGCTTAACATAAAATCTAGATGATTACTTGATAGCTATAAGGCTTTTATGACAATTTTATTTAGATGTTCTTGGTGAAAAAACATTTTTAGCATATATTGTAAAGTGTCCGCAGTATTTGTTGTACATCTCTATGAAAGTAATTAAATAAAATACTCTCTGAATTTAAAAATATAGTTTTGAGTGACTCTCTAATAAAAATAAAAAATTTTTTCAGCATATTAAATTAAACTATTTTTTTTCCAGAATAATCTACATAAACTAATATTGAAAAAATAACACTTCAAATTCAAAAAGTTGAAAAATCAGCTTTTTTCATACACGAAAGCTTACATTTACTCTTTCAAAAATATCCCTTAAATGTAATATATATTTTTTGAAGGACAAAATAGCCATTGAAAAGTGGAACTCAAAAAATTTTTAGAACTCTCTGAAAGGAATCAACTACAATAATTGTCTTTACCATTAAAAATAACTTTCACTATACTGAAATTCTGGAAAAGAATAATAATCAGTAAAGTTAAATATTAATAATCAGAATATTATCACACTTAAAGTTACATATTTGTAACCTTTATGCTTAAAAGATGAAAATTATAAGAATCTAACTGCGAAAGAATATTTGATATTTGAAGAAAGGGATATTAAATTTTTGAAGTTATTTGCACTTTAACATTCTAAGTTCCAGTATAAATGTATTTTCCTGCATGACACACTTTGCTTCAGTTATTGAAATGTGAAATCATTTTAAAAAAAGTCGACAAAAAATTTGGATTGTAAAATAAATTAATTTTTAATGCATGTTATTATTTTATAATTTATTGAGATTGATATAACAATATTTAAATTCGTTGAAATATTTTAAATTTAAGAAATAATATTATAGTAATAAAAGTAATATATTTTGTACTAGGAATCCTTAAATTAATATTATGCGTCTTGGAAATTCTTATTGGGGGTAACATATTTCACAATTCATATTAAATTTGCTTTATTTGTGCATGACATCTCGAGCTTTATTATTCAAGAAATATGAAAGCGTTTCTTGTATGCATGATTGCAAATTTGAAAAATTATTAAAATTTGTAACTATTATCAAATAATTTTTTTATTAAAAATATTCCCTTAGAATTAATAAGATGTGAATACAATTAGTTGTTTTAGATTATTAGATTTGAGGGTATTTTTTAAATTTATGTGATTTCCATCCTTTCAGAATTAAGAAATATTTATTCTTCTTCCCACACAGAACTATAATCTATTTTCACACATTAACATAAAACATTTAAGCTAAACAATATGCTATGAAATTCAAAATATATAAGAATATTTATAAAATTTACAGCAAATCAATATAAAATATTTCCTTTCACACAAATTTCTAAAATGAGAAAATCAAAATATAGATTATCAAAATAGTTTTAAAAATTTGTATAATATAAAATATAAAATAGATCATAATTTAGAAGTATATTCTAAAGGTATGATTCAATGTCAAAATGGAAAGCTTTAAGCACTGCTATTGTTTTAGTTAATCTCCACTTAATTAAAAATTTAAAAGGATGTTAAATTTAATTTTCTAAATACACAAAATTTCACATTGTACAGTTTCGCATAAAATAAAATAGCCAAAAAGGTAAATTGCATAAATTGTATGCTATATACTAAGACATAACAGATTTTTTAATTACCTTAACTCACTGTCCCATTCAAATAGAGTTTGAGTCTCACCTAGGGCAAATGTTATTTGTAGTTGTTCAGAATCCACTTTAAACTGTATGTCGTGGTCTAATTAGCCTTCGTGCGCAAAAAGGGCCATTGAGTGACATACAAGCCAAACCAATTGAGTAAAAGTGGATTTGTTTAAATGAATATAGAAATTTTTGGACTTGTGTGTGTGTATTTTAATTTTTTAAATAGCAGCTAGTTCCATATATCAGATTGGCACTATAGACGAAATCAATCTCTTTTTCAAAATTTTTCTTCATTCTTTATTTTCTCTTCTAATCATTTTCATTCATTGTTTTTTTCTTCAGTCAAACCTAAATGCATTACATTATAGCCAGTAGAATATTCTTTTTGTTTATATAAAAGAGTTTTTACTGGATTCAAACTCTTTTTTGCGCAAAACAATAATTTTCCAACCAAAATCTCTTGAATATCAAATTTAAGTATTCATTGCATGTTCATTTGTTGACAAGGTAGTAGTTAAATAAGATAAAAATTTAAAACGTAATTATTGATCGATATTTTATTTTTCTTGTTTTAGCTTTTTGAAAGGTTTTGTAATTCATTTAAATTCGTATCCAATGTTAGGAAACTTAAAAGATATTCTTCTTATATATTGCCGCTTAGTTACCTATTGAGATTCATATGTAAGTTATTATGAACAGCTGATTAAAATTAAGGCATGAATAATGAAAAATTTATTTTTTAAAACTTCAGAAAAATAAATGCGATAAAAAAAAACAGCTTCAACTTTGGATTACGTGAAACTTTAATTTATTATAAAATTAAAAGAGTCAAGTTAATACAAAGTACCTTAACTAATTACTCCTCAAATAATTACGCATAGATTACCTTTTTTAATATCGATTTACTTTGATTAATGCTAAAAATTTGCGAAACGGTTTTCAAATTAGTTGGAAAATTAACTACCATGCGCTATAATAAAAAAAAAATTATGAGCTCTTTATAAATTGCTCGAAAAATTTATGAAGTACTAGGCCTTTTAATATAAATGCTCTATAATTATTTGAAATTATGAAAAAAACATTCTAAGACTAAGGCGGAAAAATTCACGAAATAATTTAAAATTTTAGGTAGTTTTGTTTGAGTGATAAAGTTTGTGATCAAAAATTTTGGAAAACATTTTCAACATCATTTAGTTCAGATATAGCAAGATTTATCAGCATCTAAGTAACAAGAGCTCATTTGAAGTGTAAGTGATAATTAAATTCAGTGAGCATTCATTCAATCTGTTGAATTAGATATGAAACGTGAATATTTTCCTAAAAGTTATGTTTCTTATATTTCGTATTTCGAGACAGGAAATCCTAGAGAATAAATATTTTCGCTGATATATGACATATTTGCGAAATTTAATCTCATTTCAATTTTTAGTCACATGCTTGTGAATTTATGCTGAATTCGTTTAAAGTCAGAAGATAAGTTTTGCTTGTAAATAGTTAACTTTACTCATTAATGCTTGGTTCTTATCTCAATGGCAATAAATTTAAGCAGAATTAATTGAAATGACGTAAATATGCTTATCCTTATTATAAGTATCAAGCAATATTGGAATTTCATTTTTAGCTATCTACCTAAATTTGAAATTATCTGATTAAATTTTGAATGTTATAATTATTTATTACTATGCAACTAATTTTGTATGCAGAGACAGATTAGTGACAAAAAGTTGCTTAAGAAATGTTTTATGAAAGTACTAGTTTGGCTAATGCTTCTAAGAATGGAAAATAAGCATAAATATATTATTAGAGCTTTACGAAATATACTGTCACATATTTTTAGGAATAAAATAATATCAAGGAATGTAGATATTGTATATTTAATATTTAAAAGAAATCATTATGAATTTGAGAAATATGCAGACAAAATATAAAATCATCAATATAACTCATAACATTAGAAATTTTTTCATAAATTTTTCATTTCTTCACTTCGCAACCAAATCCAATCGATTTGATTGTGAAGTGAAAAAATGAAAAATTTGCGAAAAAAATTCTTATATTATTTGAGTTATATTGCTAATTTTATATTTTGTCAACATATTTCTCAAATGCATAATGGAAAAAATCACTCTTGTGATGAAAAGACAGCATTTAATTCACTCTGATTGATTCACTAACTCTCAAAACAGCAAAGCGAATGAATCTTAAAATGCGTATGCATCTCATATTATTATAAATGGTTCATTATAGAGCATCTAATGTATGTTAAATGCAAATGCAACTGAAAATATTCATGCTGATAGGAAATACGCATATTGATTTTCTCATTTTGACATATCTCTCTTGTATTTTATTAGGTGTAAGTTTAAAAATAATACTAATTTTAGCATGAATATTACTTATTATTAAAAAATTGAAAAACTGTCCGTAGGATCTTTTCAAAAATGAAGAAATTCCCACTGTGAAACTTTGTAAGATAAGAATACATTTGGTATTCCCAAATGCATACAAAAATGTAGTATAAACTGTCATATTGATAGAAGCTATGCATGTTAAATTACACTGATATAATGCTGCTCATTTGTATAATGTGAAAATTTGTGAAAGATAATACCAGTTTAAATATCTATACTTAAAACTTTAGAGTAATTGCAATGATTAAAAAAGCATAGATTTTTCAGAATGTATTCCAAATCTTAAGCAATTTCTCAGTGTACAAATATATTGTGGTCTAAATAGACATGATATCTGCACATGCAAGAAACTAATTAAAATCTAAAATCATCATGTTGGTGGGTTATATAATTTATTTATAATGAATTTCATTGCTGTAAGGTAAATAGGTTGTAAAAGCTTATTCTGCTTAATTGTTAACCCTTATAACTTAATTGTGATTAGAAAATAACAAGAAGATATTAGAATAAGTTTTAGGATACCAAATCATCACTATCAATCTTTTATGTGTATAAAACGTGAAAATAATGGTTAAATGGAAACAAATTGATTACTGACGTGTCAAAGCATTGTCATATATTAATAATTTAGCATAAAATTTGGTAAATGAAAGTATTGTATTTTTTAATTTAAAACTCTCATTTATTTTATTTTAAAATGGGTTTAAGTTAACAAAGATATTTATCTGTTTTTCTAATAATAATATTTTGGTATTCAAATGAAAACTTAAAGAAGATTAAAGGTCTCTAAAACTTTTGAATTCAACAATCGATATCCATAGCAATAAATAAAGAAATAAATTTTGCTGTTAATTAATTGTTATAGATATCAATCACTAAATCTAAAAATAACGGAATATTTGTTATTATTAAATCCGCATAATTTGTTTTAGCAGTTAATTTTTACATAACCACACCTTTTGAGCGACATAATTAATATTTATACATTTCATGATTCTTCCATGTTTAACAAATCTAGATTCCTTCACTTTCAAGAATCATATGTACTCACGAAGAAAATGGGATTACGAATGTATTTTTGGGAACAAATGCCGAATGTCATTCAATTTAGAATTTGAAGTAGAAAGCGGTGATAGTAAAATCAATTTTGTTATTACTATTGTTTTTAAGACAGAATTCAATATTTTAAATAAAACAAATTCATAGTTTCTCACTATATTAGAAAAACTACTTTTTATCAGAGTGATAAACTGTCCTGCTAGGAATTATTGATTGTTTTTTACTCTTTGATTAAAAATCGTCTAAAATTCTTTACAATAAAAATTCATCTTTAATAATTACATAATTATCCTCAATATAAGAGCAAAATGTGCAAATCTCTTCTATTTTCACTTAACTTTCAGTGTTGTAAAATAAATTAAATAAATTTTTCAATTTTCTGTAACTTATTACAAACTAATAACATGAAATAAATTTCTGACATACAGATTTATTTCCAGCAATGGGGTTATTATTACTAGTTTGTTTAAAGAGTTCCAAGAAAATAAGTGTGAGTGTTTTTTTCAATTAAAAAATGTTTTTCAAAATTCGATTTATACTTTAGAAGGTTAAAGGCAGTCATGAAACATTATGATTGAATTTAAAGTTTCAGAGAAACCGTTTCTCATAATGTTTCAACTCAAAAACAACTCCTATATTTTAGATTCAAACTTAGATTTTCAAAATTTCAAGTTATTACACCCCATTTTTTATTCATAAATACATTTTATACAGCAAAAGCTGATGTTTGATGAATTACATTCACTCTAGCAAAAATATAATTCATAAACTTTTCATGCATTGAGTTTATAAAGCAATGTATTTCATATTTCGAATTAATAAAAAAATATATTTTGAGTTCAAAAAAATATTTTTTTTAAGTAAGAATTATTTATGTGATTTTATGAGAAAGCACAAATTTTGACTTTAATACATTACTACAACACGTATTTTTATTATGTAAAAAATACACGTAAGAATAATTAATGATTATTAGTTATTTGAATTTAAGCATTATTGTTACATTAAATGAATTCAATGAAACCAGTATCAAATTAAAATTAAATAAATATATCCGGTGTTGATAAGAAACATTTATATGAGGAATTATGCAGGAGACACAGAAGTTAGCTCCATGTAGTATATCTTTGTAAGTTATAAATTTTATAATTTTCCAACACAATTTATATTTATGATAGGGATTTATGAGACCAAACAAGAAGAGAATATTATCATGGTAATTTTCTCCATTTTAAGTAGCTGTGAATATGTTTATGTACGTATGTCACATCAATTTCTTATTGTCTTTAATACAACTAGCAGTTACGTCACAAATTTGCAAAACAAAATGTTAGGTCATAATTTAATTAGAGAAAAGACTTTAAGGTGAGCAAAATAATCGTATTTCTTTTAATATCCGCAAACCGACCTCAGATTATTAAATAAGAAAATTATATCATAGTAACTGAATCATTAATGAAAATTATTTCATATATATGGGTATTTTACGAATTTTCTTAGTAATTTCAATATATTGCAAGTTACTAGAATTGAAAATATTCTCAGTATTTAGTATGAATTATAACAAAACATTTTTATTTTTACATATAAATCTCCTTTTGTATTTGAAAAATAAATAGAACACACAATGCCAAATTTATCTAATTAAAAATATTTTTATACACTGATTAATATACCAAATACTTCAGCTTTATGCATATACCTGAAAAACTTCTAAAATTAACTTTAATTATATTATTATAGATTTTTTGTTGTATTTGATTTAACAAAAGACGTAAATAAGATATCATTAAGGTATAAATAATTCAAGTATAATAATTAAAATTTCATGTAAGAGAAAACAAAAAATTATATTATTTTAATTTCTATCTTTGTTGTAAATATTTATAATGCATATATATAACTTTAGCTCAATCAACCGTTCCCTACTCTGTCCGACGAAAACATATATAATGATGTAAATTCCTAATATTTACATTATTTTCCTCCAAAAAGTTAAAAACTTTTGAAATATCTTACGCTTTATATTGTATAATTATAATTATATACTTAAAGATAAGGAAATTTTAGAAAATATTTTCTAAATTTTCTTATAGTTCAAAGAAAATTATTCTTCTCTACGGAAAACTGCATGTCATATCATGTATTATTGTAGCAATCATATAAAGTAAGGAATAATTTTCAAATTATTTTTATTATTAAGCTGTGCTGAAATAAATAGAAAAATAAGAAAATTAATTTTTATTGTTCAAGTAAATCCACGTCATTATTTAAAACATATCAAAAAGAAATCCGAATTGTTTCTTGTTATTAACAATTTTTTTAATGACTAATGTTTCTCGGGACTGAACTTCGAACATGCTCATAGATCATTTTAATTAGATGGAAGCTCGTTTCAAATGCTCTCGAGAATTAAAAGACTAATTTAATTGATTCTGAATCAATCACTGGGACCATACCTGCTCTAACAGCATTAAACTTCTCCTTAATTAAGGATGCATTTTCTCTGAAGTCTCTTGTTAAGTTTAATAGCTTTTACAAAATATTCAGAATATTTTTTTAGAACATGCGTTTCACAAACTTTACCAAAAGCATGTTTCCTGTTAAAAATACTAACTTCTCAACCAATACCATAAAAAAGGTCATTATTAATATCAAGGAAAATACTGTAATATCTTTGTTTAAAAATTATCGTTTAAACCATTAATGTTGACAAACTGTATCCATACTAAATAAATATGTTTCCACAAACATTATATTTTTTATTTTTTTTGTAACAAATTCAGTGTAATATTTATTGCAAGCAAAATCAGAGGATATTTTTTTATAAAAAACTAAGTATTATATCGTCTGCAATCTAACGAATTGAAAGTCATCTTTTTTAACATTAAAAATACATTTCACACTTTTGTTTTGCGTAAACTTTCCGTATCGATTTATTTTCCCCTGTTGTATAAGTTACCGGAAATTCATTGAAATAAAATTATTTTTATGGAACATTTTTTAATGTAGAAGAAAAACTGCGCTTTTTAATCTCTTCAAAATCATAAAACAATAAACATATTTTTCATTTAATATTGAGTTTTTCTATGTTTTATAGAACTTATTTCTACGTTACAAGATTTTTGATAATTCTTAGAATTTACTTTTTTTATGTAGTGCGAAAGATAATTCTTGCTTGAATTTCTATCAAATGATTTGAAGTTCATTCCAACTTCTGTTCATAAAATGTAATTATTATTAATGTTTAACACAATTTTGATTACATGTCAAAAGTTATTTTGTAAAACATTTCAATTTTCTTTTGATTAAGACAGATAAAATTTGTGGAAGCGAAATATTTGAACCGTTGAATATACGAACCTATTCTAATTTTATCCTCTTCACATTAGCAATGGAAATAAGAAATCGGAGGAAACTTTCATATCGTTTGCATAATAAATCCGTGGACAGTTCACTTTACAGAGCCTGTAGCTCATCATTAAGCAATGGTTCGAGAAAAATTTCTGCACTGAAATTTCCTAAGGCATTTTGATGTCTGCCTCTTCAAGATTATCCGTAAGCAAAACAGTGAAACATTTGTTACCAAAAAAGAAATATTATTATCAGTTCCTTTTTGTTGTTGAAATTTATACGTCATTACACAAATAAAACAAAATGTATTTTATTAAGAGCTTTAGGTAATTATTTTTGATTCTTTTGAAACAAGGAAAAATATTTTAACTAATTGCAAAGAATTTAGTGTATATAACAATAAGAGTATAATATAATATCAATTGAAATATATGAAAGTTTGTAAACTGAAAAAATAAATCAGAGAATATAAGTCAAAAACTAAAACAATTTTTCCTGAAATGCATAATTTTAATACACTATTCCAGTTTCATGGATGAAAAAAACAAAGGGTATAAAATATAAGAAAACTAATTATTTTATTAAGCATTAAAATAACCGATGAAATCAAACATAAACATCGAATCACTGTTAAAAGTAATAAGTATGTGCTACTACCATATGAAGCAGAGCAACTCAAACCAAGAGTAATTAAGCGAACAACTCAAAGTAAGAAAAATTAAAAAGAAAACAGTATCTAGAAGGAAATGTTTATTTCGATGTATATATATTTAAAGACAATTTTGCAAATAAATTGACTGTTATATATATCATTGGTAGATCAGAATTTTAGTTACTGTGTTGCAAAAACGTGCTTCTTTAAACATAATTATTAAACTAGCCACCGCATTATTAATGAAATAAAACATTCTTGACTTAAAATGTTTAGTATTAAAATTTAATTTGCAGAAAAGGTAAAAAATAGGCTTTTTAAATAGTTTAATATTAGTTCGAAGTTATATTCTATAGTTCCCTGTGATCTATTTCGATAAAATTCAAAAATTAAATGGAGTACTTCAACTTGTTATAAAAGATACCGAAAACAAATTTATATTTATAGACATGCATGTCCATAGATTTCAAGATATATATTTATAGATGTGTTCAAAAATATATTTGTATAACTGGAAATGGTTTTGTAATGTCTCTATTTCTATTCATGAATTATTCAGCACACAGCGCTTTTATTCAATACTGAAAAGGAAACTGGCAGATAACTGTAAGAATAGAATTCATTCTACTCATTTACATTCATATTTTAAATAAGATAAAAATGCAAAGTTTTTTAAATATATATGGAAAAAAGCTTATAAAAAACAAAAAGCTTAAAATGAATAAGAGAATATACAAACATGGATTAATAAAATTTACCTTAAAAATAAATTTAAAATTCAAATTTTGTGTAACTATTAAAGGCGAAATTTCTTCTACTTATGTAACTACTTATATATAGTGAATATGAAAATTATTTTTAAAATCTGTAGATCGAAATAAAAATGTGATAAAAATAATTATTTTAAATTTCCAGCATTGATATATAAATTTGTCGCGATTCAATATTATAGCTAATAAGTATTTGTTCACTTATTTTCATACATTTATTTTATCCTTTAAATTTTAAATTTTACATTCTTTTATTCAGTTTTGAAAAATTTAACTTCATGCATATATTTTAAGTATAATTAAATGATAAAAATGGTTTGAAGTATGATAAAAATGTAAATTTATGAGTCTGAAATAAATATGGAGATTTAAAGATGCTAAATAAATGGAAATTACAATTGCTTAATAATTTAATTACATACAGAACGGTTTTATTCCAGATATTTAATTCTACTCTTATTAATCGTCAAAATACGTTTTTATATAATTCAATTTGTTTGCTTTTTTGCATTTCATTTGGTAGTGAGTAACATTTTTATATATAAGCGAATATGATTACAAATATCTTTTCTAAATGCTTTCATATTATTTTTTGTTGGAACAGCAATAAATGAAAAATGTTTAAAAGCATAAGAAAGAAAGATATAGCCTTGGGATTAGCCTTAGGCTTTTCATAGAGACAAAAATCCTTCAATTCAAATATAACAATGAATATAACATTCGATCTAAAAATAAATGTAGGAGATATTACATTAAAATAGTTTTTCAAATCAGTAGTGTAACTAAAAGCTCAAATTGTTAGGAAATTATTTTTGGAACACAATATTTGATTAAGTTTGTTATTTTATGGTAAATTGTCAATCGTGAGAAATAATCAGAGTGTCAAATACAGCTTCAGTTTTATAATTAAACACAACTATTTCACTCAATCAAGGTGAGAGTCGAAAGCATAAACCGTTATTTGGAAGATCAATGCACAGACCATTCAACTACAAATTCAAAAGTGTCAATTCAGAGCATAACGGGTATTTCCTTACTATACAAATACTAAAGTTTATGATATAACTTTCATCTTAAACCACACGTTTTTCTTAGTTGTGGCTAATAATAAATTTTGTTGAAGAAATGAATGTGTACAAAAAAATGCACTGTGAGCAACATTTATAAAACTTGAAATACTTATTGTTTTAAGAAAAAAATATGCAGTAAAGGAATATAAATTTTACAAATAGCCCGTTTATTAACAAAATTAGTTTTAATTTAGCTGGTCATAGTAATTCCAATAACTTGGGATGCGAATTTAAAGTTCTTAAGAAATAAAGTAAGTAAATGTTCAACTGCAATTAAAGTGCTCCAAAACTTTCTAAGATAATGAAAATATATACCAATATGCTTTAAATTTTCTCTTTTACAAAAATGTATGTTGCATAGATTTAAGACATTTTAAATATTTTTGGAAGTATTTTATGCTATATGTCGAGAATTGACTTGTCAATATAATATGAATTTAAGGAAGGACAAAATAACCTTGGCAAGCATATGTAATTTGTATACTTAACAGTTTTGAAATAACTTCAGTACTTTCTGATTAATTTGCCACATTAAGTTTATTAACTGTATGAGGTATCTGATTGTCCCTAGAACAATCTAATTCAGCAAGATTTTTGTGTAAATGTGTAGGTCAAACATCATTATTTACGTCAAAGCTTAATGTCAAATGTTATCTTTGTAGTGTATGTAAGTGTAGTATACTGTTGCCATGTTAAACGTTATCTTCAAATACGTTAAATTATTTTGTTAATTTGTAGTTTGGATTGAAAACGAGTTGCTGCAGAAACTTAAAGTTCTTTCAAATAGCTTTAATTAACAATCTTTGCAGCATAGCTTCAACAGCCATGTGGACTATATGTCTGCTTGACTACCCCTTTTCTCTAATATTCATTACGCAAATGAAACTGTTGAGTATGCTTTAAAAACATTTTTCTCAATAGATTTAAAGTATATTTCTTTACACGAGAAACATTTTAACCTTTTTCTTGTTCCATACTATGTTTTTTTGAGTTCTGCTTAAAACATATGTCTACAACCCACACCTGGTAATGGGTGCTGAAATATTAGTCTTTTATTTAACTTATTAAGCTGTATTCGCAGTTGAGTTACATTTTGGAATGATTTTTTCTTGGTGCATATCTTTTTTGCATGTAGTTATTTTAAACATATTATGTATCCTAAATTTATGCATATAAAATTTTGAAAGTGTATTATTTAATTGATATAAGCCTTAAGAAATTCTTCGTGAAGTAAAAGGAAGTGAATTACAAGGAAACCTCCCTGAGATAATCTCTTCTAATTTTATAAAAAATGTATTACGTATAAAATTAAGAACGTGATTTTTAACAGAATCTAAAATAACCATAACGCAGTAGTAAATGCAATTCATTCATTGACTTAACCGCAGAACAGCAGATTAGAATTTGAGCTTATTTAAAAATGTAATTAATTATTCTTATTTCTGAACGTTTTTCGTTGAATTTTTTCTAGTTTAGAAAACAATCATTTAGGGACAAAGAATAAAAACAATTAATTAAGTTAAAGTCTTTTTCCTAATTGCCCTTGATTGTAGATGAATTAAACATTTAATCTATGAGTTCTGTTCAAATAAAAAATGGACTTTTTTAAATGATGGCAATATTATAAATGAGAAAGGAATCTCCTCACAAATATTTATACTATTCAGTTTTAGAAATACTTTGGAATCTATTTATGAGAATCAATTGCCAATGAAATTAATATATTACTGATTTCTTAAGTTGTTAAATGTGAACTTAAACCATTTATTTTTAAGTGAAGCTGCTGTGTTGCTGACTGGACGAAACATTTGATTTACATTTTTTTGATGTCAAAGCTGTCTAATTAAATTTTTTAATCAGTTTTTCTTACTTAAACATTGTGTTAAATATTGGAGTTAATCGTTGGAAATACGAAGCATTTTAAAAAGAGTGTTCACATGAAACTATATAATGTCTTACAGATCACTCTTAATATTAATTCTGTTTATGTTAACGGATGACTTAAAATACGGTATAAATAAGATTTGTGAAATTTTGTATCAGAAATTTTTTTCAACATTTTAAATTAATGTTCTGTAAATGACTTGAATCAAAAAGGGTTAACAAAGAAGTCAAAATCTCGAATGAAATCTCTCACTTTAAAATACTAAGGATACGCATTTAAATTTCTCAGTATTATAAGTTTGGAAATTATTATAAGATTGATTCATCTGCTTTAAATTGGGGAAAAAAACAAGATAAATTAATTTATTGGTTAAATTAAATGAGAAAAAATTCTTCGAGGTTCGCCTTTTACTGAAGAACCTATCTATTTTTGAATCGTTTAGATGCGCAAGAATAAACTAGATTATTTGCGACATCTGCAAAAAAAAAATGGCTATCAACATTTATAACAAGAAGCATTTTAAAAAGAGTGTTCACATGAAACTATATAATGTCTTACAGATCACTCTTAATATTAATTCTGTTTATGTTAACGGATGACTTAAAATACGGTATAAATAAGATTTGTGAAATTTTGTATCAGAAATATTGCACAAAAATCAAATATTCATCGTAAAGATATTAGTAATTCTGGAAACACCTAACTTTTTATTGATTTCTTCAGACAACTTGGTACATATCAAAAATTTATTTTTTTAATATCAAGCGATTGTGCCATGCCTGTCAAATAAATAACTGAAGTGGGTCAATAAATCAACTCTAATAAATGCACACATTTCCGGCTCTGAGTTACTTTGTTTTTAATCAAAAGAACGCAGAATCTGAGAATGTTAAAAATTTTAAGTCCATGAAAAAAAAATTTAAGATATCTTTTTTTGGAGTTGAAATAAAAGCCCCATTAAAAACGTAACACTATTTAAACAGGAAATTAAACATATGAAAATACATGAATAAAATTAATGAGGTTTTAAAGTGGAAAATGAAATCGACAAAATTGACTTCTATGTCAACACATGATATCAGCTATTGAAATATTTTTATTTATTCGATTATTTTCAATAGCATTGAAAAATACACCAGGGACATGATACACACTTACAATCACAAATAGATTGTAAGTGTGTGTCACGATTCTGTGGGTTTTAAATCTTCACAAAACCTGTTTTGTGAGCGTATGGGCTTTAGATGAGATTGTGAAGAAACTGAAGCCTTTTTATTGTTTTTAAAAGGGATTTCCATATACTTGTCATATTAAATCATATTAAAATTTAATTATTTCAATTGGTGCTATATTTCTGTAATTTCTGACTGTGTTATAGTAAAGATGACGACACTATATTTAAAGTCTTCAATATGAATAATTATATTCAATTTATGCTCTCAAATGTATGATTTAAACCTTAACAATTTAAATGTGATCTCAAAATGTAAAATTTTCTGATAAGTTTTACTTTTCGTGAATTTTGAAATATTTTGTGGATAGTTAAAATTTTACTATTTCTGTGTGTGTTTTGAAATTTTAACTCATTCATCAAATTAATTTTCCCTAGACGGAACTTCATAACCGAACACTTCTACATGGGAGAAATGATAATAACTTTATCAGTTACTTAAGTAAATTATATTAATATTTTAGTAAAATTAATGTTAGCGGAATTCAGTTACATAAGTACTAGCAAATTCTCAATGTTCATAATTTTAGAAATAAAATTTCTTTCACACACATTTCATTAGATAAATTCAGATTATTAAAAATTTTTTACTGTTGAAAATTCTGTTTTGCTTATAAGTGCTTGGACAATTGGCTATGACGTCATTAGATCCCGCTGTTTAGCACAAGGGTTGATAATAGTGGCCTCTTATATAATGGGGAAGATAATGGGATTGTCACCCTTATCTCTGGGGCTGGTGGGTCCTTGCAATTTAGAAACAGGACTTAACTCGAAAACCCCCAGACTTGGTCTTCATTTCACAGTGGCATCATTTCACTTTGAGGGCAATGTAGACACGACTTATTTCACGTGACCTAACCACCATTAGTGAACTGCATATTGCAAATATGAATTTATTATATTTACTTACATCAAATATATTAAAAACTCTTCTTGGTTACGAGAAAAAATAAAAATCAAGGACTGGAGTGAGGCAGATATAGAGTCAATACCAGACAAGCCTTGCCTAGATTCTGTAGCCTCCTTTCATCTCATAACTGGTCACGATTGTCTGGGTGAACATTTATATCGCCTACGGATCTATGACCACCCTGACTGTCGATTATGTGGTTCTAAAGAACCCCTGAATCGTAACCATCTCCATTGCTGTAGTTCACTCCATGGACTTGACTCCGAGACTGTTAAATATTTGCGTGCGAGAGAGTTTCTAGGAAATGACTTTGGTCTTTCTTTTACTTTTTATATCTCTTTTTAATGTTTATCTTTTATTCTTCTTAGTTGCATTTATTTGCTTCCCCACCAATGGAAATAAAAAATAATATTTCAAATATTAACATTTTTAATAAATGTCTATGTGTTGCTTTCTAATTCAAAAACATAATAGTTATCATTAATTTTGTCTTTATAGTTAAAAATAAAACAAGCATTATTTATTTTTGTAAATGCTTCATCTGAAAATTTATAATATCTCACATAAGGCATTTACGGATTTAAGACAAAATTTTATCTTCTATCAATTACTTGTGATTTACAAATACTGAATTTCTATGCTCAA
Organism: Latrodectus hesperus; assembly: GCA_037975125.1. Classification (NCBI taxonomy): domain Eukaryota; kingdom Metazoa; phylum Arthropoda; class Arachnida; order Araneae; family Theridiidae; genus Latrodectus; species Latrodectus hesperus. Next base: position 26,194,742 of record CM075854.1, read on the forward strand.
CTTAGATTTTTTTTTTGAAATGATCAGTTTGTAATTTTATGGATTTAAATTTTTTCATTTCAGAGTTTGAAGACAAGCTTTGCTGCTGTTCAATTCATCCATGATTTATAAGCAAATATTTTACGAAGAGTATAACATAGTGTATATAAAAACGGTCCTTAACATGCTTATTTCATGAAATCGACTTGTTGATTTTTAAATCCAGTTAAGTGTATTAATATGGCACTTATAAGAAAAAATAACATATTGTTTTAAATTCCATTAGAAGTTTGTAGCATAATCATTAAAAGTAGCTGACCTCATAGTTTAAGTTAACTCATTTATATATTTTTCTATTATTTCTTGTAATTTTAGTTTATAAAATACAATTGTTTATATTTTAGTTCCAGACAAAACGATGACAGTTGTGTTTTTCAATAATTTCTAAATTATCCATTCAATGGCAAGCATTTTTTAAATAACCATATGCGACAGTATCATTTTTAATTATCCTTTTGTCAAATGCAAACAAACAATCTTTTTTTATTTTTATTTTTACCTTAATATATCAATTATTTTATATTTAAGATTAATTTATTTCAACAGCTATATGCTATGTTTTCTCTGTTATCATTTTTCAAAAGCGTGCACATATTTTTCACTTTCAATTTGCTGCAATATATGTAGGATTATATTTTCGTAATAACATATGTCAATAGATGGCAGCATCGAGCAGACTCGTGTTGATTGTAGATGTAAGAGAAACATCTGTGAAAGTAGGGCACTCTGCTAATTGAACTCCGAGAGGATAGGCCGCGAATTTGTTTTCTCCCGAAATGGAGACAAAGAAACTACTACGCAGTTAGTAAGTCAGCCATGATGCTGCTGTCTACTTATTTCTTTTAAACATGTAAATATTGTAAATAGTAAGTTAGATATAACCTAATAGTTCTTAATAATATTTTAATACTTTCTTTAATAAATTAATTTTGTTTCAATTATGGCCCATCATCTCTTTTTAAATACATCATTACCCCTAGACGCCGTCCCCCACAAATTTTGGGGGTTCAGGCCGAGATCTGAATTTCAGATAAAATTTAATTTTGAATTATAATTTTAAAATTTTAACCTCTCGGAGTTTTCATCGAATTATCTTCATCGAATACCCAGTACTGGGCAGAGCCACTGGACAAAGCTACTGGGCAGAGCCACTGGACAAAGCTACTGGGCAGAGCAAAATCGACAAACAGCTCCGGAACCAGCGAATTTAACTACGAGAATCTCCGAAGCAGAGCCACATCGAATCCAGCGAAACATCGAAACCGCAATCTCTGAGACCCAGCGACGATCCAGCGAAACCACAATCTCTGAGATCCAGCGACAATCCGGCGACACAACTCATCGAGCAACAATCCTGCAAATTGAGAGTCAACCGCGCGACAACTGATCGCGAAGCGCTCCCAATTCCTCAACACCGGTTCTCCTGCGAATTTCCAGCGAATTTCATCGAATAGAAAGCGTGTCTCCAGCGAAAGCCAACGAATCGCGTCAAAAGCAAATCATCCCAGCAAAGTTTCGACCTAGTGAAAAACCAGCGATAAAAATCTACGAATCGAGCTACGAAAGAAAAACCACACCTACGTTAGCGAGTGGTGAGTGCCGAAAAAAAAATTCTCCGAAAATACCGTCGAAATACATCATCGAGAACATCATCAAAAAAGTGTGCTTCAAGTGAAATTTGTGTTTGTGCGCGTTCAGTTCAATGTGTGTGATAAAATCAAGAATCAGCTCCAATATTTAACAATTCAAACGTATCTAACAGTTTTACCCATACATTTATAATCCTCTTTCAATTTATTGCATTTTTGCTGACTCAGAACTACGATCTATTTTTTATAGCAATACCAGTGCAAGAGTTTATTTTCAAATTTGAGTGACTAATGATTTGGCAATCGTCCAGATGCAACGTTTCGTTCAAGTGATTTAAGTTTCTTGATAATATTTCTGTCTGTTAATGATTCCATTTTTCAAAACAACCGATTCTCTTACTGCATTAATTTTATTTTTTTTGGTATTCAAGAGAGATTATTTTATTTTATTTATTTGTGGTGAAACATATTTTATGCTTATATCTTTCAGTTTTATTTTCACTTATATTTTAAAGCCTTCATATAAAAATAAGAAAGAAATGCAATGAAATTTTGGTGCATGCATAAATATTAATAGCATATTATTATTTTATATATATTGTATACTGTGTTAAATTATTTTTCATTTTTAAACAAAATCCAAGATAGTTTGTTTTTATATTTTCATTCTCAGTGCATTTATATATTTTCAGTGCCAGAATTTTCAGGTAATTGATTATTTTATATTAAGAAATTATATACTATATTGCATTTTATTTTTTATATTTGAATTATTTTGAAAGGTTTCAAACTAAAATTGATCTAAGCACTTTCTAAATAAGTAAAAGGTTTTATTTTGTTAAAAAGCAAATTAATTGATTCTCTGAATGACCACTAAAATGGCGTATTTACTACAGTACAAAAAAGAAGATTTAATAGAATTAGCAGGTGAGTTAGGTCTAACTGTAGATACACCCACGACAAAGCCAAAACTTAAAGAACTTATCATAACTGACCCTGGTTACGTAGAAGAAGATACGAAAATGTTGTTAATTAGCATCACCGAAGAACGAACACGTCGTGAAACCGCAGAGAAAGAAGAACGGACACGTCGTGAGATTGCAGAAAAAGAAGAAAAAATGCTTCGTGAAACCGAAGAAAGAGCAAACAAAATTCGCCAAGAAGAGCGTGAAGACCAAAAGCGTCGAGAAGCGCACGAACTCGAGAAATTACGAATTCAAGTCCAACAAAATATAATTCCGGAAAATCCAGCGATAAATATTTCATCGTCAAATAAGCCCGTGTACGAGAATTTTCACAAATTCAATATGAAAGACGACATTAGTCTCAACTTAACCCTTTTCGAGCGACATGCAGAACTAACGTTTTTACCGAAACAAAATTGGGTGCAGAAGCTTCTAGGTCTAATACCCATTGAGGTAGCCCATATGATTGCAAGGGAGCCGGCGGACCAAGCCAACGATTATGACCACGTCAAAGACTTACTGTTAAAAAGATTTAAATTATCTCCGGAAAAGCTACGCCAGTTATTTATGTCTCATCAGAAGAACGCCGAAAGAACATGGGAAGATTTTCACCATGAACTGCAAACTTACTTTGACGGGTGGACACTAGGGTTAAAAATATCGACTTATGATGAGTTACGCGATCTGATCATAGCAGATCAGATGAAACGAAAAGCACCTCCTGAAATTCAAGAACACCTCATAGATGAATGGTCCAAGATAAACACACCGACGGAACTGGCGAAGAGATTCGAAGAATATGAAGATGTTCGAAGAACTCTGAAACCGAAATCAAGCTATTCACCATTTAAGAGTAGATATGATATTAAAGGAACGAGAAATTTTGAATACAATTCGCCAAAGGCAGAATATTCACGAAATGACAGATTCGAGAAAAGATCGTTTAATTTAGATCATCGTAATAGATACGCCGAAAAAACGAAAGTTATTTACTGCAGCCATTGCAAAGCACCAGGACATTATGCCATAAATTGTCCCAAACGCGGCAAAAATAAGCCTACTACTCCGCCTGTGCAGAACTGCTCATTTACCCTTAAAGGAGGAATGAAGACAAAATGCATAATTATGAAAGAAAAAAGTTTTCAAGCTCTCATCGATACTGGAAGTTCGGTCTCACTCATACGCGAAGATTTGAGTAGAGGAATTGTCAAACCCTCAGAGCTTACACATAAAACAATAATGCTGTCAGGTTTAGGAGGTCAGGTAGAAACCAAAGGTTCATTCCAACAGGAAGTGGAGATAGACGAAGAAAAATACACTCTTATGTGGCACGTAGTACCGAAATCTCGTCTAAATTTTCAAGCTATCATAGGTGCAGATATTCTAGAACACGCTTCACTTGAATTTACCAAAGAAGGTACTAAAGTTCATAAACGTGAAAATACTTGGTTAATAAATTCACCGGTAAGCGAAGTAAAAACAGACGATGAAATCGATTTGGAAAATATTAAAGACCGACGAATAAAGCAAGAATTGTTGAAATTAATTTCGAACTATGAACCAAAGAAGACCGAAAAAACAGACGTCTCTATGAGAATTATCTTAAAAGATGACATACCAGTTTATCAACATGCTCGCCGTTTATCGTTTCCAGAAAATAAAGCAGTAAATCAGCAAATCGACGAATGGTTAGAACAAGGAATAATAAGAACAAGCTCATCGGAATATGCAAGTCCAATTGTGTTAGTTAAAAAGAAAGATGGTACTAATAGATTATGCATCGATTATAGAAAACTAAATCGAAAATTGGTTAAAGATAGGTTTCCATTGCCGTTAATAGAAGACGTTTTAGATAAACTCCAGGAAGCAAATGTATATACTACATTAGATTTGAAAAATGGATTTTTTCACGTTGATGTAGATGAAGATTGTCGAAAATTCACTTCTTTTGTTGTTCCAGATGGACAATTTGAATTCAATAAAGTACCATTCGGTCTCAGTACCATTCCGAGCGTATTTCAAAGATATGTGTACAGCATATTTCGAGAACTCATGAGGAAAGGCATCGTTATAATTTACATGGACGATTTGATAATCCCATCGAAAGATGAAAAGGAAGGTCTAGAAAAACTTGAAAAGGTATTTGAAACTGCATCGAAATATGGTTTAGAAATAAAATTCAAGAAATGCCAATTTTTAAAACGAAAAGTAGAATTTTTAGGTCACATTATCGAAAATGGAACTATTCGCCCTTCAGTTGCAAAAACTCTAGCTGTCAAGAAGTTTCCAGTACCAACAACAGTAAAACAAGTTCAAAGTTTCTTGGGATTGACCGGTTATTTCCGTAAATTTATTCCATCATATTCCAAAATAGCCAAACCTTTAAGCGACCTGATGAAAAAAGAAAATTCTTTTGTATTTGAACAACCTCAAATTAAAGCATTTGATCATTTGAAAAGTTTATTAACCGAAAGTCCAGTTCTAAAAATTTTTCGCACAAGGAAAACCAACAGAATTACATACGGATGCAAGCCAGCACGGATATGGCGCCGTTTTATTACAGAAAAGTGATGACGGAAAATTACATCCTATTCAGTATATGTCAAAAAAAACAACTCCAGCGGAAGAGAAATATAGTAGTTACGAACTAGAAGTCCTTGCTATAGTTAACGCTTTAAAGAAATTTAGAACTTATTTGTTAGGTAATCATTTCAAAATTGTAACGGACTGTTCAGCATTTCAAAAAACAATGGATAAGAAAGATTTAATAACTCGAGTAGCAAGATGGGCCCTACTATTAGAAGAATTTGACTACGAAATTATACATAGACCGGGTGAAAGAATGCAACATGTAGATGCTTTGAGCAGATATCCAGTTTCCATTATTACGAATGACACTATTACTGCAAAACTGAAATTAGCCCAGCAGAATGACGAAAACATCCAAAGTTGGAAGTCCTTAATCGATTGCAACGACACTTCAGATTTTTTCCTTAAAAACGACATTCTGTACAAATATGTAAATGGTCGAGAACTAATCGTTGTACCAGAGGCCATGCAGACAGGGGTCATCAAAGCGGCTCATGAAGAGGGACATTTTTCAACTGCGAAGACGAAGGAAATAATCAAACTAGAATTTTTCATACCTAATATGGATAAACGAATACAAAACGTAATTTTAAATTGTGTACCTTGTATATTGTCAAACAAAAAGAGTGGTAAAAAAGAAGGATTTCTAAATCCTATTCCAAAAGAAGATGTACCTTTAAGTACTTATCACGTTGATTTTATTGGTCCTTTGCCATCAACCAACAAAAGCTATCAGCATATTCTCACCATCGTAGATGCGTTTACCAAATTCACTTGGCTTTATCCTGTCAAATCAGCTTCAGCAGAAGATGCTCTTGAAAAATTAAAACTACAACAAAAGACATTCGGTAATCCTAGAAGGATAATAACGGACAGAGGTTCAGCATTCACCTCCAAAGCATTTAGTGATTGTTGCACAGAAGAGGATATACAACATCTCCAAATTGCCACCGGAGTACCTCGTGGAAACGGTCAAGTTGAGAGAGTTCATCGTACTCTTATACCCGTTTTGACTAAACTATCAATTGAAGATCCCACTAAATGGTACAAGTTCGTGGATAAATTGCAGCGAATCCTTAACAGCACCACCAGCCGAAGTACAAAATGGTCTCCATTTGAATTATTAGTTGGTATAACAATGAGAAATAAAGAAGACATTCACATACGAAACTTACTAATGGAAGAAGTAATGGAAGAATTGCAAGAACAGAGAAATCTATTACGGCAAGATGCGAAAAGAAACATCCAAAAGATCCAGGCAGAGAACAAGAAGACGTACGATAAGAAACGCAAGAAAGCCCCAGTGTACCAGAAAGGAGACTTGGTGGTTATTCAAAGGACACAATTCGGGACAGGTTTAAAACTAAGACCTAAGTTTTTAGGACCATACCGAGTAGTCAAAGCAAATGCTAAGGATAGGTATGAGTTAGAAAAAATAGGTTCTCATGAAGGTCCTAACCGAACAACCTCATCCGCGGATTTAATGAAATTTTATTCGCCAGGGTGAAAAATAAGCAGTTATCATTTATAGAATTTTATTGTATAATGTGAGTCTTATTTTAATGTTACTTTTGTATTTTTTTTCTTTTGGTAAATATAAAATATTAGCCATTTGCAGATGATATTTTCAATTTAGATTAATATAATGAACATTTTTGCTTATAGCAATAGAGACTTTAACTTGCTTATATTTTAATTATTATACTTGTGAAAATATTTCATTTTTATCATTGTCTCATTTTGTAATTGTTTGAAATTATGATAATCACTGAGGCCAGTGATTTGCAGGATGGCCGAGTCTGTAGGATTATATTTTCGTAATAACATATGTCAATAGATGGCAGCATCGAGCAGACTCGTGTTGATTGTAGATGTAAGAGAAACATCTGTGAAAGTGGGGCACTCTGCTAATTGAACTCCGAGAGGATAGGCCGCGAATTTGTTTTCTCCCGAAATGGAGACAAAGAAACTACTACGCAGTTAGTAAGTCAGCCATGATGCTGCTGTCTACTTATTTCTTTTAAACATGTAAATATTGTAAATAGTAAGTTAGATATAACCTAATAGTTCTTAATAATATTTTAATACTTTCTTTAATAAATTAATTTTGTTTCAATTATGGCCCATCATCTCTTTTTAAATACATCATTACCCCTAGACGCCGTCCCCCACATATATATATATATATATATATATATATATATATATATATATATATATATATATACAGGGTGATTATAAAAAAACTTTGCCAACATCTGCACTTTCAGCGTCCATTCTATTTAACCGATCAAGATGATACTTCAAATATAGTTCTTTTGAGATATGCGCTCGAGATTCTGTGAATGGCAACACAGTGGCCCTCGCGGTTACAGTTATAGTGACAGAAACTCGAAATTTTCGAATGGCAACGTCTACTTTTTACCATCGCAAAATGTTCAGCACATGCGAAAACCCTAAATAGCGTTGAAACGGTACCGATATGTCTAAAAACGGACGTGTTCTGCAAACACAAAAAAGAGTTCTGAAAACCGGCCAATAAAACACGATCTGGGCGCACGCAATAAATTTGCATGTGACAGAGTCAAGAAACCAATCACAGAACGCCGGTCGCCAGATATTCAGCGTAGGAAACCTATAAAATACCAAGCGGGTATGCGAAGTCGTCATTCGGGAACTCGCACATGCCGACGATATGAGTCTTCCTAGGAAAGTTCGCGGTGAATTGATCAAACTCTATTACCAAAATGGGATGAACGCTGCGGAAGCCTTGCGTGTGTATCGCCGCAATCATCGACAACGACGCGGCCCATGTACTCTGCAAGCTCTGCGTGATTTAGTGCGGAAATTCGAAGATACAGGCTGCACCTGTGACAAACAGCGCTCCGGACGGCCAACTGTTTCTGAGAACGTTGTCATGGAAGTGCACCATACAGTGACTGCAGGACACACAGAAACCGCAAGAGGCATAGCGCGCGTGTTGGATATTCCGAACTCAACGGTCCGCAAGCTCTTGCGCTCGGTACTTCACATGTTTCTCTATCGGTTCCAGCGCGTCCAGATGTTGGAGCCGGGTGACCCACAACAACGTCTGGACTTCGCGAATGCAATTTTGTTACGATATGATGCGGATAACGACTGGCCACTTCGCATACTATGGACGGACGAGGCGCATTTCACCTTAAATGGCAGCATTAACACAAAAAATTGTGTGCACTGGGGAGAGACGAATCCTCATGCAGTGGCGCCAGTACCATTATTTGACTCCAAAGTGACTGCGTGGTGCGGCATTACAGTTACATTTGTTCTGGGCCCGTTCTTCTTTGAGGAAACGACCCCGAATGGCCCTGCAACATGTTCTGTAACGGGCCCTCGGTATGCAGCCATGCTGAAAAATTATGTCTTACCGGAGTTGCGTCGGCTGAATGCACTCAATGACATTGTTTGGATGCAAGATGGCGCACCTCCACATATAGCGAGGTCAGTTAAAAGGCTCCTGGATCAGCATTTTGGTGATCGCATCATCTCACGCTATTATCCTTTTCCGTGGCCTGCGCGATCCCCAGATCTGACGCCTATGGATTTCTGGTTTTGGGGCTATCTCAAATCCAGAGTTTATCTGTGCAATCCTCAAACATTGTCGGACTTAAAGGATTCTATACGGCGTGAGATTGGAAACATCCCTCGTGCCATGTTGCGTGCAGCGACATTGTCCACCGTCTCCCGCATGCAATGCGTAATTGCCTGTGATGGCACTCATGTGGAAAATGTTTGAAATTAATAAAGATTTTTTTCTCTATGTGTTCTCATCATTGAGCAGTGTCTTGTCTCTGTCGTATGCATTATTCCTCCGTGCGCCTTGAAGAACTGTTTGTATGTGTATAACACGTCGGTTTTCGGACATATCGGTACCGTTTCAACGCTATTTAGGGTTTCCGCATGTGCTGAACATTTTGCGATGGTAAAAAGTAGGCGTTGCCATTCGAAAATTTTGAGTTTCTATCACTATAACTGTAACCGCGAGGGCCACTGTGTTGCCATTCACAGAATCTCGAGCTCATATCTCAAAAGAACTATATTTGAAGTATCATCTTGATCGGTTAAATAGAATGGACGCTAGAAGTGCAGATGTTGGCAAAGTTTTTTTATAATCACCCTGTATATATATATATATATATATATATATATATATATATATATATATATATATATATATATATATATATAATATCTATCTATCTATCTATATATATATATATTTGAATTAAAATTCCTTTTAACATATCTCTTATTTTATATTCCATCTTTATCCCAAAATATCATATTCAAATTTTTGATTTTACCATTCAATAAAAATTTTAGGATTTCATCTACACTCATTACACATTCAGTTTGCTGCATGTTTATGCTTTATCGAAATGATTATTTTTTTATATAAATCTGTTTAAGCTCCCTATGGGGATCAAGAGCAGTAACACATTTTAGCTATAAATCACATTCTGAATTCTCTTTACTTTTCAAATTTGTACATAACTTGTTTTTTACTATTTTTTGATATCTTCAAATGCTAAGTTCATACTTTTTTTAAAATTTTTATTTCATTAGTAATTCGTTTCCTTTTATCTTTTTTCAAAAATTTTTCATTAATTCTTAAATATATTTTAATTAACTTCAAAATAATTCTCTTGAATTATTATTAAAACTTCAAAATGAGAAAGAAGTCAAAATCTTATATCCTATAAGATTAGAGCAATTTAAATTCATTCCTATTTCTATAAAGTATTACTATTCCTATAAAACATCTTTTGTCATCAATATACGTTTACCCTCTTTACTTCTTAATCAGTATTATTTTTGAAAACTTTTTCTCTATAATAGATACAAATGTAAGTACTTAATAGTTTTGAGAGAGAGAGAGAGATCTACACAAACTAAATATCAATATTTCTTCTTTAACAAAGCATCAGAGTATGATATAACTTATTTTAATCCAGTACTTTATATTTGATTAATCAGAACCATTTTTTACTGATTTCCGCAGGGTTTTTTTTCCGGATATCCTGCTAGATAATAATAAAAAAATTGAGAACTGGATTGAGAAAATACACAACATTATTATAGCTTAACTTTTATATTATTCTTCACTAATATTTTACAGTAATAGCTCACATCTACTTCTCCTAAATGCATCTATGAGGCTAAAAGAATCTAAAAATCCTTTTTCCAACATAGTTTTGAATATTTTTGTTATTATCAAAATTGCGTTCTCATCTTTTATATGATATACTGCATCGTTCATTCTATTATTTAATCTATGTTCTTTTGTAGAATATTTTTATTTCTATGATTTCCGTAGTTTTACCTCATTTTACAAAAGATTTTGAACAACTATTTCGGAAAAAAAATCATGAGTTGATATATTGATTTTTATGAAAAAAATTATCTATTGTATTTCCCAATTTCACATCAAAGCAAACTATCTATTGTATTATATTTTCTAACATTTTTCTCATCTCAAATGAAAGTGTTTTGTACATTGTTATCATATTTCTGTGATAGATACACTAACCAAACAATTGGATTTTTTACTATGCTGATAATTTTGGTGGCATCATCTATAGCGGTTATCATCAATTCTAAAATGTTTGTTTCTAATTAATCATAGCAAATGTTTGATATCATAAAGCATATCAAAATGATTAACATCTGCTAGTTTTGAAAATAGTTTCCTAAATTATAATTATTCTTAAAATATCTGTATAAGAATCCCAACATTTGATAATTTTTTCTAAAATCAAAGATGTCCAATCTTTTATAATTCATAGTTCTTATTAAAGTTTTTTTTAATCTCTGGTCATGGAATCATAACCATGATGATGCTTAGAGGAATATATTTATCTGTATAATTTTGATTAACTCTAATGATGCACAAATAAGGAAAATAATATCTAATTATATCTTTTTGTCCAAAATTTTTGAAAATTTTCTCATAATTGGAATCATAATCAAAATAACCAAATATACGAATCTGCAAATACATTGGTTTATTTCTTTGTTATTTAGTTTATTTTCTGAACAATATATCAACTTCTATTTTAAACGATATATCTATAAAATATTATTTTAACTTGAAAAAATGAACCTTTTTCCTTAAGGACCCAATAATGGATAATTAGAAAGATTTTCTTCAAAAATAATTATTATGGTATTTTTTGTATTCATTGTTTAAAATGCTTTTATTACCTAAAAACAGCGATTTATTACTACATTGTGTATGAGTTCACATTTCTTAGTTTGTTTCTAGATCAGGAAGCATATTTTTCAGAAACATCATTACATTTTCATACTTTACATCTCTTATATTTATTCGTTCATTTCCTTCGATACATACATTCATTAAATACAATTCAATGTAACACGCAACATTCTTTATTTATTTAAAACAAGATTTTTTGCAAAAGCTTCTTTCAGAAGTTTTATTCTTCATACAATATTTGTGATCTACATACACACAAAGGCAGCATTTCTTTTATAATTTTTTACTATGTTTATGATCATTATATTTTTATTATCGATTTTAAAAACTCTTAAGCATATTAAACATTTTTGTATAACAACTAACATATTTCGATTATATTTTTTATACTAGAAAGATCATTATTTTTATATTATTTATATTCTTCAAAGCAACTCAAATATTTTCAGTATATTTACTCTTCTTTTTTTATTGTAACTCTTAACATTTTTCATGGTAATATATAAGTGTTTCATAAAAATTTTCAATCAAAGCTATAACATCAAAGTGTTTTCTATTTTGAATATATGTTTCTGTGTAGTCATGTGGATATTTGCCTTTCATTAAAATTTTCTCTAAAAATATTAACTTTACTTATCAAGTTCTAAATCATATACTTCTTAAGTTTTACCACACATTTCATATAACTGAAGAGTTAAGTTTTTTTGTATTTTACAGCGTAATGATTAGTAAATTTTTACGCTCCTGATTTTGTATAACACTTTAGGATTTAATATAACTATAAAAACATGTGTGATGATGAAATCTCTTAATCAAATATTATTAATATTTCGCATGACAAATGTTTTTTTTTACTTACTATATCAATAATATTTCTAGTTTTCTTCCAAATATTTCTAGTCTTTTTTTCCTGCTGCAATTTAATTAATTATAAAAATAAATGAGAGACTTTAATGTGTAATTTTTTATTAAATTTAAAATATCTAAATTAATATCTCAATTTGATAACATTTCAAGGTAGAAGGTGAGTTTAAATCGGGACTATGGACAGTAATATTCAAATTATTATCAGTTTTTTCGATTACTTGTTTTGAATAAATCTCCGAAAATAATTTGATATAATTCAGGTTTTAATTTCTGCAGTGTTCAAATTTATAAAATTTTAAATATTATTTTCTTAATAAATTTTTTTATTCTGTGTATTTCCGTGTGTGTTAATTATAATCTGTGCTTTCCCAATGTGTGTTTAATTTAAATAATTTCTAAATATTCACTTTAACATTTTAAAATTCTTATTCTTTCCTTTATTAATTGATCATCGTTAAATTGTAATCCAGGTTCTCCAAACATTTTCTGTATATTTGATCACTTTTTTGGTTCATTAATAAATCGTATTAGTAAGTCGACAAAATCATCTTGTTAAGTAAATTCTTTACTTTTAAATTTTGTTACAGCTTCAGTTAAATCTTAAACAAAAATCATCAATTTTATTTTTAATTTTATTTGATTCTTTTAGTTTTTCAATTGATTTTTATTTAAATAACCACTGAGATTTAAATTAAATAAATCTTCATATAATGTTTGTTTTCAGCTGATAATCACACAATATTTAATAAATTATTTCATTAAATCGTATATTTTATAACATTTAAGCAATTTTATATTTAGTTACTTCAAAGCTTTTCGAAGATTAATAATGAATTTTTAAGTCCAGAATATGAAAGATTTGTGTTACATATAGACAACACCTTTTTTTTAATTTTTGGACATTATTATGATCTAGTTCTTAGTATGCGTGTATGTATATTCTTTTCTAGAAAGACAAGTAATTTATATTTTTTTTATGAAATTGAGTTTTTATAATAACTTTGTTACTTGATTTTGTCATTTTAATGTAGAAAATATCATTGAGTTTTACAACCTTTAAGAATGTATTATTTATAATAAACCCATCTTTTTAAAATAATTCCTTAAAAATATTGGCTAAATGTGAAAGTTCTATCCATTTTTATGCATATTTGCAACGGAATTGATGTCACACACGAAGTTTTAATGACGAAATTATAGAACATTTGCACTTACCAAGTTTATGCTTCGCGATTAATATAATTATTTAAAATATATTCTCACATACTTTTTATTTTTAATATTTTTTAGATTAGCAATGTTATAAATATCATAAACATTTACATAAAATATAAATACTTAATTGGTATTTTATAAGACATACAAGTCAATGGAACCTAAAACTATCAAATTTGCTTTTTCTGAAAAATATAAATTTTCCTTTTCAATCTATCGAAAAAAATTAATACTGATGTTATATTGCATTTTAAAAAACAGTTAAATGTTCTTCGAGTTTAAAAAAATTTTTATGCATAAAGTGTTATGAAAACACTTCTTTATATTTTATAGATGATGTTTTTTTTATTAAAGGTAAAATTGTACATATAATATAGTAACATAAAATATCAGCATATCCTGCATAATAAATGAAAACAATTCAAAATTATAAGCGTTTTGAATCCAATTGATGAATGTGATGGAGTATTAAAACTTTTCGTTGATAGAAAAATAGAAATTATTGATAAAAATGATGCTAATGTTTTACTAAGAAGTAATAAAAGTAATAGTTTATATGTGTGTGTATCATATTTATTCAAAAATTACTCTTTATAATTTTGGAAAAATGAGAATTATAAATTTATAAACCTTTTCATAAGTTAAACTGAGAAAACAAAATAATAAGGGGATTTTTTTTCCATTTAGGAAAAATATTAAAGACCTTCATGTTCTGAAAACTTCCGATGCTACTTGTTCCATAATTGAGTTATATATTACAAGACTGATTGAAAATTAATAGAGAATATGTATATGAAAATAATTTTATCTGACAGCTAATACCTATGGAAAATTATTTTAATACTTTAATGAATTGATGATAGGACTGAACTCTCTAGATCTCTACAAACAAATATTGAAGATACTACTTGCTTTGCATAAAATAAAAATAGGATAATCATTGATATCAACGTAGACCGTTATATTTAATTTAAAAACTAATATATATCTATACAAAATATTGAATTTTTGAAATATTTTATTAATGAATAGTGAACGTTGATTGAGTGAATGTCAAGTTTGCTAGAAAATTTAATTATGCAGCAGGCAGGGTTTGATGTCAAAATGTTAGAAATTATAAAAACTTTTGAAGTTAGAGTTTAAAAATAATGTCACTTGAATTTTTATGTACGCCCACCAGTCGATATTTCATACATTCAGGAAGAAAAATAAAGTAATATATATATATATATATATATATATATATATATATATATATATATATATATATATATATATATATATATATATATATATATATATATATATATATATATATATATATATATATATATATATAATATATATATATATATATATATATTATAGAGTAATGTTTGTGAAATAAGGCTTTCTGATAAAAAGTTATCGAAGAATAAAATTACAATATGGTGTGCAAAAGAATGTTTAAAATGATTAATCTGGTATAGGTCAGTTAGAAGGATTATAAACACATAAAACTGTTCTCAAAACTTAGCATGATAATAAGTAAATATAAAGATAGTGCATTTGATGAAGTATATAATTATTCAGAAATAAATGAAAATTAATAATAGCATTTTTAATATATTTCTAAAAAATCAAACTTGAATATGAATATGAAAATATGAAAAAATCAAGATAAATTAAGTTAATTACATATTTCAATTTAACAAAAAATTTTTAGCGTGCTTTATAGTAAAATATCAGAACGAAATTTGATTGGGCTTTATTGCTAAAGTTTAAAAATTAAGATTTTATATTAAAATTTTAAAATAAAACTGATTGGTGCTGTAGTTTAAAATATTAAAAATGACCTGAAAAAAAATGGTATTTTCGACATTTAGGCATACATTTTTGTTACGGTGATATGAAAAAATCTAAGAAAGGAGTATCATGTGTTCTAGATTCTGTGACTCATTAAAAATAAAATGTCACAAAAATTTGATATACATTACACGATAAAATTGTATCCCAATATGGCATGTCATGTTAAACAGAAGCAATTACTCAACTAAAAGCAGCTGAATGAAGTGCTTTGCAAGACTGAATGATCCTGTATTATTCAATTAATAAATTATTATTACGATGGAAAAATTAATGATGAGTGCAATTATTTCAACTATAATAGAGATATATTAAAAATATAATATTTAGGAATTTTAAAGCTACAAAATTAAACTTTATTGAAAAATAGCATCAGCAGTTATTTTAATACGCTTAATTTTAAGGAATACATTTTTCCTATATTTGAAATCTTAACTGGACAAATAAAAGTGACAAGTATTGACATGGTTAAAAGAGAGAATATAAATGTAAAATTTGATAAATTTTTTTTCCATTTTCTACAAAAATGAGATGCAAACATGCTTCATACAGCTGTCTCTTGAAATGAGAAAAAGGAAAAAAATGCTAACTTGATTCATAATTTTGGCTTTCACGTGTGTCATTACCGTTCAAAGCATTGCTAAAGCAATCATAACAAATGAGCTTTATTTCTAAAAATAAAAAAATAATAAATAAATAAAAAAAACTAGCTATAAATGTCTTTTCAAACCTTTTCATAATTTTTCATTTTTCATGGTGAAAGAGGGATTTTCTTTGTATTAATTATTTTTAAACTTTATCCTATTCTGATTTTAAATTTTTTACTGTTTTTCAAAAATAATTAATTACTTTTAAATGACATATTTTCTTAACTAATCAAGGCACGGAATGTTTTTAATTCTTAAAATGCACTGGAGAGTAAATAAATCTGTTTAAATTTCCTACATTTCTTATTTCTTTTACCCCTCCTCTGAGCGTTTTTTAGATTTGACATCGAATTTAAATAGATTTTTGCACTCATTATGAAGTCATTCTTAATAAAGCCAATACTGTGCTATGTAGTTTTGTTTATATTTACGTTTATACCGAAATTATTGCCGATGTCTGGGAAGAATCTTAAGATTCATCTAGAAATATAGAATCGAAAATTTAAACTATGGTCAAGTAATGAATTGGGTAGATCTGGTGATATATACTTTTCTAAATTTATGAGTACATATGCAACATTAACTCGTATAGAACCTATCAACAAAGCGAATCTTTGTAAGTTCAAACTCGAATCCTCTATATTACTGTTACTAGTTGTTACATTATCATTATTAAAACACTTTGCTCTTATTTTAAGAAATACTTGAAACTTTCGAAATTTTTTTTAAATTAAATTTCTTTTATAGTTTGCTATACGAAAAGTAACTCCTTTTT
Source organism: Latrodectus hesperus (assembly GCA_037975125.1). Taxonomy (NCBI): domain Eukaryota; kingdom Metazoa; phylum Arthropoda; class Arachnida; order Araneae; family Theridiidae; genus Latrodectus; species Latrodectus hesperus. Next base: position 26,211,529 of record CM075854.1, read on the forward strand.
GACATATTTTTAATAACGATGCTTATTTTAAGCAAAATATTGAATATTAAAACCAAGTACAAAATACTGCATAGATCATAAATGTATTTAATGTGTTAATTGTATTTTATCTCTTGGATCTGTGTAATTTAGTTAGTATTTGGTAGGATGATTAGTTCCTTTCTTTATCTGCAGAGATGGGGCCTGAAGGTGCGAGGGGTTAAAAAAATATCCTTTACTGAATGTACCACAATCATCCTGTTGATAAGTTTAAAGTTATCGACATAGACATTTGAAGAATATAGACCTTACTTGTCACTTAGTTGTGGTTCAAAACTATGAGATGATGTTTGTATTTGGACGTATAATTTACATAAAACAAAAACAAAGTAAATTCAGGACAAGCATTTTTTTCTCAAAAAATATTTGATTTATGTCATTGTTATTGATTAGTTTTTGTAAACTATAAAATTAGTGAGAATATATTAAAACTGTTTCGATTAAGTTATATACATTGTACTTTTCTTGTTATTTTAGCTTTGAAACTTCCTCATAAAAGAATTAAAACTAATTTTTCTTGGAAATTGGAAGTTTTAATCTGAAATTAGTTTAAATGTGTGTGTATGTGTAAATGTGTTTGTATCTGTGTCAAGAGTTATTTTTTAAATTTTAAGATACTAAATATTTACTTTAATTTGCTTTTTTTTATTGTTATTTAATATTGCTTGAATGTTTTGTTTATAACATTAAAACAATTCATTATAATATTATCAAAGTTTTTAAGTCGAAAATTAATCAGAAATATGTCACAAGCATTAATGAGAAATGAAATAATAATTTATTCCCGTTATTTCTTTAGTTTATTAAATGGTTGAAAAATTCAAAAATTTATTATATTTAATTTAAAAGCAAGAAAAAAATTTATATTATTGCTTTAAGTTTAAAAAAGTAATTTAAAAATAAAATGATATTTATTAATACGATGATTTAATTTTGCCAAAATAATTGGCGAGATAGTAATAATGATAATAGTAAGCTAAAAGATTTTAAATTATATTCATAACATATAACTTTTCTGATTCATTATTAAATACAAGAAATAGTTTTTCTATTTTCAGTAAATATAGTGCAAATTATATCCCCTCTGTTTGATCTTATATAAGCCAGGGGGCGTAATGGTAGCGCTTCCACTCCTAAGGCTCAGGTCAGAGATTCGATCCTCGGGATGGGCAAGGTCCACTATGTCTTATGCCTTCAATGATTTGATAAAACTGAGTATCAAGCATGCTTGGGAACACTGGTGGTTTGGCGTTAGGCTGACCACTTAATCGGGACATATACTTTGCACCCCAGGGACTTCGGTCATAAAAGCAAGTATCGGCACTGTAGGACTTGGCCATTATAAGGACTATTGAACCACTGAGCACGAGTTTGATTTGATGTCATTTTTGGGCAATTTCTGCAACATTTAATTAATCTGTCAAGATATGGTTATATATTAAAGTTACTCATTCCACTATTTTGATTAGCATACATTTCAATTTCTCCTACAAGAAACAAATTTCTTATTTATCAGTATGAATAAAAAGCATTATTTTTATGTAAGTAATAAATTTTTGTATAAATAAAAGTAATAAAAATATTTTATTTTGTAATTTTATTTCAATGAAGACTTAATTACTTAAGAAATATCAAGATAATATCGTGAATGTTTAAATGTATTGCTTAAATGAAATCGAATGATGAAGTAAAACACAAGTAGCTTTACAAATATTGAATTATTTATATATACAATTAGTTTCCTTAAATTCAATAATTATACATTCTAGATTCAATATATAAGCCTTCTTTTAACAATACAATTCTTTACAAACAATTTATTTCATCACAACTTAAAAACTTCCTCATATAGATAAGGATTAAAACTATTTATAAATGTTGACATATATGAACTTTATACACACTAAATAGAATTAAATTAAGCATTAAGCTCATAATATTTGTAATTAAATAGTATGAGTAATGAATTTACTACAGATACATTTATAAAAAATTACAAGGTTTTAAAGAAAAATTACAGAGTGAGTCCTTAACGGTGATTTATCACTTGCGACATTTATTATTTTATTATTTTATTCTTTTTTCTTTATTTTACTTTTATACTTTTTACCATTTATGCTCTTTTCTATAACATATCTTATTTCAACATTTTTTTACGTTGTTACTTTTACGATATGAGTATTTTGACTTGATTCTAAACAAGTAATAATCAGTTACAAAAATTTAGAGTGTTTCAAACATAATTGTCTCTAATCATATACCTTGTCTTTGATGTAATACGAGATTTCACTTTCAAATGTTGAGTTAAACTACTAGTAATATTGAATTACTTTATAAAAATCTTGTAATCTATAAAATTTTTTAAAATATTGGCAATATTTTTAATTTATAATCACTGAATGAATTCAATAATTTCATAAAGGAAGTTAGATATATTTCCTGCTACCCTTTGCAAAGCAATTTCCTGAATGACTTCAATTTTAAGTAAAAGTTATAATCACAAATTAATTACTATTTTAAATTTAAAAGCATAATTTTACCTTAACAAAAATGTTTCAAATGTAGCAGACTCTTACACTCACCAGCACAAAAAAGCACAAAATACTTGTTATTTTTAACAAAACGTTTAATTATAGACTGTAACATTACATGAATTAAATTTTTTTAAATATTATTTATTATTTTCATGTTGCTCTCTGTTTGTATATTAACTGCACATATGCAAACTACAATTTGCTTTCAAGTGATTGGCTTTAAATCTGGGGATAAATGTGTGTCGTAACAATTGTAATTAATACTAAAAAGAAATTTACTTGCATTTTTTCCAAAGAAACGTTTTCAAATTTAAAAATAACAACGAGGTATGTTATGATTGAAGTTAATGTTTTAATGTATTAACATTTATTGTAGTTCCATGGAATACAAATTGCACATGAAATCCTTATTATTTATAATTGCTAAAATTGGGATTTGTCGCTAAGGATAAATATAACATTTTTCGGTAACGTTCATTTGTATATAAGAAAGATGTTTCCTATTAATAACACAGAATAACATCAGACAATCCATCTGTCAAGGACAAGAATTGAGGCAGATTTATTTTTTCATTAAAATCAAGAAGTGTCGAGACAATCAGTATTAAATTCTGCATCTTGAGGAAAAGGTATAAAAATTTGAAAGATAACCACTTACTTAGATTGTTACTGAACGATACGATTATTCATGTAATGACATTTGATTGGAAAATATAAGTGTGAGTTCTTGGATGTCAGGATACAAATGTGATTGCCAACAGTAAAGAATTTATAATCATTACAAATAATAATGAGGATTACAAATACTGATGTCTTCCTCTATATGGAGATCATTTCAGTATTACTTAATTGTGCAAATTGCGATAATTAAATAAAGAATTAAATGAGACAAAAATAAAGGATTCACAGAAAGAAAAATATCTAAAGAAAAATATATATATATATAATATTACATATCTTTGTATATATATATATATATATATATATATATATATATATATATATATATATATATATATATATAATAACAATGGAATTAGCTTATAATTCTACTAAAAAGTGTTTTATTTTTGCTACTAAATTAATCAAATTCAAAAAGTATAAAATGACAAGTTATGCGTAATTTTCAAAATCTATAATAGAAATGTCTATAATCGATAATGGATGGACGCAATATAAGTGGAATATGAAAGAGAAAGAAAGTGAAATTTTCATTGTTTTTGCTATCTGCAGCTAATTTTTTTAAAAATATCTTCGATAAAGGATTGCAATTCTTAATATTTTCGTTTTCATTTTCTTACAGATGTTTTTATATTACTATGCTAGTTTTGTATGGATTTGAATTCCAACGGAAGTCATTAAATATTCATACGTAGCTATTCAATATTCGAAAAGTTAATTCAATAATATGAAAAGTATTCAGATTATTCAAAATAGTAAATGTTGTGAAATATTTGATATGAAATTAAAATACAGATTAATGAAAGATTACAATATTTAAAATGTTTGAATACAAAATATATCTTTTATTTAAAATGTGTATTAAATTTACTATTATCTCAAAAAATATGTATTAAATTTACCAAAAAAATGTGTATTAAAATTTCTATTATCTCAAAAAAAGAACAAACAAATGGATATGAATTTACTCATAAAAATTTCACATTAATATGTCTATTTTGAGATGTCTAAGATTGTGTCTATGTCTAAGATTTTGAGAAGAGAGATAGATTATTATTGTAAAGATAAAATATTTCCAATTCTTTCAATCCTTTTAAAGAAATTCTTCAAACTGAATGCAGAAATTCACAAATGTTTTGTTTTTATGTACATTTTAAATTTCACTATTGCCCGGAAAAAGATTTGTAATTAATCAGAAATGTAAAAATATATGTATTATGATATCTATCTATCTATCTATCTATCTATCTATCTATCTATCTATCTATCTATCTATCTATCTATCTATCTATCTATCTATCTATCTATCTATCTATCTATCTATCTATCTATCTATCTATCTATCTATCTATCTATCTATCTATCTATCTATCTATCTATCTATCTATCTATCTATCTATCTATCTATCTATCTATTTATATATATATATATTGCATTTATACTTTCATTTCATATTTAAGTGTTATGACATATACATTTAACTTTTAATTTTTTCATGTACTTAAGAACAGTTCTAAATTCTCTCTGAGACACCACTTAAAATTTATGGTTTTAATGAAATATAAAAGCAATAAACATGTGTGTTTTTTTTATTTAAATCATATTTGTATATATTAAAACTATTGGGCTTATGATCAATAATTTGGCACAAACTATTTCTGCTTATAAAGTAATACTTTATACTCTAAATAATCTACAATTAAAAACAAAATCTACTTTAATGGTCTATTCAAAAATTAAAAAAAAAATTAGTATTTATTAGAGATATTCATTTTTAACGGGAATAAATTTTCTTGGACTACGACCCCTTAAGTGCATTTTAATCTTAAAATGTATTTGGATAACTGGTTATTAAACACACGAGAAAACAGGATATCAAACTATTAAAACAATTTTCCCTTTACCGAGTGTAAGTATGTTACGTGTAAATTTAAAAATTATTTTTAGAAATAAAATGATATTAAATTATAATGGTAATAAATTATACTCAAAATATTGAAACTTGTTTTCAAGAATAATATGAATTGCCATGTAAAGTTGAGTAAACTAAATTTATTTATTATTTTATCAGCAGTTAAACATGAGTCTTATAAAAAAGGTTCTATGTAGTTTAGGTTAAGGTGCAATACAGGAATTATTATCATAAATTGTAAATATGTAACTTTGCCATATCACATCTGTTATATTCCTAATAAAATTAATATGCATGCATACATTAAGATATTTTTCAAAAGTAAAAAATAATAAATTGCTTTTTTTAATCTATTAATCTATAATATATATGCTTTAATCTATTTTTTAATCGATCAGTTTTTACTAATCCACTGGAAATTAGAAACGCACACTTTCACCCGCAATTCTTTTCGCATAGCTCCTGATTAGTTTTCTCCTTCTTGACCAATCAATGACTTCCTAATATTTTCTTTTCCAAAGGAAACTTATTTATTCCGTACGTGTGTTGCAAGATAATCCCAAATGGACAGATTTTGAAAACCTTGTAGTTCTAAATGTGTATAATTATTAAATTTCTGACGGTTAAAACTTAGAAAAAATTAAATAATACATTTAATTTTAAAGCAAAATCCAATATATTAATTATTCCTACTTGTTAAATCAAATCTGTTAGATGACTATTTTTTAATTTTAAAATATTTATCTATGCTCATAGTATCATTTAAAATTAAAATATATTGTTTTTTTATAAAATGAAATCTAAATACAAAGCAAAATTAAACGGTAATTGTTAAATGAAAATCTAAATATAATTAAAGCAAAATGTTTGTAGACTCTATATTTTTAGTTATTTTGCACGCATTTCCTATATTTGAAAGTAAAATTAATTTTAATTCAAAAATTGCAAAAAAATGTCTAATTTATTAGGTATCAAGTAGATAAATACCGCTTGTTTTTTACGTGTTAATTCATCATTTAAAATATTCTATTTTTAAATACATTCAGCCCCTTTTTAATTTCAGTACTCAGCTGAGGGCAACATAAAATGCTTGAGGACAACTGAGAACATTTTCTGTCCTCTTAGTACATAGACAAAATAAATTTTAAAATCATCATTCAAATAGTAGGAAATATATGCCGTACTGTAAGTAAAAGCCCATATCATTTATAGTAGTTACGCATACAAAAATTTGAAATAATCAAGTGATAATAAAATATTATTTGAAAGTGTTAGTAGTTTCATCAGTTAAATTTCCAATTATTTAGCAAAAGTGTAAAAATTTGTTTTAATAGTAACCTCAGTCATTAATATATAGAGACTTTGCTATATCATTAATATTTAGAGACATTAATATCTAGAGACTTATTTTACGATAGTAACATGTAATATCAGCACTACATGCGTAATTCATATTGATTTTTCTTTAAATACGCTTTCATTATTCTACTTCTACATATTGAAATTTATATTAAAAAAATTGAATTAATGATAATATATTTTTCAACATTTAAGTTACTTTTTTCAATAACTTTATTTGGAAATAACTGAGATTCAAAGCAATTAAAAAATATAGTTAGATATTAATAAATTTAATCTTAAAATCAGCAACATTTCTTTCATAAACACAATGTATGGCATGGAATTACGTTAAAAAGCATGGGAGAGAAAACTGTACGAATATGCCTATTATGCTACACTGAGTTTCTATTATGTTGAACCCCTCAGGGGGTTTACCTTCTTTAGGTAAACACGGGTGTCACAATCCCGAGGTACCCCAGTGATCTGTCCTCTTCTTTCTCTTCTTCTCTACTCTACTCTTCTGCTTTTTCTTCCTCTTCTCCCTCAGTGTGGTTGCCTCGCAAGAGGTTGAGGGCTCCCCTTGAGTAGCTTTCGCCGCTCTGTTGCTGTTAGCTACTCTTGAGGACTAAATCACCCACGTGTTTGCCGTGCGTGGAGACCCGTGTCCCTGGAAATGAGGGTCCTGGTAATTGAGGCCCCCAGAGACCAACACATTACTTTGGCCTCTGCTTCAGGTAAACGGGAGGTGTGTTGTGGTCCTCAGCACATCAATCGGCTTTATGGATCAAGCGATCGGTACATCTACTGGGTGACTCGTTAAGGGTGGAGCCACTTCAGGGATGTACTGTGAGCGTATAGGACTTGGCTAGCACTGGTGCAGCTGGTCTGCATCCCCTTTTTGGACTCGGTGGTGGGTGGTGCGGTCAGGTCCCGAAATTTTAAATAAAAATATGGAAAATAGAAAGCTTTCTTTTCTCCCACGGGAGCAATTGTTAATGAATAAGGACACAAAATTTTTTGTTATTAAACGAAATGAGGGAAATTTCCAAAATGTGTCCCCATTCCTTATTCAGAAAGGAATATCGGGAACTGTAGGGGAAGTTAAAAGCATTAAGAAATTGCGTTCTGGTGACCTGATGGTGGAAGTTGCCAATTCCACTCAGGCTACCACCATCAGTAGTATTCACTTGCTGGCAAATATAGAGGTAACAGTTTCGCCTCATGGTAACTTGAATTTTTCACGTGGTGTCGTATCCGCAAGGGATTTAGAGAATACGCCAACGGATGAGATCCTGGATAATTTGCAGGATCAGAAGGTCTGTGGAGTTGAACGCATAAGAGTCAGAAGAGATGGTAAGTTTATAGACACAAAACATCTCATTCTGACTTTTGCGACTCCAGACCTTCCGCAGAATATCAAAGCTGCGTATTTAAATTTACCCGTTCGGCCATATATTCCGAATCCATTGCGGTGTTTCCAATGCCAACGTTATGGACACTCGAGGAACGCTTGCAGAGGCAAACCCACCTGTGCTCGCTGCGCGGTGTTCGGCCACGACAGCTCCAACTGCACAGCGAAGGAGAGGTGTGTCAACTGTCATGGTAACCACCCCTCCTATTCCCGAAGTTGTCCACAATGGGTATTTGAGAAAGAAATCACCACGTTGAAAATAATAAACAAATGCTCATATCCAGAGGCACGAAAACAAGTTACCTCTCGTACCCCACAAATTGGTACTAGCCATGCAAGTGTTGCAAAGAAAGTAACCAGAACAGCTTCTACACAAACAGAAGCAATTTCACTTCCTCTAGTTCGATTACCCACAATATCAAAGCCGAAATCATCTTCAAATATAATAACAAAAAGAAAAGCTCCTTTAGCTAAATCAAAATCTACAAAGGCTTTTAAATTAAAATCATCAAAGGAGGGTTCACAAAGACCCTCCATATCCACCCGAAAAGCCTTGTCCCTGGAGGCTGACGCTGTTTCCTTACATCCCTCGGACGAAGACTTATCGCTCGAGGAGATGTCAGATGACACGCTTTCCAGCTCCGGGAAAGGAGCTTTTCAAATTAAAAAATAACTTCCTTTGTTTCTTGGAACTGCCATGGTTTGCGTTCACATCATGATGACATCAAGTCCTTAATTTCAGCTTATAACCCCGCATGTCTTGCACTTCAGGAAACATTCCTGAAGTCCAACAATAAATTTTGCATGCGAGGATTTAAAAGCTTTAGAAAGGATTGTGGTGACGATGGTGCAGTGTCTGGAGGTGTTTGTATATTAACATCTAATACATTTCCCAGCACTGCCCATCCATTAAATACTACTCTACAGGCTGTTGCTGTAAGAATTCATACTTTATGCTTATTAACAGTCTGTAGTTTATATTTACCACCACATGATGTCATCCGCCAAGAGGAACTCGATGCATTAATAGATCAGCTGCCAACACCATTTCTACTTTTAGGTGACTTTAACGGCCATAGTTCTTTGTGGGGAAGTGATGATAATAATTCTCGCGGTCGGCAGATAGAGCGGTTTATTTTAGACAACTGTCTCTGTCTGCTTAATACCGACGAGAAGACATATTTCCATGTACCCACAAGAACATTTCACTCTCTCGATCTGGCCATTTGTTCTCCATCTCTTCTGCCATTGTTAAATTTAAGTGTAGGAAATGATCTGCACAACAGCGATCATTTTCCTCTCGTCATCTCCCAGACTGGAGGTAGTAGTGTAAGACAGCGTCTACCTACTTACGTGTACAGTCGGGCAGATTGGACGTTATTTACACAATTGGCAGTTATTGATAACGAAATGGTTATGATCGAAAATATTGATGATGCCGTATGTAAAGTCACCGAAACAATTATTAATGCAGCTGACGCATCAATTCCTAAGAGTTCCCCTAAACCACACAGGCTTGCAAACCTTGGTGGAATGATGAATGTCAAAAAAACCTATAAGAAACAGAGGAAGTTATGGGGGTTATTCAGAAGATACCCCACAACGGAGAATCTTATCGCCTTTAAGAGAGCAAAAGCAATAGCTCGTAGAACTCGTCGTCGAAGTCAGAAGGAATCCTGGTCTCGCTATATATCCTCTATTACATCTTCCACATCCAGTAAACAGTTGTGGAGAAGAGTAAAAGCAGCCAATGGAATATATAAGGAATTCTCCATTCCAATTTTAAAATCCGGAGCTGCTATATACTCTTCTTCTAAGGACATCGCTAACGTCCTTGGTGAAACCTTTGCTAGCGTCTCAAGCAACGACTCTTATAGTCCTTCGTTCTTAAGGACAAAGAGTCGTGCTGAGCGAACACCGATTCGTTTCAACCATGGACAAGCTTTGCCTTACAACTGTGAATTTCGGATGTTGGAATTGAAGAGAGCATTACAGCAGGCCAATAATACCAGTCCTGGACCTGATGGAATCAGCTATGAAATGCTTCGTCATTTAAGTCCAGATTCCCTTTTGAACTTGTTGTTTTTGTTCAATAGGATCTGGACTGAAAATGAAGTTCCATCTCTGTGGCAAGAAGCAATAGTGATTCCGATCCTTAAGGCTGGTAAGGATCCTTCTGTTCCTTCACACTACCGACCAATAGCTCTGACGAGTTGCTTCTGTAAGACTCTCGAACGTATGATCAACGCCCGTCTCGTATATGTCTTAGAAAAAAATAAATGTGTACATATTAATCAGAGTGGCTTCCGTAAAGGGAGATCCACTCTTGATAATATAACATATTTGGAAACCCAAATTCGCAACGCCTTTGTGCGGAGGAAACATTTGGTTTCCATTTTCTTTGACATCGAGAAGGCATATGATTGTACATGGCGATACGGAATTCTCCGTACATTATATGATTTTGGCTTTCGGGGTAATCTTCCGATATTCCTAAAAAATTTTCTATGCTCCCGTTTTTTTAAAGTACGTATTGGAGCAGTATATTCCAATACTTTTATTCAAGCCGAGGGTGTTCCCCAAGGCTCTATTTTAAGTGTCACATTTTTTAACTTGTACATAAGTTGCATCCTTCATCAAATTTCACCTCCTGTATATGGCATGCTTTATGTTGATGACCTGCAAATCTCATGTGAGGGATCTAACATGCGTTTAATTGAGAGACAATTACAAACAACTGTTAACAAACTTGCTGCATGAGAATGGCCACACATTATCTCCTAGCAAGAGTAAGTGTGTCCATTTCTAGCAGGAAGACTGGCATGCATAATGATCCTACTATCTGCATAAATAATACACCTATTCCTGTTGTCAACGAGATAAAATTTCTGGGAATAACTTTTGACCGAAAGTTAAATTTTCTTCCGCATGTTCTTCATTTGCGGAAGAAGTGCGAGCGATCGCTTAATATCCTCAAGGTGCTTTCTAATACATCTTGGGGTGCTGATCGCACCGCACTACTTCGCGTCTACCAGTCATTAATTTTATCTCGTATTGACTATGGGTGTGCTCTGTATGGATCTGCTAGGTCTTCCGTTCTACGCAGATTGGATACAATACATCACACTGCTTTGAGAATATGCTCAGGCGCATTCCGCACATCACCCGTCCAGAGTCTATATGCGATTTGCGATCAACTGCCTTTAGACCTGAGACGAATGCAGCTGTCTCTCAATTATTATGCAAAAATCATGTCGGACCCTCATCATCCATTACGTTCCATGACTACTACACCTGCACTAATGAGGCTGTATGACGCTCGTCCATACAGCATTCCACTTTTTTCTCACACGCACAAAAGCTAGTCTTTCATTATCTGACCTATGTGGTGTCCGTTTTGAAAAAACGGACTATTTATCTCATCCACCTTGGTATGATCACAGATCAAAATCATCAATCCTTTTGCTCCTTATAGAAAATCAGACACAGCAACTACTGTTTTCCAGCAGCTATATGCCTCACATCGCTGTCAGTACTTCACGTACACACCAGTTTTCACAGATGGATCAAAATCTGCAGGACATGTTGGATGTGCTGTAGTTATTGAAAACAAAACTCTTAGCTACAGCCTCCATCCGTCCTGTTCCATCTTCTCTGCTGAAGCAACTGCCATTTATCAAGCACTTCAGCAAATGAATACAACTGATACCTCTAAATACTGTGTGTACACTGACAGTTTGAGTGTGTTGGAAGCTTTGCGGAACAGTAGTTTTCACTGTCATCCTGTTGTGTCTAGAATTTTCCGGGCATTAGATTCCCTTGCTGGCAAGGGATACGACATAATTCTCTGCTGGATCCCAAGTCATGTAGGTCTTGATGGCAATGAGAGGGCTGATGCAGCTGCTAAATCTGCATCCGGCCCGTCTCTTCCATCCATTCCTTTGTTGGATGTGAAAAGGTATATTAAAAAATTTACACAAGATCTTTGGCAGGAGTCATGGAACATGCAGGTCACTAATAAATTGCATGCCATATTTCCATACATAACCACATTAACAGTTTTACCGATACGAAGTGCTGATGTTCGTCTGACTCGCCTTCGTATCGGACACACACGTTTCACACACAGACATTTGTTCTTAAACGAATTAAATCCATGGTGCGAAACGTGTGATGAACCTTATACAATACATCATATTTTAATTTCATGTCATGATTTTAACCATTTACGCTTACATTTTTTTAAAACAGATATTTTAACATTAGTTGATTTACTGTGAGAACCTCCAAATAGAAATCTATTTGCCTTCTTAAGAGCAATAGGTTTTATCCATTTTATTTAAGTTGTATATCTAGTTAAAATTTATATTTTACTTAACAGTTTTAAAATCTGAATTTTATATACATACTATATACACTCTTTTTTGTATTTTAAAGATTTTAATGTTGCTTGGGTTTTCCGTATTTTAATTAAAAATAAAATCAAATTTTGGCGCAGTTTGTCCTTTTAGGACCTTGCGCCAGAAAACCCAACCAACCAACCATCTATTATGTTGAAAATTGTGTTGAAGCTGAGGTGAAATAATCTATCGCGAAATGTTTTTACTTTCATATTTTAATCTTCTGAAAACTGTAACCCCCAATCAAAAACTGTTGTGTTTCATTTATCATCCTAAAATAAAATTGTTTTTATTTTCAAAAAAACTTTCAAAATTTACTATCTTACTATCTAAATAAACATTCAATTGCAATTATAATTTATATATATATATATATATATATATATATATATATATATATATATATATATATATATATATATATATATATATATATATATATATATATATATATATATATATATATATATATATATATATATATATATATATATATATATATATATATATATATATATATATATATATGTATGTATGTATGTACATATGTGTGTGTGCGTGTGTGTAATTGAAAGAACTTAATAATTAAAAGAGTGGGTGTCCCTTGTGCGTCAAACATCACTTATTATTAAAAATTTAAGTATATCTTTTTGTGTCTGGTAATGTTGTTTTCATTCAGAAGCAGCTTTATTCCCATGATTTAAGGTTATAGAATAGGGTTTTGCAAATAATATGGAATAAATGCATTTAATGTTAATCATGTCCTTTAATTGTAACCTAACATCCTATTAACTATTGAAACCAAAGATCTATGCATATATGCAAGATGTGTATAACCATCATGGATTAATTTATTATCAAAACCGTTTATTGCAAATATATAAAAAATAATATGCGTTAACTTTAATTTTAAATTACGCATTTTATTTAAACAGTCAATAATAAGTATATAATTTTAAAAGGACCCCAAATATTTAAAGTCTCTCTCTTTCAACTTATAATATTAAAATCATGACACTTGTCAGCTCGTAAAACTGTTGAAAATTTTATATAATAAATTTAATTATTCCAATCTCTTTCATATGTGGGTTTACAAAGACTTGATTTCTATTATTTTCATGATTTGTTAGTATTATTTATAATTTGCTAGTAAAACCGCATATTTCATAAGCTGTTCTGTAAATTTACATAAGTAATTTTACTAAACACCATGTACATAAAGTTGATTCTAAAATTACATTCAATACATTCTTTGCTTGAATATATCGCGCTCTGTCTAATAGCTATTTTAACAATTCTTAAGAAAGATTATTCTTGACATAAAAACAGCATGTTTCGAAGCATCACTGAAGAGGAATATGTAATTATTTTTACTTCCTTTAACCTATGGTTTTTAAGGAGTTTTTTCTACAAATATAAGTATTTGATTTTTTTTATTGAGAAATGTCTTTGTTAATTTATTTTAACATTTTAAAAAATTAATTAAAACAACTTAATAAACTGCTACATAATGTTTCGTAACTTATGCAAGGGAATTAGCAGCGGATTGATCAATAAATTTTAATTGCATTTTTTTTTGTTTCTGAGTTTAGAAAATTCAATCATTTTATTCTTTCGCAAAATAAATGATTACTTTACTTTATTTTTTGATCGCGTTTGTTAACAATTAAAATTTCTATCAATTCATAAAATTCCTTTGTTAGACTATACGCGACAATATATGTTATTAAATAATATTATTTTATTTCATAACTAATTTATGTAATGGAAATGCTTACAGCATAGACTGTTAAAAAGAAGAAAATAATTTTTTGTTACATTACAAGGAAATTAATACAGAATTATAAATATATGGTATTTTTTGATTTTACTTATTTATATAGCTCTTGAATTACGTAAAGTGAAATATATTTTAATTGATATTAGGTATTCCAATTCTAAAAATTACACAAAACTAATTTTGTGTAGGTAATTTGAAAAGTCTGTGATGAAGATATTAGTTCCCATGACTATTGAACTGCATTCATAGAGATTATCGTTCCTGTACCTCATTAATGATTATACTGCTATTTCGTTGAAAAAATTGTTTTAAAGTTCTGAATAAAGTATAAGTTTATAATTTGCTTTAATACTAATTCAGTGATAAAAAGGATTCAAATCACATTCACTTTAATTTGCTTCGATAAACATTTTTTAAAATAAGTTTGAATAGTATTTTTGTTAGTAATAGTGTAATGTTGATAATATGTTAACTCATGAAAAAATGCCTCGTATAAATTCGTTGACTAAATATTTTTTTCTTAAATCAACAATCTCTGAATATTTTAATTTCTGCAAAAACTGTATATAATCTTTAGATAATTAAAAATAATATTAAAGTTTATGCTGCGACATAACGTTATTGAAACTAATGTCTTAAGCAACGTTCATTTTCCTTCACACGAGATATAACTATACTTTTGAAATGATGTCTCTAATAATTACTTCATGATACTATTTTTTATTATAATTTTAAATAATTATCAAGTTTTTATTTCTTATATAAATTTAGATTTTAGACCTTAAAATATAATTCATTTTTAGGTCTAAAATCAAAATTAAGAAAAATAAATTTTTAAGAGAACATTGTTAAATTCAATTTGATATAACTGAAAAATAAAATTATTATTTTTATCACAGGAAAATTTAATTTGTAAATGACGTTTTTGTTATAAAAAACATTGCACTAATACATATTAAACAGCACTTTTAGCACATGCGCTTTCAGGAAACTTTAAAACTTAATTTAAAGTTTAAGAAAATTTACTTTATGTTTAAATCTATTCTGCTCTTAAAAAAACCCTTGAAGTAGCTTATTTAAAGAAATAGAATTTGTAAGAATAGAATGGAATACATTCAAATCGTAAATAGTGCTCATTCATGTTAGAACTTTTTCTATATTTACTCCTGATTGTATTTGAGATTCATTTTTATGTCAGTAGAATAGCAATAAATTCTCTAAACATTCCAATACGAAATGGAGCTTATTCAAACACATATGGAATGCATTGGTTGCCTTTTTAGCCTCTGGTTCCACAATCATTGCGCTGAAAAGAAATTCCTCGTGTATCTGGATTGATGCGAAAGAACTTATAAAAATATAGCTTCTTGCTTTGCATTATTCCTGGAAAAATAAAAAGAAACAGTATTGGAAAAAAGGCTCGATTCATAGATTCTTTTCAGGTTGTTCTTCTTTGACTTTTTCTTGCTAGCCATCATATAGCTGATGGGTTGACTGCTTACGTTTCCGTGATATGGCGTGTGATGTTGAGAAGATAAGAGCAAGCACTCAGACTTAACACAGATTAACAAACTGCGGAGGAGATGTTTCCCTAATCTGTTTGGATTTATGATTAGATTTCATCATCCGTAAAATACTGTGTATTTAATACGGAGTGTTCAAAAGAAAATTATTTCGGTGCAGAAAAACATTTATTAATTTAATAAAAAATAAATTGTGGTGTGCACTCAAAAGATTCTTTCTGATGGATAAATATCATTTTTGAATGAAACATTTTCAGTAGTATATTTTAAATTTGTGGATTTTATACTAACATATGCAATAACAAATGAAATTGCATGCAATTTAATGAATAAAAACGAAAATTAAAATATATTATTTGTAGTTATGATACGTATTTTTGTTGTAATGATATTTTTCACTAAAATTTTCCAAGGAAGTTTAATTCAATAATAAATATTTTGTAATGCATATTAGAATGCCCCTTACTGTAAAAACATATGCAACTCACAAGCCTTTTTGGGAAATCATCCAATAAATTTTGCTTTTTGAAACTTAATTCATTAACTAGTGAAATATGTTAAAGTTCAATATATTGCTGGGTATGTATTAGTTGTAAATTTCTGTTGTCATAAAAATAGGTAATATTGTCAAATACTACGTCTAAGAAGCACACGAAATAACGTCTATTTTTTGTTGTTTTCTTTTTAAAATAGCGTTGTAAAAATCAACAATATAATAACAAACATCATTGCTGATACTTTTTATTGATGGAAAAAATTAATGGTTTCTACCTTGAGTAGGAGTTTTATGAGTTGAGCAAATATCATGTTTTATATATCATTACCTAGATTGAAAAGAAAAATCTGGAATTAATTTATACAGTAATTTATAATCGAAACATTACTTCCTTCTTCATTTTAATTATATAGGATTTTAGTTATTTATAAGTGACATTTTGTTCACATTTAAACATAATACTCTACTGTATCTCATCTTTCTAATATATAAAAACATTTCAGATTATACAAAATACTGTTATCTATTTCTTTACATTGTAAAATGCACAAAATATAAACCTATTAAGTATGTTACTAGAATCATGAACTATTTTTTATTCCATTCATAAGTCTTTAAAATAACGGTATTTTGGTAGAGGTATTTTCATAATCATGAAATCTTAATCTTTATTTTACAATTTTTTAAGTGCTTAAAATTGTTTTCTTTTTTCAAAGTCATAGTGCTATATTTATATATACAACATATTATTTATTCGACATATCTTTTAGACATGTAAAGTTAATGATACAGGTCTAGAAGATAAGATTGTGCATCCTACACACTCTAGCTTAAATTTATATGCTCTGATTGACGTTAAGTTTCTGATTTAAATTTCGAGTTTCAAATTTCGGAAACAGTATCATCATATGAATTTTTATTATTTTTACTACTTACTATATTTCAAATCATTATTTCTACTTGATGTACGTGTAGTATTATAGTCAAATCTATGTTCACATGGTTTTTAGTAAAGAACAATTTTATTAAGAATATTTGAAATCATACTAAATAAATATATATAAACCGATTTTCTCAAGAAATCTTTTTGATTTTCGGTTTGTTTAGAGGGTTTTGAACGATGTAAAATGCCAGCTTTTTATTACAGTTTGTAAGACAATGTAGCTTGTTATTACATCGTTGAAAAAATATAGCTTTGACCGGCATTCTATTTTTGCTTTCCTTGTAACTTTATATTATCATCGAAGGAACATGTTTATCTTTAAGCTTTTTGTTTATCTTTTTGAATGCACTTATATAAGTGATCCTTTGAGAATGTTTATAATTTATTTAAACTTCCTACGCAGAAATAGTAGAATTTTTTCAGGAATTTGGAAATTGTTTATTTTTGATTTTCTGATATATTTAGAGGAGTTTGCTTAAGATGTTGAATTTAAGTTTTATAAGGAAATTTTTATGGATAAAAATCGTGAAATCCATCAAATGAAATTCAGGAAAATGCTCCAATATTGTAAAATCATTTTTTATTCAGAGTTTACATTGAGAAATGGTATTTTTCCTTAGTTTCCCGTATGTTTACAGCTGTATTGCTCCATTTATATAATGATATGTTCGTGAAGGAAAATTATTTTTTTCCTATTCTTATCTTGTGTAAGTATTCTATTAGAATTCATGTTACTAGTGCATTTAAATTTTATTCAAAGTATTTTATGAAAATTGAAAATATTTGAGTGAAAGTGAAAATAACACTTTTTACAAATCAGTTATTTATAATCAATTGTTATAAACATTGAAATATTTAAAAAGTATTATTGTGGAAAAGCTTCATGGAATTTGTAAAGAAAAAACTTTAAAATCTTTAAAAAACATTTTCAAAATTTGTCCTAAAATGGGGGCAGTTGAGGTTTGAATTGTAGCAGAATGGTTAAAAAAATTCCTCATAAAAGTGTAAAATATCTCCAATTTAAAACGAAAAAATACTGTACAAAGCTTGTCGACTTTGAAATTCAAATTTATCTACAAATTCTATGAAATCAAAATTGATTTGGATTTCATCCTTTTAGATTTTCAAACACGTAAAAAAATTCTAGCTTTTTAAAAATGTTTGTAATTTTATCTCATAAATTTCATAAATAAGCTTTAAAGTTTTAAAATAAAATGTTATCTTTATAATCTAGAATCTATTAGAGTGTTTCTAAATAAATTGAAAAACCATTTCATGAAAAATAAAAATCCGAATTATATTCATTGCTTTAAGAATCATTATTACATACTTTAAGAAATAATAATCATTAGAATAAAATTTGTCTTTAGTTATCATTTCAGCAATCATGCAAATCATACATGTTAAAAATAAATGTAAAGTACTTTTATCTTTGAAATAGGAATATCACTTTAAGAAAAATTAACATATCACTTTCAATTGATTTCATTTAAATTAATTTATTTTGTATGCTTTCCATTTAAAATGAAAATACGCAAATAGTTTTATAATTATTTTATTAATATGTGAAGAAAGCTTGAATTACAGTAAAGTTAATAAAATGCAAAATAAAGGTTTAGCTAAAATAAAACAATAAAGGTTGAAGAGGAGAACCTTGAACTGTGCTGCTTATTCCAAAAAATTAAATTGAAGAGTGTAATGCAAATAAAATTAAGTAATTTTTTGAAAACATGCTTATTATTTTATTTATTTAAGCAGGAGATTACTAATAGATCAAATGTATTTTTAAAAAACTTAAATTCACATTTACTGATGAATTCGAAATTGTTTATTTTATTCAGTGCCTTATTGCCTCTGTGATATTATCATGAAGAAATTTATCTTCATTCCTACAGCATGCAGTGATGTGAATTTTTGCTTTTATAAATTTATTTTTTACTTAATTTTAATAAGAACTGTTACAGTTTTTACATTTACGAGATTTATGTTTCTGCCCTCAGTCATTGAAATTTAATATATATATATATATATATATATATATATATATATAATATAAATTTCTCATTATGTCATTATGATTTGCATCTACATTGGGTAAGCCAAAATCACGTTTATCATGTTCATAAGTTTATCTTTTAATATCCTCCAAGACTACCATCAATACTGGTTTTTAAACCTGAAAAAATATGTGTAGGAAAAAGTGGAAAGAGTCGCATCTAACACAGTGCTCTCCTCTTCCGCTTAATTTACATAATCTAAAAAGTTTATTACATGTTTATTAAGTAATTAGTTTTTAATCAAATAATCAAGTTTTAACTTTTAAAAGTTTTAACGTTTCATTAATGAAAATAGTTAATAATACTTTATTAGATTTTTTTATTTTATTTATGTCATTACGTTTATTTCAAAGTTTGACAATAATAAATGATAAGTAAATTTATTTCAAAGTTTGACATGGATGGAAATCTATGAGTGATGAAATAAATTGTGCATCGAAAATAAAAATAAGAAATGTTTTTGAAATTTAAAATTAATGCTTAAATACTACATTTAATTTAATCAGAACATGAATTGTATTAATTATAAAGTTTTCAATGTTTTGCTAGCTAAATAAATGTGATTTTCCTATCAATTAAAAGAGAGAATTAAATTGAATAACTTATACTTTATTGTAACTTGATATACACTCGTGTCCATAAATAAAGGTTAATGCAAGTTCACACAGGTAAAGAAAGAGACAGAAGCAAAACGAATGTGACTTATTTGTAAAGTCTATTTATTAAACAAAAGGTAAAGGATAAAAAAGATACATATGTTTGACATCGTTAATAAAAATTGCGATTTTTACTCACTGGAGCAAATTAAAAAAAAACCTATTTACAAAAACCAATATATAATATAATATGGTTGATATGATGATTAATACATACTATGCCCCTCAGACGAACCAATACAGGCCGTACAACGCCTAGGCATGCTGAGTATCAAATTATCGATCTGAGAAATCTGATCTTGGGGAATATTACACCATTAACATCAAGCAATGCTCTCCGAAGTTCAGGTAGACATGTGGGAGGGGGTTGATGGGTTGCAATTCGTTGAACAAGCATGTCCCACACAAGCTCTATTGGATTCAAGTCCGGTGAGTATGCTGGCCATTCCATACGGGTGATATCCTACGATTGAAGGCATTCATCGTAGGATATCACCCATTTGCGCAATTTTTGCATGGTGAGGACAGGCGTTGTCATCAACAAACAGAAATTTTGCACCCATGGCACCCCGAAACAAACGTACACGTTGTTTCAGAATGACACCCCGATTGATTTGGCCTGCCATGGTTACATTCTGAACATGCAGGTTAGTTCTGGGACCCAGAATAATTCCTCTCCAAACGGGCAATTCTGCACCACCGTAACGGTGTCGTTCAATGGTGTTCTCTTGGAAGTAACGGGTACCTGATCCTCTTCATATGAAAGTCCGGTGAGAATCAGACGGAAAGCTAAACCTGGAATCGTCGGAAAACATCACACAAACCACTGTTGCGGTGTCCACAATGCATGCTGTCTACTCCAGGCTAACCGCAGGCGACAGTGAGTTGCGGTAAATGTAACACATCTGACAAGTCTACGAGCATATAGACCAATGTGCCCTAAGCGTCTGTACATGGTCTGCCTTGAAACTGTCGTAACGGTAGCTGAAGAGAGCTGACGAGACAGGTGTGATCCTGTGATCCGTCTGTTTCTTTTGGCAGTAACTGCCTAATACCATCCCCATTCAGCGTTGTAACTCGGGGGGTGACCTGTGCTGTAACGTCTACTCACATTACCATCATCTTGGAACCGTTGCCAAGGCGACACTCTGGGGGGTTCTAAGTTCCTCGGATACTTCCATCTGTGTACGTTCACATGCAAGCCAATAATTCTACCACGTAAAACATTATCCAAATTCTTCCTTAGAGCCATAACTATGCTGTTATTGCACTGAAAGGCTTTAAAAGCGCTTGTGAACAATTTTACTTCTTTGCAACCATTCCTTATATATCCCTCTCTTACACTCTCGTCATTGTGACGTACTATTGGCGCCATCTGGTGGTTTCTTGTAATTTGCATATTATTCTTCTAGATGTGAGTGATAATTTTACAAGTGAAATTTTTATTTTAGGGTTCAATTTCTGTGTGATTCTGAATTATCATTAATTTATGGACATGAGTTTACTTTTAACTATGAGTTTTGGTATACATGCTCATGATTAATACAATTATTAAATACAATGCATCTTTATTTTCCTAATTTTATAGGAATGAATAATTTTAATGACTTATTATGCAATTAAATGAATCACCATTTAAATATTTCAAATTTAAATAATATGTTCATTTATTTAATATATATTTATGAATACATTTTTCTCGGTAATAGGGGATCTTTGGTAAGGTAATAAATATATCAGTAGCTAAATTACAAAAAAAAATTGATGTTTAGAACACATTTTTTAAGCCATATTTAGAAAAAATAGTTTTTTCCAAACACAAAGAGTTAAATCTGTAAGTTTTTGAACAAAATTAAATTAACAGCCATATGAATACAAATTGTGTTTAAATATTTAATAAAAGAATTTATATTAACTTAAAACAATTCTTTTCTTTTTTACATGCAATTTTGAATTCAAATTCCATTTACATATTTCTTCTCAAAAGAATGATTTGCCATCTGGTGGACCATTAAATTTGGGAATATCTCTCTTTTGAAGAAACTCACTTTTACATGTCATACACTAATATTAATGTCAGGAAGATAACTTGAATCAAATTGCTTAGAATGTAGAACGAATTGACAAGATTTCAACTAAATATTAATTCATCATAGACGTTTCCTGAAAGTTATCCAGACGAGAACAGTTTTGAGAAAACTGAACATGACGGCTCAATGTTGACGTAATTTCAGAACAACGGTAGTGATAATTGGTTGTCAGATAGATTCGAAATATTACGAACCAAATTATCTGAAATTTAAAATTATTTTAGGTTGTCAAATTAGTTAAATTCTATGGAAAAAATAAACAAGTTAAGTTTAATTGAAGTTACTGAAATTTTCAAATTTTTCAAACGAAGGACGCAATATAATAACTAATAAGATTTAACTTTTAATATTAATGCAATTTTGATAAATCTAATTTCAAAGAACAAAATTTGCTTAGTATAATTTAATCAAAACAATTTATTAAAGATATGGATATAAGAATTGAAATTTCACTTAAATGATTTCAAATAATGAAATTTAAAATCCTTTATTATATATTATGGTAAATTCCTTTTTTAAAATTACTTAAATTTAAAAATGGAAGTGTTGTTGAGTATTTAAATTTTGAAAAAGTCTATTTAGCAATATATCATGTAGAAAAGAATTGTTCATAATTCATTAAAATTTTTTTACTCGTTAAAAATTTTCATGATCATTAAATTTGGGAAAATAATTAATTTTTTCTTTGGTTTAACAACTTACGAATTTCTCTTTGTAAAAACAAGGAGTAGGTGTTTTGGGATTTTACTTTTAAATATATTTATTTTATTTGATTTAAAATATTCCAATTAAAATTACAGTTTCTTCACGTTTATACTTTTAAAATTCTTGTAATTGTCACTCAAGCTTTCCACACTGTATATTAGCTTCATTTATATCTATACTGCATAAACTACTTAACTGCACATTTACAGTAATAAGGTTTTTACAGTTTTCTCATATTTCTTTTATGTTAGTTACATAACAAGAAACAATTTTCAAAAGCAAAGTATAAGTAATTTACCAAAATATTCCCTTACCCTTTTGCATTTGATTCGTATTCAAATTTTAACGTGTTAAATACATTCCTTAGTAAGTGGTTAAATATTTAAATATTGGCAGAAATTGAGATACTAAAGAATGTATTACATTTACAAAGAACCATATGGTAAATAGAGAATAAGTAGTTTATATATATATAAACAGAAAATGTATAATTGTCACAAATATTATACATAATTAGCTGGAAAACAATGCAATTGAATTAAAAATATTTCATTTATTTTGTATTGAAACGATAAATTACTATGCAATCAAATATTTAAGCAGTACATTTTTAAATTTATAAAGTAGTTTATGTTGAATTTGTATCTTAATTTTATATCCCCGTGTCACGATCTGTAGTATATTTATATAGCTGTAACGAATTAACTCAATTAGTACAATAAGTTTAGAATTCAAAATCTCAAGATTGCAAGTTTAATGAAAATATTTTTTGAATCTATTTTAAAAGCAAATAAGTTTTGCAGTTTAGATGTTTCGATAAATATTATCTTTTCATAGTAATTAACTTAAAGAATTAAAGTATTATAATTTTACTTAAAAGTTTCTAGATATTTTCTTATTAAAATTTTTAACTAATTAAATTTTTAGCTAAATGAATATATATATATATATATATATATATATATATATATATATATATACACATATATATATATATATATATATATATATATATATATATATATATATATATATATATATATATATATATATATATATGCATTTAGCTGAAGTTTAAGAAATACTACCAATTAAAAACATTTACATTTTGCAAGTAATCACGTGCAAATTATATCAAATTTGAGAATAATTAGAATAATTCTAACACGCGCGAATTTAAGAAAAAATACAGACAAAATTTATTGATTTTCCTGTATCGAAATTAAATTTAACATAAGATTTGACAAAATTTAATCCTAGTTGAATTTTGAGTTTAACTTGTTTTTACTTTAGCAAATTAGTCTTTAATAAATATAATCCATTAAAACATTAATTAAATAGATAAACCAGTTAGCTTTCTTATGTTCAAAAAGTAAAAAATTAAATGCAATTTCTTTTATTTTATTCAGGAAGATTTGAATATTTTCAATCCATTTAAATGAATATTTTTGATTTCTTCTATTTTGTGAAGTACATTCTTTCATTTTATAAGGGATTTTAATGAATGATATCTATATTTGTTAATTAAATTAAGTTTGAAATCAAAATCTCATTGTGTTAGTTATACTGTTAAAGATAATATATATACATATATATATATATACATATATATATATATATATATATATATATATATATATATATATATATATATATATATATATATATATATATATATATATATATATATATATATATAAAGAATGGTTATTTATTGATATATAAAATGTAAAATGTACTTTTCTTGTTCATAGGCTTATAAGACTATGTCCCTAAAAATACTTTTGTTCATTTATAGGAAAAAATAAAATTTATAAAATTTTGAACAACTCATTATTAATTAAGGTTTTATGATTTTAAATGCAATTTTAAATCTGTATTTATATTTTTGCATGTTTATAGGATGAACATAACAAATGCGATGTAATTATTAATAAGCATGCACAATTCAAGAAATTATTAATTTGGGAAACCTTTTACTCATTTATAACATTCTATTCTTTAATTTTTAATTTTTGTTTGATTTAAAATAAATATTGTATGCCAAAAAGTAAGCATAAAATTTACAGCAGATATTTCTAAAGAAAAACGTAATAGTTTTTAAATAATAATTTTTCAAATGTTACATTTATACTTTATGTCTAATTTTATGAAAGATGCACTTCAAAATGGTTTTCTTTATACGTTTTCCTAAAAAAATTATGAAGCATATTTACGTATTGTGCAAGATTTATATTTCATAAATTTATCCTTTCACACAAAAAAATGTTTTAACTCTATAGATTTCATAATATATTTTATCAATAAAATTTTTATTCGCTTAGATTATCGGAAATTTCTTGTATTGTTAAGATTGCCAATTTTATTTCCTGAAAGAGCCATTATTTTGAACAAATGTTTTTGTTTTAGATAGTTTATTTTAATCTTAATGTCACTAATGACATGAATTTTGTACCTTATTATGTTTATCACCATAAAATATCTTTAAATCAGAGATTTTGTTGTAATTTAAAGTTTTAATGCGTGCAGAATGGTTTTAATATATTTAGGAATTTCAAGCTAGGAGCGTTTAGATGTTTTGCAACAAGTGAACATTTAATGCAGCGATAGTTATTGCCGAAATATGAAGTGTAAATTTAAATTATATCCATCTGTTCTCATTATATCAGTGGCTAATTCAAATTTTTGTCAATCACCCATATAAATTGTTGGCCTTTTAAAATATTCGTAATAATGTAAGTATGCTTTATTTATAGATAGAATTATATTTTAAAATGAATTTTTCTATTTTATATTGACACTAAAATAGCAAGATATAACTATAAAATGATCATAAATATCAATTGAAATTTAGTGAAAATTATATTTAAATGTTCACACATAAATTTTAATCATGTGTATTTATTTTTGAAGCTTTTCATTTACAAAATTCTTCAAAAAGCTGTTAATAAAATTTTATAATTTTTTTTAAATTTCTTATTTTAAGTTCACAACACATGCATTTTAATCATTAACAAAATTATATTCACAAATACAAGTAGATATAATTCTGAACTTTGCCATGATTTATTCGAAAGGATAACCTAAATAAAGTACAGGATTTAAACAGACAGAATAACAATTGATAGAAGTTACATTTTATAAAAAATAACCCACTTTTAAGATTTCTTTCTCATATTTTGCTTTATAAAAATAAAATGCTCAACTTTAATATATTTTCGCTGGACTAAGCCGATATATTACACTAGCAAAGAACAAACTATTAGCAAGATGTATAAAAATATTATATCTGGAAGTATATTCATGAATGACCTCTTCTGTCTGAAGCATGATGTCATTATATCGATCAATCATTTTTTTACACATTGAAACAGGTGGTTTGATATTTTTCGTCGCGTGAAACTGGATGTCGTTTTTGTGCGATAAACATTATTTTCCCTGCTAGAACGTTTTAATGGTTAAATTGTGTCCGTGATTGCAAGAAAATAGCAAATTAAATTAAGTAATAGGAAATAAGGGTACAGAAACAATTTATCAATATTAAATTGAACATCTGACGTCATTCAAAATTTAAAATAAGAAACCTTTTAATTATAAGCATACATTTTAAAGATTAAAATGCATTACTTTTATGATTAATACCTTCTTAATTTCTACATAATCATTTATATCAGATAAAATTTAAAATCACAATTATTCATAGTGAAAAAGTATAGTATTTTTAATATTAATTTAAAAATTCTTTTAGATGTAAAAAAACTGATAGTGTGGTATTATATTGAAAAAATCAAATATGTAAATTATTTATGTTGATAATGATATTGAAAAAGAGAAATTAAATTTTAAAAAGAAAATAAAAGCAAATTTATTAAATTTTTTTCTGGACAGATAAAAAATCTACTAATCAAGAAGTTGTCATCATCTTTTATAGTGTATGTATGAAATTTTGCATAGATAAATAACTGTACAAATTTATTTAATTTATTTCAAAATAATCAAGTGATTTAATATTTCTTTCACTTCAACCACATTTTTTGTGAAATTTTAATGATAACAATGTCATTGATTTAATCAGATATACTGTAAAAAGAATTGAATTTTCTGTATTTATGTTGACCTTTAATTATACTCTGTAGTCTATTTCAATGTTTAGAGTTATACTCTGCAGTCTGGAGTTATATCTTTGTAGTCAATATTTTCCTATCACTTATAAGCAATTAAAACATACAAATTCATATTAATCTTTTTTTAGATTTAACCACTACTGTATAACTAACAAATCATTTCCTGGTGTATTTTCTAACCAACAGAGAAAAACAATGCAAATTTAAGTATCAATATTGCATTCAGAACCTTTAAATGTACCTTGTAGTCTATTTCAAATCGAATTATAGATACGAAATGTTTTGATATGTAATTAAAAACTCCAGCTGAGAAATCCCTGCAAAATGAAAATGTTATTTTAAAAGTCACAAAACCAAGAAATATTATATAAGAAAATTCAGGTGTATATTTTTCAGAAATGCTTTACCTTAACTGAAAATGATTAATTTTCAAACTATCAAATATTTTGATTTGAAAAACAATTTGTAATTAGCATATTCATGCTTACTAATTTCTGCATTTTTACTACTAGTCTAAATACATTTTACATACTTATCACTCTGCACTCACTATCACTATACACCAATCACTGAATATTTATCTCTCTGCATTTCTTTGAAAACAGTTATTATATACCATAGTGCCCTATCTCACAACTGCAAATCTGTGAAACAATTTATTGGGATGAAGAAGATTTATTAAAAGCTAGTGTTTTTTATATTCATGAACTCCTCCTAATTTAAGACAATCGATGTTCGCTTAACTTATGTAAGGAATTTATAGTAAAACTATAATTTATCAAGGGGGGGGATCATCTAATAAATAAATCAAAATGAATCACTTTAACTTATTTATGAAAATTATGAGGGTATGATTCCTACTGCTATAGAAATTTCAATAAACAAAACCACATCGAACATGTATTAATGACTTTTGCTCGTGCAATTTTTGAAGTCAAGGGTTCTCTGTATTCTAGCGGTAATGCAATTCTTTTCAGAGAGAAAGGTCTCGAGTTCGATGCTGGCCATTGTTGAACAATGGAAAATGGATTTTATACACCTATATTTTGTATGCACGTCTGTCAGGATGAGTGCTATGGCGTCTTCTAGGTTTCCTACATTAAGACACATGAATATGGCCTTCTATCTATGAAAGGTCCTGCCAGTAGAAAATTTACTCGGCTTAAGATGACTTAAACTCCTCACTAGGCCGATAAGCTGCCGATTGCGCGATATCAAAACATTAATACATGTAATTTACTTCAATTACTTAAGAATTTTCTAAATTTTATTAAAATATCAAATCCTAATCATGTAACTAGTTTATAAATTTAAATATATTTTCTTTATAATATTAAATTTAGAAAAAACTGAAACTCAAACTTCCAATATCTAAAAATACATGCTGGAAATTTCTCAAAATACAGATAAATAATGTTTCTCTATATTTTATTTTTGTATGCATGTGTTAATATATAATCTATACAAGATTTTAAATTATTTCTCTTCTAATTTTTCTCAACTTAAACTAATCTATTGAAGCAGCCTTATAAAATAGGTAATTTTAGGCAATAATTCTTTCATTATTTGCTGCTAGTATTTTTTAAACTAAAATTTAGTGGAAAACAATTTATTTGAAAAATATTTTCAAAGTTCAAATATTATTCTAATTATTCTAATCAGTTTCATAAACAGAAAATCTTTAAATAGGCAGTGTTAAATCATCAATATATTCTCATTTAAAATTATTCTATTGCACATGGCTAATAATAGCAATTTATCCCCTGCTTTTCCTCTCACATGAAAAGATTAAAATATGCTTTCACAATTATTCTAGTAACCAGTCACATTCTGAGAAAGATTGAAATTATCTAAATGCCCCTTTCATCCGATTCTACTTTGAAAAGGATTAATACCACCCGATTTAAACTTCTTATCGTTACATGTCATTCGCTTACAATAAAACATTTAAGTGATTTGAACTCACATCGGGTTTTCTATATATTTCTTTTTAGTTTTATAATTTCTATAATTCTAAAATGAATCCTTTTTTAAAAATGAAATTTTGTGAATGAAAGCATTAGGCTTTGATGGTCATGGATTTAAGCGATACATAATAGAATGATTGCAACCATATTAATTTACTTAAGGTAATTTTACTTATTCTAGATTTGTTCAAACTATCTTAAGTTTGTGAAAGAAATTAAATTAACATTATACTTATGTTAAACTTAAATTACCAGCAGCAGATATAATTAACATTAATTTCACGATCGTCTTCTTCAAAATGTAAAATATAGCTAGAAATAATAATGGAGACTTTTAAGTATTTACCTTATCAATTTTTAAAAATTTAAAACTATGATTTACTAAGTAATAAGTTCAAATAGCTATACCAAGAAAACTCTATATATAATAACTTAGATTGGATCTAGGACTTAGAAGAGCAAAGCAACAATTTTAAAATATTTTTTGAAGCCACTTAAATATAATCTTCTCTCATCCGAATTGTATATTTAGGATCAGTTTCTAGTCATGAAATTATATCATAACCCATTAAAATGATTTCAAGTATAAATGTATATAATGAACACAAATATTATAGTAAAATACCCCTTGCTTTTATATTTTTTTAAATTTGATGAACCCAGAAATTGTGATCCTTCATTAAAATATGTTAAACTCATGGAAACTTCGTGGTATTTAAGTGTGTGGTGTTTTCTTAATGAAAAACAATCCCGCATTGAATTCAATCATTTGTATGCATTTCACAACCATGCTTCTCAAACAAAGAGTCATTCATAGAAACACATTTTTGATTATTTTGTGCTCAATATACAAGTATAGCTCATCGTAGCTTTATTTCTTCTTCCAGTCTTAAGTATTAGTTTGCGAACTGAAAAAAGAACTTAAAAACTTTAGTTACAATAATCGGTTAATCTTTTTTATAATTAAATCATCTTGCTGCTTGGTTGTACTTTGAGATGACTCAAATATGGACCAGTCAAATAATTACAATTTTAGTGAATATTATATGCACTCAAGATAAAATTTCTATAAATTAGAAATTTTTCATTAACTATGATTGGAATTTTTTCAATCAAGGCCAATATTTATGAATATCAAAGAAATATATTTCACTAGAAAGTCATTTTCATATATAGTAAAATGAATTGGAGTGATTGAATGAATTTATTCTATTTCAATATAAAAATACAAAGTTATCGAAATTAAACTTCTGCTATCTAAACGAGCATGGAGGTCGTTTTACTAGTTCGAACGCAAAAATATTTGGTTATGAAATACTTAAAAGGATGAGAATACTCACGGCTTTTCGGAAATAAAGAAATAGTTCTAAACATCTATTCTAAATGGTGTTACGAGCCAACATCTTGTAGCAACGTATGCAAATTATATGCATGTTAAAAGGAGGACTTTATTCACACCACAATTGAACGAACATTGCAGAATGCTGATGTTGGTGGAGAGAGCACTGTTAGTAAAATTGTCCTGTTGCAACAGTGAGAATGGAACAACAATTGTGAGAGAATTTCGTGGCTTGAAGAAACAATGACGTAGACCGATGTTGGATCGTGCTCTTAGAGATATGATGGTGAAATTTCAGTGAACAGGAGAGTTAGGTGCTTTTCTGGGAAGAGGAAGGAAAAGAGTCAACATCGCCGTCGTAGAGGTTATTCGCGGAGGCCAACAGTAAATCGTTTCCCAGAAGTGTCCGTGTACCGAAGACTTTGCATACCCTTGATATACCCTGTTCCACCATATACCATATCATGCAAAGAATTCTAATTTTTTAACCGTATAAAATTCAAGTGAATAATCAATTAGAACGGTGAGACCTGGTGGTTCGCAAATAAGTATGCGCTATAATTTCTCGAGAGAATGACAATTGATGATTCCTGGTTATGGAACATTCATGACATGTTAGAGACTTATCCAATTCCTACTCTTCAGGAACGAGATTGCTTTCAAGAAACGATATTCCTGCTAAATGGAGCCCCAACTCACATCAGAATACAAACCCAACAATTGTTGAGGCGTACATTTAGGGGTGCAACAGTGATCAGTCGACACTTCCCAACAGCTTGACCCAATCTAATTGCTTGGGTCCCAATTGATTTCCAGCGATTGCTCGATCTAACCCCTTGCAATTTCTGGTTATGGGGATTTCCGAAGGATAATGTTTACCCGAAACCTTTAACAACTGTTTAATATGAAAAACAATATTCGCCACCATATTCAAAACTTTCATGTTGACTCTCTCCGTTCAGCGAGAAAAAGTACGATTTTCAGAATGGAGTGTGTTATCAAGCAAAATGTTTCGCATACTAAGAATCTTTTAAAACATAAATTTGAGACTGAGTAATGCTATTTAAACAGACATTTGTTTTGCTTAATATGTTGTGAGTGTAATACGATAATAGTGTATTGTCATTATTGTTTTCTCTTTAAATAAGACTACTAGTTTTTTATTGTTTTGGGATCTTAGCTTGTCCTGTCTTCACACGATAATTCGTAGAGTTATCTAGTAGCTATAATTAAGCTAATTATTTTTTATTTTAGAAATCTCAAGACTTCAAATATTTTTTTGCTCGGATTAGTATAAATGCCTCTAGGTCACTTATTTTTATGTATGTATGTGTGTGTTCGGGTGCATTGTTACAAAAATAATCTCACTTGTTAAAAAATTAAACAGTTACCAAGAAATAAGAGTATGTTTCAAAATAAATATTGTTGCATAAAATGAAAACAATAAAGAAAATATTGTTCCATCAAAATGTCTTCGTCATATTTGAAACTCTCATGAGTTTCAAATATGACGAAGACATTTTGATAAAATAAAAAAATTATATTAATTATATAAATTTCATAATTTATTAGAAAAAAGGTTTGCATCCATTGTGGTTGCAGATTAGACAGGTAATGATTAATTTGTAATCGAATGTGTCGAAATGATTAATTTGTAATAACTATCTCGTCATATTACTTGTCATAACTTTTAGGAAAAAAGATTAAAAGCTTAGAAAAGAATAACATTTTGTGGAAGAAATCATATGGCTGAAAAGACTTTTGTATCATAAAATGCAAACTTAAGGAAACATTTGTAATTTTGGATTCGCATTCCCAAAGTTCAGTAAAAATGAATGAGACATATTTAGAACATCACAACTGGCATAGTAGAAAATTATATGTATGTATATATATATATATATATATATATATATATATATATATATATATATATACAGGAAGGTGTGTGTGTTTGAATGAGTACATCATTATACTTTAACTTAAAATATTGCTTTTCTAGTGATTTCTTATATTGTGATGGAAATCATTTGTTAAATTCATTTATTTTTACAGTAGTTCCTATTTCTATTAATAAAAAATATGAAAAACATTGTAAATTTCAAACCTGAAAATCTTTGTAATTATGCTTACTTTTTTATTAAATGAAGTAAGAATAATCATAAGGAAAAAATCCTGTTACACGAATACAGTGTTGTAATTTGTAGCTGAAATTCGTTAAGTTTCATTGCAAATATTCAAGGAAATTAATATTTGAGATTATATATTTTGTTAAAAATTTTCATTGATTCTTCATGTTGTTTTCAAGGTTGTACGGAATTACTTCATTTAAATATATAATTCATAATGAACTATCTAAAACGCAAAAGTTAAAATCTAAATTATTTATATAAGCATATAATTGTTTCAGAAAATAAAATAAGAATTTAATGTAACTCTTTTGTTTCAATTGTTATCATTTGTTGTGGATTTCAGTGTATTTGAAATTTGTTTTTATTTTACAATGAATTTCATATACATTTATATCTTAATATCTTGTCTAAAAATTTATTTCATAGTTTTATGTGGTAGAATAATGCATCGTCCCTCTATATAAAATAGAGGGTTGGAAGAAACTGTTGTTCCAGAAAACAATGCTATAAATATTTATTCAGTGGCAGCTGGGTTAAAATTAAAATAAAAATATATTCCCCACATCAAACAGCTATCATTATAAGCATCTATTAATTACTGAGATATTTTTTGTTACAGCTAAAATCAAAATTTGGATTTTCTTTTGCAAAGTGCAGTTAAAATGCTTTGTAAAAAATAACAAGATATTTAATATACGTTTTCGATAACATTTGAAAATTTTTTAAGTAAATATCCTGCTATAACTGAAAATAGTTAAATTAATTGCAAAGTTTATTTTATGTTTCTAAAATGTATTGATATTTCTAGTTCTTAAGATAATTTTTATTAAAATAAATATGAACTTAGATTTGTTAACTATTGAGTAACTCTGTAATAAACTTTGTGATAATGTATCTTTGGTTCAATTAACTTAAATTATATATATTAACTTTTAGTGGCTCTAGGTACTCTAATCCTAAAGAATTCATGTAAACTTTTTAAATAGATGATTTTTAAAGTCTATAATTTTAGGCAAAAAGTAATTGTACTTAATTTTTAAAAATGAGATAAAGTATCATTATTAGTAATGTGCCCTGTGTTATTTGCTTTTGCATAAAATAAAATTTTTGAAATTTTATTTGATTTTCAGTCAAAAATAATTTTTTTTAAAACACAAACATTCCATAATTATAAAAATGATGATACTTGTTGATGAGAAATATCAAGAAAAAACTTTCTTGTAGTTTTGATTGAGAAATTAAATGGGAATAGGACAGAATAAATTGTTATCCTAAGAAAATGTCACACTGGAGATTTAGAAGCATTGACGCTAACTTCCTTTTCCGTCTTATTCCAATTTATTCCAGCCTTTTCACTTATTCTTCTCACAAATAACTGCTACCCATTGAAAATGCCATCTTTATACATTCACCAGTCGCTTATATTTCAATACAGCTGAACAAGTAAAATCAAAATTCTTCCCGCATTCTTTTAAATTTAGGAACAATTCTTAGATTTAAAAGTGCAGAAGAATTTCTCTCTCTCTTTTTTCAAAATTTAGGATTCGTTCAGTTACATTTTCTAACTTCTTTTGAAAGAATAAAGTTATTTAATTTGAATATTACTAAGATAGATCTTTATTTTTTTCACTTTAGACATGGTGGTCAATGTCGTTTCTAATTTTGTTTTAGTACATTTTGATACTTTTTTATTTGTAAATTAAGTCCAGTTTGTAATTTCTAACTCCTAATTGTTATTATATAGAATGTTAGATGACGTTTATTGACTTAAATTTCCATTTACCTTTTTGGAAAGATACAGTATGTTATATATGAGAATTAACTTTTGTTTACATAATTTAAATAGTTAAATCACGTGACAATAAATTTATAATTACTTTGAAGGCTTTAAGTAAGTAAAAATTAGAAATATTAATTGTGCTATTTTTTAAAAAACTGGAATAAAATAAAATGTATTTTATAAGTTCACTTTATTTAAAAAAATATTTCACGGAAATTATGATTCTGACAGCTATTATATTAATATTTGTTATAAGGAAATTTTTTTCAAAAAATCATCTCACTGGAAATCCTACTTATAAGAAGTGTAATTTATTTTAAAAAATGTAACTTTTTTTCCGGTTGTTAAGTATTCACAATTTTGTTAGAGAGCCGTATTTTGATATACCTAATGCATAGTTTAATATTATGCAGCACGATCTCTGTGCCTTACAAATTGTGTTTTATGGCACATAAGAGTGCCTTCAATTTGCTGCAGATTTCAACATAAGAATTTTTTGTCCTTTGTAAGCATTTTTTACGGGCTAAAATGAAAAAAAAATCACCTAATAAATTTTTTGACAGATTCAGTTTTCGAAATTTAAAATAATTTTATAAAAATCTCTCATCTTTTTTCTATCTCTCATCAATTTCAATCTCATCAAATCTCTCATCAATTTTATAAAAATCTTGTTTTTCAGAAATTCTTCCAGAAATAAACATGAATATTGTAAATAAGACGTACTGAGTAAATATATAATGCTGATTTATAGGACTGGTTAAATATCACACTTGAAACTACATTATTTTTAATTTCTTCGTAATCAAATATTTTAATGTCAATATCTCGAATTCAAAAAGGGTGCTTTTATTTCATTTATTAAAATTGTTGAGTTTGATTACAACTTTACACTTATTAGTAAATATTTAAATATAAGCTTAAAATTTATTAACTGTGTACAATTCATAAAAATAGAAGTTTTATGTATTGAAAAGAAAGGGGAAAAGTTTCTACGAATATCACACAATTACTAAAGAACTAAGTATTTTTACAGCCCACTTAAATTAGAAAATGGACATTTGTGTAATAATACTTAAAAAATTTCTTCTTTGTTCTCATTGTTTCTTTTTTTTTAAATATTTATGATTATATCATCAAGTAAGAATACGTTTTAGTTAACAATAATATCGAAAATGACAATATGGCTAGTAAAATCAATTGTCATAAGAAAATATTCAAAATGTGTATTTAAAATGGTAACATTATTTCAAAAAATCCCCAAAAGCCATAAGATATTTGCTTTGCTTTTTCTTTTTATGAAATATAAGTTATCCATCGATGAAATTAAAAGTTGAAACAAGAGAACATATCTCCATTGCAGAAAGTATTCAAGAGTTTTATTGTTTACTGTTCTTCTCCA